>CM040128.1:25616695-26216695 GCA_022559845.1 Amorphophallus konjac
TAGATCGTCCTCGTCGGGTGTGCTCTACGCTTTCAAACTCCGACGCCGCATCAATTATAACTTTTACACGGCACGCAGGCCGGAAAAATTAAATTATATGTGACTCAAATTCCAGCAGCCCTTAGGGCGAGTACAACAACGGAGGAAGATAGAAGTACATTTGGAATTTCAACAGAGAGAGAAAAGAGGTTCGCAGACCCCAATTAATTACATTAATCCAAGTCCATGATCACTTGCCAATACATTCAAATAAAATCAATCAAGGGTTATTTTCTGAAAATAATCCTTACTTTTGAATTTAAAAATGGGATGTGCAAACAAAAATAGGCTAGCTTTGTTTAATTTTAAAAATCAAAGCATTATTAATTAAAATTAAACACGCAAGTAGGCCAATACAAGGTAAATAAAGTAACGCACGTAAAGAACCATCATTTTCTATAGGGACATCTAATTGAGATAATTAATTAAATTTAAATTTAAATATAATTATCCTATAATCAAATTTAAATTCAAAATTTAAATATGCCAATAATTTAAATTTAAATTCAAACTAATTATCCAATAATTTTGTTTGAAAGTAAATTTAAAATAATACAATTATCCTCAATTAGTAATTTTCTAAAATTCAAATTTTGAATTTAATAATTATCTAATAATTAAAATCCAAATAATTGAAATTTTCACATTTAACTTCAATAAAATTTAAAATTTGAATTTTCTAATTATCTAATAATTAAAAATTCAAAAACTTAAATTTTACTAAAGTAACTTCAATTATTTCTATTTTATCTCAAGGTAAATAGTAATTATCTCACCTCGGTAAATTCAATACGGTTAAATAAAATTTAACATTTGACATTTACCTTTGAGACAATACTATTTAACTTATTCGATAAAATTCTATTTAATTTACTGAGCATTTTCATATATATATCTAATATATATATTATCAATACTGCATTAAAATAAATTAAAAATTAAAACAAATTTTTTTAAATAAAAAAAATCCGCCGGCAGCCATGGGATGCTGCGAGAGTTCCGGGGGCTACCGAGGCCGCGGATGCTGCGAGAGTCTCGGGGGCCGAGGATTTCTTCCGTGGCATGTACCAGCTTATGTCTCAGCAGTTTGGCGGAGAGGCTGGTGAGGGCTCGTCAGCTAGGGGTGGGCCAGGCCGAGCAGTGAGGGACTTCATGCAGTTCCATCCACCTTACTTTAGCGGCCAGGCAGACCCTGATGCGGCTCGTGATTGGCTCGATGAGATGGAGTGGGTGTTCAGTTCTGCGAAGAGTGTTGCCGAGGACAGAGTGGTGTTGGCCTACAACCAGTTGTAGGGTACGGCTCGGAGATGGTGGTCTTCTGAGTGGAAGACGTCCTTTCAGCTTCGTCCACTTGAGCAGATCGAGTGGGATGGCTTTGTCAGTGATTTCGAGCGTACGTACTGTCCAGATATTGTTGCTACGCAGCGGATGCGGGAGTTTCTGGAGCTGGTGCAGGGTGACATGTCCGTGTTGCAGTACAGGGCCCGATTTGTTGAGCTGGGTCGGTATGCACCTCACATCATGGAGCATGAGAGGGTGAGGACCGCGCAGTTTGTGCAGGGCTTGAGGCTGGAGCTGAGGCACCATTTGATCGCGAATGGGGCCACTGATCTAGAGACAGCATCTCGTGTTGCGGTTTCCTTGGAGATGGATATGCAGAGGACTCGAGGACCGATCAGCCAGGGGCAGTCCTTGTCAGGTCGCAGCCAGCAGTCGGCTACCCAGCAGCAGGGTTTCTTCCAGCATGCGTCGGGTGGTTCAGGAGTACCGGCATCTGCAGCTTCGGCGACAGGATCTGCGTCCTTTGGCACGAAGGTCAAGAAGTTCTTCTCGAAGAATTTTCGAAAGAAGAAGTCCAAGGATCAGGGGCATGCTTCATTGGGCAGTGTACAGCAGCCGTTTCCCTTGCAGCGTCAGGGATCAGGGGGTGGATCGCGAGGACCTTGTCCACGGAGTGGTGGGACCCACCCAGGCAGGCAGTGCACGGCGCCGATCATCTATTTTCGGTGTGACCAGCCAGGGCATATGGCGCACGACTGTCCTCAGAGGCCACCGCAGCAGCAGGTTCCCCAGCAGCAGAGGCAGCAGCAGCAGCAGGGACAGTATCCGCCACTACCCAGGTCAGCTAGCATGGGTGGCTGGCAGAGGGCTCGGGGCCAGATCACGCACATGACCAGGGCAGAGGCAGTGGCGTCGCAGCTCGTGGAAGGTACCGTTCAGATTTTGGGTTGTGCGGCTCGGGTTTTGTTTGATTCTGGCGCGTCGCATTCGTTTATTTCGGAGGATTTCGCGTCGAGCGTCGAGGAGCCGGTGACCCAGTTGTCCTGTGATTTGGCAGTGGAGTTACCTTCGGGTGATTTTATGATCACTCCGTATTACTTCGATCAGGTTCCGATTTGGATCGATGGGCGGAGTATGCCAGGCAGGTTATATGCGTTGCAGCTTCGGGATTATGATGTGATTCTAGGCATGGATTGGCTCGAGACCCATGGAGCGGTGGTGGATTGTGGAATGAAGAGGGTCTACTTCCAACATCCGAGCTAGAGGACCTTCTATTTCCAAGGTATCCGTTCCGCCTCTTCTCGATTCCTTATCTCTGCTATTCGAGCCCGTCGATTGCTTGATTCTGGTTGTCAGGGTTTTCTCGCGTCCGTGGTTGTGTCTGACCGGATGGAGCCGGATGTCGAGGACATTGCGGTGGTGTGCGAGTTTCCCGACGTTTTTCCCGAGGAGTTGCCTGGATTACCTCCCCAGCGGGAGATCGATTTCGTGATCAAGGTTGTGCCTGGTACAGGACCTTTGGCGAAGGCTCCCTACCGTATGGCCTCCGCTGAGTTGAGGGAGTTGAGGGCGCAGTTGCAGGAACTGCTGGCCAAGGGGTATGTTCGTCCTAGTTTTTCCCCTTGGGTGCGCCCGCGTTGTTTGTGAAGAAGAAGGACGGTAGTCTGCGGCTGTGCATTGACTATCGGAAGCTGAATGAAGTGACCATTAAGAACAAGTATCCGTTGTCGCGGATTGATGACTTGTTCGACCAGCTCCTGTCCGCGCGAGTGTTCTCGCGGATTGATTTGCGGTCCGGTTACTATCAGCTGAGAATTCGCGAGTCCGATGTGGAGAAGACTGCGTTCAGTACGAGATACGGGCATTATGAGTTTTTGGTGATGCCGTTCGGGCTCACCAATGCCCCAGCAGCCTTCATGGACTTGATGCAGAGGGTGTTTCATCCGTATTTGGACCAGTTCGTGGTCATCTTTGTGGACAACATCCTTGTTTATTCGCAGTCTGCTGAGGAGCACGCGTACCATTTGGGTGTGGTGCTGCAGACGTTGCGAGATCACCAGTTATATGCGAAGCTCAACAAGTGCGAGTTTTGGCTCAGCGAGGTACACTTTCTGGGGCACGTGATTTCTGGTGATGGCATTTCCGTGAACCCCGCCAAGGTCGAGGCAGTGATGCAGTGGCCGAGGCCGAGGTCGGTGACGGAGATCCGGAGTTTCTTGGGGCTTGCGGGTTATTATCGCCGGTTTATCCAGGATTTTTCTCGCATTGCGACCCCGATGACTAGGCTCACGCGGAAGGATGTGCCTTTCGTCTGGTCTGAGGAGTGTGAGCAGGGCTTCAGGGAACTGAAGAGATTACTCACCTCAGCTCCGGTGTTGGTTTTACCTTCTGGATCGGGAGGTTTCGTGGTGTGTACAGATGCTTGCAGCGTTGGATTGGGTGCTGTGTTGATGCAGCATGGTAGAGTGGTGGCTTATGCATCTCGGCAGCTAAAGCCCCATGAGGAGAACTACCCTACCCATGACCTCGAGTTGGCGGCGGTGATCTTCGCGCTGAAGATCTGGAGGCATTATCTGTACGGCGAGAAGTTCAAGGTGTTTACTGACCATCAGAGTTTGAGGTATGTGTTCTCGCAGAGAGATCTGAACCTCAGGCAAAGGCGTTGGATGGAGTTCATGAAGGATTATGACTTCACTTTGTCTTATCAGTCGGGCAGGATGAATATCATTGCTGATGCCTTGAGTCGGAAGGTGGCGGTCAGTACCTTGATGTTGAGGAAGTGGAGGCTCTGGGAACAGGTGCCCGAGGTATCTTTCAGGCTCAAGATTCCCCAGGAGCCAGGGTTGGCAGTGCTTACGAGTCTGACTGTCACTCCTGCTATCCGTCGTCAGGTGACAGAGGCTCAGCATGCGGACCCTGAGTTACCCCAGATTCTGGCTACGGCTGACATAGAGCTCGGCGAGGACGGTGCTGCGAGGTTTCGTGGCAGGCTGTACGTCCCAGCGGAGGAGCAGGTTCGTCGTGTGGTGTTACGCGAGGCTCATGGGAGCAGGTACACTGTACACCCGGGTGCGACGAAGAGGTATCGAAACTTGCGGAGGCAGTTCTGGTGGCCTGGCATGAAGAGAGATGTCGCAGAGTTTGTGGCCAGGTGTCTGATCTGTCAGCAGGTGAAGGCGGAGCATCAGCGACCAGGAGGTACTCTCCAGCCCTTGGATGTTCCTGCTTGGAAGTGGGACCATGTGACCACGGATTTCGTGGTGGGATTACCGAGGACCCCGAGTGGGCAGGACAGTATTTGGTTGCTGGTGGATCGGCTGACGAAGGTGACGCGGTTGTTACCGGTCAAGGTCAGCTGGAGCGTGTCTAAGTTGGCTCGTCTTTATGTGGAGCGGATCGTGCCGTTGCATGGGGTTCCCATATCGATCGTGTCGGATCGGGATCCGCGCTTCACTTCTGGATTCTGGAGGAGTTTCCAGCGAGCTCTTGGCACGGAGTTGGCATTTAGCTCGGCGTATCATCCTCAATCAGATGGTCAGTCTGAGAGGACCATTCAGACTTTGGAGGACATGCTGAGATCCTGCTGCCTGGAGTGACAGGGGAGTTGGATTCATCACCTACCGTTGGTGGAGTTTGCCTATAACAACAGCTATCATTCGAGCATCGGCATGGCTCCTTATGAGGTATTGTATGGGCGTCCTTGTCGGACTCCACTTGATTGGTTTAAGGTGGATGAGCGTGTTTTGACGGCACCGGAATTGGTTCAGCAATGTGTGGATGTTGTGCACCTGGTTCGTCAGAACATGTTGGTGGCCCAGGGTCGGCAGAAGAGCTATGCTGACCGTAGGAGGCAGCCCCTCGAGTTCGCCGTGGGCGATCATGTGTTCTTGAGAGTTTCTCCGATGAAGGGGGTGATGCGGTTTGGACGGCGTGGGAAGCTGAGTCCCCGCTATATTGGTCCTTTCGCGATTGTGGAGCGCATCGGTGAGGTTGCTTGCAGGTTGCAGTTACCTCCTGAGTTGGCGTCGGTGCATGACGTGTTCCATGTCTCGATGTTGCGCAAGTATATGCCCGATGACTCTCATGTGCTCGAGTTTTCCGTTTGGCCAGAGGTGACTCCAGATCTTTCTCTCCCAGAGTTTCCGATCCGCGTGGAGGATAGGCGAGAGCAGCGCCTGCGGAACAAGGTTATTCCCTTGGTAAAGGTCGTGTGGCAATGACACTCTGGTGGTGAGGCTTCATGGGAACGTGAGGATGAGATGCGTCAGCAGTTCCCGTACCTGTTTGAGTGAGTCTTCCTCTTCTTTCCCCTTGGGTTGTTCTCAATTTCGATGACGAAATTCCTTAAGGGGGGAGGGTTGTAATATCCCGGACCTTTCGGATCCTTTCTTCGTGGGTCCCGGATCTGGTTTTCGGAGTGTCTGGCTCTGTTATGTCCAAAATTTTATTTCGGACATCTTTCGTGTTTGGATCGGCGCGATCCAGAGTTGTTTCGGAGGCCCGGAGGCGTTCCGCGGCTTTTTCGAGTGTGTTTTCCGATTTCCGGTGTGTGTTTCGGCTTCCCCTTCGGAAGCTCGCTGCGGGCGAACCGGGCGGTTCCCCCAGGCACGAGTGGTACCGTTACGATCGGTGCGTTCCGAGGATTCCGAAAATGTATTTTTCTATTTTTCGGTATTTTTCCAAAAAATCGGATTTTCTATATAACCCTATTTCTTTTCTTCTTCTTTTCCTCTTTCTCTTTCTTCTTCTTCCTCCTGCCTTCCCCAACCGTGGCCGCCCTCCTCTCTCTCCCTCTCTCCCATTCGGACGCGGTGAGCCCCTCCCCGGCTGTTGACGGCGGCAGGGCGACGGCGCGGACGCGTGGGTGGCGGCGAGGCGAGCTCGTGGGCGTGCGGTAAGCGTGGGAAGCGTGGGGAGTTCGTGAAGCTTAAAGCGTTCTTCGTGGTTTGTGGGCGATCCGGTGGAGCATTCGCTTCATTGAGGTAGGGTGACGTTCCTTAGCCTCTTGCCATTCGTTTCCGTGATTTGTAGGCCGCGGGGAGGCCAAGAGAGGCTTGTTTGAGCGGGTTTGGGATTTTCCATGATTTGGGGAGAGCTCGCCCGATCTATGGTTTTAGCCCGCTATTTCATGTTCTGGTGGCTTAGAAGCATGCTAGGGGTCCTTAGGGGTCATTCCCCTTGTTTTCCCCCTCTCTAGTGGAGGCATGGGGGCGTGGTTGGAGTTTTTGCGCGTTTCCGCCATTTTCGGGCGCGGACTGAGAACGCGCTATTGTGGCGCCCCCTTCCCGCGATCCCGTATCGTATCCGGGGACGTCACAGCGGATGTACGGAAGTGTTGTGAACCGAATATTTGCAAGGCGTTAAAGGCCAAACCATCACATATTCCAAAAACATAACCATACCATTTTCATAAGATAAAACACTCATAATTTACATCGTATACAGAGTACTACATATCTCTACTTAAAAGTCACATTTACATTCATTATTCAAAAGAAAACCAAAACTATTTATTCTACGCAGCGGAATCCAAATTCAACCCGGGATCGACTTCCGACCTACTGTCCGAAGGAGCCAAGACGCACACTGGTCAATTTTCTGAAATGGTTAGGCAACAGATATGAGTCCAAAGACTCATTAGGCATTAAAACCAATCACATGCTTATCATATACTAACATGTGCAAATCCATGATATATATATAAAGTAAATCATAATTTCACTGGATTGTACATATACTATGAATGCGAAGGAAATATAATAAGCAAATGCGTATAACAAATGCGTATAACAAATCTTATCTGACTTATGGCATAGTACATATCTTAGCTAAATCAGAGCTTATACAGATGAACTTATTTTCAGATCATATCAAAGTCATATATCAAATCTCAACTTCATATTATTTGGCAGCATATATTGGACAGGCATCCCGTCACTAAAAGTAGTAGCAAACACATACCTAGGCATCCATACGTTGACTTAAAGATAAATGGTCTAAACGCTGGAGCCTGTCGGCCTTGATCAACCACGCAGGATCGGGAGTTAATACTCCACCATTCCCCAGATAATTTTCTTATTCTGGGTTCCAGATTTTTCAGAAGTGCGTTTGTCCTCGGAAATGGGCATAATCTCGTAGCGGAAGCTAACTACGGTTTGTCGCCCCACACCTCCTTAAAGTGACACAGTCCATATGCTTAATCAAATTTTTATTCTTATTATAATACTTATTACGTAGTCGTCTCAATACTCAAAACTTACCATTGAACTTTTACAAAATAACTGGATCGTATTTTAATATTATTAACTAAATATATATAACATTCGAAGATATTAGAGTAGAGAGGGAGTAGAGAGAGAGTAGAGAGAGAAAGTATAGGGAGAAAGTAGAAAGAGATTAGAGAGAAGTTAGAGAGAGATTAGAGAGAAAATATTTTTACAGAATGGTAACTAAATAAATAACTGATTCTAAACATAGATCATCGGATTAAATAAATAAATGACTTAAGTCTGAATAATTACATTTCAAATAAAATCAAATCAAAGAAATATAAATACCAAATAACATACAATTGGTTTATCATGTGTCTACCTTTAAAATGGACTTCCGAATTGACTTTAGTATCTCACTCGAGCTCCCGTAAAAGTCCTTGCGTAGGAAAAGATAATTGTCCAATCCTAGATGCGTATAGAAGGGCGAAATTATCCAAATAGATTTCAAATCCTTCGTCCAAGTGTTTATTAATTATTTATATTATTTTGATGCTATATTATCTTCTATTCTCCGTTTATTAATAAGAGAATGAGAGTGGGAAGTAAAGAGAAAAGGTAGAGAGAGAAAGTAAAGAGAGAAAGTAGAGAGAGAAAGTAAAGAGGGAGCAGAGAGAAGTAGAGAGAGATATTTAAAGAGAGAAAGTAGAGAGAGAAAGTAGAAAGAGAATTTAGAGAGAGAAAGTAGAGAGAGAATTTAGAGAGAGAAAGTAGAGAGAGAAAATAAAAAAAGAGTAGAGAGATAAAGTGGAGAGAGATTAGAGGGAGTAGAGAGATAATAGAGAGTAAGAAAATAAAAATAGAAAGAGAGAAAGAGGGATGAGAGAGAGAGAGAGAGAGAGAGAGGGGTGGGTGGATGGAGTGGAAGGGAAAGAGGGGGAGAGGGGGGGTATATATAGGGGGAGGGGAGGAGAAGATAAGAAGAGGAGGAGGGGATAAGGATGAGGGGATGGGATGAGAGGAAGAGGATAAGAAGGAGGGGGGATAAGGTTGGAGAGGAGGGGGTGGGGAGAAGAACGTGGGTAGATATTTTAGGTTTTTTTTTTGTTTTGTTTTGTAATTTTATATGAAAACCCCTAAAGAAATTAACAATAACATGATTCTTAAGAATTGATTCACTCTATCTTATTTTTGGTCTTCCAAACGTCAAAATTTGAAAAAGTGTTCAACATGAAACTTATAGATCTTTGAATTCTCTATCCAACGGATCTAATATTGATCCTATTCTGATATTCCTATAAAAAGTTATACATTATTAAAGTGTGATAGCTATTTAATTTTCTTAATAAGGTTCGTTAAACAATATCGTTCAAGGTATTAGACTTTAATTAAAGTAACATAAAATTTATATGGACTAACTATAAGATATTTAACTATCTTTCAGTTTCAGACATGTTGGGGTGTTACAAATCTCTCCCCCTTAAATAAATTTCATCCTCGAAATTTAAAAATATACTCAATACGTACCGAATAGCTGCGGATATTTGTTCCTCATATCATCTTCCATCTCCCAAGTAGCTTCTTCTGTTGGGATGCTTTTCCACAATACCTTCACCAATGGAATTGTCTTCGTTCTCAGCACTTGTTCCTTCCGATCGAGAATGTGAACTGACTTTTCCTCATATGTAAGATCCGGTTGAATTTCCAACTGTTCATGATCTATAACGTGTGATGAGTCTGGCATATATTTTCTTAACATGGACACATGGAATACATCATGAACTGCTGACAATGATGGTGGTAAAGCCAGCTGATATGCCACCTCTCCAATCCTTCTTAAGATTTCAAATGGTCCAACATACCTTGGACTGAGTTTACCTTTCTTGCCAAATCTCATTACTCCCCTAGTAGGCGAAACTTTCAGAAATACGTGATCCCCGACAGTAAATTGTAGATCTCTCCTTCTTTGATCAGCATAGTTTTTCTGCCGACTCTGAGCTGTAAGTAATCTTTTTCTAATCAACTCAACCTTTTCTATACAATCCTGTACAATTTGTGGCCCAATCAATCTCCGCTCACCAACCTCATCCCAACAAACAGGTGACCTACACGGTCTACCATATAATGCTTCATATGGTGTCATTCCTATGCTTGCATGATGGCTGTTGTTATATGCAAACTCAATTAACTGTAAATGTTCATCCCAACTGCCTTTCCAATCTAAACTGCATGCCCTCAACATATCTTCTAGGGTTTGAATGGTTCTCTCTGATTGTCCATCCGTTTGAGGGTGAAAATCTGAACTAAATTTTAATTGTGTACCAAGTGCTTGTTGTAAGCTCCTCCAAAATTTTGCTGTAAATCTTGCATCCCGATCTGAAATAATAGACACAGGCACACCATGAAGTCTCACAATTTCTCTGATATACAAATGGGCTAAATCCTCTAATGATTGTGTCTTTGTGATTGCCAGAAAATGGGCTGACTTAGTAAGCCTGTCAACAATTACCCAAATAGAATCATATTTTCTCTTAGTCATTGGTAATCCCATCACAAAATCCATAGTGATATGCTCCCATTTCCACTGTGGAATTTTCATCAATTGTAATGGTCCCGCTGGCCTTTGATGCTCCGCCTTTACTTGTTGACAAGTAAGACACTTACTGACAAATTCTGCTATATCCTTTTTCATACCAATCCACCAAAATTATCTTCTCATGTTTTTGTACATTTTTGTACTGCCTGGGTGAATGGAATATTATGATTTATGTGCCTCGGTCAATAGATCTTTCTTTATTTCTTCATTCCGAGATACACATAATCTTCCCTTGTTAGTGCATATACTCTGGCTTGAACTCTCCGCTGCTGTTGTGGTTGTTGATCTTGTCTTGGCCTTGTGGGACAATCCCTTATCATATGCCCTGTCTGATCACATGAAAAACATTTACCTGCAGCCCGCCAACATTCATTACCTCTATGCTGCATCCCGCACTGTTGACAAGCTGGCATATTATCTCTCCTAACTGGTTGAACTCTCTCTGGAAAAGTCATTTTTGACTTCTTATCTTTCCTCACAATTGAACCAAGATTACCCCTTTTTGCAATATCCCTTTGTCTTTCTACTAAGAATTCCTCATATTCAGTTTCTGCAATAAAAGCAGTTCTGAAAGCTGCTGCCATAGTCTGAGGCTCAAGGATTGCAACTCTACTTCTAATGTTGCTTCTCAAACCTCTAACAAATTTCTTCACCCTTCTAAGCTCATCAGAACAAATATGAGAGGCATACTTTTCTAATTCAGTAAATTTTACTTCATAATCGACAACTGACATACCTCATTGAGTCAAATTTAAAAATTCAACTTCTTTCCTATCTTTCAAATGCTGAGGGAGAAATTTTGCATGGAAGATATCAAGAAATTCATTCCAGCCAATCTCCGTCTCTCTATTTCTGAAAGTGGTTCTAAGTGCAGACCTCCACCACTCGTCCGCACGGTCCTTTAGCATAAATATAGCTAATATCACATTATCCTGCTCTGCACATCTAATGGCCGTAAAAATCTTCTCAATTTCTCTCACCCAATTTTCCACAATCTCCGGGTGACTCTCCCCCTTAAAAGGAGGAGGACTCATATGTCTGAATTTCTCTATTAGAGTAGCGCCTGCTGCCCTATTCGGTTGTTCTTGCACACGGGTTTGTAACTGGACTTGCATCATTACATGAGTTTGGGCTTGTAACTGCATAGTCTGCACTAACCCTTGAAAAGCTTGTGTGAAGCCTCCTAAATCTGGCACACCCTGAATAGGTAACGCACCTTGCCCACCGGGAGCAAGCTCGCCATGAGTTGTTTCCCCGACAACTCCTTGTGATGTCCCATTTGAGGGCGCAGACTCCTCGGGAGAAGTATTAACCTCAACCCTATCACTCCCTGCCATCTCCTGCGAGGGAGAACTAATCCGAATTAGTATGATTCTAGGTTTGACATCAAATTCTAAAATAAATTCCTACTATCTTCTGGTATGGTAAATAAATTCAGATGGCTGCAAATAATTTCAAGCCTCACAACCTGGCTCTGATACCACTCTCTGTGGCGCCCCCTTCCCGCGATCCCGTATCGTATCCGGGGACGTCACAGCGGATGTACGGAAGTGTTGTGGGCCGAATATTTGCAAGGCGTTAAAGGCCAAACCATCACATATTCCAAAAACATAACCATACCATTTCCATAAGGCAACAGATATGAGTCCAAAGACTCAGTAGGCATTAAAACCAATCACATGCTTATCATATACTAACATGTGCAAATCCATGATATATATATAAAGTAAATCACAATTTCACTGGATTGTACATATACTATGAATGCGAAGGAAATATAATAAGCAAATGTGTATAACAAATGCGTATAACAAATCTTATCTGACTTATGGCATAGTACATATCTTACCTAAATCAGAGCTTATACAGATGAACTTATTTTCAGATCATATCAAAGTCATATATCAAATCTCAACTTCATATTATTTGGCAGCATATATTAGACAGGCATCCCGTCACTAAAAGCAGTAGCAAATACATACCTAGGCATCCATACGTTGACTTAAAGACAAATGGTCTAAACGCTGGAGCCTGTCGGCCTTTATCAACCACGCAGGATCGGGAGTTAATACTCCACCATTCCCCAGATAATTTTCTTATTTTGGGTTCCAGATTTTTCAGAAGTGCGTTTGTCCTCGGAAATGGGCCTAATCTCGTAGCGGAAGCTAACTACGGTTTGTCGCCCCACACCTCCTTAAAGTGACACAGTCCATATGCTTAATCAAATTTTTAATCTTATTATAATACTTATTACGTAGTCGTCTCAATACTCAAAACTTGCCATTGAACTTTTACAAAATAACTGGATCGTATTTTAATATTATTAACTAAATATATATAACATTCGAAGATATTAGAGTAGAGAGGGAGTAGAGAGAGAGAGTAGAGAGAGAAAGTAGAGGGAGAAAGTAGAAAGAGATTAGAGAGAAGTCAGAGAGAGATTAGAGAGAAAATATTTTTACAGAATGGTAACTAAATAAATAACTGATTCTAAACATAGATCATCGGATTAAATAAATAAATGACTTAAGTCTGAATAATTACATTTCAAATAAAATCAAATCAAAGAAATATAAATACCAAATAACATGCATTCGGTTTATCATGTGCCTACCTTTAAAATGGACTTCCGAATTGACTTTAGTATCTCACTTGAGCTCCCGTAAAAGTCCTTGCGTAGGAAAAGATAATTGTCCAATCCTAGATGCGTATAGAAGGGCGAAATTGTCCAAATAGATTTCAAATCCTTCGTCCAAGTGGTTATTAATTATTTATATTATTTTGATGCTATATTATCTTCTATTCTCCGTTTATTAATAAGAGAATGAGAGTGGGAAGTAAAGAGAAAAGATAGAGAGAGAAAGTAGAGAGAGAAAGTAAAGAGAGAAAGTAGAGAGAGAAAGTAAAGAGGGAGCAGAGAGAGATATTTAAAGAGAGAAACTAGAGAGAGAAAGTAGAGAGAGAATTTAGAGAGAGAATTTAGAGAGAGAATTTAGAGAGAGAAAGTAGAGAGAGAAAGTAAAAAAAGAGTAGAGAGACAAAGTGGAGAGAGATTAGAGAGAGTAGAGAGATAATAGAGAGTAAGAAAATAAAAATAGAAAGAGAGAAAGATGGATGAGAGAGAGAGAGAGAGAGAGGGGGGGTGGATGGAGTGGAAGGGAAAGAGGGGGAGAGGGGGGTATATATAGGGGGAGGGGAGGAGAAGATAAGAAGAGGAGGAGGGGATAAGGAGGAGGGGAGGGGATGAGAGGAAGAGGATAAGAAGGAGGGGGGATAAGGTTGGAGAGGAGGGGGTGGGGAGAAGAACCTGGGTAGATATTTTAGGTTTTTTTTTGTTTTGTTTTGTAATTTTATATGAAAACCCCTAAAGAAATTAACAATAACATGATTCTTAAGAATTGATTCACTCTATCTTATTTTTGGCCTTCCAAACGTCAAAATTTGAAAAAGTGTTCAACATGAAATTTGTAGATCTTTGAATTCTCTATCCAACGGATCTAATATTGATCATATTCTGACATTCTTATAAAAAGTTATACATTAGTAAAGTGTGATAGCTATTTAATTTTCTTAATAAGGTTCGTTAAACAATACCGTTCAAGGTATTAGACTTTAATTAAAGTAACATAAAATTTATATGGACTAATTATAAGATATTTAACTATCTTTCAGTTTCAGACATGTTGGGGTGTTACAGCTATACTCCAATAGCGCGTTCTTGATAGTCGCGCTGTCCCGACTGGGCGCGTTCATCGGAGAAGATGAACAGGAGGCGGTCCTGGTCGCGCTAGGGGTCCCTAGCGCGATCGTCCTTGTCTCGCTAGGGGTCCCTAGCGCGACCTGTCTTGTCGCGCTAGGAGGTCCTAGCGCGATATTCCTTGTCGCGCTAGGGGGTCCTAGTGCGTTCTTCTTGTCGCGCTAGGAATCCCTAGCGCGATCTGTCCTGTTGTCGGGTGGTCCTTTTGGGCCGGGTGTGTGTCCTGGACACCCCGCGGAGTTCCGGGACCGTGTCTTTGGGTGTTCGGAGGTTCCGTTTGCCTTGGTCATGCGTTTGGCTGTGGGCGGTGCGTCCGTTTCTTCTCCGACCGTGGTCACCGTGCGATGGTGATGGTACGTGGGACAGCCCCCGTACTTCGTCAGGTTCGGACGTTGTTTTCCGTTGTCTTGAGAGTCTACTCCTTCAGTGACCCTCCACTAGTCGTAGCCTATCAGTACGCGTGTGCTGATCGCACCAGGGAGTGGTGTACGGGCTTACCCTGAGGACGGTTTTAGACTGGTTACCGTCGGGCCCCTCGTCAAATCAGAGTCCAGTGCCAGGGGAAAACCGGTCAGAGGGCCAGACCTAGGACGCGTGGTCTGTGTGTGCACACGTGGTTGGGGACAGTGGACGCACGTCGATGGGCGTGACCCCAGCTAGTCACTTGTTGTGGTTACTTGTTCGGTGTCTGCGCCTCGGGTAGGACCTACCACGTCAGGCGGTTCACCTGCGGTGCGGTGTAAGACGTCAGGGGACGCTACCGACTGTGCTTCTAGTGGGTGATACTCCTGTCGAGTACGGAGTGACAGACTGTCAGTCGAGTGTTTCCAACCTTCAGGTTTTACCGGTTCGACCTTTGAGCTTTGGTCTTCTTACCGTGGCACGTGTGTCGGTTTGCGTACTGTAGGGTCTTGTCTTGTAGAGGACAGGGCTTCCCCTTTCGAGGTACTTTTCTACTGCTAGTGTAGTGGTTTCTCATTTTACGAGGTAGGGTTCGAGTGATCCCTACTGAGTCTTGTTCCGAGACTCATTCCCTGCGTGTTTTCACCGTGTTTCAGATGAGGCGCCACCTTCGGGGAGCGCGTCAGGAGTGCAGCGTGGTGCGGGTGCCCAGAGGTAGTGCCAGAGGTCAGAGCCGGGGTATGCCCCGTGTAGCTGTACTTTTCTTCTTTGTCACTGTACTAGTCGTGGACTATTGTTATTGTTGTTATTTTATATTGTGGACCATGTAAAATGTTAATTTATTTCCCGCTTAATATTATAACTGTTTAATTTCTACAATTATTTGTGATACTTGTGTAGTCTCCACACCATCCTTTTAACCCTTCCAAGTCTTCGGGCTCGTGGGTGGCGGTGCGAGTCTCGGGTTATCGGGCCTTCCCGGTAATCGGATTCTCGGGTCGTTACAGCAGGTCTGAGATTATGTTAAAAATACAAAGTCTGACTATGGCCCGGCCCAACAATTTAAATAAAATAATAAAAATATTAAAAAATAATAGATTTAATAATATAAAAGTTATAATGTCATTAAATTAATTAAAAATTTCATATTAATTACATAGTTTGTGTGAAAAGAGAGTTTTAAATTTTTTAATTAAATACAATAACATAATTTTTTAAAATTTAAAGTGATAGTAAACTAAGAGAACGGGTCGGGTCGGCCCGCGGGTCAAACTCAACCCGCGGGTCTAGTCGGGCCGGGTTTTTAGGTCTGATTAAAAATCTGCGGACCAAAAAATATCTTACGATCCCACCCAAAATCGGGCGAAGCCCGTGGAACTATCAAGCCGACCCAACCCATTGAGAGCCCTAACAACAATGGATCTCTTCATCCTCACAGTGGGAGACGGCAGCAGATGCCGGAGCGCCGTGTTGGAGCCCGTACCGTACCGCGGCCGCCGTCCCTACCTTGGTGAGCATTTTTCGGGTTCAACCCGAAAATCAAACCAAACCGAACGATTTGGTTCGGTTTGGTTTGGGTTGAAATTTAAAAAATTTTGTTTTGGGTTCAAACCGAACCGTATTAAAAAATTTGGTTTGGTTTAGTTTTGAAGTTCAAGAAACCGAACCGAATAATCTAAATTTAAGAATATTTTTATCAAATTAATATAAATGTATATGTAACTATAAATTTGAATTTAAAAAGTCAAATTCTCGCCATTCAAATGAGGTTTCCGACTTTATGAAATAGGTTTCAAATCACCTTCTATTTTAATGTAACCGAAGTTCTTAATTTTTTATGTGAAAATATTAGGGAGCTTGTTCTTACAAGTTACAACTTTGTTTGTTATTTTTTTAATATTTATTTTATTTGGTAGAAATTCTTTTATCCTACCTTTCTCTAAGGTTGTTCGAATCCAATCTAATTTATAAAATGAGAGATGAATACGGTTCAAACCGAATTAATTCGGTTTGATTTGGTTTAGTTTCAAACTAGTTTGATTTAATTTGGTTTGGTTCGAGTTGACCTTAATTCGATTCAATTTGATTTGAGAAAAATTCTCTTCAAATTAAATCAAATCAAACCGTGATCACCCCTACCTATCTTCCAAAAAAAAAATAGAAGAGTATCTGACTGTGCGTCCGACCGTCCCTTTCATCCCATCGCATGTCTCAGCTGCGACATATAAAACCCAAGAAAAATAACACGCAAGGGAAGTCTCGGAGACAACGCCCTTCATAAATCACAACTGTTGGCAGCATTTGGTAGATGGGAGGGTCATTTGTATATGAACAAATACCACGGGACCGTATTAAGTAGCGAAAAAATTAACCTCTAATGAAAAAATTGCGTAATCGCATGGAACACTAAAATTTACTTCGAAAATTTCTCCAACGTGAATAGAAAAATCACGGATAACTTGGAGAATAAGTTCCACTGTAAAAAATAATAAACGTATAAAAATCTCAAAATCTTTTATCAAGATTCGAATTACAATCACAAAAAATAACAAAGATATAAAAATTACGTCACCGTCTTTTTTCTCCCTCTTTTGTTCTCCTCCCCCGGGCGCGCGTCATGTACAGCCGCACACACCTCACAGCCCAGCGACTCCCTTGCACATCCACACCTCGCTGCATAGCCGCACAAAACCTGCCGATTTGCTTTCGAACCTCTCACGTTTCGGTGCTTCTGCTGGGAAACGGAACTTTGCTCAGCCGCAAGAACCTTCTTGCTGTGTACAGCCCCAAAAAAAACACCAAAAGCCCTGCTACCCAGTCGTTTTTCTCTCCAGTCGCAACAAGAGAAAAAACACCGCGATAAGACACCTTTCTTATTGTTGTTTTTGTTCTTTGTGCCCCAATGGGTTTCCAACCAGCAAAGTCAAGTCTCCATCGTTGATTAACACAAAAGTAAAATAATCTTAGTGGATGTGAGTCATAAATACCCATCATGGGCTAAACCAATGGGCCCATGAGCTCAACAACCTCCCCCTTCAGTCCAGCCCATTAGAGAGACTGTCCTATAACTTCTTAGTGTGAATTCATGTCAATAAGCTGCTGGCAAACTTCTTGTCTTTCTTTTGACAAGGTCTTGGTTAACATGTCGATCCCATTCTTATCCGTATGAATTTTTTAAAGCTGTAACTGTTTCTCTTCGAACACATTTTAGATTCACTGATATCCAACATCTATATGATTTGACTTGGAATGAAAGATTAGGTTCCTACACAAGTGGATAGCGCTCTAACTTGCAGAATATACCACATAATTATCTTGTTTCTATCCTAATTTATGTAATAATTCTTTCATCTGCAGTATCTCTTTGCATACCTCTATAACTGCAAGATATTTTGTCCCTGTGGTGGAGAGAGTAACACACCTCTGCAACCTAGATTGCCATGACGCAGCCCCCCTGCAAAAGTAAGTATGAAACCTAATGTGGACTTTCTCGTGTCAATATCTCTGGCTATTCCTACATCTATCTAATCTACCAACTCAAGTGGACCACCTCCAAAGTTTAAACAAACTTTGAAACTTCATCTAAGATATATGAAGATCCACTGTACTGTTGTCCAATACTCCTTCCCTAGATTTACAAGAAATCCGCTAGCAACTATATAATATCTGGCCTTGTCCATATCATCGCACACATCAAACTTCTAATTTTTGAAGCATAAGAAAATTTCTTCATCTTCTCCTCCTCCTCGTCACTTAAGGGACTCTACTCTGAGCACAACCTAAAGTGACTTGCAGAAGGAGAACCAACTTACTTTGCATTGCTCATATTGAACCTATCCCACACCTTCTCGATGTATTTCTCCTATGATAGTCATATTTTCTTGGTTCTTCTATCACGAGAAATTTGCATGTCTAGTATTTACTTTGCTGACCCCACGTCCTTCATTGCAAAGGATTTGCTCAGCTCCTTCAACATGACAATCATAGATATATCTTTTCTAAAGATAAGCATGTCATCAACATAAAGTAAAATAATAACAAAATTCTCACCAAATCATTCGATGTGCACACAATGATCTAAAGCCATTCATTTGTATCCATTGTTAGCCATAAATGAATCAAATTTCTTAAATCACTATCTTAGAGCTTGCTTCAACCCATACAAACTCTTTCTTAACCTACAGATAAGATTTTCTTTATCTTTAACTTTGAAACCTTCGAGTTGCTCCATATAATTTTTTTCCTCCAAATCATCACGTAGAAAAGTTATCTTCACATGTAACTGCTCGACCTCCAAGTCTAAACTAGTAGTAATGTCTAGAGCAACACGAATAGAAGATATTTTAACAACAAGAGAAAAAATTCTTTAAAGTCAATACCTTTTTTTGACCAAAGTCTTTTACAATCAATTTGACTTTGTACTTTGGTTAAGAACACTGCTTTTGAGCAATCTAAAAGCTCACTTGTTCTTTAAAGCCTTCCTTACCTTTAGTAGCTACACTAAATCATATGTGTGATTCTTCTATAGAGCATCCATCTCTTCCTACATAGCTACTAACCACTCCTTTTTATGCTCACTTTTACTTGCCTTCTGATAACACTCTATTTCACTTGCATCAATAAGCATTGCATACTCATTTGTAAGGTACCTTTAAGAATGCAGATATTCTCTGGAAGATCTTAATTGAGGCTATGTAGAAGGTTGCTCCCCATCTTCTTCCTACCCAACATGTCTTGCAGGTAAGTCAAGATTGGCCTCTGCTCCCTCTACCATCTTGATTCTCTTCCTCTTCGCCTGCCGTTGACTTAAGTATCGAAGTGTTCTCTCGGGACACCCCACCCCCCATTGAAAACTTTTTCTTCACAGGAGAACATTCAGTCTCGACATCTGGCATCGTCAATAAAGTCCCTCTTCATCACCATCTTCTTGCACAAGAGAGACTCAATATCGTTACTTGCCTCAACGTTCGGCTCCTCTATTGGAAACTTCACTTTCGACTGTTTGAGCTCTCTTGTTTGTTCCTTCAACATAAATTCTAAGTGTTATACAACACCAAGCAACCCTTTAATTTATATCTCTTGAGCCCCATGACATTATATGGATCTACTCCTCGTTGCCCAATAGGTACCGCTAGAGTAGCAGATGTTAGTGTTGGTGTGCTACAGGCCAATTTAGGGTCGGGTAGACCTGATAAATGTACGATCTTGTTCATTATTAATAAAGTGACATTTGAGCGTAAATGTGTGATTGTATATTACTTTACGATGTCCTTAGGATATGTAGTTGTAAAGTCAACTCGAGATGAGATCTCGATCATGAGACTGACTTTACATGGACACATACCTTAAATTGTTCCTGGTTGGAGAGTAATCACTCGGGGACTTTGATTACCTATTAAACCAGTACACATGATGTCTGACTGACTAGTCTCATGGTCATTGGTGCGGGGCACCAACACATATGTGTAGGTGTACGTCTTGGGAGGAAGTGCACTGAACTGATCCGCTATTGGATCTTCAGATAGTTGATTATACCTAATGTCAACTGAAGATCCAACGGTCTCAGTTGCATCGTTGGTCCTTTGACCTGAGACATTGATCAGATCTTACACGAGGACTGGAATGGTATAATTACTTGGCTAAGTGACTTTAACCATAAATCATGAGTTATCGAGTCATTAATCACTCCAGGATACGTGTGAAGATCATCAATGGTCAAGAGAGGATCGCTCAATGTCGGGTATATATCAGACAGTTAATGGGTCATGGCATTGACGCTCCGTTAAATCCCTGGCCAGGGTCGTGTGAGTTCATTTAGAACGGACGTCATACACTTTAAGGGGGTCATGGTCAAATGACACGATCATGGGATTTGACAGAAACCATACCCTCGATCAAACCAGACTCATAGAATGAGCGAGGGATTATAGCGATGCGGTAACTGTTGACTTACAGGTACCAGATAGGTTGGTTTAAACCCGGCGTCCTCTAGGATCACGCGGATTTGCTTGACCCAACGTGATCAAAGATTCGGAATAAATTAAACTATTATTCGGCTCTAGTAGAAGTGAATAATAAGTTTAATTTACTTCTAATTAAGAATTAGAAGTTAATGGGCCTTAAACTAAAGTGACTATGGGCCTAGAGGATCACACACAATGGATTCTTAGGTGATGGATTATTATTGTACAAATGCATATATTAATTCCCTTTAATTCCTTTTGAAAAGGCATATAAAAGGGGCTTAATATATATGTACAATAATGGGAAGGACATATATATAGTTTTGGTCCTTTGGAGCTCTTTTTAGAAATGGCCAAATCATATATATATGGATGTTACGAGAGCTTCTCCTTCCTCTTGGCTAATCAAGCATTAAACCTAAAGAGAAGGAGGATTAGCTCCTCCCCCCTCCCTCCCTCTTGCTCTCTCTCTCTCTCCAGAAGGTGAAAGGGTTGGGGAAGGTCGTGCCGGGAGGTACCGTCGCTGCGCAAGGATCCGTGTGGATCTGCTCTAGAGGCCGTACATATGTGCGGCTCGGTATTCGCGGTATTCTGTATCGGGCATTGCGGACAGTATCGTTCCGCGCAAGGTATAAATACGCAACCCGTAGTTAGGGGTTGGGGTGATTTAAACACCGATCAGAGCATGGATCTGGGATTCCATGAAGCCGGGTTTGGGCAAATAAAATTTTGTTATCCGTTGCGTTGTCCGAGGGTGCTGTGTGGAACCTTACAGTGGTATCAGAGCCAGGTTCGCGCTCTGGTCGGTGTTTTATCGCCGTATAGAACCATGTGTGTAGGGGAATTAAAATCTTCAATTATTATTTGTAGAAGGGGATGCTGGGCATCTCTGGAGTAATTTTTTTTTAAAAAAAAATTGGCCAGTTTGGGCGCACTGCGCCCCCCCCCCCCCCCCCCCCCGCGTGCGCCGCCCTCGCGGCGCACGCGGGCGTCACGCGGGTCAGCGGGCGCCGCCCGTGATGCGGGCGCCGCATGCGAGGTTGGCGCCGCCTGCGGGCGGGCGCCCACCTCACGCCCGGGGCGGGCGCCGCCCGTGGCTGTCGGCCAAATTTTTTTATTTAATTTTTTTTGCATTATTTAGTTTAATTTATATGTGCCATCATATATATATGTTATATATATAGAAAAATGTACAATAAATTAATCTAATTTTTATCTCAAATAATAATTATGTCATCTCAATAGTAAAATCTAAATGTTAAATTTTTAACATTTTTGAATTCACTGAGGTGAGATAATTACTATTTACCTTGAGATAAATTGATAATAATTGAAGTTACTTCAGTAAAATTCAATTTTTGAATTTTTAATTATTAGATAATTCATAAATTCAAAATTTAAATTCATTGA
The DNA here is from genome assembly GCA_022559845.1 of Amorphophallus konjac. Taxonomy (NCBI): domain Eukaryota; kingdom Viridiplantae; phylum Streptophyta; class Magnoliopsida; order Alismatales; family Araceae; genus Amorphophallus; species Amorphophallus konjac. The sequence continues at coordinate 25,638,353 of CM040128.1, forward strand.
AGTTAAATGTATAAAATTTAAACTTTTGAATTTTTAATTATTAGATAATTGTTAAACTCAAATTTTAAATTTTAGAATATTGATAATTGAGGATAATTACATTATTTAAATTTACTTTCAAACAAAATTATTAGATAATTAGTTTGAATTTAAATTCAAATGATTGTAATGTTGAAATTTATAATTTAAATTTGATTATTGGATAGTTAAATTTAAATTTAAATTTAAATAATTATCTTAATTGTCTGACTTATTTGAATCAGATTCAAATATGCATGTCCATGTTATAAATGATGGTTCTTTACGGGATGTGCTTTATTTACCTTGTATTGGCTTGCTTATGTGTTTAATTTTAGTTAATCCTACTTCGATTTTTAAAATTGAACAAAGCTAACCTATTTTTGTTTGCACATCCCATTTTAAATCCAAAAGTAAGGATTATTTTTAGAAAATAATCAATGATTGATTTTAAATGAATGGGTTGGTAAGTGATCATGGACTTGATTAATGTAATTAATTGGGGTCTGCGAACCTCCTTTCTCTCTCTGTTAAAATTCATATGTACTTCTATCTCTCTTCTCAGTTGTACTCGCCCTAAGGGCTGCTGGAATTTTAATGACATGTAATTTAAATTTTACCGTCCTGCGTGCCGTGTAAAAGTTGTAATTAATGCGGCATCATAGTTTGAAAGCGCGGAGCACACCCGGCGAGGACGATCCAGCTGCTTCGGAAGTGGACCGGATGTCTTAGTTACATTAGGAATAAAATCCATGATCACTTGCGATTTAATTTTGCATTGGATGCATTTACTTTGTGCAAACTACAAGGTACGGTAAATATATTGGATATATTTTTATTACTACCTAAGATGAGATCAAGATAAAATCAAATTCCCTCACGATTAAATTTTTGATCTGGTAAGCGTGGCTCTAGGAGTCATCGTGGCCCTCCATCATTATGGAGTGAATGAACGTCTTCATTTCATGGATTTGTTGTGCTTTCCACAAGGTCCATGAGTTTGGGGGCGGGATAAAACTTCAAGGCTCGGCCTCAATGGGGTGAGGAATTGAACTCGGCCTTGTTGTACTTTCCAAAATGGTCGGGTCATGAACTCATTGCTATGTAGTAATGATGGTTAGATCTAACCGATAATATCCTTTGTTGTGCTTTCCACAAGGGGATAATTTCTCGGGAGCCGAATATCAGATATTGCATTAGATTCAAGTGCTTGTTGACTGCCCTTGAGATGGTGTATGGCTTGTTGTACTTTTCACAAGGTCGTATCTCAGTCTCGTTGGGATTCCGACCCACTAGGTTGATCTCGCTGATCTCCCGTTCTATATACTGAGAGTTATATAGTTCGATCGAAAAATAGTGGGACTAACTAAGATAGAAAACCACATCTAAGTTAGAATTTCAACACATGCTAAGTTGTCTTTTATTTCTTATCCAGAGTACAATGTCGTCATCCAGCCCCCTCCGCGGCATCTTGGATGCCAACAGACTGACTGGACCGAACTACTCAGATTGGCTACGTAATCTACGCATAGTCCTCACCGCCGAAAAAATAGCTTACATGTTGGCCTCTATGGCACCCGAGCTGCAGAGGCAATTCGAAAAGACTGATTGTAGAAGTATACTTCTTAATCTACGCCAGCTCTTCGGGGAGCAGGGTAGGATTGAGATGTATGACATCTCCAAGAGACTTTTCAGGACACGGATGTCAGAGGGTGCTTCAGTACATGCTCATGTACTGAAAATGATGGAGTGGATAGAGAGACTTAATGCATTGGGGTTCAAGTTGGATGTTGAACTGTGCATTGATCTTATACTCCAGTCATTGCCCGATTCCTTTTCTTCCTTCATCATAAACTTTAACATGAATAGAATTGATGCAACTCTCCCGGAGCTGCTCAACAAAGCTAACCTATTTTTGTTTGCACATCCCATTTTAAATCCAAAAGTAAGGATTATTTTTAGAAAATAATCATTGATTGATTTTACATGAATGGGTTGGCAAGTGATCATGGACTTGATTAATGTAATTAATTGGGGTCTGCGAACCTCATTTCTCTCTCTGTTAAAATTCATATGTACTTCTGTCTCTCTTCTCAGTTGTACTCGCCCTAAGGGCTGCTGGAATTTTAATGACATGTAATTTAAATTTTACCGTCCTGCGTGCCGTGTAAAAGTTATAATTAATGCGGCATCATAGTTTGAAAGCGCGGAGCACACCCGGCGAGGACGATCCAGCTGCTTCGAAAGTGGACCGGATGTCTTAGTTACATTAGGAATAAAATCCATGATCACTTGCGATTTAATTTTACATTGGATGCATTTACTTTGTGCAAACTACAAGGTACGGTAAATATATTGGATATATTTTTATTACTACCTAGGATGAGATCAAGATACAATCAAATTCCCTCACGATTAAATTTTTGATCTGGTAAGCGTGGCTCTAGGAGTCGTCGTGGCCCTCCATCATTATGGAGTGAATGAACGTCTTCATTTCATGGATTTGTTGTGCTTTCCACAAGGTCCATGAGTTTGGGGGCGGGATAAAACTTCAAGGTTCGGCCTCAATGGGGTGAGGAATTGAACTCGGCCTTGTTGTACTTTCCACAATGGTCGGGTCATGAACTCATTGCTATGTAGTAATGATGGTTAGATCTAACCGAGAATATCCTTTGTTTTACTTTCCACAAGGGGATAATTTCTCGGGAGCCGAATATCAGATATTGCATTAGATTCAAGTGCTTGTTGACTGCCCTTGAGATGGTGTATGGCTTGTTGTACTTTTCACAAGGTCGTATCTCAGTCTCGTTGGGATTCCGACCCACTAGGTTGATCTCGCTGATCTCCCGTTCTATATACTGAGGGTTATATAGTTCGATCGAAAAATAGTGGGACTAACTAAGATAGAAAACCACATCTAAGTTAGAATTTCAACACATGCTAAGTTGTCTTTTATTTCTTATCCAGAGTACAATGTCGTCATCCAGCCCCCTCCGCGGCATCTTGGATGCCAACAGACTGACTGGACCGAACTACTCAGATTGGCTACGTAATCTACGCATAGTCCTCACCGCCGAAAAAATAGCTTACATGTTGGACACGGTTCATTCTGAGCCAGCTCTCGATGCCGACGAGGGCGAGTTAATGACTTATGTCAAATGGTCTGAAGACTCTTCTCTTGCCCAATGTTACATGTTGGCCTCTATGGCACCCGAGCTGCAGAAGCAATTCGAAAAGACTGATTGTAGAAGTATACTTCTTAATCTACGCCAGCTCTTCGGGGAGCAGGGTAGGATTGAGATGTATGACATCTCCAAGAGGCTTTTCAGGACACGGATGTCAGAGGGTGCTTCAGTACATGCTCATGTACTGAAAATGATGGAGTGGATAGAGAGACTCAATGCACTGGGGTTCAAGTTGGATGTTGAACTGTGCATTGATCTTATACTCCAGTCATTGCCCGATTCATTTTCTTCCTTCATCATAAACTTTAACATGAATAGAATTGATGCAACTCTCCCGGAGCTGCTCAACATGTTAAAGAGTGCTGAGGGAACTATGTAGAAAGATAAACCATCTTCTTCTGTAATGATTGTTGGCCGGGTCACCAAGAAAAGGAAGGCCACCCAGATATCCACCAAAGGTGACAAAGGGAAGGGAAAGAAGAAGGCCATGGGTAAGTAACTCGCCAAAGTTGACAAATGGAAGGGCAAGAAGAATGAAAAAGAAGACAAGTATTTTCGATGCGGGGAAACAGGGCATTGGAAAAGGAATTGCAAGGCATTTCTAAATGAATGTATTTTTGTCATAGACCTTAATTTGTCATATATGGAATCCACATCATAGATATTGGATACTGGATGTACATCTCATATCTGCAATTCTGTGCAGGTGCTGGTAAATAGTAGGCGGCTGGGTAAAAAGGAGATTGAACTGAGGATGGGAAATGGAGCTTTAGTTGCTGCCAAAGCTGTCGGGACTACACGCCTCAGTTTACCTTCAAGAGTCATTCTGGAGCTGAATGACTGTTATTATGTTCCTAATATTATTAAGAACATTATTTTAATCTCTGGTTTGTATACCATTGGATATACATTAGTTTTTAATTGCACTGGGTGCTCTATAATGAATAATGATTTGGTTATAGACAATGGTTCATTAGTCAATGATCGTTATGTATTAGATACACGTTCTAATGTTATGCAAGTTTTCAATGCTGATGAAGTGAATTCTGCATATCTATGGCATTGCAGACTTGGTCATGTAGGTGAGAAAAGAGTATCTCACCTACACTCAAATGGGTATTTGAATACATTCGAATACAAGCCATTTGATACCCGTGAGTCGTGTCTCATGGGGAAGATGACCAAGGCCCCCTTTAGTGGACATGGTGAGAGGGCTATTGACATTCTCGAGTTCATACACTCGGATGTGTGTAGACCCATGTCCATGGAGGTAAAAGGGGGTCACCTCTATTTCATTTCTTTTATTGATGACTTCTCGAGATATGGCTATGTGTATTTAATGAGACATAAATCACAAGTCTTTGAGAAGTTTAAGGAATATAAGAATGAAGTAGAGAAACAGACTGTAAAGAGTATTAAGGCTCTTCGATCGGATCGATGAGGTGAATACCTTAGCATGAATTCACTTCTTATCTTAAAGACAATGAAATTATTTCTCAGTGGACTCCATCGTATACACCACAGCACAATGGTGTATCCGAAAGGAGAAACATGACCTTGTTAGACATGGTCCGATCCATCATGTCTATGTCAGGACTACCCTTGTCTCTTTGGGGCTATGCCTTAGAGACTGCAGCCTTTTTATTGAATAGGATCACAAGTAAATCTGTTCCTTCTATACCATATGAAATATGGAAAGACAGGAAACTAAATTTTAATCACATTAAAATTTGGGGCTGTCCTGCTCATGTAAAGAAGAACGATAGTGATAAACTTGAGTTGAGAACCGATAGGTGTAGATTTGTGGGATATCCAAAGGAGACATTTGTGTTAGTGTTAGTGTGCTACAGGCCAATTTTGGGTCGGGTAGGCCCAATAGTTGTACGATCTTGTTCATTAATAAAGTGGTGTTTGAGCGTAAATATGCGATTGTGTTACTTTACGTTGTCCCTAGGATATGTGGTTGTAAAGTCAGCTCGAGATGGGATCTCGAACATGAGATTGACTTTACATGTACACATACCTTAAACTGTAACGACCCGAGAATCCGATTACCGGGAAGGCCCGATAACCCGAGACTCGTACCGCCACCCACGAGCCCGAAGACTCGGAAGGGTTAAAAGCATGGTGTGGAGACTACACAAGTATCACAAATAATTGCAGAAATTAAACAGTTATAATGTTAAGCAGGAAATAAATTAACAATTTACATGGTCCACAATAAAGAACAACAATAACAGCAAGAACAGTCCACGACTAGTACAGTGACAAGAAAGAAAAGTACAGCTACACGGGGCATACCCCGGCTCTGACCTCTGGCACTACCTCTGGGAACCCGCACCACGCTGCGCTCCTGACGCGCTCCCCGAAGGTGGCGTCTCACCTGAAACACGGTGAAAACACGCAGGGAATGAGTCTCGGAACAAGACTCAGTAGGGATCACTCGAACCCTACCTTGTAAAACGAGAAACCACTACTCTAGCGGTAGGAAAGTACCTCGGAAAGGAAAGCCCTGCACTCTACAGAACTAGACCCTACGGCACGCAAACCGACACACGTGCCACGGTACGAGAAGACCAAAATCAACCGTCGAACCGTAAAACCCGAAGGTCGGAAACACACGACTGACAGTCTGACACTCCGTACTCGACAGGAGTACCACCCACTAGAAGCACAGCCGGCGGCGTCCCCTGACGTCTTACACCGCACCGCAGGTGAACCGCCTGACGTGGTAGGTCCTACCCGAGGCGCAAACACCGTACAAGTAACCACAACAAGTAACTAGCTGGGGTCACGCCCGTCGACGTGGGTCCAACCGCCCCCAACCACGTGTGCACACACAGACCTTGCGTCACTAGGTCTGGTCCTCTGACCGGTTTTCCCCCGTAGCCGGACTCTGGCTACCGACGAGGGGCCTACGGTAACCGGTCCACAAACCGTCTCGAAAGGTGGGTGCCCGTACACCACTCCCAGGTGAGACCAGCACCTCGTACTGGTGGGCTACGACTAGTGGAGGGTCACTGAAGGAGTAGACTCTCGAGTCAACGGAAAATGACGTCCGAAACCGACAACGTGTGGGAATCACCCCACGCACTAGCCCCGTCGCACGGTGGCCACAGTCGGAGAAAAACGGACTCACCGCCCACGGCCAAACTCATGACCAAGGCAAACGGAACCTCCGGACACCAAAGACACGGTCACGGAACTCCACGGGGTGCCCGGGACGCACACACGGCCCAAGGGGAACACCCAACAACAGCCAAATCGCGCTAGGGATACCTAGCGCGACACGGAAGAACGCGCTAGGGAACCCTAGCGCAACAGGGAAGATCGCGCTAGGTCTCCCTAGCGCGACAAGGACCATCGCGCTAGGTCCTCCTAGCGCGACAAGGATGATCGCGCTATGACCCCATAGCGCGACAGGAACCGCCTCCTGTTCATCTTCTCCGATGAACGTGCTCGGTCGGGGCAGCGCGACCTCCAAGAACGCGCTACTGGAGTATAGCGCGTTCTCAGTCCGCGGCCGAAAACGGTAAGAACGCCCAAAAATTCTAACCACGCCCCCATGCCTCCATAGGAGAGGGGGAAAACAAAGGGGAAGACCCCTGGGGACCCCTAGCATGATTCTAGGCCATCAAAACACGAAATCATGCATCAAATCCATAGATCGGGCGAGCTCTCCCCAAATCATGGAAAAACCCAAAAACGCTCAAACGATCCCCTCTCGGCCTCCCCGCGGCCTATAAATCGCGGAAAAGATCGGCATGAGGCTAAGGAACATCACCCTACCTCAATGGAGCGAATGCTCCGCCGATCGATCACGAATCACGAAGAATGCTCGAAGCTTCACGAACTCCCACGCTTCCCACGCTCGCCGCACGCCCACGAGATCGCCTCACCGTCGCCCACGCGTCCGCGCCGTCGCCCCGCCGCCGTCCGTAGCCGGAGAGGGGTTCGCCGCGTCCGAATGGGAGAGAGGGAGAGAGGAGGGTGCGTCACGGTTGGGGAAGGAAGGAGGAAGAAGAAGAAGAAAGAGAGAGGAGAAAAAGAAAAAGAAAGGAATTAGGGCTATATAGAAAATTCAAATTTTCAGAAAAATACTGAAAAATAGAAAAATATATTTCTGGAATCCTCGGAACGCACCGATCGCAACGGTACCACTCGTGCATGGGGGAACCGCCCGATTCGCCCGCAGCGAGCTTCCGAAGGAAAAGCCGAAACACACACCGGGAATCGGAAAACACACGCGGAAAAGCCGCGGAACGCCTCCGGGCCTCCGAAACGACTCCGGATCGCGCCGATCCGAACACGAAAGATGTCCGAAACGAAATTTCGGACACAACGGAGCTGGACGCTCCGAAAACCAGATCCGGGACCCACGAAGAAGGATCCGAAAGGTCCGGGATATTACAGCCCTCCCCCCTTAAGGAATTTCGTCCTCGAAATTGAGAACAACCCAAGGGGAAAGAAGAGGAAGACTCACTCAAACAGATACGGGAACTGCTGACGCATCTCGTCCTCACGTTCCCACGAAGCCTCACCACCAGAGTGTCGTTGCCACACGACCTTTACCAAGGGAATGACCTTGTTCCGCAGGCGCTGCTCTCGCCTATCCTCCACGCGGATCGAAACTCTGGGAGAGAAAGATCTGGAGTCACCTCAGGCCAAACAGAAAACTCGAGCACATGAGAGTCATCGGGCATATACTTCCGCAACATCGAGACGTGGAACACGTCATGCACCGACGCCAACTCAGGAGGTAACTGCAACCGGTAAGCAACCTCACCGATGCGTTCCACAATCGCGAAAGGACCAATATAGCGGGGACTCAGCTTCCCACGCCGTCCAAAACGCATCACCCCCTTCATCGGAGAAACTCTCAAGAACACATGATCGCCCACGGCGAACTCGAGGGGCTGCCTCCTACGGTCAGCATAGCTCTTCTGCCGACTCTGGGCCGCCAACATGTTCTGACGAACCAGGTGCACAACATCCACACATTGCTGCACCAACTCCGGTCCCGTCAAAACACGCTCACCCACCTCAAACCAATCAAGAGGAGTCCGACAAGGACGCCCATACAGTGCCTCATAAGGAGCTATGCCGATGCTCGAATGATAGCTGTTGTTATAGGCAAACTCCACCAACGGTAGGTGATGAATCCAACTCCCCTGCCACTCCAGGCAGCAGGATCTCAGCATGTCCTCCAAAGTCTGAATGGTCCTCTCAGACTGACCATCTGACTGAGGATGATACGCCGAGCTAAATGCCAACTCCGTGCCAAGAGCTCGCTGGAAACTCCTCCAGAATCCAGAAGTGAAGCGCGGATCCCGATCCGACACGATCGAAATGGGAACCCCATGCAACGGCACGATCCGCTCCACATAAAGACGAGCCAACTTAGGACACGCTCCAGCTGACCTTGACCGGTAGCAACCGCGTCACCTTCGTCAGCCGATCCACCAGCAACCAAATACTGTCCTGCCCACTCGGGGTCCTCGGCAACCCCACCACAAAATCTGTGGTCACATGGTCCCACTTCCAAGCAGGAACATCCAAGGGCTGGAGAGTACCTCCTGGTCGCTGATGCTCCGCCTTCACCTGCTGACAGATCAGGCACCTGGCCACAAATTCGGCGACATCTCTCTTCATGCCAGGCCACCAGAACTGCCTCCGCAAGTTCCGATACATCTTCGTCGCACCCGGGTGTACAGTGTACCTGCTCCCATGAGCCTCGCGTAACACCGCACGACGAACCTGCTCCTCCGCTGGGACGTACAGCCTGCCACGAAACCTCGCAGCACCGTCCTCGCCGAGCTCTACGTCAGCCATCGCAAGAGTCCGGGGTAACTCAGGGTCCGCATGCTGAGCCTCTGTCACCTGACGACGGATAGCAGGAGTGACAGTCAGACTCGCAAGCACTGCCAACCCTCGCTCCTGGGGAATCTTGAGCCTGAAGAAACTTCGGGCACTTGTTCCCAGAGCCTCCACTTCCTCAGCATCAAGGTACTGACCGCCACCTTCCGACTCAAGGCATCGGCGACGACATTCATCCTGCCCGGCTGATAAGACAGGGTGAAGTCATAGTCCTTCATGAACTCCATCCAACGCCTTTGTCTGAGGTTCAGATCTCTCTGCGAGAACACATACCTCAAACTCTGATGGTCAGTGAACACCTCGAACTTCTCACCGTACAGATAATGCCTCCAGATCTTCAGCGCGAAGATCACCGCCGCCAACTCAAGGTCATGGGTAGGGTAGTTCTCCTCGTGGGGCTTTAGCTGCCGAGATGCATAAGCCACCACTCTACCATGCTGCATCAGAACAGCACCCAATCCGACGCCGGAAGCATCTGTACACACCACGAAACCTCCCGATCCAGAAGGCAAAACCAACACCGGAGCCGAGGTGAGCAATCTCTTCAGTTCCCTGAAGCTCTGCTCACACTCCTCGGACCAGACGAAAGGCACATCCTTCCGTGTGAGCCTCGTCATCGGGGTCGCAATGCGGGAAAAATCCTGGATAAACCGTCGATAATAACCCGCAAGTCCCAAAAAACTCCGGATCTCCGTCACCGACCTCGGCCTCGGCCATTGCATCACAGCCTCGACCTTGGCGGGATCCACGGAAATGCCATCACCAGAAATCACGTGCCCCAGAAAGTGCACCTCGCTGAGCCAAAACTCGCACTTGCTGAGCTTCGCATACAACTGGTGATCTCGCAACGTCTGCAGCACCACACCCAAATGGTACGCATGCTCCTCAGCAGACCGCGAATAAACAAGGATGTCATCCACGAAGATGACCACGAACTGGTCCAAATACGGATGAAACACCCTCTGCATCAAGTCCATGAAGGCTGCTGGGGCATTGGTGAGCCCAAACGGCATCACCAGAAACTCATAATGCCCGTACCTCGTACTGAATGCAGTCTTCTCCACATCGGACTCGCGAATTCTCAGCTGATAGTAACCGGACCGCAAATCAATCCGCGAGAACACTCGCGCAGACTGAAGCTGGTCGAACAAATCATCAATCCGCGGCAACGGATACTTGTTCTTAATGGTCACTTCATTCAGCTGCCGATAGTCAATGCATAGCCGCAGACTACCGTCCTTCTTCTTCACGAACAACACGGGCGCACCCCAAGGGGAAAAGCTCGGACGAATGTACCCCTTGGCCAACAGTTCCTGCAACTGCGCCCTCAACTCCCTCAGCTCAGCGGGGGCCATACGGTAGGGAGCCTTCGCCAAAGGTCCCGTACCAGGTACAACCTCGATCACGAAATCGATCTCCCGCTGGGGAGGTAATCCAGGCAACTCCTCAGGAAAAACATCGGGAAACTCGCACACCACCGCAATGTCCTCGACATCCGGCTCCATCCGGTCAGACACAACCACAGACGCGAGAAAACCCTGACAACCTGAATCAAGCAATCGACGGGCTCGAATAGCAGAGATAAGGAATCGAGAAGAGGTGGAACGGATACCTTGGAAATAGAAGGTCCTCTTGCTCGGATGCTGGAAGTAGACCCTCTTCATTCCACAATCCACCACCGCTCCATGAGTCTCGAGCCAATCCATGCCTAGAATCACGTCGTAATCCCGAAGCTGCAACGCATACAACCTGCCTGGCATACTCCGCCCATCGATCCACACCGGAACCTGGTCGAAGCAATACGGAGTGACCATAAAGTCACCCGAAGGCAACTCCACTGCCAAATCACAGGACAACTGGGTCACCGGCTCCTCGACGCTCGACGCGAAATCCTCCGAAATAAACGAATGAGACGCGCCAGAATCAAATAAAACCCGAGCCGCACAACCCAAAATCTGAACGGTACCTTCCACGAGCTGCGACGCCACTGCCTCTGCCCTGGTCAAGTGCGTGATCTGGCCACGAGCTCTCTGCCTGCCTCCCACACTAGCTGACCTGGGTAGCGGCGGATACTGTCCCTGTTGCTGCTGCTGCTGCTGCTGGGGAACCTGCTGCTGCGGCGGCCTCTGAGGACAGTCACGCGCCATATGCCCTGGCTGGTCACACCGAAAACAGATGATCGGCGCCGTGCACTGCCTGCCTGGGTGGGTCCCACCACACCGTGGACAAGGTCCTCGCGATCCACCCACCGATCCCTGACGCTGCAAAGGAAACGGCTGCTGTACACTGCCCGATGAAGCCTGCCCTGATCCTTGTGCTTCTTCCGGAGACTCTTCTTCAAGAACTTCTTGACCTTCGAGCCGAAGGACGCAGATCCTGTCACGAAGCTGCCGATGCCGGTACTCCTGAACCACCCGACGCATGCTGGAAGAAACCCTGCTGCTGGGTAGCCGACTGCTGGCTGCGACCTGACAAGGACTGCCCCTGGCTGATCGGTCCTCGAGTCCTCTGCATATCCATCTCCAAGGAAATCGCAACACGAGACGCTGTCTCTAGATCAGTGGCCCCATTCGCGATCAAATGGTGCCTCAGCTCCAGCCTCAAGCCCTGCACAAACTGCGTCGTCCTCACCCTCTCATGCTCCATGATATGAGGTGCGTACCGACCCAGCTCGACAAATCGGGCCCTGTACTGCAACACGGACATGTCACCCTGCACCAGCTCCAGAAACTCCCGCATCCGCTGCGTAGCAACGACGTCTGGACAGTACGTACGCTCGAAAGCACTGACAAAGTCACCCCACTCGACCTGCTCAAGTGGACGAAGCTGAAAGGACGTCTTCCACTCGGAAGACCACCACCTCCGAGCCGTACCCTGCAACTGGTTGTAGGCCAACACCACTCTGTCCTCGGCAGTACTCTTCGCAGAACTGAACACCCGCTCCATCTCATCGAGCCAATCACGAGCCGCATCAGGGTCTGCCTGGCCGCTAAAGTAAGGTGGATGGAACTGCATGAAGTCCCTCACCGCTCGGCCTGGCCCACCCCTGACTGACGAGCCCTCACCAGCCTCTCCGCCAAACTGCTGAGACATGAGATGGTACATGCCACGGAAGAAATCCTCGGCCCCCGGAGCTCTCGCAGCATCCGCGGCCTCGGTAGCTCCCGGAACTCTGCTATGCTCCTCCTGGTCCCTCTGGACCCCCTGCTGAATCTCCTGACCTCCAGCCGACTGCCCCTGCTGAGAGCGAGAACTCCTCCTCGGCGCCATCCTCGCTCCTGAAGCACAAGACAGAAAACACGAAAACGGCAATGTCAGAATAAAACACGCGGTGCCCAATGCCAGCGTCACATGTACATCATCGTTGTGGACTAGTGGACCACTACAATTACCTATGATTCTCATGTAATTCCACAACCGCGCTCTGATACCAGCTGTAACGACCCGAGAATCCGATTACCGGGAAGGCCCGATAACCCGAGACTCGTACCGCCACCCACGAGTCCGAAGACTCGGAAGGGTTAAAAGGATGGTGTGGAGACTACACAAGTATCACAAATAATTGCAGAAATTAAACAGTTATAATATTAAGCAGGAAATAAATTAACAATTTACATGGTCCACAATAAAGAACAACAATAACAGACAGTCCACGACTAGTACAGTGACAAGAAAGAAAAGTACAGCTACACGGGGCATACCCCGGCTCTGACCTCTGGCACTACCTCTGGGCACCCGCACCACGCTGCGCTCCTGACGCGCTCCCCGAAGGTGGCGCCTCACCTGAAACACGGTGAAAACACGCAGGGAATGAGTCTCGGAACAAGACTCAGTAGGGATCACTCGAACCCTACCTCGTAAAACGAGAAACCACTACTCTAGCGGTAGGAAAGTACCTCGGAAAGGAAAGCCCTGCACTCTACAGAACTAGACCCTACGGCACGCAAACCGACACACGTGCCACGGTACGAGAAGACCGAAACTCAACGGTCGAACCGTAAAACCCGAAGGTCGGAAACACACGACTGACAGTCTGACACTCCGTACTCGACAGGAGTACCACCCACTAGAAGCACAGCCGGCGGCGTCCCCTGACGTCTTACACCGCACCGCAGGTGAACCGCCTGACGTGGTAGGTCCTACCCGAGGCGCAAACACCGTACAAGTAACCACAACAAGTAACTAGCTGGGGTCACGCCCGTCGACGTGGGTCCAACCGCCCCCAACCACGTGTGCACACACAGACCTTGCGTCACTAGGTCTGGTCCTCTGACCGGTTTTCCCCCGTAGCCGGACTCTGGCTACCGACGAGGGGCCTACGGTAACCGGTCCACAAACCGTCTCGAAAGGTGGGTGCCCGTACACCACTCCCAGGTGAGACCAGCACCTCGTACTGGTGGGCTACGACTAGTGGAGGGTCACTGAAGGAGTAGACTCTCGAGTCAACGGAAAACGACGTCCGAAACCGACAACGTGTGGGAATCACCCCACGCACCAGCCCCGTCGCACGGTGGCCACAGTCGGAGAAAAACGGACTCACCGCCCACGGCCAAACTCATGACCAAGGCAAACGGAACCTCCGGACACCAAAGACACGGTCACGAAACTCCACGGGGTGCCCGGGACGCACACACGGCCCAAGGGGAACACCCAACAACAGCCAAATCGCGCTAGGGATACCTAGCGCGACACGGAAGAACGCGCTAGGGAACCCTAGCGCAACAGGGAAGATCGCGCTAGGTCTCCCTAGCGCGACAGGGACCATCGCGCTAGGGAACCCTAGCGCGACAAGGACCATCGCGCTAGGTCCTCCTAGCGCGACAAGGATGATCGCGCTATGACCCCATAGCGCGACAGGAACCGCCTCCTGTTCATCTTCTCCGATGAACGCGCTCGGTCGGGGCAGCGCGACCTCCAAGAACGCGCTACTGGAGTATAGCGCGTTCTCAGTCCGCGGCCGAAAACGGTAAGAACGCCCAAAAATTCTAACCACGCCCCCATGCCTCCATAGGAGAGGGGGAAAACAAAGGGGAAGACCCCTGGGGACCCCTAGCATGATTCTAGGCCATCAAAACACGAAATCATGCATCAAATCCATAGATCGGGCGAGCTCTCCCCAAATCATGGAAAAACCCAAAAACGCTCAAACGATCCCCTCTCGGCCTCCCCGCGGCCTATAAATCGCGGAAAAGATCGGCATGAGGCTAAGGAACGTCACCCTACCTCAATGGAGCGAATGCTCCGCCGGATCGATCACGAATCACGAAGAATGCTCGAAGCTTCACGAACTCCCCACGCTTCCCACGCTCGCCGCACGCCCACGAGATCGCCTCACCGTCGCCCACGCGTCCGCGCCGTCGCCCCGCCGCCGTCCGTAGCCGGAGAGGGGTTCGCCGCGTCCGAATGGGAGAGAGGGAGAGAGAGGAGGGCGTCACGGTCGCGAGAGAGAGGAAGAGGAAGAAGAAAGAGAAAGGAGAAAAAGAAAAGAAAAGGATTAGGCTATATAGAAAATCCGAATTTTCGGAAAAATACCAAAAAATAGAAAAATACTTTTCTGGAATCCTCGGAACGCACCGATCGCAACGGTACCACTCGTGCCTGGGGGAACGGCCCGGTTCGCCCGCAGCGAGCTTCCGAAGGAAAAGCCGAAACACACGCCGGGAATCGGAAAATACACGCGGAAAAGCCGCGGAACGCCTCCGGGCCTCCGAAACGACTCCGGATCGCGCCGATCCGAACACGAAAGATGTCCGAAACGAAATTTCGGACACAACGGAGCTGGACACTCCGAAAACCAGATCCGGGACCCACGAAGAAGGATCCGAAAGGTCCGGGATATTACATAAATTATTCTTGGTTGGAGGGTAATCACACGGGGACTTTGATTACCTATTAAACCAGTACACATGATGTGTCAGTGACCAGTCTCATGGTCATTGGTGCGGGGCACCAACACATATGTGTAGGTGTGTGTGCTTGGAGGATGTGCACTGAACTGATCCGCTATTGGATCTTCAGATGGTTGATTATACCTTATGTCAACTGAAGATCCAACGGTCACAGTAGCATCGTTGGTCCTTTGACCTGAGACATTGATCGGATCTTACACGAGGACTGGAATGATTTAATTACTTAGCTAAGTGACTTTAACCATAAGTCATGAGTTACCGAGTCATTAACCACTCCAGAATACGTGTGAAGATCATCAATGGTCAAGAAGGGATCGCTCACTGTCGGGTATATATCAGACAGTTAATGGGTCATGACATTGACGCTCCGTTAAATCCCTGGCCAGGGTCGTGTGAGTTCGTTTAGAACGGACGTCATACACTTTAAGGAGGTCATAGTCAAATGGCACGATCATGGGGTTTGATAGATACCGTACCCTCGATCGTACCAGACTCATAGAAGGAGCGAGGGATTATATCGATGCGGTAACTGTGGACTTACAGGTACCAGACAGGCTGGTTTAAACCTGGCGTCCTCTAGGATCACGCGGATTTACTTGACCCAACGTGATTGTAGGTTCGGAATGAATTAAACCATTATTCGGCTCTTGTAGAAGCGAATAATACGTTTAATTTACTTCTAATTAGGATTTAGAAGTTAATGGGCCTTAAATTAGAGTGACTATGGGCCTAGAGGATCACACACAATGGATTCTTGGGTGACGGATAATTATTATGCAAATGTATGTATTATTTCCTTTTAATTCCTTTTGGAAAGGAGTGTAAATGGAGTTTAATACATATGTATAATATGAGATAGGATATATATACAGTTTCGGTCTTTTGGAGCCCTTTTCTAATAAGCCTAAACTCCTTATATAGTCATCTACGTGAGTTCATTCTAACTCTTGGCTTCTCCTTCCAACCCCCCATTAATGCTAATCAAACATTAGGCATTAAGGAGAGGATTAGCCTCCCCCCTTTCTCCCCCTTGCTCTCTCTCTCTCCAGAAGGTGTTAGAGCCGGGGAAAGTTGTGCCGGGGAGGTACCGTCGATGCGCAAGGGTCCGTGTGGATCTGCTCTAGAGGCCGTACAGCTGTGCGGCTCGTTATTCTGCATCGGGCATCGCGGACAGCGTCATTCCGCGCAAGGTGAAATACGCAACCCGTAATTAGGGTATTAGAAACACCGATTAGAGCACAGATTAAGCTTTCCATAACACCGGAATCGGGCAAATTAAATTTTTGTTATCCGTTGCGTCGCCCGTAGGTGCTGTGTGAAACCTTACAGTGGTATCAGTGCCAGGTTCGCGCTCTGGTCGGTATTTTTATCACCGTTTAGAACCATATTTTAGGGGCATTGAAAATCTTCAATTATAATTTGTAGAAAGAGATTTAGATATCTCTGTTCTTCCTGGATGCTGGACATCTAAACAGTAATTTTTTAAAAAAAAAATTTAAAAAAAATTTACCATCCATCTAAACGTTGCGGGCGCCCGCAGCGTGGGTCAACGCCAGCGCGCGCGGGCGGCCCCCGCGCGCGCGGGATTGACCCGGCGCTATTAAAAAAAAAGGTTTTTTTTATTTTTTTTTAAAAAATTGTTTTAACCTGTTTAATTTACTGTGCTCCAGTAAAATTATATATATATTAAATATATATATTAAAATGCTCAATAAATTAAATAGAATTTTATTTAGTAGGTTAATTATGTTATCTCGATGGTAAATGTCAAAAGTTAAATTTTATTTAACCGTGTTGAATTTACTGAGGTGAGATAATTACTATTTACCTTGGGATAAAATGGTAATAATTGAAGTTACTTCAGTAAATTTAAGTTTTTAAATTTTTAATTATTAGATAATTAGAAAATTCAAATTTTAAATTTTATTGAAGTTAAATGTGAAAATTTCAATTATTTGAATTTTTAATTATTAGATAATTGTTAAATTCAAATTTTAAATTTTAGAAAATTACTAATTGAGGATAATTGCATTATTTTAAATTTATTTTCAAACAAAATTATTGGATAATTAGTTTGAATTTAAATTTAAATTATTGGCATGTTTAAATTTTGAATTTAAATTTGATTATTGGATAATTAAATTTAAATTTAAATTTAATTAATTATCTCAATTAGATGCCCCTGTAGAAAATGATGGTTCTTTACGTGCGTTACTTTATTTACCTTGTATTGGCCTGCTTGTATGTTTAATTTTAGTTAATCATGCTTTGATTTTTAAAATTAAACAAAGCTAGCCTGTTTTTATTTGCACATCCCATTATTAAATTCAAAAGTAAGGATTATTTTTAGAAAATAACCCTTGATTGATTTTATTTGAATGGGTTGGCAAGTGATCATGGACTTGGATTAATGTAATTAATTGGGGTCTGCGAACCTCCTTTCTCTCTCTGTTAAAATTCCAATGTACTTCTATCTTCCTCCATTGTTGTACTCGCCCTAAGGGCTGCTGGAATTTGAGTCACATGTAATTTATTTTTTCCGGCCTGCGTGCCGTGTAAAAGTTGTAATTAATGCGGCGTCGACGATTGAAAGCGTGAAGCACACCCGACGAGGACGATCCAGCTGCTTCGGAAGCGGGCAGGATGTCTTAGTTACATTAGGGTTAAAGTCCATGATCACTTGCATTTATTTTTGCATTGGATGCATTTATTTTGTGCAAACTACTAGGTACGGTAAATATATTGGATATATTTATATTACCACCTAGGGTGAGATCAAGATAAAATTAAATTCCCTCGCATTTAAATTTTAGATCTGGTAAGCGTGGCTCTAGGAGTCGTCGTGGCCCTCCATCATTATGGAGTGAATGAACGTCTTCATTTCATGGATTTGTTGTGCTTTCCACAAGGTCCATGAGTTTGGGGGCGGGATTAAACTCCAAGGCTCGGCCTCAATGGGGTGAGGAATTGAACTCGGCCTTGTTGTGCTTTCCACAAGGGTCGGGTCATGAACTCATTGCTATGTAGTAATGATGGTTAGATCTAACCGAGAATATCCTTTGTTGTGCTTTCCACAAGGGGATGATTTCTCGGGGGTCGAATATCGGATATTGCATTAGATGCAAGTGCTTGTTGACTGCCCTTGAGATGGTGTATGGCTTGTTGTGCTTTCCACAAGGTCGTACATCAGTCTCGTTGGGATTCCGACCCACTAGGTAGATCTCGCTGATCTCCCGTTCTATATACTGAGGGTTATATAGTCCGATCGAAAAATAGTGGGACTAACTAAGATAGAAAACCACATCTAAGTTAGAATTTGAACACATGCTAAGTTGTCTTTTATTTCTTATCCAGATTACAATGTCGTCGTCCAACCCCCTCCGCGGCATCTTGGATGCAAATAGATTAACTGGACCGAACTACTCGGATTGGCTGCGTAATCTACGCATAGTCCTTACCGCCGAAAAGATTGCGTACGTGTTGGACACGGTTCACTCTGAGCCAGCTCCTGATGCCGACGAGGGTGAGTTACTGGCTTATGCCAAGTGGTCTGAGGACTCATCCCTTGCCCAATGTTACATGTTGGCCTCTATGGCTCCCGAGCTACAGAGGCAATTTGAAAAGACTGATTGTAGAAGTATACTTCTCAATCTACGCCAGCTCTTCGGGGAGCAGGGTAGGATTGAGAGGTATGACATCTCAAAAAGGCTTTTCAGGACACGGATGTCTGAGGGTTCATCAGTACAGGCCCATGTACTGAAAATGATGGAGTGGATTGAAAGACTCAATGCATTGGGGTTCAAGTTGGATCTTGAACTATGCATTGATCTTATACTCCAGTCATTGCCCGATTCCTTTTCTTCCTTCATCATGAACTTTAACATGAACAGGATTGAAGCAACTCTCCCAGAGCTGCTCAATATGTTAAAGAGTGCTGAAGGAACCATGCAGAAAGATAAACCATCTTCGTCTGTAATGGTTATTGGCCGGGCCAACAAGAAAAGGAAGGCCTCTCAAATATCCACCACGAGTAACAAAGGGAAGGGAAAGAAAAAGGCACGGGTAAGCAACTCGCCAAAGTTGACAAAGGGAAGGGCAAGAAGAATGAAAAGGAAGACAAATATTTTCGATGCGGGGAAACTGGGCATTGGAAAAGGAATTGCAAGGCAATTCTAAATGAAGGTATTTTTGTCATAGACCTTAATTTGTCATATATGGAATCCACATCATGGGTATTGGATACTGGATGTGCATCTCATATCTGCAATTCTGTGCAGGTGCTGGCAAATAGAAGGCGATTGGGCAAAAAGGAGATTGAACTGAGGATGGGCAATGGAGCTTTAGTTGCTGCCAAAGCTGTCGGGACTGCACGCCTCAGTTTACCTTCAGGAGTCATTCTGGAGCTGAATGACTGTTATTATGTTCCTAATATTATTAAGAACATTATTTCAATCTCTGGCTTGTATAACATTGGATACACATTGGCTTTTAATAGCACTGGGTGCTCTATAATGAATAATGGTTTGATTATAGCCAATGGTTCATTAGTCAATGGTCTTTATGTATTAGATACACGTTCTAATGTTATGCAAATTTCCAATGCTGATGAAGTGAATTCTGCATATCTATGGCATTGCAGACTTGGTCATGTAGGTGAGAAAAGAGTCTCTCACTTACACTCAAATGGGTATTTGAATTCATTCGAATACAAGCCATTTGATACCTGTGAGTCGTGTCTCATGGGGAAAATGACCAAGGCTCCCTTTGGTGGACATGGTGAGAGGGCTGTTGACCTTCTCGAGCTCATACACTCGGATGTGTGTGGACCCATGTCCATAGAAGCAAAAGGAGGTTATCTCTATTTCATTTCTTTTATTGATGACTTCTCTAGATATGGCTATGTGTATTTAATGAGACATAAGTCACAAGCCTTTGAGAAGTTTAAGGAATACAAGAATGAAGTAGAGAAACAGACTGGCAAAAGTATTAAGGCTCTTCGATCGGATCGAGGAGGTGAATACTTAAGCCATGAATTCACTTCTTATCTTAAAGACCATGGAATAGTTTCTCAGTGGACTCCACCGTATACACCACAGCACAATGGTGTATCCGAGAGGAGAAACAGGACCTTGTTAGACATGGTCCGATCCATGATGTCTATGTCAGGACTACCCTTGTCTCTCTGGGGCTATGCGTTAGAGACTGCGGCTTATTTATTGAATAGGATATCAAGTAAATCAGTTCCTTCTATACCATATGAGATATGGAAGGGCAGGAAACCAAATTTTAATCACATTAAAATTTGGGGGTGTCCTGCTCATGTAAAGAAGAACGAGAGTGATAAGCTTGAGTCGAGAACCGATAAGTGTAGGTTTGTGGGATATCCAAAGGAGACGTTTGGATATTATTTCTATCACCCTTCTGAGCAAAGGGTCTTAGTGGCCAAGAGAGCTGTATTTCTGGAAAGAGAATATCTACTCCAGAAAAATAGTGGGAGCCAGATAGAATTGGACGAGGTCCAAGAACCACAACCCATAGACACACACTCATTAGATGAGACTGTATCGGTTGATCCTATTCAAGGTGAAACACTGACACTACGGAGATCTGGTAGACTACCGAGAGAACCTGAGAGATATGTTGGACATGTCTCAGAGGGGTCCTCTAAGGTATGTATCGATGAGGATGATGATCCTCAGTCGTACCAGGAGGCGATCCGTAGTGTAGACTCCGAGAAATGGCAAGAGGCAATGGATTCAGAGATCCAGTCCATGTACACCAACAAAGTTTGGAACTTAGTTGATGTACCCGAAGGGAAGGTCCCTATCGGCTGCAAATGGATTTTCAAAAGGAAAATCGGTGCAGATGGACAGATTGACACATACAAGGCTAGACTAGTGGCGAAAGGATATCGTCAAAGGCAAGGCATTGACTATGACGAGACGTTTTCGCCGGTAGCCATGGTTAAGTCAATCAGAATCCTCCTTGCCATTGCTGCATACCTGGATTATGAGATCTGGCAAATGGATGTGAAGACAACTTTTCTTAATGAAAACTGTCAGAAGAGGTGTACATGGTACAGCCTGAAGGATTCACCTCCAAGCCACATCCTAATAAGGTATGCAAACTTCAAAGGTCCATTTATGGATTAAAGCAGGCATCTAGAAGCTGGAACTTAAGATTTGACGAGGCTGTCAAATCTTTCAACTTCATTCGGAATGAAGATGAACCCTGTGTTTACAAGAAGGTCAGTGGGAGCTCAGTGACCTTCTTGGTCCTTTATGTTGATGACATCTTACTCATTGGGAATGATGTAGGGATGTTGACATCAACTAAGTCTTGGTTGTCCAAGACTTTCTCCATGAAGGATTTGGGAGAAGCATCCTATGTGCTGGGCATAAGGATCTATCGAGATAGATCTAAAAGGATGCTAGGATTATCCCAATCCATGTACATAGATACTATCCTCAAAAGGTTTAGGATGAAAATTCCAAGAGAGGTCTCATTCCCATGAGACATGGAATTTGCCTATCCAAGGGGATGAGTCCTAAAACTTCTGAGGAGGTGGCACACATGAATAAGGTACCCTATGCTTCGGCGATAGGGTCAATCATGTATGCAATGCTATGTACACGGCCTGATGTTGCCAATGCTTTGAGCATTGTCAGTAGATATCAGGCAAATCCAGGCGAAGAGCACTGGAAGGCAGTAAAGGGCATCCTTAAGTACCTGCGAAGGGCTAAGGATCTTTTTCTGCTTTATGGAGGAGAGGACCTACAGCTTAGAGCTTACACAGATTCTAGTTTCCAGTCAGATCCAGATGACTGCAAATCCATGTCTGGATTTGTATTCATGTTGAATGGAGGGCAGTCAGTTGGAGAAGCTCCAAGCAAGACACGACTGCAGACTCGACGACGGAGGCGGAATATATTGCTGCAGCTGAAGCTGCTAAGGAAGCCGTCTGGATGAAGAAATTCATCTTGGAACTTGGCGTAGTTCCCGAGATATCAGCTCCCATCCCATTATTTTATGATAATAATGGGGCCATCGCCCAGGCGAAGGAACCGAGATCTCACCAAAGGTCAAAGCATATTCTCAGGCGCTTTCACCTTATTCGGGAGATTGTTGATCGTGGAGATGTGATGGTAGAGCGTGTACCGTCAGAAGACAACATAGCAGATCCACTGACTAAGCCTTTGACACAGACTGTATTTGAGCGTCATCGGGATAAGATGGGCCTCAAAGTTGTGGGCAATTGGCTGTAGTTCAAGTGGGAGATTGTTAGTGTTGGTGTGCTACAGGCCAATTTCGGGTCGGGTAGGCCCAATAGTTGTACGATCTTGTTCATTAATAAAGTGGTGTTTGAGCGTAAATATGCGATTGTGTTACTTTACGTTGTCCCTAGGATATGTGGTTGTAAAGTCAGCTCGAGATGGGATCTCGAACATGAGACTTGACTTTACATGAACACATACCTTAAACTGTTCCTGGTTGGAGGGTAATCACTCGGGGACTTTGATTACCTATTAAACCAGTACACATGATGTGTCAGTGACCAGTCTCATGGTCATTGGTGCGGGGCACCAACACATATGTGTAGGTGTATGTCCTTGGAGGATGTGCACTGAACTGATCCGCTATTGGATCTTCAGATGGTTGATTATACCTAATGTCAACTGAAGATCCAACGGTCACAGTAGCATCGTTGGTCCTTTGACCTGAGACATTGATCGGATCTTACACGAGGACTGGAATGGTTTAATTACTTAGCTAAGTGACTTTAACCATAAGTCATGAGTTGCCGAGTCATTAACCACTCCAGGATACGTGTGAAGATCATCAATGGTCAAGAAGGGATCGCTCACTGTCGGGTATATATCAGACAGTTAATGGGTCATGACATTGACGCTCCGTTAAATCCCTGGCCAGGGTCGTGTGAGTTCGTTTAGAACGGACGTCATACACTTTAAGGAGGTCATAGTCAAATGGCACGATCATGGGGTTTGACAGATACCGTACCCTCGATCGTACCAGACTCATAGAAGGAGCGAGGGATTATATCGATGCGGTAACTGTGGACTTACAGGTACCAGACAGGCTGGTTTAAACCCGGCGTCCTCTAGGATCACGCGGATTTGCTTGACCCAACGTGATCGAAGGTTCGGAATGAATTAAACTATTATTCGGCTCTTGTAGAAGCGAATAATACGTTTAATTTACTTCTAATTAGGAATTAGAAGTTAATGGGCCTTAAACTAGAGTGACTATGGGCCTAGAGGATCACACACAATGGATTCTTGGGTGACGGATAATTATTATACAAATGTATGTATTATTTCCTTTTAATTCCTTTTGGAAAGGAGTGTAAATGGAGCTTAATACATATGTATAATATGAGATAGGATATATATACAGTTTCGGTCTTTTGGAGCCCTTTTCTAATAAGCCTAAACTCTATATATAGCCATCTACGTGAGTTCATTCGAACTATTGGCTTCTCCTTCCAACCCCCCTTAAGCTAATCAAGCATTAAGCATTAAGGAGAGGATTAGCCTCCCCCCTTTCTCCCCCTTGCTCTCTCTCTCTCCAGAAGGTGTTAGAGCCGGGGAAAGTTGTGCCGGGGAGGTACCGTCGCTGCGCAAGGGTCCGTGTGGATCTGCTCTAGAGGCCGTACAGCTGTGCGGCTCGTTATTCTGCATCGGGCATCGCGGACAGCGTCGTTCCGCGCAAGGTGAAACACGCAACCCGTAATTAGGGTATTAGAAACACCGATTAGAGCACAGATTAAGCTTTCCATAACACCGGAATCGGGTAAATTAAATTTTTGTTATCCGCTGCGTCGCCCGTAGGTGCTGTGTGAAACCTTACAATTTGGATATTACTTCTATCACCCTTCTGAGCAAAGGGTCTTAGTGACTAAGAGAGCTGTATTTCTAGAAAGAGAATATATTCTCCAGAAAAATAGTGGGAGTCAGATAGAATTGGACGAGGTCCAAGAGCCACAACCTGTAGACACAAACTCATTAGATGAGACTGTATCGGTTGATCCTATTCAGAGTGAAACAAGGACACTACGGAGATCTGGTAGACTACTAAGAGAACCTGAGAGATATGTTAGACATGTCTCAGAGAGGTCCTCTGAGGTCTGCATTGATGAGGATGAAGATCCTCAATCTTACCAGGAGGCGATCCGTAGTGCGGACTCCGAGAAATAGCAAGAGGTAATGGATTCAGAGATCCAGTCTATGTACACCAACAAAGTTTGGAACTTAGTTGATGTACCCGAAGGGAAAGTCCCTATCGGCTGCAAGTGGATTTTCAAAAGAAAAATTGGTGCAGATGGACAGATTGACACATACAAGGCCAGATTAGTGGCGAAAGGGTATCGTCAAAGATAAGGCATTGACTATGACGTGACATTTTTACATGTGGCTATGGTTAAGTCAATCAGAATCCTCCTTGCCATTGCTGCATACCTGAATTATGAGATCTGGTAAATGGATGTGAAGACAAGTTTTCTTAATGGGAAATCAATCAGAAGAGGTGTACATGGTACAGCCTGAAGGATTCACCTCCAAGATACATCCTAATAAGGTATGCAAGCTTCAAAGGTCTATTTATGGATTAAAGCAGACATCTTGAAGCTGGAACTTAATATTTGATGAGGCTGTCAAATCTTTCAACTTCATTCGGAATGAAGATGAACCATGTGTTTACAAGAAGGTCAGTGGGAGCTCTGTGACGTTCTTGGTCCTTTATGTTGATGACATCTTACTCATTGGGAATGATGTAGAGATGTTGACATCAACTAAGTCTTGATTGTCCAAGACCTTCTCCATGAAGGATTTGGGAGAAACATCATATGTGCTGGGCATAAGGATCTATCGAGATAGATCTAAAAGGATGCTAGGATTATCCTAATCCATGTACATAGATACTATCCTCAAAAGGTTTATGATGAAAAATTTTAAAAGAGGTCTCATTCCTATGAGACATGGAATTTGCCTATCTAAGGGGATGAGCCCTAAAATATCTGAGGAGGTGACACACATGAATAAGGTACCCTATGTTTCGGCCACAGGTTCAATCATGTATGCAATGCTATGTACACGGCCTGATGTTGCCAATGCTTTGAGCATTGTCAGTAGATATCAGGCAAATACATGCGAAGAGCACCGGAAGGCAGTAAAGGGCATCCATAAGTACTTGCGAAGGGCTAAGGATCTTTTTCTACTTTATGGAGGAGAGGACCTACAACTTAGAGCTTACACAGATTCTAGTTTCCAGTCAGATCCAGATGACTGCAAATCCATGTCAGGGTTTGTATTCATATTGAATGGAGGGGCAGTCAGTTGGAGAAGCTCCAAGCAAGATACGACTGCAGACTCGACGACGGAGGCAGAATATATTGCTACAGCTGAAGCTACTAAGGAAGTCGTCTGGATGAAGAAATTCATCTTGGAACTCGACGTAGTTCCCGAGATATCAGCTCCCATCCCATTATTTTGTGATAATAATGGGGCCATCGCCCAGGCGACGGAACCGAGATGTCACCAAAGGTCGAAGCATATTCTCAGGCGCTTCCACCTTATTCGGGAGATTGTTGATCATGGAGATGTGGCGGTAGAGCGTGTACCGTCAAAAGATGACATAGCAGATCCACTGACTAAGTCTTTGATACAGACTATATTTGAGCGCCATCGGGATAAGATGGGCCTAAAAGTTGTGGACAATTGGCTGTAATTCAAGTGGGAGATTGTTAGTATTGGTGTGCTACAGGTCAATTTAGGGTCGGGTAGACCCGATAAATGTACGATATTGTTCATTATTAATAAAGTGGTATTTGAGCGTAAATGTGTGATTGTATATTACTTTACGATGTCCTTAGGATATGTGGTTGTAAAGTCAACTCGAGATAGGATCTCGATCATGAGACTGCCTTTACATGGACACATATCTTAATTTATTCCTGGTTGGAGGGTAATCACTCGGGGACTTTGATTACCTATTAAACCAGTACACATGATGTGTGACTGATCAGTCTCATGGTCATTAGTGCGGGGCACCAACACATATGTGTAGGTGTACGTCCTGGGAGGAAGTGCATTGAACTGATCCGCTATTGGATCTTCAGATGGTTGATTATACCTAATGTCAACTGAAGATCCAACGGTTTCAGTAGCATTGTTGGTCCTTTGACCTGAGACATTGATCGGATCTTACACGAGCACTGGAATGGTATAATTATTTGGTTAAGTGATTTTAACCATAAGTCATGAGTTACCGAGTCATTAACCACTGTAGGATACGTGTGAAGATCATCAATGGTCAAGAGGGGATCGTTCACTGTCGGGTATATATCAGACAGTTAATGGGTCATGACATTGATGCTCCGTTAAATCCCTGGTCAGGGTCGTGTGAGTTCGTTTAGAACGGACGTCATACACTTTAAGGGGTTATGGTCAAATGGCACGATCATGGGGTTTGACAGAAACCATACCCTCGATCGAACCAGACTCATAGAATGAGCGAGGGATTATAGCGATGCGGTAACTGTGGACTTACAGGTACCAGACAGGCTGGTTTAAACCCGACGTCCTCTAGGATCACGCGGATTTGCTTGACCCAACGTGATCAAAGGTTCGGAATAAAGTAAACTATTATTCGGCTCTAGTAGAAGTGAATAATAAGTTTAATTTACTTCTAATTGGGAATTAGAAGTTAATGTGCCTTTAACTAGAGTGACTATGGGCCTAGAGGATCACACACAATGAATTTTTTGGTGACAGATTATTATTGTACAAATGCATATATTAATTCCCTTTAATTCCTTTTAGAAAGACATATAAAGGGGGCTTAATATATATGTACAATAATGAGAATGACATATATACAGTTTTGATCCTTTAAAGCTCTTTTTAGAAATGGCCAAATCCTGTATATTTAGATGTTACGAGAGCTTCTCCTTCCTCTTGGCTAATCAAGCATTAAAGCTAAAGAGAAGGAGGATTAGCTCCTCCCCCCTCCCTCCCTCTTGCTCTCTCTCTCTCTCTCTCTCTCTCCAGAAGGTGAAAGGGTCGGGGAAGGTCGTGCCGGGGGGGGGGGGGTACCGTCACTGCGCAAGGATCCGTGTGGATCTGCTCTAGAGGTCGTGCATCTGTGCGGCTCGGTATTCACGGTATTCTGCATCAGACATTACGAAAAGCATCGTTCCGCGCAAGGTATAAATACGCAACCCGTAGTTAGGGGTTGGGGTGATTTAAACGCCGATCAGAGCATGGATCTGGGATTCCATGAAGCCGGGTTCGGGTAAATAAAATTTTGTTATCCGCTGTGTTGCCCGAGGGTGCTGTGTGGAACCTTACAACAGATGGAGTTGGATTATAGGAGAATGTCAGGGCCACACATTGCAATGCCGAACCATCCTACTCTGCACCTGCAAGTGGCTGGGTCGTTGGGTGGGATTGCAAAGTGCTAGGTGGCGATCTATGAGCCAGATTTATACTCGAAGACTCCAGGGTGACATCTAGGAGCAGTGAAGAGGCCGATGGATCTGGGAGCAATGAGGGGGCCGCCAAAAGTCGGGCAGCCCAGGGAGAACCCATGAGTAAGTAGGCGGCTTTGGAACCTAAATAAGATGCAAGCGTTGTCAGAGCTGCTCGCCGTGGGTGAGTAGACATCGGGCCTGAAGTGTCAAGAGTTATTGTAGGTGGGTCATCCATCAGAGCTACTGTCGAAGCAAATGAGACTAGTGGAAAAGGGGATAGATTTGAAGGGGAAGAGGTTGTCGTAGCCAAAGGTGCTTGCCCAGCATTGGATAGCTTCCAAATTACAGAAGGTGTCGCTGGAGTAGTGGGCATATCTGAGAACGTGACCTGGCACTTCTAATCCATAGTGCCTGAAGGAGGAGAGAGGCAACTGGCTGAGAAGGATGGTGGTGGTGGAGATGGTTGGGCAGTGAGGGAGGGAGGAGGCTGAAGGAGGAGGGGCCTCTGCCTCTCCTTCCCCCTCCTCTCTCTCACTAACCACCACCCCTAACCTCTGTTAGACAGCCCCCTCACTCACCACTGCAGCACCATGGCCACCCGAACCCGCCACCATCATTGACTTCTTCTCCATCACTAGTAGCCATCCTCGACCTATCCGCCACCATCCAGCACCAGATGGCGGACGCTGTCACCTACAACATGCTTTCGGTGTGCTCGGTCGCCCTCCGGTCGGTCGCCATCTGTCCTCTCGCTCGCCCATAGTGCTTGAAGGAGGAGAGAGGCGACTGGTTGAGAAGGATGGTGGTGGTGGAGATTGTTGGGCAACGAGGGAGGGAGGAGGCTAAAGGAGGAGGGGCCTCTGCCTCTCCTTCCCCCTCCTCTCTCTCACTGACCACCACCCCTAACCTCTGTTAGACAGCCCCCTCACTCATCACTGTAGCACCATGGCCGCCCAAACCTGCCACCATCATTGACTTCTTCTCCATCACCAGTAGCCATCCTCGACCTATCCGTCACCATCCAGCACCAGATGGCGGACGTCGTCACCCACAACATGCTTTCGGTGTGCTCGGTCGCCCTCTTGAGAGAGGAGGGGGAGAGGGGTAAAATGGTCCAAATGATTGCGTTGTTACTTGTAGACTCGCTATTTCTGACATCCCCTGAGAAAATCTCATATTACTATATGACGCCCCGCAGTGACTTTCGCATTCTGAATCGCTTAAAGTGCTTCCTATTGTTGAGTCTTCTTTCGCCTTTTGAGTGGGTAACGTAACGCTTCTTCGGCATCCGAAAACTGCTTCGTTACGGAAATCATGTGGCATTCGGACAGCATCGCCACCAATCGGACGCATCAGAAGATTCCAGAGATAGGAAAATGTCTGACAGACGGCTGTTGTAATGCCCTGGATCCTTGGTAGGTCTTGCTGGATCTTCATTAGATCTTATAGATTGGTTTCGATGAGTTTCGGTTCGCTTTGGTGGCTCCCGAGTTGAGTTTTACGAGCCGTGTGGGTTTTTCTCTCGCACTAGTTACGGAACCCTACGGTGAGTTTGTTTGTCAGTTTATCAACTCACGGATGCTACAGCGACGATGTACTCTTCGAGCCGGTCGTTTCGACTATTTTTACATATTTTTCTGAATTAGTGCATTTTCAACGCATTTTACGGATTTTCTAAAATTAGGAAAATTCCTTATTTCTTATTTATTTAGCCGCCCTTTCTCTCTCTCCTCACTCTCGCGTTCTCTCCCTCTCTCTCCCGTTCTCTCTCGTTCTCTCACCCCGTCGCCTCCGGCTGCAGACGGAGCGATCCAGGGGCGAGGTGGCGACGTCGGGGAGTTGCCGAGGCGCGTGATGGAGCGAGGATCGCTGCGGTTTGGGCGCGATCCCGAACGGTGGATTCAAAGCCGATGGTTCGATTCGTGGCGCGGTTTTCGGCGCGGTTTAGTCCTTTCGGGTCACGGTTTCTTCGGTGGAGGTAGGGTGATGGTTCCTCACTTCTTCCTCTCCGTTTTCCCAACCATTGCACGTCGTTTGGCGCAGAAACGGTCGAGTTTGGGCTTGTTTTGCCTAAACGGTGATTTTCAGAGTTTTTAGGGTTCGCCGGAAAACGGCAACCATTCGCGGTGTAGTTAGTATTAAAATGACCGCTGGGATGTCTGGATCCCATTCATGTTAGTTTCGTGTCCATCGGTGGTCATTCGATGCCAGTAGGAGTCCGGGAACCTCGTTTACTCGTTTAGGGTCGATTCGTTGAAATCGTCCCAATCTCTTGTTTTAATGCATGTATGTGGGGTTTTTCGCCTCCAGAAGTTGTTATTCGTCGTGAGGCTTTGTTTCCCCTGCGCTACGGCGTGAATGGGGCGTGGTACGGGCCGATTCGGCCTTCCCCTTGTTTTTCCCACCGTTCATGGTTTTTCGAACTAAACGCGGTCCACCAGTAACCGCGTTCATCTGATCGCGGTCCTAGGGCAACCGCGTTCAGCAGGTCTAGAGAGTCGGCAAGGGTCACGGTTTTGCGACAGACCGCCTCTGTCCAGTCGCGGTCTGATGGCAACCGTGACTGTCTGGTCACGCTCTTCAGATGACCACTACCACCGTTTTGCTTCAGGCTAGTCGCGGTCCTCAGGTGACCGTGACTATGTAGTCGCGGTCCCCAGGTGACCGTGACTATGTAAGTTGTTTCGATTGCATGGGTTTGGTCTCCGGTCGACCTGGTTGTGGTCCGATGGTTGACCCTCGGCCTTGTGAGTGTCCCTGACACCCCATGGGTTCCGTGCCCATATTTTGGGATGTCGGGAAGTGCCGAGTTGCTTCGATTAGCGTGCCCGTGAGTGCATGTATCTCGGGCTTTGTGTTACGCTAGATCGAGTCGCTGTGTGTTGGCGTGTGTGCGGTGGGATTCCCCCGCATGCGTGTGTGGTTTCCCTTGCATTCCCGTCTTGAGGGAGTGGTCTCGGTAGCTTGTGGTCTGCCTCGATTTTCGTGTTACCGTGGTTTTAGACCTAGTCTAGAGTTTAAGTTGGTTGGCCTTGATGGTTCAACCGTTGTCTGTGTTTTAGGGCGGTGTCTGTCCATCGGTGGTCTTCTAGATTGGTCGATTAAGGTTCACTGAGCGCGGTCTACTCCTTGACTGCTACAGTTTCCTAACGACTCAATCTTGGACCGCTAGTGTCTTTGCCTCTGGTTGTGTGGCGTGTCATCCTTGACTGTTTGGTTGACCTAGCGGCCGAGTGATGGATAGCCTAGGCCCAGAGAGTGGTTTACCGGTGGTTTGGTTTCCGGTATCTTGGCTTAATCTTGGGGTTTGCCATTGTCACGCGGACATCATCCGATGTCCTTTGAGGGCTGTAAACTGTGCTCCGAAGTGGCCAAGAGGGTTTGTGCTTGTGTGTTTTGGTCGGGTTCCGGTCAACCCGGGGTGACCCAGTGGTTGACAGGCAACCTTGTGTGTGGGTGTCTTGGCGGTTTTGCCCAGTCCGAGACACGGGTTCTGGATGCCTCGAGGTGCCGTGTTACCTTGATCTGCGTGTCCAGACGTGTGCTGAGGGTCGTTGGTGTTCCCTCAGGTCTCCGTGAGTTGTTTTCTGCGGAGTGTCATTTTCACTGGCTTAGGATTAGACCGATTGGCGGCTTGTTCCGCTGTCTGTGACGATCTTGCCTTTGAGTCGTTCAACTCGGGATCGTTACGTGGTAGGTCTAGTTGTCTCGTCCTGAGTCGGTTGGCAGTGGTTGTACTGCCAGTGGTGCTTCGTAGTACGTGTGATAGGGCTTCCTTAGACTATCTGTACTCTAGCACTTGTGTTTTGGAGTCCGTGCCTTGTGAACCTCCACTAGTCGTAGCCTGTGACGTAGGCTTTTTAGTACGTCACCCACCGGGAGTGGTGGACGGGCAGTTTCCCGTTACACGGTTTTTAAGCTAGTTCCGTGGGCCCCGGCCAACGGTAGCGTCCTACCGAGGGGAATACTAGCTAGAGGCCTGACCTAGGTAGTGGTCGGTGTGTGCACATGTGGTCAGGGACTGAGGACTTGCGTCGATGGGCGTGACCCTGACTAGTCACTCGTAGCGTGGTACTGTGGTCTTGTGTCCGTGAGGTGCCGTTTTTCCTTGGAACGTCGTTGTTCCTTGGACCTAGTTCTTGGTGTGTCTAGTCTCCTCCGTGCTGCACACGGTCTGGTAGACGTGACACTTGTGGCGCAGTGTAAGACGTTAGTGGACGCATCTGGCTGTTCTTCTAGTGTGTGGGTACTCCTATCACTTGACCGGCGACTCTCGCGTTTCTCGGAGCGGGTGTTCTCCTTTCCGTGTCGGCTAGTCTTGGCCTTGCCCAAGATTTGCTCCTCTAGCTGTGTGGTCTGTTCTTGGCTGTGTCCAAGATGAGCCTGGGGTTGCGTACACGATGTTCCAATCGTGTAGGCCGTTGTTATTGTTTCATCCGTGCTTGCAGGTCTTCGTCTTGAACTTGGTGTCGGGTCGACAGATCGGTAACTTCTGACTTTGCTGGATCAGAGTCGCCCTTCTGTTGTTGCTTGGAGTAGTTTGGGGTGCCGAGGTTAGTTCGACCGCCGCTTGTCTGGCGCGGGTTCTTCCCCTTTCTTACTTGTTCCCTACTCCTACTTCCCGTCTGTTCACTACTGCCTGTAGCATAGGTTTACAGCTTTGTAGTGTAGCTTTTTCCGCTTTGCTACACCTGCCGTTTTCGTTGTTTCGTGTTACTGCGTATTTTTCAGTGGGGATCCGCGTGACCCCTACTGAGCCAGTGACACGTGGCTCACCCCTGCTCTTTCAGGTGGGGTGACATTGTTCGTTCTGCTTCCGCGTGGTTCCTGGAGTGTGCGTGCTCGTTGCGTGCCGTTGCTGCCAGCTGGTACCTGCGTCGGTGTAAGGACCCGAGATCCGGATACCGGGAGGAGCCCGGTACCATTCGAATCTTGGACCGCCGCCCACGAGCGGGAGGCTCGGAAGGGCTAAAAAGGAGTGTAGAGGTACAAGGAAATAGGAAATAAGGCAGGATAATTCAACAATTAACAGAAATAAATAAACAACTACAACAGAGTCCAGTCCAACAGAAAGTACAGTCTAAAGCAGTAAAACGTACCACATGCCAAGTGAACACTCGGCCCGGCAAGCTGGCAACTAAGAACCTCCACGCAACGCCCTCGAACCTCGAGGAAGAACCGCCGCACCTGAAACGCAGGGGTGAGCCTCATGTCACTGGCCCAGTAGGGATCCCACGGAACCCCAACTGAGAACAACGGCAGCACGGAAAGCAGTAACTACGAAAGCAGGATAGTAACTACGGTGGCCGGCAAAACCTCGGCTCTACAACTACTCCTACTGTACCAGAAAACACGACCCGGTCTCCCGTCGGGGGACAACCAAGCCACGCACCCAACCACCCGATTCCACGATCGGGGACCACCAGTCCCGAACCGCCCTAGCCACGCTAATAGGAAAAACGCCACGATACCTCCGTAACGGAGGCCTGCCCTCATGGAAGGGCCCAAGACAAAACCACACGGTCAGGGAACACGGTCACGACCTCACCGTCGTGAACACAACACTGTCTGGAGAAAGGCCCTCGATGACACTCACCGGAAACCCCAGACCTCGACTCCGGGAACACTCCCGAAACCACTCACGAAGTCCCGTCTCGCGGATGGAAACAAAACCCGGTACACAACAACTCACGTCACGTGACAGGAGCACCACCCACTAGAAGAACGACCGGATGCGTCCCCTGACGTCTTACACCGCGTCACAAGTGTCAAGCTACAACGCCCCAGGCGGAGACTCAGACACACTCAGTAACCAGTACCACATAACAAGGACTAGTTGGGGTCGCGCCTGTCGGCGCCGTCCGATGCCCCCAACCTCGTGTGCACACTCAGACCATACGCCCTAGGCCTGTCCTCTAGCTGGTAATTCCCCCTAAGCTCGGACTCGGCTGTACGTGGGGGCCCTACGGTAACCAGCCTACTCACCGTCTTTCTCGGGTCAGCCGCTCCACCACTTCCAGGTGGGTCAGCACACGCGTGCCGTAAGAAGGCTACGACTAGTGGACGTGTCACAGAACGTGGACACAGGAAACCACGCACGCACCCATTGCGAGTATCGCGAAGTAACAGGTGGCACAACGCCACCAGACTCTAGATGGTCCACTAGACCTACTAAACCCAACGGCCTTTGAGTCACAAGACTCGGGGTCAAGACCGTTGCACATGACAGCACTGAGCCATCAATCTGGCCTAGTCCCTAGGTCCAAAACAACGATGGGAAGACTCACAAGGCAGTTCACAACTACCGAGACCCATCCCACGAGGAGGGAAACTTAAGCGACCTCCAGCCTCAGGCTGGGAGATTGGACTCACAGTCCAAGCCCACACACATGGCCCACTCGGAAGCCACCTTCCAGAGAAGCAACGACTTGCGGGGAAACCTCACCGCACTCACACCGATACACGGTGACTCGATCTAGCAAGAACACGGAAGCCCGGAACACCTGGGGTCTCCCGGACCCACCAAGCCCACGGGCACGCTTATCGAGGTAACACGGTCCCTCCAGACACCCCAAAACATGGTAACGAAACCCACGGGGTGTCCGGGACACTCACGAGGCCAAAGGTCGACCATTGGGTCACAACCGGGTCGACCGGAGACCAACACAACACAATCAGAACGCTAGAAGGTCACCGAGACCCTTAAACTCACGGGCACGCTAATCGAGATAAACGGGACCTCCGGACACCCAAAGACACGGTCACGGAACTCCACGGCGTGTCCGGGACACACACGGCCCAAGGGGAGCACAATCAGCCGTAGACTGCCCGCCCCGGGCAGCCCTGCAGCCCACCCGAAGAACGCGCTACACGTGCATAGCGCGTTCAGGCAGAACGCGCTATACATACCTAGCGCGTTCATCAAGAACGCGCTACAGGTCCATAGCGTGACCAGACCAGGTCGCGCTACAGGTCCATAGCGCGACCAGACCAGGTCGCGCTATGATCCTATAGCGCGACAACAAAGAACGCGCTGGGACCCTAAAGCGCGACAAGAACCGCCTTACTGTTCATCTTCTCCGATGAACGCGTACCATCGGGGCGGCGCGACCCTCAAGAACGCGCTAGCTGGGACGAGCGCGTTCTCAATCCACGCCCGAAAACGGTGGAAACGGCAGAAAAACCCATTCCACGCCCCATCCACCCCCAGGTGAAGGGGAAACAAAGGGGAAAGCAATCCCCAACCTCTCTAGCCCCGAGAGGACCCATTTAAACCCCAAAACAAGATCAAAACGCAAGATTCGGCTCACGCACCCAAAAACATGCATTTTCCCCAAAATGCCCAAACAAGCCCGCTCGGCTCACCACGGCCTACAAAACTCGCGGCAAATGAAGTACGCGGGTT
The DNA here is from genome assembly GCA_022559845.1 of Amorphophallus konjac. Taxonomy (NCBI): domain Eukaryota; kingdom Viridiplantae; phylum Streptophyta; class Magnoliopsida; order Alismatales; family Araceae; genus Amorphophallus; species Amorphophallus konjac. The sequence continues at coordinate 25,673,234 of CM040128.1, forward strand.
GAGGGTCCATCTCCCTACCTCCACCGAAGATTCGACGCACCGAGGACGCCGATCCACGAATAAAACACCGTTGAAGCCTCGCCGTTCCACGAACCCACGGTCGAGCTTCACCGCGCCTCCACCACCTCGATCCTCACCCATCCTCGCCCGTGTAGACACGTTATTCCTGACGTCTCCTGAGAAAGTCTCATATCACTATACAACGCCCCGCGACGGCTTACGCGTTTTGAATCACTTGAGTGCTTCCTTTTCTTGAGTCTTCTTCCGTCCTTTTCGGCATCTGGAATCGTGTCGTCACGGCATTCGGACGGCATCAATACTAGTCAGACGCATCAGGAGGTTCCGGAACCAAGAAGGGTGTTTGTCGGGCGGCCGCCAACGCCTGAACTGAGGACCCGGGTGGGTCTTTATGGGGGCGTCCAGGCCCCTGGACGCCCCCATTCTTTTAATTTCTTTTTAATTTATTTTTCGAAGAACAAAATCAAATAAAAAATAATATATTAATGGAGGCGTCTAGGCCCCTGGACGCCTCCGTAAAAATAAATATAAAAAATTAAAATGCCAGCTTTGGCATAAAAACAAAACACAAAAATAAAAATAATATATTTATGGAGGCGTCCAGGCCCCTGGACGCCTCCATCAACTCCCTCACGGGCGCCGCCCACCGAACGACGGTTTGTCGTGTGTGAAAAAATCTAAAATTGTGGAGACGTCCAGGCAACTGGACGCGCCCATTTCAAAATCACGAGGCGCCGCTCACAAAATCACGCGTTGTGCCAAACCGCGTGCGGCCGCCGGTGGTGTTCGCTGGACCTGTTGGAGGCGTCCGGGGCCCTGGACGCCTCCACAAAAATATTCCAAAAAAATGAATAAAAATAGAATAAAATATTAGTTCGGCCCTGATGGAGGTGTCCAGGGTCCTGGACGCCTCCACCCTTCGGAGCCCTATAAATAGAGGCCCACCCCCTCAGTTCTAGAGGAGCTTCTAAGAGATCCGATAGGCTGCCGGAGCCCAGAGGCTACCAGAGTCATTTCTAACCCGTGGGGTCTTTTGTAGGTGGAGGTTCTGCCGGCTTCTCGGGTGCCCACGCTCGCGAGAGGAAGGTCGTCTTCATCCACTGCGCTTCCACGTCGTCCCCACGCTGCCGGAGCTCCGCCGGATCTCGCCCTCGGCTCCTCCAATAAGCCTTTTCTTCCCCTTTTTTCTCCATAGTTCTTTACATTCATCATACTGCATCCTCTATCTCCCTACATAAGGGCGCCGTCTCTCGCATACTTCTTGCATTCATCATCGCAGTTTCCTCCTACTCGAGTCCGAGAAGGGTTTAAAACCACACCAACCAGGTGTGTGTCAGGTCACGATCTCGTTACTTTTATTGCAAGGAATTGTTACTACACTGCCATTTTCTAATTCCGTTCGTTTATTGTCTACTGTTTTGCAAGGGTACCCAAGGAAAGCCCTCTCCGTCGGCCGGCCGAAGGGGGAGGAAGAAGCAACCCGCCATCTCCCGCTCTTGAGGTAGGCGCGATCACTTTCTTTATTTGGGGTCTTTTGGCCCCTGGCGATCACATCTTGTTCTCGAGGCCGCGGCGAGTCACTTCCCCAATGACCGTTTAAATTCCCGTTCTTATATTCTCTTTATATTCTGTTATATTCTGCTCATATTCTCGAGGCCGCGGCGAGTCACTTCCCCAATGGCCATTTAAATTCCCGTTCTTATATGTTATATTCTTATCTATTCATATTCTCGAGGCCGCGGCGAGTCACTTCCCCAATGGCCGTTTAAATTCCCGCTCTTTATATTCTCCTTATATTTTGTTATATTCTTATCTGCTCATATTCTCGAGGCCGCGGCGAGTCACTTCCCCAATGGCCGTTTCAATTCTTGCTATTTAATTTCTGCACCATTCCCGTCCCCCCGAGGTCGTGGCGAGTCACTTCCCGCTATGGCCGTTTAACCCCCATATCTTGCTATATTACATTTGTCCCGCTCGCCCCGCCAGAGTAATCTCCCGTGGTGGCCCCTTCTCTCTTCTCTTATTTCTGTGTTGCAGCAAACAAAAGAGGAGCCCGCGCGCTCCGCGTCCTCTTCGCACCCCGAACCGCGTAACGTCGCTCACAGATTGGCGATCACGGTGGGACCTCTACTGCTTCCTTTTGGCTACCCTTGCAAGTTCGGCACCGTCCGTGCCTCTCCACCTTGGCGCCCTCGCGCGCCCCCGTTGTGCTCATGGCAGCATTGTCAATTTGATTGGTTGGGTGTTTATTATATGTTTGTTATTTCTGTTATTTTCTTACTCTATATATCTGTCAGCATTCCATTGCATACATCCATCCCTCTTTTATATCCTTTTTCATTTTTTCTAAGGATCACCCTTTCCCGATGAAGGATGGACTCTCCGTTTGAGAATTCATCTCAACGGACTAGAATCTCCTCCACTGGGACCTCCGTAAGTCCCCGACATCGAAGAATCTCCTCTTCGTTCACTGGGCTGGTTGTACCATTGAAGTTCCCCGGAGTTAGTCATCCCATTCGTGGTGAGACGAGAGACCCTAGCTGACATGGCGGTGAAACAAAAATAAACTAGGGTCCCTATTTTGTGTGAACTTCGGATCTCGCTAAAAACACAAAACAAAATCATCAAAATCAAAACACAAAAAAAAGGCGTAAAGGCATCCACTTGTTTGATAATCTCTGCTACCTGCTTGCTAGTGTATGTTTTTACGTTCTGGGAAAACTGTGAGCATGGCTCACGAATCTTTTGAGGAGAACCACCCTAGTCGTGGTTTGTCAGCCGACCCGCGAGTCTATGCTATGGACTCGGGTCCTTCTCATGAGCCCTCGCATGAGGTGCAGGTTATTGCCGGGGACATGTCCCCACCACAGGATATCTCTTCCTTACTGGGCGTCCTCGCCAACACAGAGCTTACCTCTGAACAGCTCCGGGCCCTCCAGGCCATTCTGAAGGGGAAATCTATTTCCCCCACGCCCCAGGAATCAACTCCGGCCATCGCACCTCTCCAAGAGTCCGTGCAGGCCATTCCATCTCCTTCATTGGCGCAAGCCATCCAGTCTCCCTCGCTTCAAGGACAAGCGAGCCAACAACCACCCTCATTCCAGTTCCTGTCACAATCTCAAACTCCCGTTGTTCCCCACACACCGCTTCAGCCAGGGCCAACTGTCGGCGGTCCGACAGCTCCCTCTCATTCCGGGTTCCCCCCTCAAGTCTCCGGGAGACAGTTTCTCCCCCAGTGGCAAGTGCCACCTTCACCTCCAAAGGAGCTCGCCCAATCGCTCCTCAATAGGTTCAATCGCATGGACGAGCAGTTTCAAAATCTGAGAAGAATGGTGGACATGAAAGTCACCCCGGAGGTTGCTTTGCCAATCCTTCCCGTCATTCATCTTCCTCCCTCCGAAATGTCCACGTACCGCAGATACAATGGTACCGGCAACCCCTTCATTCACCTCAAGGATTTCATGTATGAATCCTCCTATTGGCAAAACGATCAGAGGTCCCTGGCATACCTCTTTCGGAGATCATTAGATGGTCCTGCGCTAGAGTGGTTCTATTCTTTGGAGCCCCGCGAGGCCGAGAATTTTGAAATAGTCCAGAGAAGGTTCTTGCAGAAATATTGAGATAGGGTCGGTCCCTCACTCTCCATTACCGACCTAGTGGCCGAAAAGATGAAGCCTGATGAAGATTTTGTCCGCTATGCTGATAGATGGAGGTCTCTGGCGGAAAGAATAAGGGATACCCTCTCCGAGCCCGAACAAGTGAAGATGATTGTGTCTAATGCAACCCCACAGTTCAGACACGTCCTGGCCATGAATAAACTTACTACAATGGAGGAACTCTATGAAAGGGCCTGGTACATCTAAACCTAGTTAAAAGACTCCCCCATTATGAACATGTTTGAGTCGCCGAAGCCCAAAGTGGTCAGAAAGACAGGCGTTGGTGTCCCGGGCGGAGCCACAGAAGGGGTCGTGACAAATGAGCAAGTGGGTGCGGTCAACAATGCCAACTATGCAGTCAACCCAAGGCCTCCACAAATGCCCCGACTTCCCCTCAAACCAGGTCCTTTCCCTCTTCGTCCTCCACTCCAAAATAATCCACCCCAGGATAATATGCCTCCATTACGTCAACCCCAGCAACAACAACCACAACCTCAGTAACAACAACCACCGCTTCTGTACAACCAAGTTCCACCCTCGGGGAACTATGGTCCCCAATAGCAACAAAGGAGGCCGCTCGGTCCCAAGAGAGCCTACTATCCACCATTGCCAGAAACCTTAGCAGACATTTTTAATGCCCTCATGGCATCAAACCAACTCGCCCTACCCAGAGAAAGGCCCGTGTGGCCCCCAAATGTTGATACCTCCAAATACTGCGTCTACCACAGGCAGCCAGGACACACAGTAGATTACTAATTCCATTTCAAAGATTACATCCACGATATGAATGATGAACATCAAATAGATTGGGACGAAATGAGACGATACGTCGCCGCTCTTAAGGCTAGGAGACCTCCTCATAGGCCATAGCAGCACTTACAACAGCAGCAGCAGCAGCAACCACAACAACAACAACAGCCTCAGTAGGCCCCACAACAACAGCCCGACATGGGCATAATCCAGAATCCATTACCGGAGCACCAACAGCCCAATCATCAGGTTAACCCCATCTCCTCCTTCCCGGAAGTCGGGAGAGAGCAGGTGTGGCACCAGGAAAGTACCTTCATTCTTTCTACCGCCAATCCTATCATCACGCAACACCCTTGCCTTGCCCGGGTAGCACCTCTCTCTCATCAACCCGCGTCAGTATCGCCTTCACCATTTCCACTACCATTACGCCCTCTCATCCGTACCCTGTTGTGCCCCTGTGGTTTTGATGATGGTTTTGTTGATTGATTGTTGGTGTGAGTTAATCAAATGTTCAGTCATCCTGCTGCTCAATTTAGAGTCATTCTTGATGATCAGTCATGCTACATATTAAACTGATGCATAAAGCATTCATTGCTGTGGTTTTAATGATTTATCTGGTTTTGATGATTGGTGTTTGATGGTAATCATTGTGAGTCATCCTGATGAGATGTTCATTCAGGACTTCAGATGCTCATTCAGTTTATCTGCTGACCTTGTGCTTTGATGATAGCCTCATGATTGTGATTTGTATATCATCTGGAGAATGCACGTGTATGACTGATATATTGTGTGTGTTAGACTTCTGGTATGTGCATGATCTATACATCACCTTCAATTTACAAGTCTATACATTAGACTGTTCTTCAAAGTCTGTACATCAGAATGTACATCGTCTTCGTGCTGTCTCTGTACTTGAGTCTTCGTGTTGTTTCCCCTCACTAACACGAAAAAAATCTCGTGTCGTCTGAGCTTACAACACTTCGTGTTGATTTCCATGCTTTACAAGAAAAAGCTGCTAAGAGGTAATACTTCGTGTGTCCGTACTATTTCTGTCTTCGTGTTGGTTTCCCTGAACCTCATGTCATTCTTGCTTCGTGTCCACACCTCGTGTCAGTGTCTGTCTTCGCCTTTGTGTTAAATTCAGCTCGTGTCGTTTTCGTCTTCGAGTTGTTCTTCTACTTCCACCATTTCATCACGTGTCGAGATAACCGTGTTGTCTTTCACTTCGTGCAGCCCATGTGACTGTGTTGTCCCCATGTCATCCTTAGTTCATGTCGTGCTTGTGTATTTCTGTCTTCGAGTCATTTTTCGCTGGATCTTTATGTCGGTCTAGGTTCAAGTGTCGTTTCACTTTCGTGTCGTTCTCCTTGCTGTCTATCTCCTCGTGGTGTTTTCACAATTATGTCTTCGTGTTAGTTTTTATGTTTTTGTCTTCGTGCTGTTTTCTCTTTAGACTTCGTGTCCTTCTCGCCTTGACCACACTCCGTGTCAACTCTTTTCCGTGGTCGTGTTGTTCTTCCTATACCTCGTGTCCTTTTATTTTTGTAACCACACTTCGTGTCGGTTTTACTTCTCTATGTCTCCGTGTTGCTTTTTGTATTCGTAACTTCGTAGTGTTTGTTGTTACAGTAACACTTCGTGTCGTTATTGATTTACTTCGTGTCGTTTGTCTTGTGACCTCGTGTCGTTTTTGTTCTGTAACCACACTTCGTGTTGGTTACTGTTCTTCTTGTGACTTCGTGTCATGTTTCACAGTGAACCTCGTGTCGTTTCTGTGTAAACCTCGTGTCACTTCTCTCTGTCCTCTAGTTGAATCTCGCGTCATTTTTTTATGTCTACTTTTTCACTCCGTGTTGTTTTTGTTCCACTACGTGCAGAACATTGCAGCACTTCGTGTTGCTTTCTGTGTCATCACCTCGTGTCGTTCTTGCTTTGACCACACTTCGTGTTGCTTTACGTAGACCTCGTGTCTTGCTTGTTTGCAACCACTTCGTGTCGGTTTTTGTTGCCAGTCCATGTTGTTCTCGAGCCGTTCTCTTTGATGTGTATTACGTCGTGTCGTTTTCTTTACTTCGTGCCTTTGTCATCGTATGTATCTCGTAACGTTCTCATTGTTGCCATTTCGTGTCATTCTTGTTTCACTTCGTGTCGGTCTCTTCGTTGTGTCTGTTCTGTCACAATGTATCTCGTGTCGTTCTTCTTATTACCTCGTGTTGTTTTCATCTTCTTCGTGTCGTTCTCAGTGCATCTAGTATTTCTATTACATACTTCGTGCAGCTTTAGTTCCTATGGCCCTCAGCTTTAATGATTTTCATCTCCTTGCAGATCCGAGGAAGAACATTCCACACACCTGGGCAGCACGTGATCCGAGGCTGGAATGAAGCCTGCTGAGAGACTGCCACGTGGACCGAATTCTTAGGGCTGGAAATGTGGAGGTCACACGTCGTGGCTGATGATGCTGCTGCTGCTATATATATGAGACCTTCGTCCACAGATGAAGGTGATCGAGTTGGCGAGAAGAAAAGCGTATACAGAGAGCCACGATCCAGATAGAAGAAGAAAAGAGAAAAAAGAAGAGCAGAAGGAGAAGAAGAGAGGTAGAGAGCTCGAGAAGAGTGTGAAGAGAAGAAGAAGCAGAGAGTGAGAGAAGAGCAGAAGAAAGAGAAAGAAAGATAGAGAGTGAGCAAGAGAGCTCGTGGAGAAGAAGGAAGATCTTACCTGAAGATCCGTCTACTGGACCGTGGATCAAATCCAGGCCAGTCAGCTCCGTTGAGAGCCACATTGTGCACTTCATCTTTCAGCTTTCTGTTTTGCTGAAGTCATTTTCGTTTATTGTTTTTCCTTTGTTTTCTGGTTTGCTGTGTTTCCGATACTCTGTAGAGAGGTCGGGGTTCCTCCTGTTAGTTCAGGAGAAGGGAGATTGCTATCTCCGGTTGCAAGTAGCTGGGTGCTACTCGTGGGTTCCCTCCGGGTTGGAGGAAGGGAGATTTATCTCCGGTTGTGCTTCCCTCTGGGGTTCGGAGGAAGAGAGACTTGGGTCTCTAGGTTTCCCTCCGGTTTGGAGGAAGGGAGACTTGTCTCCAGTTCTGGGCTTGTGGATTCAAGTCCAGGGGTTACCCTCCGGTCTGGAGGAAGAGAGACTTGCGTCTCTGGTTTGCTAGTGTCTGGTGTCACTAGTGGTTCCCTCCTGTTGGGAGGAAGAGGGGAGGCTGTTCCCCTGGTCAAGCTGTTTGGCAGCATTTGTTGCAGACTGAGTCTGCTGTTTCTAGCGTGAGCTAGTGGAAGCCACACTCGGTTTGAGTGTGGGGTGGATGTAGGTCTGGAGGACCGAACCACCTAAAAATCCTCTGTGTAGTGGTCTGTTTTCTCTATATGTTTTGCTTCCGCTAGATGTTTGCATAGGGGCGCTCCAAGTGGTTGATCAGATCTTGTTCTGAGTGTTTAATCCGTTGAGTGAGCGAAAGTTTATTTGAGTGGAAGAATGGTGCTACTGCTAATTAGTCTTTCAGATTTGATACATCTGTCTAGTTAGCACTCTAGATAGTTAGTGAGCATCATAACCTTTTAATTGGGTAAAGGTTTTTAAAGGGTTGTATTCATTCACCCCCCCCTCTGAATACTGCACCGAACCCAACAATTGGTATCAGAGCAGGTCTCTGATCTATCAGATCTAACAATCTGCAGAGGATCCTGCTGGTTTGTTTGGTGCTGTTCAGTGTGTGTGCTTTCTGTGTTCGTAGCTTTGATTCTCCGTCTTAGTGCATTGTCTTGCTTATTTGGTTTAGGTGCTTCAGTTTGTTCTGAGCTTTCAGATTGTTTGCAATGGAGCCAATCGTGCTGAAGGCTAGCTCCAGCAAAGCAAACAGATCCAGCCACAGTGGATCATCAAGCAAGAAAAGTAGCCTCTCGCGGTCTGAAATTGATGAAGACCACATTGAAATGATGATTAGTAACTTCAGGAAATTTCTGAGAAAAAGAGAAGGAAAGCTTGACGGTAGCAAACAGCAAACAAGGTATAACTCTAATCCTGCCAAGATTGCTGACACTAATGTTTGCTACAAATGCAGGAAGGCTGGCCACACAAAGGATGATTGTCCAGAGGTATTGAAACTCAAAGGGAACACCTCGGACATTGATAGAGAAGGAAGAAAGTCCATATGCTTAATGGCCAACCGGGGAAGTGATGGTGAGGAAACTTCATCTCAGGTAAGCTCCGAATCAGATGGATACACTTTTGATGAATTGATAGTAATGTATAAAGATCTGTTCAAAGTATCCAAGAAACTAAAATCTGAAAACAAGAAATTGAGAAAAGAAGTGAAAACTTTGAAATCTGAAAAGGAGCACATTAGAGAAGATAATTCTTGTAAAGGTTGTGCCATTCTCGAAGACATAATTAATGAGTTTGAGTCTGATGACATTCTTCAAAAAGAACAAATAAAATCTCTAAAAGAAGAAAATGTCTACTTAAAGGATCAAAATAAAAGGCTAATGGTTCTTAATACTGTATTCTCTGAGAAATGGCTGTCAATTGAAAAAGGAAAAGCTGTTTATGATGAAAATTCAAAAAGTTTGAACAGTCTAGAACAAGAAATTGAGAAGTATAAAACTGCAAACCAAGTTCTAAGCGAATGTGTAAATTGCAGTGAACAGGAAATAGCCAGTTATAAACTTCACATTGCTAACTTGGAAGATAAAATTCATAATCTGGAAAATTCAGCTATTGAGTCTGCCAAGATTAAAGGAAAAATGAAAACTGTTGAGAGGAGGAAGGATGATAACTTTGAAGGGGGAACAAATTGCTGTTCTGATGTTAAGAAAATCACTAAAAACCAGCTATATACAACATTTGTCCAAAGCACTAATGTAGCTGGTACTTCAAGGCAATCCCCAAAACAAAATGAAAATCAGAAGTCACCTTCAAAATCTGTCTTTCAGTTTAAAGCCCAGAAAATTGAAAAGCAAACAAAATCTATTGAGAATAATCAGAAATTGAAAAGAAAGAGTCAAACAAAGAAGGCTAAGAATACTTCTGGTTGTACTCTGAAATTTGCTAGTTCTGCTGAATCTGTTGGGCCAATACATAATGCTCATGCTTCTTGTACTCGTTCACATACACCAAGGAACTCACATGATAGAAACCATGTTCCTAGGAAATCTGATGCCTATTGTTACTACTGTGGTAGGCATGGTCATTATATGGATGACTGCAGAGTAATGATAAGGGATGATATGATGCATGATAAAACTCTTCCAAATAATCATCACCACCCCAAAAGAAACATGTCTTCCTCAAACCAACATATCATTTGTTACAATTGTAACAGACGTGGTCACAAAGCTGTTGAGTGTTGGTTTAGGCCTTCATGGGGATTTACTGGCTCAAGAGGTAAGCATTCTAGGTGCATTGAATGTGGTAAGTATGGGCATGTAGTCAAGGACTGCTGGTTTGTTCAGGGAAATCATTTTAATTCTAAATTTGTAAGATTCCCTCCAAACAAAAATCTCTTGGGCAGAAATAAAACTAGTCTTAAAGAAAAGACTCTTGCTTGTTATGAATGTGGAAAACCTGGCCACCGAGCTTCTGAATGCTGGTGGGCAAGTAATGATAAATCACAAATTCATGCTAATTATCATAGGTCTCATGCTGCTGTTGATATGCATCACAGGACCAGAAAATCTGCTGTTTCATGTAGATACTGTGATAAACTTGGTCACTCTATGGATAATTATTTTCTGATGAAATCTGATGACCATGTTGCTAAGAAACTGTTTAGAACACCTGATAGGGGTAGTGCAGGACCCAAGACTGCTTGGGTCCCTGCAAGATCATATTGATTGACTTGCCGCAGGTAGGGCCTTGGAAGGAGAAATAAAAGGGGTTAACCAAGGCACTCAAAAAGAAAACCCCATGATTCAATTCAGATCAGTTCTGAAATTTGTTTTAAATTCATTATCTGAATTTGTGAGTACGAAAAATGAGAATTCCATGCTGATTTACTTGGTTGTTGTATGATCTTCTCTTGTCTAGTTGATCAGTCTGCACTCCAGACTCAACTATTGGATTCAATTCTGCATAACTGATGCTCTTCTCTTGACATATGATTGAACTGAATTTGAATGCTTCTTCAGTGTATATTGTCAATGCATGTGTCTCATAGGTACACATTTCGTCTGCATGACTATCATTTGCCTATTGCTGAAGACTGCATATTTTGTTTTCTGCCTCGAGTTGCATTGTCTTGCATAACCCTGGTATATCAAATGGTAAGTTACTAAAAGGCAAGGAAATCTACCTAAAGGTTCTTACTATGTGTGAGATGGTCCTTGAGACCAGGTTCTCTGCCAAGTACCAAGGGTCTTGTCTTCATGTAGACCAGTGTACTGCATGTTTTCAGGGGGAGTTAGTTGCATATCTTTGCATAGCAATTAAATGTCGAGTCTTTGCATGTCCCTGCATACATATAGTGCATTGCATATAGGCTGTCAAATGCATACATGGGTCAGAGCTCACTGCATATCCTCTCTTACTGATTTTGTTGACAAACCTTAATCATATTCTGAAAAAACTTTGAGATTCACAATCTCTCTTAACAATTGGTACTTCTACTATCAATTGATATCATTTGACTTCAGAATTCTATCAGTCTTTCATGAAGATTTCAATGGGCTATCTCGATCATAAATCTGAAAAACTCTTGAACTAGAAATCTTCTATTATACATTCTTAAGAATGACTGAAATAACTCATGTGGTTTAAGCTTAATGTATTCATGGAGTTTAACTTCAAAATCTCTTAACATATCTGAATCATGTTTAATAAATCTTAACCAACTGTTTCATGCTATGTCTTGCAAAAACTTCTGAAATCTGCACTTTTGAATACATGACTTTAATTGGTTAAGTACATGAGATTAATATTGTTTTGAAGCAAATGAATGTTTCTGAAATGTCTAAAGGGTAATATCTGTCAGAGCAATGACATTGGTCACTGAGAAACACAAGTCCAAAGGACTGTGTCATGAGGTGCCTTAGTTAACTCTGTAAAATGAGAATTCATTGAAAATCAGGCAGAGCAATGGCATGTACACTGAGAAATACAATTCACTCATTAAAAATTGAGCTGTAGTGTGTCATGATGTGTAAATGCTAACTCTGTTCACATAAGGCATGACAGTTAGTCACACTAAGGGCTTAGAGATATTGGCCTCTGATCAAGGTATATCCTCTAGTTACAAGGTGTGTACTGAACTAGAGTGCACGTAAAATTTGTAGCAAGGAAAATTATGGAATAAATTGAAATATCTGAATATTGATGCCAAAATCAAATTGCTACAACCCTAGACAAAATCATATGACTTCATAATTGCTTGATTTCAATACTAGTACATGTAATTCTGAAAGAAGTCAATAGATTTGATTGTGTAAGACAAAGGGAGGATAATCAAGATAAATATGAGGGCTTGGTTCATTTTTATTAAATCATGGTTTCAGATATCAATACAGAATTTTATTGATAAACTCTACATACATCATGATTAAACCATGCTGTTCAATAAAGTTCATTCATAAGCCCTTATAATGGAAGACTTTGTAATATTCTGATTTGGATTTATGAGAATGATATTTCCTTGAAAATCTGATTGAATTCCTTCTGGTTGAAGCTCATCTGAACTTCTTCTGCTCATGTCATTGGCTCAATGACCTGAACTTCTCCTTGTTTGCCCCTGTGGTCTCCTTCTCATTTATCTCATAAGAGTCCACTTATTGAGGGGGAGCTTCCATGTCATGCATCACTTGCATATCAATTGGCATCTCTTCAGGGGGAGCATTCCTTGTCACACTGAATCATGTTCATATCATTTGTGACCTTGCATTCACATACTTAGGGGGAGTATTGCATTACTTGTTGCATCTGCATTTTTGCATTTAACCCTTCCCATGGTTTATTTTGTTTGTATCAAAGGGGGAGATATTGTTTGCCAAAAAGGGAGAATCATGTTCTTGAAAGGAGGAGAAATTGACTGAACTCTTATACATGCTATAATTTCTCAAATTATTTTTCTTTTTGATGAAGTCAAAGGGGGAGAATAATTTGAGTCAGTCTTCAGAATGCCTCAGAATGCCTCACATCATCAGAATGACTCAATGTATTGAAAGTGTTGCCATCATCAGAATGACTCAATGTATTGAAAGTGTTGCCATCATCAAAAAGGGGGAGATTGTTGTGCCCCTATGGTTTTGATGATGGTTTTGTTGATTGATTGTTGGTGTGAGTTAATCAAATGTTCAGTCATCCTGCTGCTCAATTTAGAGTCATTCTTGATGATCAGTCATGCTACATATTAAACTGATGCATAAAGCATTCATTGCTGTGGTTTTAATGATTTATCTGGTTTTGATGATTGGTGTTTGATGGTAATCATTGTGAGTCATCCTGATGAGATGTTCATTCAGGACTTCAGATGCTCATTCAGTTTATCTGCTGACCTTGTGCTTTGATGATAGCCTCATGATTGTGATTTGTATATCATCTGGAGAATGCACGTGTATGACTGATATATTGTGTGTGTTAGACTTCTGGTATGTGCATGATCTATACATCACCTTCAATCTACAAGTCTATACATTAGACTGTTCTTCAAAGTCTGTACATCAGAATGTACATCGTCTTCGTGCTGTCTCTGTACTTGAGTCTTCGTGTTGTTTCCCCTCACTAACACGAAAAAAATCTCGTGTCGTCTGAGCTTACAACACTTCGTGTTGATTTCCATGCTTTACAAGAAAAAGCTGCTAAGAGGTAATACTTCGTGTGTCCGTACTATTTCTGTCTTCGTGTTGGTTTCCCTGAACCTCATGTCATTCTTGCTTCGTGTCCACACCTCGTGTCAGTGTCTGTCTTCGCCTTTGTGTTAAATTCAGCTCGTGTCGTTTTCGTCTTCGAGTTGTTCTTCTACTTCCACCATTTCATCACGTGTCGAGATAACCGTGTTGTCTTTCACTTCGTGCAGCCCATGTGACTGTGTTGTCCCCATGTCATCCTTAGTTCATGTCGTGCTTGTGTATTTCTGTCTTCGAGTCATTTTTCGCTGGATCTTTATGTCGGTCTAGGTTCAAGTGTCGTTTCACTTTCGTGTCGTTCTCCTTGCTGTCTATCTCCTCGTGGTGTTTTCACAATTATGTCTTCGTGTTAGTTTTTATGTTTTTGTCTTCGTGCTGTTTTCTCTTTAGACTTCGTGTCCTTCTCGCCTTGACCACACTCCGTGTCAACTCTTTTCCGTGGTCGTGTTGTTCTTCCTATACCTCGTGTCCTTTTATTTTTGTAACCACACTTCGTGTCGGTTTTACTTCTCTATGTCTCCGTGTTGCTTTTTGTATTCGTAACTTCGTAGTGTTTGTTGTTACAGTAACACTTCGTGTCGTTATTGATTTACTTCGTGTCGTTTGTCTTGTGACCTCGTGTCGTTTTTGTTCTGTAAGCACACTTCGTGTTGGTTACTGTTCTTCTTGTGACTTCGTGTCATGTTTCACAGTGAACCTCGTGTCGTTTCTGTGTAAACCTCGTGTCACTTCTCTCTGTCCTCTAGTTGAATCTCGTGTCATTTTTTTATGTCTACTTTTTCACTCCGTGTTGTTTTTGTTCCACTACGTGCAGAACATTGCAGCACTTCGTGTTGCTTTCTGTGTCATCACCTCGTGTCGTTCTTGCTTTGACCACACTTCGTGTTGCTTTACGTAGACCTCGTGTCTTGCTTGTTTGCAACCACTTCGTGTCGGTTTTTGTTGCCAGTCCATGTTGTTCTCGAGCCGTTCTCTTTGATGTGTATTACGTCGTGTCGTTTTCTTTACTTCGTGCCTTTGTCATCGTATGTATCTCGTAACGTTCTCCTTGTTGCCATTTCGTGTCATTCTTGTTTCACTTCGTGTCGGTCTCTTCGTTGTGTCTGTTCTGTCACAATGTATCTCGTGTCGTTCTTCTTATTACCTCGTGTTGTTTTCATCTTCTTCGTGTCGTTCTCAGTGCATCTAGTATTTCTATTACATACTTCGTGCAGCTTTAGTTCCTATGGCCCTCAGCTTTAATGATTTTCATCTCCTTGCAGATCCGAGGAAGAACATTCCACACACCTGGGCAGCACGTGATCCGAGGCTGGAATGAAGCCTGCTGAGAGACTGCCACGTGGACCGAATTCTTAGGGCTGGAAATGTGGAGGTCACACGTCGTGGCTGATGCTGCTGCTGCTGCTATATATATGAGACCTTCGTCCACAGATGAAGGTGATCGAGTTGGCGAGAAGAAAAGCGTATACAGAGAGCCACGATCCAGATAGAAGAAGAAAAGAGAAAGAAGAAGAGCAGAAGGAGAAGAAGAGAGGTAGAGAGCTCGAGAAGAGTGTGAAGAGAAGAAGAAGCAGAGAGTGAGAGAAGAGCAGAAGAAAGAGAAAGAAAGATAGAGAGTGAGCAAGAGAGCTCGTGGAGAAGAAGGAAGATCTTACCTGAAGATCCGTCTACTGGACCGTGGATCAAATCCAGGCCAGTCAGCTCCGTTGAGAGCCACATTGTGCACTTCATCTTTCAGCTTTCTGTTTTGCTGAAGTCATTTTCGTTTATTGTTTTTCCTTTGTTTTCTGGTTTGCTGTGTTTCCGATACTCTATAGAGAGGTCGGGGTTCCTCCTGTTAGTTCAGGAGAAGGGAGATTGCTATCTCCGGTTGCAAGTAGCTGGGTGCTACTCGTGGGTTCCCTCCGGGTTGGAGGAAGGGAGATTTATCTCCGGTTGTGCTTCCCTCTGGGGTTCGGAGGAAGAGAGACTTTGGTCTCTAGGTTTCCCTCCGGTTTGGAGGAAGGGAGACTTGTCTCCAGTTCTGGGCTTGTGGATTCAAGTCCAGGGGTTACCCTCCGGTCTGGAGGAAGAGAGACTTGCGTCTCTGGTTTGCTAGTGTCTGGTGTCACTAGTGGTTCCCTCCTGTTGGGAGGAAGAGGGGAGGCTGTTCCCCTGGTCAAGCTGTTTGGCAGCATTTGTTACAGACTGAGTCTGCTATTTCTAGCGTGAGCTAGTGGAAGCCACACTCGGTTTGAGTGTGGGGTGGATGTAGGTCTGGAGGACCGAACCACCTAAAAATCCTCTGTGCAGTGGTCTGTTTTCTCTATATGTTTTACTTCCGCTAGATGTTTGCATAGGGGCGCTCCAAGTGGTTGATCAGATCTTGTTCTGAGTGTTTAATCCGTTGAGTGAGCGAAATTTTATTTGAGTGGAAGAATGGTGCTACTGCTAATTAGTCTTTCAGATTTGATACATCTGTCTAGTTAGCACTCTAGATAGTTAGTGAGCATCATAACCTTTTAATTGGGTAAAGGTTTTTAAAGGGTTGTATTCATTCACCCCCCCTCTGAATACTGCACCGAACCCAACATACCCCGATCCCCTATCAACCGACACTCTCCACTACGCCTTCACACCCTCTCATCATCTCCCACTCCCCCACTTTACCATCCACCTCTACCACATTTACCCCTACGCCTTCTAAACCCCTTGTCATCCGTCAAGCATACATAACCCCGTCTTTCTCCACCGTATCACCACTAATGCCTTCAAAACCACTCATTACCCATCACCCACCTCAAAATCATTGCCCACTTCAAGCCCTACCCACTTCTACTTCGTCTCCACCTCCGCCTTCCAGACCCCTTATCCTTCATAATCCGCGCGATATCCCCTCTACCTCCACCATGCCTCCACCTAACAAACCCCTCATCAGAATCCCTGCTCCCGTCGTCACCCCTGCTTCATCAACCATTCCTCCACCGCTACCCCTCAAATCCCTGTTAAAACCCACGGCTACCCCCACAGAGGTACAAAAGCCGCAGGCAATGGTGCTCCGGAGTGGAAGGATTTTCCACAGGGTTTTCCCCCACAACAGTCAGAATCCTGAGCAATCTCAGCCAGAGAAGGATGATGGAGAACAACCAGAAAGAGCTATCCCTGGAACACAGTATGATCTATTGAAACACTTGGACAAGACAGCTGCTCGGATCTCCATCCTGGAGCTACTTCAAAGATCCACATCCCACCAGGCGGCCTTGATGGAATACCTTCAAAAAGTCATGGTTAATGAGGACCTCCCTGTAATGCCCCGGATTTTTCGGATCCTCGTTCGTGGGTCCCGGATCTGGTTTCTCGGAGTGTCCAGCTCCGTTGTGTCTGAAATTTCGTTTCGGACATCTTTCGTGTTCGGATCGGCGCGATCCGGAGTCATTTCGGAGGCCCGGAGGCGTTCCGCGGCTTTTTCCGCGTGTGTTTTCTGATTCCCGGCGTGGGTTTCGGCCTTCCCTTCGGAACCTCGTTGCGGGTGAACCGGGCTGTTCACCAGGGCGCGAGTGGTACCGTTGCGATCGGTGCGCTCCGAGGATCGCGAGGGTGTGATTTTCTATTTTTCTGGATTTTTCCGATTTTCCGGATTTTCCTATAAATAGCTTTTTCTCTCTCTCCCCCTCTCATTTCTCATTTCTCTCCCTCTCTCTTCTCACGCTCTCTCCTCTCTCCCTCTCTCTCCGGCGGCCGACGGGGCGGAGTATGGGCGAGGCGGGGACGGCGCGGGCGAGGATGGATGAGGATCGAGGCGGTGGAGACGCGTGGAAGCTCGGCCGTGAGTTCGTGGAACGGCGAGGCTTCAACGGCGTTTTCTTCGTGGATCGGCGTCCACAGTGCGCGTAATCTTCGGTGGAGGTAGGGTGATGGACCCTCAGCCCGTGCGCTTCCTTTCCCGCGAGTTTCGTAGGCCGTGGTGAGCCGAGCGGGCTAAACGGGGCATTTTAGACAAAATGCATGTTTTTGGGGTGTGAGCCGGATCACCCGTTTTATGGTGTTTTTGGGTGATCCAGGGGTTTAGATGCATGCCTAGGAGCTTGGGGGAGGTTCCCCCTTTTGGTTCCCCTTCACCTGGGGGTGAACGGGGCGTGACATGGCTTTTTCCGCGGTTTCTACCATTTTCGGGCGCGGACTGAGAACGCGCTATACTCCAGTAGCGTGTTCTTGATAGTCGCGCTGCCCCGACCGAGCGCGTTCATCGGAGAAGATGAACAGTTTGGCGGTTCCTATCGCGCTATAGGGTTATGGCGCGTTCTGGATTATCGCGCTAGGGGTCCCTAGCGCGACCTGCCTTGTCGCGCTGGGAGGCCCTAGCGCGATGGTCCCTGTCGTGCTAGGGGATCCTAGCGCGATCTGCCATGTTGCGCTAGGGTTCCCTAGCGCGTTCTGGCTTGTCGCGCTAGGTGATCCTAGCGCGATCTCCGTGTTGTCTCGTGCTCCCCTTGGGCCGTGTGTGTCTCGGACACCCCGTGGACTTCCGTGACCGTGTCTTTGGGTGTCCAGAGGGTTAGGTTACCTTGATTAACGTGTCCATCGGTTTAAGGGTCCGTGAGACCTTCTGGTGTTCCGATTGTGTTGTGTTGGTCCCCGGTCAACCCGGTTGTGACCCAATGGTCGACCTTTGGCCTTGTGAGTGTCCCGGGTACCCCGTGGGTTCTGTGTCCGCGTTTCTGGGGTGTCGGGAGGGACCGTGTTTCCTCGATTAGCGTGCCTGTAGGTGTGGTGGGTCCGGGTGACCTCACGTGTTCCTGGCTTTCGGGTTACGCTAGATCGAGTCACCGTGTGTCGGTGTGTGTGCGGTGGGGTCTCCCCCGCATATCGTGGGTTCCTTTGGAAGGCGATTCCCGTGTGGGCCATGTGTTTGGCCTTGGACAGTGAGTCCAGTTGTCCGGCCTGGGGCTGGAGGTTCCCCGCTTGTTTCAAGATGGGAAATCGTCGTGGCGGCTTGTGTGCTGCCTTGGGAATCGTGCTTCTGTGTTTTCCGTGTGGCCCGTGTGAGTGGCCTTTGTCCCTTGCGTTCCCTTCCCAAGGGAATGGTCTTGGCAACTCGTGTGTTGTCTCGTTATTCCTGATATCGTGGTTTTGGACCTAGAGATTGGGCTAGATCGACGGCCTTCTGCTCTTGCGTGCAACGGTCTTGACCCCGAGTCTTGTGACTCAAGGACCGTTGGTTGTAGTGTATCTAGAGGACTGTCCAGAGTCCGGTGGCTTAGCGCCACTTGAGTTTTCTCGACTCTAGCGCACGGTGCGTGCGTGGCCGTGGACTGTGAGTCCCGTTTCTTCTTCGACTGTGGTCACCGTGAGACGGAGCCGGTACGTGGGGTGGTCCCCGTACGTCGTCGGATTCGGACGTTGTTTTCCGTTGAGAGTCTACTCCTTCAGTGACCCTCCACTAGTC
This sequence comes from Amorphophallus konjac, assembly GCA_022559845.1. NCBI lineage: Eukaryota > Viridiplantae > Streptophyta > Magnoliopsida > Alismatales > Araceae > Amorphophallus > Amorphophallus konjac. The sequence goes on from CM040128.1 coordinate 25,691,924, forward strand.
GTAGCCTACCAGTACGCGTGTGCTGGTCGCACCAGGGAGTGGTGTACGGGCTTACACAGAGGACGGTTTAGACTGGTCACCGTCGGGCTCCTCGTCTTAGCCAGAGTCCGGCTCCGGGGGAAAACCAGTCAAAGGGCCAGACCTAGGACGCGTGATCTGTGTGTGCACACGTGGTTGGGGACTGTGGACGTACGTCGACGGGCGTGACCCCAGCTAGTCACTTGTTTGTGGTTACTTGTACGGTGTTCGCGCCTCGGGTAGGACCTACTGTAATATCCCGGACCTTTCGGATTCTTCTTCGTGGGTCCCGGATCTGGTTTTCGGAGTGTCCGGCTCCGTTGTGTCCAAAATTTCGTTTCGGACATCTTTCGTGTTCGGATCGGCGCGATCCGGAGTCGTTTCGGAGGCCCGGAGGCGTTCCGCGGCTTTTCCGCGTGTGTTTTCCGATTCCCGGCGTGTGTTTCGGCTTTTCCTTCGGACGCTCGCTGCGGGTTAACTGGGCCGTTCACCCGGGCACGAGTGGTACCGTTGCGATCGGTGCGTTCCGAGGATTCCAGAAATGTATTTTTCTATTTTTTGGTATTTTTTCGAAAATTCGGATTTTCTATAAAGCCCTAATTCTTTTTCTTTTTCTTTCCTCCTTTCTCTTTCTTCCTCTTCCTCCGTTTCTTCCCACCGTGAGCCCCCCTCTCTCTCCCTCTCTCCCATTCGGACGCGGCGAACCCCTCTCCGGCTACGGACGGCGGCGGGGCGACGGCGCGGACGCGTGGGCGACGGTGAGGCGATCTCGTGGGCGTGCGGCGAGCGTGGGAAGCGTGGAGAGTTCGTGAAGCTTCGAGCATTCTTCGTGATTCGTGATCGATCCGGCGGAGCATTCGCTCCATTGAGGTAGGGTGACGTTCCTTAGTCTCATGCCGTTCTTTTCCGTGATTTATAGGCCGCGGGGAGGCCGAGAGGGGATCATTTGAGCGTTTTTGAGTTTTTCCATGATTTGGGGAGAGCTCGCCCGATCTATGGATTCAATGCATGGATTCGTGTTTTGAGGGCCTAGAATCATGCTAGGGGTCCCCAGGGGTCTTCCCCTTTATTTTCCCCCTCTCCTATGGAGGTATGGGGGCGTGGTTAGAATTTTTGGGCGTTCTTACCGTTTTCGGCCGCGGACTGAGAACGCGCTATACTCCAGTAGCGCGTTCTTGGAGGTCGCGCCGCCCCGACCGAGCGCGTTCATCGGAGAAGATGAACAGGAGGCGGTTCCTGTCGCGCTATGGGGTCATAGCGCGATCGTCCTTGTCGCGCTAGGAGGACCTAGCGCGATGGTCCTTGTCGCGCTAGGGTTCCCTAGCGCGATGGTTCCTGTCGCGCTTGGGAGACCTAGCGCGATCTTCCCTGTCACGCTAGGTGTCCCTAGCGCGATCTTGCCTGTTGTTGGGTGTTTCTCTTGGGCCGTGTGTGCGCCCCGGGCACCCCGTGGAGTTCCGTGACCGTGTCTTTGGTGTCCGGAAGTCCCGTTTGCCTCGGTTAGGCGTTTGACCGTGGGCAATGCGTCTGTTTCTTTTCCGACCGTGGTCACCGTGCGACGGAGCTGGTGCGTGGGGTGATTCCCACACGTTGTCGGATTCGGACGTCGTTTTTCGTTAACTCGAGAGTCTACTCTTTCAGTGACCCTCCACTAGTCGTAGCCTACTAGTACGCGGGTGCTAGTCGCACCAGGGAGTGGTGTACGGGCCGACCTTTCGAGACGGTTTGTGGACCGGTTACCGTTGGGCCCCACGTCTTGCAGCCAGAGTCCGGCTGAGGGGAAAACCGGTCAGAGGGCCAGACCTGGGACGCGTGGTCTGTGTGTGCACACGTGGTTGGGGGCGGTTGGACCCACGTCGACGGGCGTGACCCCAGCTAGTCACTTGTTTGTGGTTACTTGTACGGTGTTCGCGCCTCGGGTAGGACCTACCACGTCAGGCGGTTCACCTGCGGTGCGGTGTAAGACGTCAGGGGACGCTACCGGCTGTGCTTCTAGTGGGTGGTACTCCTGTCGAGTACGGAGTGGCAGACTGTCAGTCGTGTGCTTCCGACCTTTGGGTTTTGACGGTTCGACCGTTGAGTTTCGGTCTTCTCGTACCGTGGCACGTGTGTCGGTTTGCGTGCCGTGGGGTCTAGTTCTGTAGAGTACAGGGCTTTCCTTTCCGAGGTACTTTCCTACCGCTAGAGTAGTGGTTTCTCGTTTTTCGAGGTAGGGTTCGAGTGATCCCTACTGAGTCTTGTTCTGAGACTCATTCCATGCGTGTTTTTACCGTGTTTCAGGTGAGGCGCCACCTTCGGGGAGCGCGTCAGGAGCGCAGCGTGGTGCGGGTGCCCAGAGGTAGTGCCAGAGGTCAGAGCCGGGGGATGCCCCGTGTAGCTGTACTTTTCTTTCTTGTCACTGTACTAGTCGTGGACTACTGTTGCTGTTGTTATTATTTTATTGTGGACCATGTAAAATGTTAATTTATTTCCTGCTTAATATTATAACTGTTTAATTTCTGCAATTATTTGTGATACTTGTGTAGTTTCCACACCATCCTTTTAACCCTTCCGAGTCTTCGGACTCGTGGGTGGCGGTACGAGTCTCGGGTTATCGGGCCTTCCCGGTAATCGGATTCTCGGGTCGTTACACCTACCACGTCAGGCGGTTCACCTGCGGTGCGGTGTAAGACGTCAGGGGACGCTACCGGCTGTGCTTCTAGTGGGCGGTACTCCTGTCGAGTACGGAGTGACAGACTACCAGTTTTCGTGGCCTTTGACCTTCGGATTTTCGGTCGTGTCGACCGTTGAGTCCTTCGGCTGTTTTGGCCGTGGCGCGTGTGTTGGTCTTCGCGTCGTGAGTCTAGCGCTAGTGGCTTTACCGAGGTTCCGTCTTGTGGTGCGGTACCCACGATCGGATGGTCGGGGTTGCACCTTGGACAGCGTGTCCAGGTTGGCTGTCCGGGGGACAGACCTCTACGGCGTGGTTGCCGTGGGTTTTCACTTCGGTAAGTGGTGCTAGCGTGGTTCGGTAGCTTCGACTGCGTGATCGAGGTGTGCCTTCCGGTCCAGTAGGAGTATCTGTAGTGCTGAGTTTTGACCGGCCACCGGTTTGCTGTTCCTGCTGTAGTTGTAGCTTCCTTTCCGCTACCGCCGTTGTTTCCGGTTGGGGTTCCGCGGGATCCCTGCTGAGTCTCTGTTTTGGAGACTCATTCCCTGCTTTTCAGGTGTGGCGATTCTTCCGCGAGGTTCATGGGAGCGGAGCGGAGGTTCTCAGTTGCCAGCTTGCCAGGCCGAGTGTTCACTTGGCATGTGGTACGTTTTACTGCTTTAGACTGTACTTTCTGTTGGACTGGACTCTGTTGTAGCTATAGTTGTTCTTTATTTCAGCTTGTTGTTGTTGGTTCTCCTGCTTTATTTCCTATTTCTTTGTGCCTCCACACTCCTTTTAGCCCTTCCGAGCCCTCCCGGCTCGTGGGCGGCGGTGCGAGTCTCGGGTTATCGGGCCTTCCCGGTAATCGGATTCTCGGGTCGTTACACTCCCCGTGGAGAAGATTTCGACCGTCCTGACCCCAACAGACACACAACCGGCCATCATGTTCCACAACTACGAGCTCGCTCCCAAGGAAGCTCGGAAATATGCATTGTGCATTTCAATAAAAACTAATGGGGTATCCATAAACCCGTGTCTTGTGGACACGGGTGCGTCCATAAATGTGATCTCCATGGATACCCTTCAGTTGTGTGGGGTCAACGAGGAACAAATAAGACCTTCCTCGATCACGGTCACGGCTTATGACAATAGCAAAAGGTCACCGCAGGGGATGATTATTCTGAAGGCAGAACTAGGCCCCATGTCAATTCCCACGGAATTCCATGTCCTCGACATGGACCCCACATTCAAGGCTATACTGGGTCGCCCTTACATCGAAGCCATGGACGCTGTGCCTTCCACCAACCATCAGTCCCTGAAGTTTCCTTATAATGGGAGGATTATTAAAGTGGTCAGTACACCTGTCCTTCACACAGTGGATGCTATCAACACCTCTCTGCCCTCTGTTTGGCCGTCTCATCGGCCCATATTGTCACTGCTGGACGTGCGTGATCCATCTCACATTCCACTGGCACCAAAGAAGCCGGTCAGGACAACCGCAACATCATGTCTCCCTTTTCACTCCAAAGGTTGGGAGATTATGAGGAACATCGGCTATCAACAGGGTAAAGGTCTGGACGCACAATTACAGGGTATGCTCAAACTGCCAAAGTAAATTAGGCCGAACCGTAGGTTTGGCCGAGGCTTCAAAGGACCGTTCAAGGCGGATTGGAAGCCCCTCACATGGACTCTATCAAACCACTTCAACAGAGGGCCCGTTGTTCAGATGGGAGATTACCCACGAGAAGCATATGGGGGATCACATGCTGTATATTTGGCTGAAAAATATCCGAGGATCACCAAAAGAGGCAAGATCAAAGATCCGGAATGCGAGTGGAACAAATGGTTCGACATACGGGACATTTCCGTTGCACTGGAAAGGATGTTCTCGTCTCCGCAGCATGAAGGACCACCATTGATCTCCGAATACCAGAGAATATTACCACTCTTGCCAAGGTTCCAAACTATCCTCGTCCTCGCCAGAAGGACCCTGTCATCGACGGATCTTCATCCGTCCTCAACATTGCCGTCGACGGCTCATTAGCCGCCATCTTCTCCATCCACTCGTCTCAGCCTTTGCTGATATCTTCTTCCTGGGCCAGACAGATTGTCTGATGATCTTCCCAGGTCCCCTTCTCTGCTTACATACCTACGCGGGCTTCTCAACCCGCGCCAGGTCTTCAACCATGATCTGCTCTATGAGCCTCACAATCCTCTAGCCATAACCACTTTTCTCTCTCCTCCAATCTCTTTTCACTGCTTTGTCATTAAAAATGAAAACGAAAAAAAAACGTCAATTTTCAAACTCCCCAACAACACATCTTCGTTGAGGAAACCTCCTACATCTCCCACGGGTGCGTCCCGCCCTGCGGACCACCCGTCCAAGGTCCGATGAGCGACCTTTTCTACCCCTCCTCTGAGGGGTCTTCTCCTGTACATTCTACACCATCCTCTTCGTCTTCCTCTTCTTCTGTAAATATTGTCAGTCAATCTAGGAATGATAGGTCAAGGGTAGTACCTAGGAAGAAATCCAAGGGTAGGCAGATCCCTCGTCGATTCCTTCTGGATTTAGCCGCCAGGTGTCAGGCCCTTCTTGCCATCCCCCAGTTGTTAGAAAATCCCATCCAGCTACCGAAATAGAATGTGAGGGCGACTGTGCATTTGATGAAGGGTATGGAGTCTACGAGATCACGGATGAAGAATGCCCCACTGAAGATGAGGGTGAAGAATATGAGGATGCGGCGGGCGCATACGCTAGTGGAATGAGGAGATTCGACGAGCCGTCAACCGCCGTAGAAGAATCCACCAAAGAAGTCAACTTGGGAACTGAGGAAGACCCTAGGATCATCCTCATAAGTGACAACCTACCACCCTCTGAAGAAGAGGCATTAATTGAGGTTCTCAAGGAATATAAGGACACGTTTGCATGGAGCTACGAGGATATGCCGGGTCTAGATTCAACCTTGGTCGAACACCGTTTAACCCTAAAACCAGGGTCCGTCTCGGTAAAACAAAGGTTAAGGCGTTTCCACCCTCAGATGGCTTTGAAAATGAAAGAAGAGGTCGATAAGCTCCACAAAGCCAGGTTCATTAGAGTCGTTCTTTATCCTCAATGGGTGGCGAACATTGTCCCGGTCATGAAGAAAGATGGGAAAGTCAGGATTTGCATCGACTTCCGGGACCTTAACCGCGCGTGTCCAAAGGATGATTTTCCCTTGCCTCACATTGATGTGTTGATCGATAACACGGCAGGTTATGAGACCCTCTCATTCATGGATGGATTTTCAGGATATAATCAAATTCGTTTGGCAGAAGAGGATCAGGAGAAGACGTCATTCACTACCCCTTGGGGAACATATTGTTACGTGGTCATGCCGTTTGGGTTAAAGAATGCTGGAGCTACTTACCAAAGAGCGATGATGGCCATATTTCATGACATGATGCACATATATCTGGAAGTGTATGTGGATGACTTATTGGTGAAATCAAGGACCAGGATGGAACATCCAGAAGTTTTGGCTAAGGTCTTGCAGAGGTCAAGGGAGTTCCAATTGAAAATGAACCCGAAAAAGTGTGTGTTTGGTGTGTCGTCGGGTAAATTGCTGGGTTCATTGTGAGTAAAAGAGGGATCGAGATAGATCCCGACAAAGCCAAGGCTATCAGGGATATGCCGCCTCCCAAGAATTTGAGGGAAGTCCGAGGTTTAATCGGGAGGTTGCAGTTTATTCGTCGGTTTGTGTCCCAACATTCACAAAGGTGTAGACCTCTCTACGAGTTGACCAAGCCAGGAGTAGAATTCCACTGGAATTCTAAATGTCAGAAAGCTTTTGAAGGGTTGAAGGAATATCTGGCTAGTCCACCCGTTCTCATTCCACCTAAACCAGAAAAACCTCTGATCCTTTACGTCTCAGTCTTGGATGACTCCGTGGGAGCCGTCCTCGCACAAGCTGATGAAGAAGGCAAGGAACGGGCAACCTATTACTTGTCCAAACTTCTCAATCCCTGTGAGCAGAAGTACACCGTCATGGAGAAAACCTGTGCTGCCCTCGTTTGGGTAGTGCAGAAATTGAAGCACTACTTCTTGGCTCATGAGGTCCACTTGATTGCTCGAATGAATCCTATCAAATTCCTTCTGGAGAAATCCGTCCTTACGGATAGGCTAGCACGCTGGCAAAGTTTTCTCTCTCAGTTCGACATCACCTACATCCAGCAAAAGGCGATTAAAGGCTATGCCATAGCCGAGCATCTCGCTCACCATCCTCTTCCCAAGTTCGATCCCGTCCAATCAGAGTTTCCAGATGAGGAACTAATGTCCGTCAACCAATCAGATGAGCCAATGTGGACGCTATATTTTGATGGAGCTCTGAATTCTCAAGGGAGAGGAATCGGCATCGCCCTCCTGTCGCCTGAAGGCCTCACATTCCCATTGGCATACCAGCTCAAATTTCCAGTCACCAACAATATAGCCGAATATGAAGCTCTTCTAGCTGGCCTAGAACTCGCTCATTCTTTTCGTATCACTGAGTTGCGAGTCGTAGGTGATAGTCAACTCATCCTTCGCCAGGTGCTCACTAAATATCGCACTCGCGATCCCAAACTCAAGCCATACCAAGAACTCACTGCTGCCTTTGCCAAACTGTTCACAAAACTGATCTTTGTTCATGTCCCTCGTCATCAGAATATTCTCGCCGATGCCCTCGCCTCGTTGGCATCATCCATAAGGTTCCCTCTAGGAAGATGGTTTAAGTCCATTTCCATCTACAAACTTCACGCCCCTGCAATCGATGATGCTTCCTACGTAAATATCAAAGACAGGATAGCAAGGAAGATCCTGTAGGAAGATATCCTTGAGAAGAGGGAGATCATGTTGGCAGAGGCCGAAGAAGAACTGGCTGATGAAGAGAAACCATGGTTCTATGAAATCGTCAAATACTGCCAAGATCAGTCTTATCCTGAAGGGGCCACCACAGAGGACAAGAAAGCCATAAGAAGGGTGGCTCAGAAATATACATTGGTTGGAGGTCTACTCTATAGGAGGAGCCTTACTGGTATTCTGTTAAGATGTCTTGGTGACGATGAGGTTTGGAAATGTGTAGAGGAGACGCACTCGGGTGTGTGCGGTGGCCACGTGAATAGTCAGATGCTCGCCAAGAAGATCATTCGGCAATGCTTTTATTGGCCCACTATGAAAGATGATTGTGCTGTCTATGTCCGTAGGTGTGTCAAGTGTCAACTTCACGCCGATAAAATCCATTCACCATCTTCCTCACTTCATCCAATATCCTCCCCGTGGCCTTTCTCCATGTGGGCATTCGACATCATTGGTCCCCTAGGTGATCCCAATTCCCTCACCAAGCAGAAATCTTTCATCCTTACTGCGACGGAATACTTCACCAAATGGGCCGAAGCCGAAGCTTACGCGAAATCAAGGCGTCAACAGTCTGCAAGTTCATCATGAAGAACATCCTCGCCAGATTCGGCGTCCCAAGCACGATCGTCACCGACAATGGGCCACAGTTCATTTCTCAGGACCTACAGGACCTCTGCAAAAGGTACGCAATTGCATTGCATCATTCATCGCCTTATTACCCACAAGGTAACGGCCAAGCGGAGGCCACCAATAAAACATTGCTCAAAATCATCAAAAAAACCTGCGAGTCTAGTAAGTTTTCAGACTGGCCAGAAAAACTTATCGAAGCCCTATGGGCCTATCGCACTTCAATCCGTACCCCCACCGGGCAGACTCCATTTGCCCTTACTTATGGTATGGAAGCGGTAGTCCCGTACGAGACTCTGATCCCTTCTCTCAGGTACAATTGGACGAGGAATTTCCCCTCGACGATCGTCGTAATTCACTCCTCGCCCAGTTGGAACTCTTGGATGAGAAGCGGCTGGCCGCTGCCGAACACGCGCGTGTGTATCAAAATAGACTCGCTCGCTTTTACCAAAAGAAAGTCGTTGAGAGAAAATTCAAAGTCGGTGAGATGGTCGTAAAAAGAATTTTTGTCAAACCTGGAGGGCCGCGTTCTAAGCTCCAACCCAATTGGGAAGGACCATTTGTAATTCAAGCCGTGTACCCTGGCAACGCCTACAAGCTAGTCAACGCCGAAGGGACCGAGTTATCCCACCCTTGGAATGGGCTTTATCTTAAGAAATACTACCCTTAGCACAAAACAAAAAAAATGATGAAAAGATAAAAAACATCAAAAACAAAGAAATATTGAAAACCACTAAAAATATGGAAAATTCAAAATGCCTATGCCTGGTGGTCACCATGTAGTCAAGTCACTGCATCTAACCTTCATGTTAGGATAGGGCCCATTAAGGCTTGGTAGGCACCGGGTCTTGGTTTGCCAGAACCGTGGAGATCCCTGTCCGGCCACGTCGGCCTATGCTCGCTCGAAGGAAGCTAACATGTGCTCACTTATGTATTTTATTCAAAAAAGTAGGTAGCATCACCTACGGTGGGGCCCCACCCAGAAGATCTCCGGAAGCTGTAATCTTTATTCTTTTCTCTTCTACCAAATGAGACAGTCGGCGCCCTTAAAACGCTGAGCATGAGAAACCGAAACTCAAACACCAAGGGCAAGAGTAGGATCCATTTCCTCGAGCATCGATCAGAGCACGAGAAGAGGGCAGTGTCCCCGCAGGCATACGAAAGGGAGCCCACAAACGTCAAACGACTATATCTCCCTCACAAAAGAAATACAAAATCAAAATCAAGAGAAAGCCTGGTCGTGACCGTGCCTGTTGCGATAAATGGAACCCCTCAAAGCAAAAGTCTGAATCCACAAAAGGGGGGCGCTTGGAATGTAAATGCTCGAGATTTGGTCCGAAGTTGTCCGAAAGGAAAGAGTTAATGGGCCCTTATTCGCTCGCCGGGTTAACGGCTTTGCCGGTCCTCTCAGGAGGTTTATCCCCTACACTCTTCCTTCTCCCTCTAAAGATGAAGGTTCGATGGAGTTTCTAAAGGTGAAAACTGCCCAGGGTCTGCGACCTTATTTTAATATACACGTTTGGTTGCCTACTTTGAAAAGCAAAAGCTATCGCTGTGAAGGAGTCTCCGTGTTTCTGGCTGGTCAAGACCCCTGTTTACCACCTTGATGTCTTCTTGCTTAACCTTGGGTTTAGGCCAATGCAAGCGCGTCACCTATGGGTGCGACGGCGTCTGATTCTAGGTCAGCGTCGCGCGGTTGGTCATTGGGGTTCCAGGGTGTTCCATCATATACCATCTAGAATTGTGAGGAAACAGACCCGGGTCGGGCAAATCTCTTACCTCAAACACCTTTTGGGTGAATCCCTGTGGTCGGAAGCGACTGGGAGCCTAAGCATGACATGGCGGTATTGTCATTAGGATAAGTCTTAGCCGGCGGGATCATCATTCGAGGGGTCTAGAGGTCCAAATCAACCTAGATGTGCACTAAGGATACTTGGGTGGTTATAAGAAACCCCTGTTCTCACGTAGGTTATGTGTCATTTGGGTGCTTGCCTGGCGTTAGCAACAAAAAAATTGAAATGATAAAAATAACAAAAAAAAAAGAAAATGTACATATTTGCAAACAAAAAAATCTTTTTTATGATAAAACAAAAAAATGCCAAATATAAAAGGAAAACAAATCAATTTTGCATGATTGCATTTGCGTGCAGCATCTCACTTTAATACTGCTTGCATTCGTGTGCTTGCCTGTCGCATTTATCATCACCGCATCTTTCCCTTGCCTTCGTTAATAAAGGCTTGGCCCCTTGACCAGTTATCAAGAACAGTCACAGTGACCATTTGCTTATTGAGCAAGGGGCCAAGTCAGAACAGAAATTCTGATTTGTTTGTTTCAGTGATGTGTGCAGGGAATCAGGCAACAGAAGCAAAGGTGAAAACCAAACAAACCGAACCTTGTATTTTATTCCAAAAAACAAAAAAATTACATCAAGTTCCGCCCTCTCTCTCTGCATTACTCGTCCCACTACTCTCCGGGCAAAACGCTCTCAAAGGTGCTACCCAACTACGAAAAGCGGTACTCCTACCGCTCTGTACTCCCCTTCCTATTCCCACATCCCGGCGTTGATCCACGGAAGCAGCAGAGAAGCTACCAACACGAAAGCCACGCTCTCGTGCTCTTCGGTAGCGCTCCTCACCATCTCTCAGCCACTGTTCAGCAAGACCAAGGCTGATTCGGAGTTCGAATAGTTGGGCCTCCATGGCCCTTCGTTCCTCCCTTTCAGTCAATCTGTTGGCTCTTTCTCTCTCTGCGTCTCTTTCTCTCTCTGCCCGTCTCTCTCACGGTCTTCCCTCTCCAACTGGAGAGTGATCCTCAGTTCCACGGCATCCCTAGAGGAGTCGTCATCAGGATGACGCCGCAGTTCCCTCTCCAGTTCTGCTATCCTAGCTTCCTTCTACGCAGCCTTGGCAAGCGCTTCTTCCGTCTCCTTTTCCTGCCGAGTGTACCATCTCAGATACGCGATAAGGCGTAAACAAAGAGAACTCAACACTGAAACTTTTACCTGTATACAGAGCATCCCTTCTGCCTCCGCAGCACGCTGCGTGGCGTGAGCAAGTTGCTCATGAAGCAAGTCAAGTTCTGAGGTGGGAATCCACAAGCTGGAAGAGGCACCACCTACTCCCATCGCTGGGGAAGCCGCGCCAATCTGGGCATGCTACGACCGCGTGAATTAGCAGCCAACATCTGGAATCTGGGGTTTTAATTAGGAATGCATTGTACACCTACCAAGGCACTCGTAGCTCCGCGGGCATCGCCCAACTGTTGCTCCATCTCTGCCAAGCGAGTTCGTAAATTCGCTATCATGGTATCCCGGACATCCTGCAGCCTTACGAGTCAGCTTTTTTTCCAGAAAACCAAGAAAAGGAGAAAGAAGAAAAGAGAAAAGGGGAAATCTACCTCCACAAGTCCCCGGGGTTGGAACCGCTCTGCGTACCTTGTCTTGTATAGACGCAAGTAGTCCTCGCTATCCCGCGCATGTGATTCTACAATCGTGCCACCCCGTTGCCAGTCCTCATACTGTTCAGGGAACCGCACGCGCCAGTCAATGCAGGTCGCCGGTCCTCGCGCCTTTCTCCCGACACGAGGTGGCGCAGCTGAATCCACTCATTCTTGAGCCAGTCCTAAAGTCCTCATAACCAATCGTAGCCGAAGCGGCTCGATTTCATTCAGGCAGTGCATCCACAGTTCCCGTCCAAACCGGGCATGACTTGCTAGAACCCACGACTGGTCGGCATCGACCATGTTTAAGTAGGGTCTCCAGTTTACCATCGCTGCAGGGAACTCCTGTAGCTCCCGCCTTAGCACCATCAGTTGGTAGGTTAGGGGTGCCGCACTCATGATGGGTTCCCACCGCCTGGCTAGCGGCACCATCGCGGGTCGCCAATGCCAAGCTCTCCCCATGGGGAGGTAATGATAGCTCCACAGCTGCTCGGCGCAGGTCATCAGTACTTTGCAAAAACAAGAAAAAATATACAAAACAAGCAAAACCAAAAATACCTAGATAAATGGTGTAAAACCACTCACAGCCATCTCACGATCCGCTTCTTGGAACAGGCCAGCAAATAAGTGCGCCAGCATGGCAGCTCCCCAGGCGTAGTATCCTACTCTTTCAAGGTCTGACAGCAGCTCCAGGAAGCGACATTGGATACCGTCCCCTTTCGAGCTCAGTACCAATCTCCCCAAAAGGAAGAGGAGAAATCTTCTCAACTCTATGTTGCATCTTTCCCAGTTGCCGAAATCTGTGCAGTACACGGCACGGCATCCTATTTCCATCCTTTCCATGAACTCTTCTGAGGATTCATCGTCCCGCCGACAAGTGTCGGTGAGCCCTAACGCATCCATGAGGGACGCCCTATCTACCGACCTGTTTTTCCGACCATCTAGGTCCAAACCCAGTAGCCTCCGAGCACCTTCTCGGTAATCCGCATAAGTGACCCCGGTCACTGCCTCGCCCTCCACCTTCAGACTTGTGATCCGGACCATGTCCTCCAAGCTGGGCACCATGTGCCCCCAGGGCATCAGGAATGTTCGACTCACTGGGTCCCATCTCTCACACAAAGGCTTGGATCAGGACCTGGTCGAGCTCGAGCGGCTCGATCCGAAGAAAGGTGCCAAATCCCATCACGTCTAGCCTCGCCTTCTGAAAATCTGAGAGACCTCGTTATGCTGCCACTACCAACTCCCATGAGATCTGTGATTTCATCACACTCTACGCATGCAGGGAATGGAGAGGAGGTTTGGTCAGAAAGAAAGGAAGAAAAAAGAATGAAAAAAAGGGCAGGAAAACTTGGCTTACGAGTTGTGATTGGGCCCTTTTGCTGAAGTGCCCTTCGAGGTCCGAAAGCCTCCTGGAACTACTACCACTGGATCTGCTTCTCTTCGAGGAGTGGGAAGATTCGCCCTCCATCCAACTCTCGGAATTTTGAACTCCTCCTCTCCCGTGAGAACTTGTGCTCCTCGAGTTAGCTCTCGATATACCTGGGAGGATAAAGGGACAAGAATTTATAGAAATGGAAGGAGTACAGGCCAAGATTACCTCCATCACCTTTTAATGATTGCCCTCGCGATGAGGCACCTGCCATGTGGTCCCGTGTGTCACTTCACCGCTAGCACAGGGTGATTGATTGGACGAAGAATATGACGACTAGCCCCCTATGTTGTCTAGGGATTGTTAGTGTTGGTGTGCTACAGGCCAATTTCGGGTCGGGTAGGCCCAATAGTTGTACGATCTTGTTCATTAATAAAGTGGTGTTTGAGCGTAAATATGCGATTGTGTTACTTTACGTTGTCCCTAGGATATGTGGTTGTAAAGTCAGCTCGAGATGGGATCTCGAACATGAGATTGACTTTACATGTACACATACCTTAAACTGTTCCTGGTTGGAGGGTAATCACTCGGGGACTTTGATTACCTATTAAACCAGTACACATGATTTGTCAGTGACCAGTCTCATGGTCATTGGTGCGGGGCACCAACACATATGTGTAGGTGTATGTCCTTGGAGGATGTGCACTGAACTGATCCGCTATTGGATCTTCAGATGGTTGATTATACCTAATGTCAACTGAAGATCCAACGGTCTCAGTAGCATCGTTGGTCCTTTGACCTGAGACATTGATCGGATCTTACACGAGGACTGGAATGGTTTAATTACTTAGCTAAGTGACTTTAACCATAAGTCATGAGTTGCCGAGTCATTAACCACTCCAGGATACGTGTGAAGATCATCAATGGTCAAGAGGGATCGCTCACTGTCGGGTATATATCAGACAGTTAATGGGTCATGACATTGACGCTCCGTTAAATCCCTGGCCAGGGTCGTGTGAGTTCGTTTAGAACGGACGTCATACACTTTAAGGAGGTCATAGTCAAATGGCACGATCATGGGGTTTGACAGATACCGTACCCTCGATCGTACCAGACTCATAGAAGGAGCGAGGGATTATATCGATGCGGTAACTGTGGACTTACAGGTACCAGACAGGCTGGTTTAAACCCTGCGTCATCTAGGATCACGCGGATTTGCTTGACCCAACGTGATCGAAGGTTCGGAATGAATTAAACTATTATTCGGCTCTTGTAGAAGCGAATAATACGTTTAATTTACTTCTAATTGGGAATTAGAAGTTAATGGACCTTAAACTAGAGTGACTATGGGCCTAGAGGATCACACACAATGGATTCTTGGGTGACGGATAATTATTATACAAGTGTATGTATTATTTCCATTTAATTCCTTTTGGAAAGGAGTGTAAACGGAGTTTAATACATATGTATAATATGAGAAAGGACATATATACAGTTTTGGTCTTTTAGAACCCTTTTCTAATAAACCTAAACTCTATATATAGCCATCTACGTGAGTTCATTCGAACTCTTGGCTTCTCCCTTCCAACCCCCCTTAATGCTAATCAAGCATTGAGCATTAAGGAGAGGATTAGCCTCCCCCTTTCTCCCCCTTGCTCTCTCTCTCTCCAGAAGGTGTTAGAGCCGGAGAAAGTTGTGCCGGGGAGGTACCGTCGCTGCGCAAGGGTCCGTGTGGATCTGCTCTAGAGGCCGTACAGCTGTGCGGTTCGGTTTCTCTGCATCGGGCTTAGCGGACAGCGTCGTTCCGCGCAAGGTGAAACACGCAACCCGTAATTAGGGTATTAGAAACACCGATTAGAGCATAGATTAAGCTTTCCACAATACCGGGATCGGGCAAATTAAATTTTTGTTATCCGCTGCGTCGCCCGTAGGTGCTGTGCGAAACCTTACAGTGGTATCAGAGCCAGGTTCGCGCTCTGGTCGGTGTTTTAGCGCTGTTTAGAACCATGCTTTAGGGGCAATAAAATCTTCAATTATAATTTGTAGAAAGAGATTTGGACATCTCTGTTCTTCATGGATGCTAGGCATACAAACAGCAAATTTTTTTTTAAAAAAAAAAAATTAAAAAAAAAATTTTTTTTTTGGGCTCCCGCATGGCGCACTGCGCCGCTCGGCGCAGTGCGCCGGGGGCGCACCCGCGTGGGCGGGCGCCGCCCACGCGGGGTGCCCGCGTGGCGGGCGCCGCCCACGCGGGGTGCCCGCGTGGCGGGCGCCGCCCACGCGGGGCGTCCGCGTGGCGGGCGCCCGCAGGCGGCTCCCGCGGGCGCCCGCAGGCGGCACCCGCGTGCGGGCGCCCGCAACGCGGGTCGCCCGCGTTGCGGGCGCCGCAACGCGGGTCAACGCCCGCGCGCGCGGGCGCCGCCCGCGCGCGCGGGGTTGACCCGCGTTGCGGCGCCCGCGTTGCGGGATTAAAAAAAAAAAAAGTTTTTTTTTTTTAAAAAAAATTGTTTTAACCTGTTTAATTTACTGTGCTCCTGTAAAATTATATATATATTAGATATATATATTAAAATGCTCAGTAAATTAAATAGAATTTTATCTAGTAGGTTAATTATGTTATCTCGATGGTAAATGTCACAAGTTAATTTTTATTTAACCGTGTTGAATTTACCGAGGTGAGATAATTACTATTTACCATGAGATAAAATGGTAATAATTGAAGTTACTTCAGTAAAATTTAAGTTTTTAAATTTTTAATTATTAGATAATTAAAAAATTCAAATTTTAAATTTTATTGAAGTTAAATGTGAAAAATTCAATTATTTGAATTTTTAATTATTAGATAATTGTTAAATTCGAATTTTGAATTTTAGAAAATTACTAATTGAGGATAATTGCATTATTTTAAATTTATTTTCAAACAAAAATTATTGGATAATTAGTTTGAATTTAAATTATTGGCATGTTTAAATTTTGAATTTAAATTTGATTATTGGATAATTAAATTTAAATTTAAATTTAATTAATTATCTCAATTAGATGCCCCTGTAGAAAATGATGGTTCTTTACGTGCGTTACTTTATTTACCTTGTATTGGCCTGCTTGTATGTTTAATTTTAGTTAATCATGCTTTGATTTTTAAAATTAAATAAAGCTAGCCTGTTTTTGTTTGCACATCCCATTATTAAATTCAAAAGTAAGGATTATTTTCAGAAAATAACCCTTGATTGATTTTATTTGAATGGGTTGGCAAGTGATCATGGACTTGGATTAATGTAATTAATTGGGGTCTGCGAACCTCCTTTCTCTCTCTGTTAAAATTCCAATGTACTTCTATCTTCCTCCATTGTTGTACTCGCCCTAAGGGCTGCTGGAATTTGAGTCACATGTAATTTAATTTTTCCGGCCTGCGTGCCGTGTAAAAGTTGTAATTAATGCGGCGTCGGCGATTGAAAGCGTGGAGCACACCCGACGAGGACGATCCAGCTGCTTCGGAAGCGGGCCGGATGTCTTAGTTACATTAGGGTTAAAGTCCATGATCACTTGCGTTCATTTTTGCATTGGATGCATTTATTTTGTGCAAACTACTAGGTACGGTAAATATATTGGATATATTTATATTACCACCTAGGGTGAGATCAAGATAAAATTAAATTCCCTCGCGTTTAAATTTTAGATCTGGTAAGCGTGGCTCTAGGAGTCGTCGTGGCCCTCCATCATTGTGGAGTGAATGAACGTCTTCATTTCATGGATTTGTTGTGCTTTCCACAAGGTCCATGAGTTTGGGGGCGGGATTAAACTCCAAGGCTCGGCCTCAATGGAGTGAGGAATTGAACTCGGCCTTGTTGTGCTTTCCACAAGGGTCGGGTCATGAACTTATTGCTATGTAGTAATGATGGTTAGATCTAACCGAGAATATCCTTTGTTGTGCTTTCCACAAGGGGATGATTTCTCGGGGGCCGAATATCGGATATTGCATTAGATGCAAGTGCTTGTTGACTGCCCTTGAGATGGTGTATGGCTTGTTGTGCTTTCCACAAGGTCGTACATCAGTCTCGTTGGGATTCCGACCCACTAGGTTGATCTCGTTGATCTCCCGTTCTATATACTGAGGGTTATATAGTCCGATCGAAAAATAGTGGGACTAACTAAGATAGAAAACCACATCTAAGTTAGAATTTGAACACATGCTAAGTTGTCTTTTATTTCTTATCCAGATTACAATGTCGTCGTCCAACCCCCTCCGCGGCATCTTGGATGCAAATAGATTAATTGGACCGAACTACTCGGATTGGCTGCGTAATCTACGCATAGTCCTTACCGCCGAAAAGATAGCGTACGTGTTGGACACGGTTCATTCTGAGCCAGCTCCTGATGCCGACGAGGGCGAGTTACTGGCTTATGCCAAGTGGTCTGAGGACTCCTCCCTAGCCCAATGTTACATGTTGGCCTCTATGGCTCCCGAGCTACAGAGGCAATTTGAAAAGACTGATTGTAGAAGTATACTTCTCAATCTACGCCAGCTCTTCGGGGAGCAGGGTAGGATTGAGAGGTATGACATCTCCAAAAGGCTTTTCAGGACACGGATGTCTGAGGGTTCTTCAGTACAGGCTCATGTACTGAAAATGATGGAGTGGATTGAAAGACTCAATGCATTGGGGTTCAAGTTGGATCTTGAACTATGCATTGATCTTATACTCCAGTCATTGCCCGATTCCTTTTCTTCCTTCATCATGAACTTTAACATGAACAGGATTGAAGCAACTCTCCCGGAGCTGCTCAATATGTTAAAGAGTGCTGAAGGAACCATGCAGAAAGATAAACCATCTTCGTCTGTAATGATTGTTGGCCGGGCCAACAAGAAAAGGAAGGTAACTCAAATATCCACCATAAGTAACAAAGGGAAGGGAAAGAAAAAGGCCACGGGTAAGCAGCACGCCAAGGTTGACAAAGGGAAGGGCAAGAAGAATGAAAAGGAAGACAAATGTTTTCGATGCGGGGAAACTGGGCATTGGAAAAGGAATTGCAAGGCAATTCTAAATGAAGGTATTTTTGTCATAGACCTTAATTTGTCATATATGGAATCCACATCATGGGTATTGGATACTGGATGTGCATCTCATATCTGCAATTCTATGCAGGTGCTGGCAAATAGAAGGCGATTGGGCAAAAAGGAGATTGAACTGAGGATGGGCAATGGAGCTTTAGTTGCTGCCAAAGCTGTCGGGACTGCACGCCTCAGTTTACCTTCAGGAGTCATTCTGGAGCTGAATGACTGTTATTATGTTCCTAATATTATTAAGAATATTATTTCAATCTCTGGCTTGTATAACATTGGATATACATTGGCTTTTAATAGCACTGGGTGCTCTATAATGAATAATGGTTTGGTTATAGCCAATGGTTCATTAGTCAATGGTCTATATGTATTAGATACACGTTCTAATGTTATGCAAATTTCTAATGCTGATGAAGTGAATTCTGCATATCTATGGCATTGCAGACTCGGTCATGTAGGTGAGAAAAGAGTCTCTCACTTACACTCAAATGGGTATTTGAATTCATTCGAATACAAGCCATTTGATACCTGTGAGTCGTGTCTCATGGGGAAAATGACTAAGGCTCCCTTTGGTGGACATGGAGAGAGGGCTGTTGACCTTCTCGAGCTCATACACTCGGATGTGTGTGGACCCATGTCCATAGAAGCAAAAGGAGGTTATCTCTATTTCATTTCTTTTATTGATGACTTCTCTAGATATGGCTATGTGTATTTAATGAGACATAAGTCACAAGCCTTTGAGAAGTTTAAGGAATACAAGAATGAAGTAGAGAAACAGACTGGCAAAAGTATTAAGGCTCTTCGATCGGATCGAGGAGGTGAATACTTAAGCCATGAATTCACTTCTTATCTTAAAGACCATGGAATAGTTTCTCAGTGGACACCACCGTATACACCACAGCACAATGGTGTATCCGAGAGGAGAAACAGGACCTTGTTAGACATGGTCCGATCCATGATGTCTATGTCAGGACTACCCTTGTCTCTCTGGGGCTATGCATTAGAGACTGCGGCTTATTTATTGAATAGGATATCAAGTAAATCAGTTCCTTCTATTCCATATGAGATATGGAAGGGCAGGAAACCAAATTTTAATCACATTAAAATTTGGGGGTGTCCTGCTCATGTAAAGAAGAACGAGAGTGATAAGCTTGAGTCAAGAACCGATAAGTGTAGGTTTGTGGGATATCCAAAGGAGACGTTTGGATATTATTTCTATCACCCTTCTGAGCAAAGGGTCTTAGTGGCCAAGAGAGCTGTATTTCTGGAAAGAGAATATCTACTCCAGAAAAACAGTGGGAGCCAGATAGAATTGGACGAGGTCCAAGAACCACAACCCATAGACACACACTCATTAGATGAGACTGTATCGGTTGATCCTATTCAAGGTGAAACACTGACACTACGGAGATCTGGTAGACTACCGAGAGAACCTGAGAGATATGTTGGACATGTCTCAGATGGGTCCTCTAAGGTATGCATCGATGAGGATGATGATCCTCAGTCGTACCAGGAGGCGATCCGTAGTGTAGACTCCGAGAAATGGCAAGAGGCAATGGATTCAGAGATCCAGTCCATGTACACCAACAAAGTTTGGAACTTAGTTGATGTACCCGAAGGGAAGGTCCCTATCGGCTGCAAATGGATTTTCAAAAGGAAAATCGGTGCAGATGGACAGGTTGACACATACAAGGCTAGACTAGTGGCGAAAGGATATCGTCAAAGGCAAGGCATTGACTATGACGAGACGTTTTCGCCAGTAGCCATGGTTAAGTCAATCAGAATCCTCCTTGCCATTGCTGCGTACCTGGATTACGAGATCTGGCAAATGGATGTGAAGACAGCTTTTCTTAATGGAAACCTGTCAGAAGAGGTGTACATGGTACAGCCTGAGGGATTCACCTCCAAGCCACATCCTAATAAGGTATGCAAACTTCAAAGGTCCATTTATGGATTAAAGCAGGCATCTAGAAGCTGGAACTTAAGATTTGACGAGGCTGTCAAATCTTTCAACTTCATTCGGAATGAAGATGAACCCTGTGTTTACAAGAAGGTCAGTGGGAGCTCAGTGACCTTCTTGGTCCTTTATGTTGATGACATCTTACTCATTGGGAATGATGTAGCGATGTTGACATCAACTAAGTCTTGGTTGTCCAAGACCTTCTCCATGAAGGATTTGGGAGAAGCATCCTATGTGCTGGGCATAAGGATCTATCGAGATAGATCTAAAAGGATGCTAGGATTATCCCAATCCATGTACATAGACACTATCCTCAAAAGGTTTAGGATGGAAAATTCCAAGAGAGGTCTCATTCCCATGAGACATGGAATTTGCCTATCCAAGGGGATGAGTCCTAAAACTTCTGAGGAGGTGGCACACATGAATAAGGTACCCTATGCTTCGGCGATAGGGTCAATCATGTATGCAATGCTATGTACACGACCTGATGTTGCCAATGCTTTAAGCATTGTCAGTAGATATCAGGCAAATCCAGGCGAAGAGCACTGGAAGGCAGTAAAGGGTATCCTGAAGTACCTGCGAAGGGCTAAGGATCTTTTTCTGCTTTATGGAGGAGAGGACCTACAGCTTAGAGCTTACACAGATTCTAGTTTCCAGTCAGATCCAGATGACTGCAAATCTATGTCTGGATTTGTATTCATGTTGAATGGAGGGGCAGTCAGTTGGAGAAGCTCCAAGCAAGACACGACTGCAGACTCGACGACGGAGGCGGAATATATTGCTGCAGCTGAAGCTGCTAAGGAAGCCGTCTGGATGAAGAAATTCATCTTGGAACTTGGCGTAGTTCCCGAGATATCAGCTCCCATCCCATTATTTTGTGATAATAATGGGGCCATCGCCCAGGCGAAGGAACCGAGATCTCACCAAAGGTCAAAGCATATTCTTAGGCGCTTTCACCTTATTCGGGAGATTGTTGATCGTGGAGATGTGATGGTAGAGCGTGTACCGTCAGAAGACAACATAGCAGATCCACTGACTAAGCCTTTGACACAGACTGTATTTGAGCGTCATCGGGATAAGATGGGCCTCAAAGTTGTGGGCAATTGGCTGTAGTTCAAGTGGGAGATTGTTAGTGTTGGTGTGCTACAGGCCAATTTCGGGTCGGGTAGGCCCAATAGTTGTACGATCTTGTTCATTAATAAAGTGGTGTTTGAGCGTAAATATGCGATTGTGTTACTTTACGTTGTCCCTAGGATATGTGGTTGTAAAGTCAGCTCGAGATGGGATCTCGAACATGAGATTGACTTTACATGTACACATACCTTAAACTGTTCCTGGTTGGAGGGTAATCACTCGGGGACTTTGATTACCTATTAAACCAGTACACATGATTTGTCAGTGACCAGTCTCATGGTCATTGGTGCGGGGCACCAACACATATGTGTAGGTGTATGTCCTTGGAGGATGTGCACTGAACTGATCCGCTATTGGATCTTCAGATGGTTGATTATACCTAATGTCAACTGAAGATCCAACGGTCACAGTAGCATCGTTGGTCCTTTGACCTGAGACATTGATCGGATCTTACACGAGGACTGGAATGGTTTAATTACTTAGCTAAGTGACTTTAACCATAAGTCATGAGTTGCCGAGTCATTAACCACTCCAGGATACGTGTGAAGATCATCAATGGTCAAGAGGGGATCGCTCACTGTCGGGTATATATCAGACAGTTAATGGGTCATGACATTGACGCTCCGTTAAATCCCTGGCCAGGGTCGTGTGAGTTCGTTTAGAACGGACGTCATACACTTTAAGGAGGTCATAGTCAAATGGCACGATCATGGGGTTTGACAGATACCGTACCCTCGATCGTACCAGACTCATAGAAGGAGCGAGGGATTATATCGATGCGGTAACTGTGGACTTACAGGTACCAGACATGCTGGTTTAAACCCTGCGTCATCTAGGATCACGCGGATTTGCTTGACCCAACGTGATCGAAGGTTCGGAATGAATTAAACTATTATTCGGCTCTTGTAGAAGCGAATAATATGTTTAATTTACTTCTAATTAGGAATTAGAAGTTAATGGGCCTTAAACTAGAGTGACTATGGGCCTAGAGGATCACACACAATGGATTCTTGGGTGACGGATAATTATTATACAAGTGTATGTATTATTTCCATTTAATTCCTTTTGGAAAGGAGTGTAAACGGAGTTTAATACATATGTATAATATGAGAAAGGACATATATACATTTTTGGTCTTTTAGAACCCTTTTCTAATAAACCTAAACTCTATATATAGCCATCTACGTGAGTTCATTCGAACTCTTGGCTTCTCCCTTCCAACCCCCCTTAATGCTAATCAAGCATTGAGCATTAAGGAGAGGATTAGCCTCCCCCTTTCTCCCCCTTGCTCTCTCTCTCTCCAGAAGGTGTTAGAGCCGGAGAAAGTTGTGCCGGGGAGGTACCGTCGCTGCGCAAGGGTCCGTGTGGATCTGCTCTAGAGGCCGTACAGCTGTGCGGTTCGGTTTCTCTGCATCGGGCTTAGCGGACAGCGTCGTTCCGCGCAAGGTGAAACACGCAACCCGTAATTAGGGTATTAGAAACACCGATTAGAGCATAGATTAAGCTTTCCACAATACCGGGATCGGGCAAATTAAATTTTTGTTATCCGCTGCGTCGCACGTAGGTGCTGTGCGAAACCTTACAGGGATACCCTATCATATTTTGGAGGACGTCCGTAAAATTTGACACAACATCTGGGAAAAGGGACTAGGGCCGTCATTATTGACTTCGACGGCAGATTCCTGTGAAAAATGGTCACAACAAGACGCGATTCTCCGCTTGGGGTGGAGTCTCGGCAGACCCATCACATGGGAACAGTGCAAAGGAGAGGAAGTGTAGGGAAGAAGGAATGCACAAGAGAACAAACGAGCAGCAGAAAATCAAATCGCTCCATTCTTAATTCTACATAAGCTGTCATAAACACTACAATCATAGAGAGGTGGCGGGTCCACTAGCTCGCCAACTCTTGCCATTATCTTCATGCTCGTCCCTCTAGGCGTCCCTCTCCTCTCCCCTGAGGTGAGGGTCCCTCAGAAGGCTCCGGGATCCCCGTGCAGTAGCACCAGCCTCGCCTCGTGGCGTCGGCTCCACAGCAATGACTCACTGCTCCTCCCCTGGCGTGGCAAAGAAGCCACTAGCGGCAAAGCGACCAGATTGGCGCAGTCGCTCCCCAAACTTTCACGCTCTCTCGTAGCGCGTCTCCATCCCTCCTAGTCTCTGCACGACGGCCTGAAGGCCCAGCTGGAGCTCCCTCACTTGGGCCTCCAAGGCCCTCCTCTCGGTCTGATCCCGCTGTCGCTCGGACCTTCTCTCAGCTTTCTCTCTCTCTGCCTCTCTCCTCATCATCTGCAGAAGAACCCTTAACTCCAGGATGTCTGGAGAAGGTCTCTCCTCACAGCGATGTCGCAGCTCTGCTATAGTCGCCACCCAGGCATCACGCTCCTCTTCCGCCCGGGCAGCCCGAGCCACCGCACCAGTAAGTTGCTCCCGGAGGGAGGCAATCTCAAGAAAAGGGGCCGAGGAACTGGAAGATGCGCCGCCAGCCACTCCCCCCATCGCTGTCTGCTGGGCACGCTGGAACGAACAAACAACAACCGTCAACTAAGCTCCACATTTAAAAATAGAAAATACAGCAGTTAGCTTACCAAGAGCGACAGTTCTTGTTGAGTGGCGGCCAGCTGCCGCCTGACTTCGGCTAATTGGGCACGCGACCCGTCGACATCGCGCGTATCCCCGGCTTGGGAAAGCCCCGCATAACTCTCCCTCTGCCACCGCAGGAAGTCGGCACTATCCTGCACCAGTACGCTCCCTTGCTGCCCAGGGAGACGTATGCGCCAGTCTTCAAGCTTCGCCTTGCTGCGACTCTCCTTCCTGACGCGGCTCGGCTCGTCTGCACTCGCCCACTCATCGGCCAGGCCCAGGGTCCTCGCCATGTCCTGCACCAAGAAAGAAGGGCCTCGCATCATAACAAAGAACGCGTCCCCTGTCTAGGACGCGTCCGTCATTTGAGTGCAACACTCGCCGAACCCTTTCCCCCCTCGCGCGGCTCGCTTCAAAACTCAAAATGGATCAAAACAGGAAGAGATCGGAGGACCTACCAGACCGTGTTCACCTCCTTCCGCGACATCGGGACCCTCGGGGGCCCGAAGCGGCCCTTCCTTCTCCATGGACGCCGTTCCGTGTTCTTGCGTGTCCCTCGTCGGGCGAGGAGTTCCTCGTCCCTCTCCACCTTCACCATGGTCGGGCCCACCGAACTCCATCGATCAAAAGAGGAGGAAGATGAAAAAGGGGGCAAGCGAGTTTCGGCAGAAGGCGGGCTCGTTTGCGGGTAAGGCACGGGAGAAGAAAGGCCACCCGACGCTTTAAATTTGAATTCAAGGATTAAGACGCGTCCTCGCGCCTGGACGCGCCCAAAAAGGGAGAAAGGAACATAATCCCCCCGTGCAAAGTAGTTCCCTTCTGTCCAGGGTAAAAGTCTCGTGAAGCGTAAACAACGTGGAGCAAAAGAAAGTGCGGGAAAGAAAAGGGCACGCCACACGAAATCCATTTCATATAATAGTCAAAGTACATCATATAGTGAGAAGGGTGACGTGTACAAGCAACTCTCTAACTCTCGCTGCCACCCTCCTGGTCATCTCTCTCCTCCCTCCTCTGCCAGGGATCCCTAGGGGGCCTCTGCGAACCCTGAGAAGCCGTGCTCGCCTCGCCCTGCGGTGGCACTCCAGCCTCGAAGGCGCGACGACGCTCCTCGGCCGAAGAAACCAGATAGCTGCCCATGGAAAAAGAACCAGACTGACGAAGTCACGCCCCGCGTTCCTTCGCCCTCTGGTACCGCTCCTCACTCTCCCGAAGCCTCCCCTCCGCCGTGCCAAGACTCAGCCGGAGCTCCGACACCAGGGCAACCAGAGCTCTCCTCTCGTCCCAATCTCGATGTCGCTCTGCCATCCTATACTCCCTCTCTTTCTCTATGGTCTCCCTATCCCTCTCCCTCTCCTCTCTCTCTCTCATCGCCTCTCTCCTCGACAGCTCGAGGGCGATCCGCAGATCCACTACATCGCGAGGAAGCTCCTCAGCCTCCCGTTGCCGCTCCTCCTCTAGCTCCACAATCTGGGCGTCACACTCTGCCACCCAGGCATCGCGCTCCTGCTCAGCACGAACAGCACGGGCCAGGGCCTCCCGAATCTCGGCCACCTGTCAAAGCACGCATGCACCGTAAGAGAACAGTGATAGAAGGAGAGCAGCCAGAAGGAGAGTCGAGATCAGGCAAACACTCACTCGAGCCTCGCGGTCACGCTCGGCCTCCTCAGCCCGAGCCAGCGCATACGCCAGGTGCTCCTGGAGGGCAGAAACCTCCGGAGGAGGGCCCCGCGAACTGGAACCCGCTCCACCAGCCATCCCGGCTGTCGCTGCCAGGTGGGCCCGCTGAAACACGGGGCAAATGTCGGTCAAAGGCTAAGCATCAAAAATCCAGGTCACAAAAAAATGCATCGCATAAACTCACCAGGATCTCCAACTCCTGTCGGATGGCCACCAACTGCCGCCTGGCGTCCGCCAACTGGGCCCGCAGGTCGGCAATCATGTTGTCACGAGCATCCTGCATTGCACATAAGTTAGTGCCACATGCATATACATATAGAAGGGTGAAGCATTTTCATTTCACTTACCCCTGCCATACCACCAAGGAAGAGGCGGCCCCCGTACGTAGCCCGGTACCGTCTCAGGTAATCAGTACTGTCCTATACATGGGACACCACTGGGACCCCGCCCTGCTGCCAGTCCTAGTACTGTGCTGGGAAGCGCGTACGCCAGTCCACAATCTTCGCCTTCCCCTTGGTCTTCCGCCCGATGTGGGCCGGCTCATCTACATCAACCGACTCCTGGGCTAGCCCCAATGTCCTCATAACCAGCCTCAGCCGAAGCGGCTCGATCTCGTTCAGGCAATGGACCCACACGTCCCGCCTGAAACGAGGAAGACCCGATACAACCCAAGGCTGGCCAGCGTCGCCCATGCCCAGGTAGGGTCTCCACACCACCTGCATCACCATACATACATCATGTTAGTTACCATTCAGTCACATGCATAAACACAAAAAATCATACGCATCATACCATGGCCTCAGGATACTCGCTTAGCTCCCGACGAAGTGACGCCAGCTGGTAGCTGTGTGGTGCCGCTACCACGACCGGCCTCCACTGTCGCGCTAGAGGAATGGCTCTCTTGTTCCCCTGCCTGGCCCTCCCCATCGGGAAGTAGTAATAACTCCACACCTGCATCCATCATACATCATTAGCACGA
This sequence comes from Amorphophallus konjac, assembly GCA_022559845.1. Lineage (NCBI taxonomy): Eukaryota > Viridiplantae > Streptophyta > Magnoliopsida > Alismatales > Araceae > Amorphophallus > Amorphophallus konjac. The sequence continues at coordinate 25,718,268 of CM040128.1, forward strand.
GTAATTACATATTTAACTACGGTAAAATGCATAAATAAATTGTGTACCTAGAGAAAAGGTGCGAAGCCGCTGACTGTCGTCTCCCTCTCTGAAGTCTGGGAGAGATCAGCAATCAAATGGGAAAGCATAGCCGCTCCCCACGCGTAGGGCCCCACTCTGTCAAGGTCCGCCAGGATCCCGAGGAAACGGCAGTGGATGCCATCCCCCTTCGTCCCCAGCAGAAGGCGGCCCAAGAAGAAGAAAAGAAACCTCCGGAGGTCTAGGTCCACCAGCTCCCGCTCGCTCGGGTCCTGGGTGAAAGCTGCTCGGACATCTCCCTCCAGTCGTGCTAGAAACTCCGCTCCAGTCTCGCTAACCCGCTGGCGCGGGTCGACGAATCCGAGCGCCTCCATAATCTCCACTCGGCCAACTACCCTGCTGTCTCTATCAGTCACGCTCGTCTCTAACCACAGCAGGTCCAGGGCACTCTCTCGGTAGTCGGGGTAGGTGACCCCACTCACCGCCTCTCCGTCCACCCGTAGCCCGGTGATCCGAGCCACGTCCTCCAGTGACGGCACCATGTGCCCCCAGGGCATCAGAAACGCCCGGCTCGGCGCGTGCCACCGCTCCCTCAATGCCTGGATAAGAGGAAGGTCGAGCCGAAAGGGCTCGATCCTAAGGAAAGCTCCAAAGCCCATGGCGTCCACACGCGCCCTCTGAAAGTCTGGCAGTCCACGGTATGCCGCCACCACTAGGGACCAGCTGATCCCGCCCTTCATCACGCCCTGCACACCACAAAACCAACAAAAGAACACATCAGCATCATGGACAGTAATAAACAATAACTTTGTATATGCTACTTAGTTATTTTATTTTTATTTTTATTTTTTTTAAAAAAGGTATTTATGTTTTTTTGGAGGCGTCCAACTCCTAGGACGCCTCCTTTTTATTTTCTTCATTTTATTTTTAGAAAAAACCCCAAAAAAACTAAAACAAAAATAAATAAAAAATATAGATATATTATTATGGAGGCGTCCTACGTTCTGGACGCCTCCTTATTTTTAAATCCTATTTTATTATTTTATGTAAATGAATAAATAAATAAAAAGAAAAAAGAAAATGTGGAGGCGTCCAGGCCCCTGGACGCCTCCATCTCTCACTCACCGGTCCTCACCGCATGGCCTCTCGTCCGCCTATCCAGCCTATTAAACCAACAGATTGAAGTTCCGAAGAGCTTACCAGATCGTGATCGTCCTCTCCCGCGTCGCCAGCATCCATTGCAGCCTCCACGGCCAAAGGAGGAGCCTCCTCCTCCGCGGCAATCTCCTCCACCTCAGCAGCCTCCTCAGCATCGTCCCTTAGCCTCCTCGGACGACGAGCCCGTCGTTTGCGCTTCTCTCCACCCTGGCTCGGGCCCCCTTGCTCCATTGGGACTAAGAATGGGTCGTCTGGATTGACTGGGTCGTTTGAATAAACAGTAAATGAGCAAAGGGGGGAGGCCCCCGCCATATATATAGAATCCACTTTATTTGGGGCGTCCAGGCGCCTGGACGCCCCCACCTTTTTTTATTTTTTTCAAAATTCAAAAACGTAGGGGCGTCCAGGCGCCTGGACGCCCCCAAAACAAAAAACCAAAAAAAATAATAAATAAAAAATTAGGGGCGTCCAGGACCCTGGACACCCCCAAAACAAAAAAACTTAAAAAATTAAAAATAAAAAATTAGGGGCGTCCAGGTCCCTGGACGCCCCCATAATAAAAATTTCAAAAAAAATATATAATAAGAGAAAAAAAAAGATAAGAGTATGTATATAATCCAAACGAAAGAAAAAATACAAAGAAAAAGAAAAACCACAAAAAAGATAATAATAATTAAGGGGACAAGGGTCCAAAACATCCATGCCAGATTTTATTCCATCAGAAAAGCAGAATAGGCTACATCAGGGGTTTAGGCGCCTTAGGCCTTAACTTCCCCAGTTCGGTCACATAAACTCTCCACAGCTCGCATTCTTCCCCGACATGCGCTAAGGCCTTTCCCGCAACACTTGTCTTCCAGGGTGCTTTGACGGCCTTCGCTTCCTTCGCATCCGCTTCAGTACCCAACTCTCTCTTCCTCAAAGGAACGATGCCAGTCGATAGTGGGAACGAATGGCGTGGAATGCCGACCTGGAGGCAGCATCGATGCGCGTTATAAAGGAGAAACTCGGTCGCGCCGATCAGTTGAAGATCAACTTCGGGAGAAGGCCTCATGAAGAGATCAAGCGAAAGCAAACATGCCGGTGCGCAAGTGAAGAAGCCTTGTGTCACGGTGCGGAAGTGAGACCGCCAGTCTTCACGTTTCTTCAGCCACGGAACGCGGTTCACTACAGTACCACCGATGTAATGCCCCGGATTTTTCGGATATTTTTTGGATTTTTTTTAGTGGGTCTCGGAGTGTATTTTGTGCTTTACACGTGTTTTTCCCTGATGTGCCTTCGGAACTCTTTGCAGGGAAAACCGTGGCGTTCTCCGACTCCGGGACGTTACCACTGCGTTGTGCTCTTCCCGAGGATCACGGAGGTAATTTTTCATAATTTTCTGAATTTCTGTAAAATTCAGGTTTTCCTATATATACTAACCCTTTTCTCTCTCCCCCTCTCATTTCTAATTTCTCTCCCTCTCTCTTCTCACGCTCTCTCCTCTCTCCCTCTCTCTCCGGCGGCCGACGGGGCGGAGCATGGGCGAGGCGGGGACGGCGCGGGCGAGGCACGGGCGAGGATGGATGAGGATCGAGGCGGTGCGAGTCTCGGGTTATCGGGCCTTCCCGGTAATCGGATTCTCGGGTCGTCACAGCTGGTATCAGAGCGGTGGTTGTAGACGTACATAGGAATTCGAAATGTTGCAGTGATCAGAGTCCATAAGGTCCAGTACAGTCGGCAGCTGGCTTAGGGTTTTGTGTTCGCTTTCCGCCTTGTTTCTCGCTTGAGAGCTTGGGTGCGCTGTGCGGCGCTGTGAAGGTGGTTGTTGTCCGTGACTTTCGTGCCAGCATGGGGTCTAAGGATTGAGGTTGAGAGCCTTCTCCCTCATCGGTGATGGCCCTGGTTGTGCTGCGTTGGGCAGAGGTTGCTGGAAGGTGTGAGCTCGCGGTGCTGCATTCGAGGAACCTGCAGCGTGGTCAGGTGTCTGGTGCGGACTGTTCTTGGTTAAGTGACCGTGAGCGTGCTCTGAGGGAGCTGCTGTCGGTTTTTGGTCACTCCAGCTTGAGGTTTGTCCAGCTCCTGAGGTGTTCTGATCGAGAAGTGTGCTCGGGTGAGCGGAGGATCTTCTCGGTGAGCTGCTGTTTCGTCGAGCCTGATGTTCTTGTCGCGCTCTGTGGCGTCAGAAATGACGTGTCGGCCCTGATTGTTCTGCTGATTTTGAGGCAGGATTTGGCAGAGATGTCCCGTTAAGTCTTTGCTCCTGCGCTTATGTCAGTGGATGGGTTGTGTTCGCTCTGGAGTTGGCTTGAGATGTGAAGGCTCCGCGGCGAGTTTGGGACTCGAGAGTGAGCGTTGGCAGTTGCCGGTTATGGCTCGTGTTGCGGCTCTTGGCATGCCGTGGTGCAGTTCGAGGAATTGCAGCGGCGGTGCATCGAGAGATGCTGTGATTGTGGTCCGACGTGACACTCGTCGAGTGTGTCGGAGGCGCTGACCTGATGGAAATGATGGTTTTCCTTGGTGCTGGATGGTGTTGTTTCTAGCGTGCGTGAGGTTCGAGGTTAGGTCAAGCGTGGAGTTCTTCCGTTGGTCGGAAGTGCGCTGGTTTCTCCTTGGTTGGAGAGATTGTGTTGGGCTAAGGTTCGTCGTCTTGCATTGTGTTCGGATTGGTTGGCCTTGTGTGCCATGAAGTCCGTGCGAGACGTGCTCCTTGTCTTGGCAGGGTGGTTGCCTGTGAGAAGCCGTGCCCATTCCCTTATTGTGTGAGGGTGTGCTGGCGCTTTTCCGGAAGGACGAGTGCTGGTTGGGCGGTGTTCGCTTTCTCGGCTGTGCGCGCGGATCAGAGTGCGCAGCGGAAGCGTGGTGGGCTTGTGACCCACTGGGTCAGGATCGTAGCGTTGGTTGCTACGGGCAGATTCCTGAGTTGCGTTGAGCACCGGAGGATTGGTTCCTTGGTGTGAAACGTACTGTTGCCGTGCCGTTGTTCGAGGTTTCGTGGTTCTTGGCACTGGCAAGTTGGAGTGTTGGGAAAAGTGCTGGCTAGTGCGCCGCATGAGTACCCTGTTCCTGTGATGGAAGCCGTGTCAGGCGTCGGTGTTGGACCTGGATGAGGTTGTTGAGGATGTCGCCTGACGATGGTCGAGGACGTGTTGGTCAGAGTCGGTGGCTTGGCGCCCGACTTGTGTTCCCAGTCATGTCCTCGGATGAGATCGTGCTTTGAGGATGTGGTCTCTGGCAGACGATGGGTCCCGGTTGGCGGCTGTGAGTGGCTGGTGAGCCTAACCGTGTGACCGACCACAGCAGTGTCTGTTGGTTCTACGGTCTTGTCGGATTGTGACGGTGAGATATATAATCGATCGGGGACCCAGAGTGCTTTGGTCGTGGTGTCGGCGACTAGGTCGCCGTGAGCACTGTTCAGGTGGTGTCCCGTGGTTCTGTGGTAAGGGCGGAATCGGGATTGGCAGGTGTCCACTTGGATTGATCGAAGGATTTGATGAGACCAGATGGATGAGTGACGCCTGTGGGCGGAGGCCTTTTGTGAGATTGGCGTCGGATTGGTGGTCCTTGATAGGACATTGGTGCCGCAAGGTTATCCCTGGTTTGGTGACTAGCATGGGGTGGTTCCCTATAAGTCTGAGTCCCGTGAGGTGATGACCGAAGACGCCAGGTTCTGTCATTTGGTTTCATCATGCTCCCCGAGAGGGTCGAGTTGGTGAGCAGTTGGTGACCAGTGGATGGTCTTTTCAGAGACAGAAGATGCTGGTCGTTGAGGCTCAAGCGTGGCGAGAACCGCGTGCCAGCGAGACCTTTGGTGGTTGTCTCTGTGATGTGCCTTTTCGGATGGGATCTGAGCTTTGTCGAAGGTTGTCTTCTGACAAGAGTTGGCACAGTGTTATGTCCAGCTTTCGGCTTGCCATGTGTGGGGTGTTTCTTGGTGCTGAGCCAATGTGCTGGTTGCGGTCCGTTGAGATGGCTGCTTGAGCTGGTGGAGGCTCTGTTTTGGTTGCTCCCTTGAGGAGGGTGTGCGACCTGTCAGCTGGTTGCGAAGCTGATGTGTGTTTTATCTGCTGACCATTGGGTGGATCAGTAGATGTTGCTCGTGTCGAGGGTTGTGATTCCTCGGTGAGCGAGATCGTGGCTGCGGCGCCATGGTGGATTCTCACGTTGTCTGAGGTGATGCTGGACTGTGTCCTTTGCTATATGCCTGCTCTGTTGGCCTGTGTGCTCGGTGCGAGGAGCGAGGTGTTGCTTGTGATTGTAAGTCTGGCGGTGTCCCTCAAGATCGGTGTTTTCGTGAGAATCGAGGTTTTCTGTGCTGGGGCTCTGACATCGTTGTCAGTTGGTTCAGTGTTCTTCCTCTGTGACTTCGTGCTTGGTCATGAATTTCGAGGACGAAATTCCTTTAAGGGGGGAGGGCTGTAATGCCCCGGATTTTTTGGATATTTTTCGGATTTTTTTTAGTGGGTCTCTGAGTATTTTGTGCTTTACACGTGTTTTTCCCTGATGTGCCTTCGGAACTCTTTGCAGGGCAAACCGTGGCGTTCTCCGACTCCGGGACGTTACCACTGCGTTGTGCTCTTCCCGAGGATCGCGGAGGTAATTTTTCATAATTTTCTGAATTTCTGTAAAATTCGGGTTTTCCTATATATACTAACCCTTTTCTCTCTCCCCCTCTCATTTCTCATTTCTCTCCCTCTCTCTTCTCACGCTCTCTCCTCTCTCCCTCTCTCTCCGGCGGCCGACGGGGCGGAGCATGGGCGAGGCGGGGACGGCGCGGGCGAGGCACGGGCGAGGATGGATGAGGATCGAGGCGGTGCAAATCTTGGGTTATCGGGCCTTCCCGGTAATCGGATTCTCAGGTCGTCACAACCGAAGCCTAACACGTCGTCTATGTGATGAAGAGGGCTTTGTTGGAAGAGCTTCGAAGCAGTTGGCATTCCCTCGCGGTGGTCGAATTTGAAGTGCAAATCAAGCCAGCAATTCAAGGCAAGTGCGCAACCAAAAGGAGGCTTACCCATGCTCGAGGCAGTAAGGCCACTATATAGGTAAGCAAGGACAGTGGGTCCCACCCTCTTTCCACGCCAGATCCCGCAGATAGCACTCAGTTGGTCTTCCTCCACCATGTTGTCGGTATAAGGAAACAAGAGAGCACCCGCCAGACAAATGGTGAACCCTTTCATGATTCCCTCCAAATAGTCATCGTCTGGTGACCCTCTCAGGGCGTCCATGACCCACTCCGCGAGCTTTTGGAGATCGATCCCCTTTTGAGTACGGACCTTTCGGGCTGCGTCGGGCGGCATGAAGCTTCCAAGGACGCTTTCGGAAGTCCCCCGTGTCAGCATCCGCATAGCCTTCACCTTCCCGTCACTCTTGAATTTCTTCAATCTGAGCAGAAGTTCCACCTCCTCGAGGAGGATGGTCACCTCGAAGGTCGGGAAGATAAAAGTGTGGGTCTGGGGATGCCAGATCTCCACTAGTGCGCCCATAGCCGCCCAGTCCATACGAATCTTCTCATAGTGTTTGGCGTGAATAAGGAGCCCCTGCAGATGCCATTTCGAGAGTATGGCCCTCATGCCGATGGAGATGTTGGAAGTTAGCTTTGAAAGCCATGGCAGTTTGGAAAACTTCCTCGGACCTGGGAAGAATGGATATGGCTGGAAGAGAAAAGAAAGAAGAAGAAATGAAGGAAGTAAGAAGAAGGCTCACGTGGAGAAATTTGAAAAGAATCAGCTTACCATATGCGACATGATCGTCCCACTCAGATGACCCTCGAGGTCGGAGAGTCGCCTGATCTCGCTGCTAGGCCTGCTCCTCTTCATAACGCGGGAAAACTCTCCTTCCATCTTGAAATCTCTAGATTCTCCTCTCCTTCCTCTCCTGAGCTTCCAAAACCCACCTTGGTGCATTTGAATGAACTAGCCTAAGGGGAGTTCTTATAGGAAGGGTAGGGCGCTACAGGACAAAACATGTCACATCAGTGGTCATTGTCAAGATTTTATCTGGATCTCCTTTGTACTGTGGTGCGATTCTGCTATGATTCTGCTACTTTCTGATAACCTTTGCTAGTCTGTGCAGGTTTTACTAACGGACGTCTTTGTCCTGTCTCCTGTCCCACCTTTCAATGGTTGGTCCCACCATGTCATGCATCATAGTATATGATACCTACGCTACTAGAACATGTCAAGGACCTTGCGACCCGAACGAATCCGGGATTTGAGTTCCCCTTCAACAAAAACAGTGATGATCCCGAAGAATTTGGGTTGTACGGATAGGCCGTTAACTTGTGGTAGTATGGGGACGACGGTTCCATTCAGTGAGTTGGTGCGCGGATAAACGGGCCCCAGCCCAGTGTCGACTCACCGGATCGGTATCCTGACCCATTCTTAACAAGTTGACAATATTATCCTTGGCTATTTTCTATTTTAGTTTGTTTTAAATTTCTCTTTAAACCCAGCATGCATTCATATAGGACTTTGATTTATTGCGGAAGATCATTCAAGTGATTCGATTGCGAAAGCCGCTGTGCTTCAATTCTTACAAATATGAGATATTCCACTCCGAATGAAATACTGAGTTTCCTTGAAATGGCCCTACGTTGCTCTTCCAAAGGAGACCCTTGTTTGGACAGACCCTCAGATATTCCTTTGTTTTTTACCTTGCTTGACCCACCTTGGCCGCAGCACTTCCACGTTGGCTGGTAACCGCTCCCCAAAGGTGAAACCTGCAGGTTTATGACCCAGGTACTTCCACACCGAGAAGTTGGTCTCCTTTATTTTCGTGCCTGAGTGCACATTTCACCCTCCCTTATTTGATCTCCGTCCAAGCAACCGTCAAGACTTGAAAGACCTCCTTCAAGGTCGCCTCATTGAAACTTCAGGAAAGATTCCAGACAGTAACGTCAAAAGCGTGTCTCATCACACCTTGGCATCAACTTATCAGTCCGCTCCCACTTCATTTCACTCCACTTCGAAACCATTCCACTACGTATCGCTCCCTTGCAAAGCAGACGCCAAGGCGGGGCTGCTGTAGACACGCTATTCCTGACGTCTCCTGAGAAAGTCTCATATCACTATACAACGCCCCGCGACGGCTTACGCGTTTTGAATCACTTGAGTGCTTCCTTTTCTTGAGTCTTCTTCCGCCCTTTTCGGCATCCGGAATCGTCTCGTCACGGCATTCAGACGGCATCAACACTAGTCAGACGCATCAGGAGGTTCCGGAACCAAGAAGGGTGTCTGCCGGGCGGCCGCCAACGCCTGAACTGAGGACCCGGGTGGGTCTTTATGGGGGCGTCCAGGCCCCTGGACGCCCCCATTCTTTTAATTTCTTTTTAATTTATTTTTCGAAGAACAAAATCAAATAAAAAATAATATATTAATGGAGGCGTACAGGCCCCTGGACGCCTCCATAAAAACAAATATAAAAAATTAAAATGCTAGCTTTGGCATAAAAACAAAACACGAAAATAAAAATAATATATTTATGGAGGCGTCCAGGCCCCTGGACGCCTCCATCAACTCCCTCACGGGCGCCGCCCACCGAACGACGGTTTGTCGTGTGTGAAAAAATCCAAAATTATGGAGACGTCCAGGCAGCTGGACGCGCCCATTTCAAAATCACGAGGCGCCGCTCACAAAACCACGCGTTGTGCCAAACCGTGTGCGGCCGCCGGTGGTGTTCGGTGGACCTGTTGGAGGCGTCCGGGGCCCTGGACGCCTTCACAAAAATATTCTGAAAAAATGAATAAAAATAGAATAAAATATTAGTTCGGCTCTGATGGAGGTGTCCAGGGTCCTGGACGCCTCCACCCTCCGGAGCCCTATAAATAGAGGCCCACCCTCTCAGTTCTAGAGGAGCTTCTAAGAGATCCGATAGGCTGCCGGAGCCCAGAGGCTACCGGAGTCATTTCTAACCCGTGGGGTCTTTTGTAGGTGGAGGTTCTGCTGGCTTCTCGGGTGCCCACGCTCGTGAGAGGAAGGTCGTCTTCATCCACCGCGCTTCCACATCGTCCCCACGCTGCCGGAGCTCCGCCGGATCTCGCCCTCGTCTCCTCCAATAAGCCTTTTCTTCCCCTTTTTTCTCCATAGTTCTTTACATTCATCATACTGCATCCTCTATCTCCCTACATAAGGGCGCCGTCTCTCGCATACTTCTTGCATTCATCATCGCATTTTCCTCCTACTCGAGTCCGAAAGGAGTTTAAAACCACACCAACCAGGTGTGTGTCAGGTCACGATCTCGTTACTTTTATTGCAAGGAATTGTTACTACACTGCCATTTTCTAATTCCGTTCGTTTATTGTCTACTGTTTTGTAAGGGTACCCAAGGAAAACCCTCTCCGTCGGCCGGCCGAAGGGGGAGGAAGAAGCAACCCGCCATCTCCAGCTCTTGAGGTAGGCGCGATCACTTTCTTTATTTGGGGTCTTTTGGCCCCTGGCGATCACATCTTGTTCTCGAGGCCGCGGCGAGTCACTTCCCCAATGGCCGTTTAAATTTCCGTTCTTATATTCTCTTTATATTCTGTTATATTCTGCTCATATTCTCGAGGCCGCGACGAGTCACTTCCCCAATGGCCGTTTAAATTTCCGTTCTTATATGTTATATTCTTATCTATTCATATTCTCGAGGCCGCGGCGAGTCACTTCCCCAATGGCCGTTTAAATTCCCGCTCTTTATATTCTCCTTATATTTTGTTATATTCTTTTCTGCTCATATTCTCGAGGCCGCGGCGAGTCACTTCCCCAATGGCCGTTTCAATTCTTGCTATTTAATTTCTGCACTATTCCCGTCCCCCCGAGGTCGCGGCGAGTCACTTCCCGCTATGGTCGTTTAACCCCCATATCTTGCTATATTACATTGGTCCCGCTCGCCCCGCCGGAGCAATCTCCCGTGGTGGCCCCTTCTCTCTTCTCTTATTTCTGTGTTGCAGCAAACAAAAGAGGAGCCCGCGCGCTCCGCGTCCTCTTCGCACCCCGAACCGCGTGATGTCGCTCACAGCCCTTGCCTCACCCGCGCCGTCCCCACCTCACCCACGCTCCACCCCGTCGGCCGCCGGAGAGAGAGGGAGAGAGGAGAGAGCGTGAGAAGAGAGAGGGAGAGAAGATAGAAATGAGAGGGGAGAGAGAAAAAAAAGAGGTTATATATATAGAAAAATCTGGAAAATCCAGAAAATACCAAAAATAGGAAAATCACATTTCCGCGATCCTCGGAACGCACCGATCGCAACGGTACCACACTCGCCTAGGTGAACGGCCCGGTTCACCCGCAACGAGGTTCCGAAGTAATTACCGAAACACACACCGGGAATCGGAAAACACACGCGAAAAAGTCGCGGAACGCTTCCGGGCCTCCGAAACAACTCCGGATCGCGCCGATCCGAACACGAAAGATGTCCGAAATGAAATTTTGGACACAACGGAGTCGGACACTCTGAGAAACCAGATCCGGGACCCACGAACAAGGATCCAAAAAATCCAGGGCATCACAGCCCTCCCCCCTTAAAGAAATTTCATCCTCGAAATTTAGGACTAACACCAAGTCGCAGGGGAAGAACGCCTCCACCAACTGACAACGCTGTCAGGGCCCCAGCACAGAAAAATCTCGATTCTCACAAAACCATGATCATGAGGGATACGGCCAGACCATAATCACGAACGACGCCTATGCTCCGCACACCGCACACACATCGGCCACCAGAGCAGGCATAATACAAAGGCACAAGTCTGGTATCACCTCAGACATAACGAAAACCACTCACGGCATCGCTGCCACCCTCTCGCTCACCGAGGGAACGCAATCCTCGCCAGAAGAACCAATCCACCGGTCAACGCCCACGCTCGGCGGACCAACCAAACACGAGCTTCTCTGCCAGCTGACCACCACAAATTTGTCGGCTCCGCGCCGAGGACCACTCCACACTCGGCAAGCCGAACGCCACAACAGCACGGGACCAACTCTGTCAGAACTCAAACTTCGACAAGCTCAGATCCCATCCGAAAACACATCACAGAAAACAGCCACCAAAGGCCTCGCTGGCACGCGGTTCTCTCCATTCTCGAGCCCCTACAACCGGCATCTTCTGTCTGTGAAAGACCATCCACTGGTCACGAGACATTTGTCAACGGGAAACCTCCACCGGCCCAGCAGGCACGATCCAACTCATGACAGGCCATCCGCTGACTCACGCACAGACCAACACCACAACCGATCTCGAACCTCACGCCAACTCTACCCTCCAAGGGAGCACGACGGGACCCAAAGACTCCATCTCCCCTCGGTCTTCACGTCACTCGACTCAGACTTACGGGGAATCCTCCCTTGCTGGCCGCAGACTGAGGATCAATATCCAACGCCAACGTCTCATCAGAGACCACCCTCCGACGCCAATCTCACAAAAAAGGCCTCCGCCCACAGGCATCACTCTTCCATCTGGTCTCATCAAATCCTTCGATCAATCCAAGTGGACACCTGCCAATCCCGACTCCCGCCCTTATCACAGAGCCACGGGACACACACAACCTCATACGATCCACGGCACACTTCTCCAGAACACGACCTCATCCGCGAACGCAACATCCAACGCAAGAACAGGGTACTCATGCAGCAACCTCGCCAGCATATTTCCCCAACTCTCCACCTGCCAGTGCCATGAATGACAAGATCTCAAGCAATGGCACGGCAACAACACGTCTCACGCCGCTGGAGAGAACACACACCGATGAACCAATCCTCCGCTGCTCTACTCATTCTCAAGAAATCCGCCCGTAGCAACCAATGCCACGATCCACGCACTCTCATCCACACGCACAGCCACCACAACGACAACTCGGGATCCACCAACTCGACAACCATCCGCAACCCCGCATACTCCGATCCTCCGCACCTCGGGAATCGCAACACCAACCGCATATCTCAAAAATACCGCCCAGCCGGCACTCGTCCTTCCGGAACAGCGCCAACGCCCTTACACATCATGGAACGGGCAACGCTTCTCACATGCAACCACCTTGCCAAAACGCGGGACGCGTCTCGCACGGACTTCATGGTGCACGAAGGCCAACCAATCTGGACACACAGTGCAAGACGACGAACCGTAACCAAATGCGATCTCTCCAACCAAAGGAGAAACCAATCACACCTCCGACCAACGGAAGGAAAACTCCACACTCGACCTGACCTCAAGCCTTGCGCAAGCTGGGAATAGCACCTTCCAGCACCAAGAAAACCATCACTTTCGTCAGGTCAGCTCCTCCGACAACACTTACTAAGTGTCCCGTCGGACCACGATCACAACATCTCTCGATGCACCACCGTTGCAATTCCCAAAACTGCAACACGCCATGCCAAGAGCCGCAACACGAGCCATAACCGGCAACCACCGACGCTCATCCTCGAGTCTCGAACTCGCCACGGAACCTTCTCATCTCGAGTCAAATCCTGGGTGAACACAACCCATTCGCACACAGAAGCGCAGAAGCGAGAACTTACTGGGACACCACATCCCAATCCTGCCTCTAAATTCGCAAGGATAATCGGGATCGACACGTCACTTCTGTCGCCACAGAGCATGATCGGGCTCTACAAATCAGCAGCTCAACAGAAAACCTTCCGCTCACCCGAGCACAATCCTCGACCAGAGCACCCGCTACAATACCTCAAAACACAACCTCAACACCGCAGGGGCTGGGTAAAACCAACGCTGGGGTGGCCAAACACCAATAACAACTCCCTCGGAGCAGGCCCACGGCCACTTAACCACAAGCAATCCTCACCAGCCACCTGGCCTCGCTGCAAACACCTCGAACACAACACCACAGCGACACACCCGCCGGCAACCTCTGCCCAACGCAACACGACCAGGGCCACCACCCAAGGGAGAAAGCTCTCGACCTCGATCTGCAGACCCCACGTCGGCACGAAAGCCGCGAACAACAACCACCCTCAACGCGCCATACAACGCACTCAAGCTCTCAAGCGAGAAACAAAGCGGAAAATACACACGAAACCCTATGCCAGCTGCCGACTGTACTGGACCTTACGGACTCTGATCACTGCAATATCTCGAATTCCCATGTACGTCCACAACCACGCTCTGATACCAACTGTAACGACCCGAGATCCGGATACCGGGAGGAGCCCGGTACCATTCGAATCTTGGACTGCCGCCCACGAGCGGGAGGCTCGGAAGGGCTAAAAAGGAGTGTGGAGGTACAAGGAAATAGGAAATAAGGCAGGACAATTCAACAATTAACAGAAATAAATAAACAACTACAACAGAGTCCAGTCCAACAGAAAGTACAGTCTAAAGCAGTAAAACGTACCACATGCCAAGTGAACACTCGGCCCGGCAAGTTGGCAACTAAGAACCTCCACGCAACGCCCTCGAACCTCGAGTAAGAACCACCGCACTTGAAACGCAGGGGTGAGCCTCCTGTCACTGGCCCAGTAGGGATCCCGCGGAACCCCAACTGAGAACAATGGCAGCACGGAAAGCAGTAACTACGAAAGCAGGAAAGTAACTACGGTGGCCGGTAAAACCTCGGCTCTACAGCTACTCCTACTGTACCAGAAAACACGACCCGGTCTCCCGTCGGGGGACAACCAAGCCACGCACCCAACCACCCGATTCCATGATCGGGGACCACCAGTCACGAACCGCCCTAGCCACGCTAATTGGAAAAACGCCACGATACCTCCGTAACGGAGGCTTGCCCTCATGGAAGGGCCCAAGCCAAAACCACACGGTCAGAGAACACGGTCACGACCTCACCGTCGTGAACACAACGATGTCTGGAGAAAGGCCCTCGGTGACACTCACCGGAAACCCCAGACCTCGACTCCGAGAACACTCCCGAAACCACTCACGAAGTCCCGTCTCGCGGACGGAAACAGAACCCGGTACACGACAACTCACGTCACGTGACTGGGAGATTGGACTCACAGTCCAAGCCCACACACATGGCCCACTCGGAAGCCACCTTCCAAAGAAGCAACGACTTGCGGGGAAACCTCACCGCACTCACACCGATACACGGTGACTCGATCTAGCAAGAACATGGAAGCCCGGAACACCTGGGGTCACCCGGACCCACCAAGCCCACGTGTGCGCTTATCGAGGTAACACGGTACTCCAGACACCCCAAAACATGGTAACGAAACCCACGGGGTCTCCGGGACACTCACGAGGTCAAAGGTCGACCACTGGGTCACAACCGGGTCAACCGGAGACCAACACAACACAATCAGAACGCTAGAAGGTCACCGAGACCCTTAAACTCACGGGCACGCTAATCGAGATAAACGGGACCTCCGGACACCCAAAGACACGGTCACGGAACTCCACGGCGTGTCCGGGACACACACGGCCCAAGGGGAGCACAATCAGCCGTAGACTTCCCGCCCCGGGCAGCCCGACAGCCCACCCGAAGAACGCGCTACACGTGCATAGCGCGTTCAGGCAGAACGCGCTATACATACCTAGCGCGTTCATCAAGAACGCGCTACAGGTCCATAGCGCGACCAGACCAGGTCGCGCTATGATCCTGTAGCGCGACAACAAAGAACGCGCTGGGACCCTAAAGCGCGACAAGAACCGCCTTACTGTTCATCTTCTCCGATGAACGCGTACCATCGGGGCGGCGCGACCCTCAAGAACGCGCTAGCTGGGACGAGCGCGTTCTCAGTCCGCTCCCGAAAACGGTGGAAACGGCAGAAAAACCCATTCCACACCCCATCCACCCCCAGGTGAAGGGGAAACAAAGGGGAAAGCATTCCCCAACCTCTCTAGCACCGAGAGGACCCATTTAAACCCCAAAACACGATCAAAACGTAAGATTCGGCTCACGCACCCAAAAACATGCATTTTCCCCAAAACGCCCAAACAAGCCCGCTCGGCTCACCACGGCCTACAAAACTCGCGGGAAATGAAGTACGCGGGTTGAGGGTCCATCTCCCTACCTCCACCGAAGATTCGACGCACCGAGGACGCCGATCCACGAAGAAAACGCCGTTGAAGCCTCGCCGTTCCATGAACCCACGGCCGAGCTTCACCGCGCCTCCACCACCTCGATCCTCACCCATCCTCGCCCGTGCCTCACCCGCACCGTCCCCACCTCACCCACGCTCCACCCCGTCGGCCGACGGAGAGAGAGGGAGAGAGGAGAGAGCGTGAGAAGAGAGAGGGAGAGAAAATAGAAATGAGAGGGGAGAGAGAAAAAAAGGAGGTTATATATATAGAAAAATTCGGAAAATCTGGAAAATACCAAAAATAGGAAAATCACATTTCCGCGATCCTCGGAACGCACCGATCGCAACGGTACCACACTCGCCTAGGTGAACGGCCCCGTTCACCCGCAACAAGGTTTCGAAGAAATTACCGAAACACACACCGGGAATAGGAAAACACACGCGAAAAAGTCGCGGAACGCTTCCGGGCCTCCGAAACAACTCCGGATCGCGCCGATCCGAACATGAAAGATGTCCGAAACGAAATTTCAGACACTACGGAGTCGAACACTCCGAGAAACCAGATCCGAGACCCACAAACAAGGATCCGAAAAATCCAGGGCATCACAGTCGGGCTGCCCCCGACTTCTTGGTACGTTTTTCCTTTCTGTCGACTGTACTGTGCTAGACTTGTTATCTTTAGCTTTGGACTGACTCTGGGTTATAATTGTTAATTTGAACAGTTAATTAAAAAGTAATTTTATTTCTGCTACTTTAGCAAACCTATCTAATGAAATTTAATTGCTTACTGTACTATCTCTGTGGCTTCAATGTACTCTACACGTGCCTTTTTCCCTTCAGAGCTTTCCCGCTCTTGGGAGGCCTCGCGGGTTCCATGCGGTATCATGCCTATCCGGTAGTCCTACCGGGTATGCCGGGTATCCAGAATCCGGGTCGCTACAGCTGCCGTCGCCCTTTCGGGGGAATCTGGGGGGTCTTCATGGAGGCGTCCAGGCCCCTTGACGCCTCCATGAGTTTGAAAATATATAAAAATATAAAAAATAAATAAAAAATCAAAATCATGAAGGCGTCCACTTGACTGGACGCCTTCATCAATGATAAAAAAAATAAAAAAATGAAAATAAAAAATAAAAAATATATATTCTTGAAGGCGTCCAAGGTGCTGGACGCCTCCTTTTGAGGCGTCCAGATGCCTGGACGCCTTCATTATCGATCGATTTATCGTTTTAAGAAAAAAAATCCAAACTTGGAGGCGTCCAGGAGCCTGGAGGCCCCCATACTCCGCATTCGGACAATCCCGGCACGTCGCTCGATTTGACGTCTCAGAAAAATCCAAGAATATAAGGACGTCCTGCCAGCTAGACGCGCCCACTAGTGGGTCACGGGTGCCCACAGAAACCACGCGCTTTACCCACTGTCTACGGTTTTCAGCGGAATTCCGGTGGGCTTTTATGAAGGCGTCCACTCTCCTGGACGCCTTCATAAAAAGTTAAAAAATAAAAAAAATATTAATTTATTGATGGAGGCGTCCAGGGTCCTGAACGCCTCCATGTGTCCGCCCTCTATAAATAGCAGACCCCCCCTCCGTCCGAGAGAGAGCTTTTTAAGAGGTCCGACAGGCTGCTGGAACCCAGAGGCTACCGGATCCTTTTCTAACCCGTAGGTTCTTTTCAGGAGCAGGTTCCGCCGGCTTCCCGGGTGCTCGTGCTCGCAAGAGGAAGGCCGCCTTCGTCCACCGTGCTTCCACATCATCCCTACGCTGCCGAAGCTCCACCGGGTCTCGCCATCGGCACATCCAATAAGCCAACTCTCTCCTTTTCTTCGTAGTTCTTTTGCATTCATCATCCTCCATTCTTCGTCTCCCTTCATAAGGGAATCTTATACTTTTGCATAACTCCATTCATCATTACATTTCCCTCCTACTCGTGTCCGAGAGGGGTTTAAAACCACACCAACCAGGTGTGTGTCCTGCTACGATTTCATCACTTTCATTGCAAGGGATTGATACTACACTACCATTTTTTAATTCCGTTTATTTACTGTCTGTTGTTTTGCAAGGGTAACTAAAGAAAGCCCTCTCCATCGGCCGGCCGAAGGGGGAGGAAGAAGCAACCCGCCACTTCCTGCTAGTGAGGTAGGCGCGATCATTTTCTTATTTTGGGGTCTTTGGCCCCTGGCGATCACATCATACTCTCGAGGCCGCGGTGAGTTACTTCCCGCAATGGCCGTTTAAATTCCGTCATTTATATCTTGTCATATTCTCATCTACTTATATTCTCGAGGCCGCTGCGAGTCACTTCCCTATTGGCCGTTTAAATTTCCGTTCTTTATATTCTCTTTATATTCTGTTATATTCTTATCTGCTCATATTCTCGAGACCGCGGTGAGTCACTTCCCTAATGGCTGTTTAAACTCTCGTTCTTTATATTCTCTTTATATTCTGTTATATTCTTATCTGCTCATATTCTCGAGGCCGCGGCAAGTCACTTCCTGCAATGGCCGTTTGAATTCTGTCCTTTCTCTTGTATATCTTGAATTGCTTCTATATTTGCTATACTCTCGAGGCCGCGGCGAGTCACTTCCCGCAATGGCCGTTTCAATTCTTGCTATTTAATTTCTGCACCATTCCCGTCCCCCCGAGGCCGCGGCGAGTCACTTCCCGCTATGGCCGTTTAACCCCCATATTTTGTTATATTGCATCTGTCCCGCACGTCCCGCCGGAGCAATCTCTCGTGGTGGCCTCTCTCCTCTTCTCTCTTATTTCTGTGTTGCAGCAAAGCAAAACAAAACAAAACAAAACAAAAACGCGAGCCCTCGTGCTCCGCATCATTCCAACCGCGTGACGTCGCTCACATTACTCCCTTCAAGACAGAAAGTAACTCCAGGGGCCCGACAATTTAGGTTAAGAGTTTTTGGGGGTTTACAGATAAATTCCATAAAGGTGATGGTATAATGATTATTCATGTATGTTTCAAGAGTATAGAGGTAATTTTCTTTTAAAACCTGGATTCTTTTTTTCATGAACAAATAAGCATTGATGTATTGAAAGAGACCTTAAAATCTTCACAATTTAATCACATTTTAAATCTTAATCTACTCGTGCTTAAAAGTACATGTTGGAAAAATATTTTTTTACAAATTCATTATTTTATAATATGATAAAATAAATAATTATTTATCTTAGTAATTAAAAGATTCTATGTTTAACTTAAATTCAGATCTCCAAGAATATCTGGAATAAAATAGAAAGGACATCGTCTAAGTAAACAAAAGGAATATGATTAGACGATTCATCATATAATAAAACATAATATAGATGATATACCGTCTAATGAACAAAACGACGAAGAATTAAATTAGACGATCCTCCATTTAAGTTTTTAAGATAGATAAAAGGATAGACGATCCATTATCTAATTCTTAAAATATAAATAAATGATTAGACGATCCAACATCTAAATTAAAATTAATAGACAATGTGAAAAGAGATACATTATCTCACTCAAGATGAGTTAGATGATACCTCATCTAATTGGAAAAAGATAAAACGATAAGGATAGAGATACATCGTCTAAATGAACAAATGTGCATTAAACAAAACTTCGTCTAAAGGGCTATGATTTGACAGAATAACAAACGATACATCGTCTAGGTCGGATGGATAGTCGATGTTCCGTCTAATAGGATGAAGACAAAAGTTGAACGATAGACGATACATCGTCTAAGTTAGGATTGATAGATGATGTTCCGTCTAAACAAAGAAAGGACAAAAGATGAACGACATACGATATATCATCTAAGATAGAATAGATAGACGATGTTTCATCTAAATTTGAAAACGATAAAAGGTCAACGTTTAGACGATATATTATCTAAGCCAGAATGGATAAATGATGTTCCGTCTAACTTTGAAAAAGACAAAACAAAAGATAGATAATACATTGTTTACTTAGATGAGCTTCGTCTAATTCACGATAGACGATGAGTTAGATGATATTCCATCTAAAAGAAAAATGATAAAATATTACGATAGACATTATTATGTCTAAGAGAAGTAACGATAGACGAAGCAATAGACGAAACATCGTCTAGATGAATAATGACAAAAATAAGATAAATAATGCTTCGTCCAATATAAGAATTGATCATAACTCTTAGACGAATAAGTAGACGATATTTCGTCTACTTTTATTAAATAAAGATAAAATTATTTATCTCATTTTTTATTGTGCGCTTCATGTGGAACACTTTTGACTTGTTGACTGTACTAAACGATAAAATAAATAGTAGGGTATCTACACAACACTTAAATGCTACAACACCATACGCGTAAGCAATCTATATTATTTAACGCCTTTCTCCGTAATCACGTGAGCAAACAAAGTCTAAACAATGACGTTGAATAAAAGTTAATCCATGCAGACACATTAAATGCATAGTATTTTTGAGATACTTGCTCATTTTCAAGACAGAAAGAACACTTATCTAAATTCTTTCTGTGCACATTGCAATATCTTAAGACATATTGTGTGTTAAACTGGATATATTTATTGCATGTTTTCCTCTCCAACGTTTGTATTTTGAGTTTGCTACCTATTTCACACCTTTGCGCGAGTGAAATATTTTTAGTGTTATATCAGAGATACATGCAGTAGTAGTTTGGAGGGAACTGCACAAGAAGAGAGATTAGTAGACTGACAGAGGCAGTTGAGAATTAATTCATCTACTATATTGGAAATAGAAGGTTAGCAGCCAATTTGACTTGTCGAATGTTAAGACTGAGATCTGACCATTGAAGAGGCGATTATATCAAATAGATATAATGAAACTTGGAGTTTTGAATAGCTTGGACTCGAAGAAGAATGGCACCCAATTGATTCAAGAATGCAACCCGCAATCAAATGATATAAACTCTCTCCTACATTTAAGGTGATCTCAGCGTTATGCTTTCTACATATTCACGTCAAAGAGGACTTCATCACATTCAAGACTTCATCCATGAAGTTTTTCATTCTAAGCAACATTTAAGAGGAAGATATTATTGTGTAACGATATTCTGTTATTTTCCTCTTCTTTCTGTCTATGCATTCATTTACTTTCATTCTCTGTAGATCTGTACATGAGACAGTTAGAAAGTATTTGTTACTTTGGATTACGAGCACTACGTGTGCTATGTTAGTTCGCTAATATCGATTAAATCAGTTGCGTGACTAACTCTTAGAAAGTTAGTAAGTGTGAAATCACCTAAAAATCTAAGTCAGTTGGAGTGACTGCTTCGTCAATTGAAACGTGGTCAAAATGAGCTGTGTTGTGATTCATGGAATAACTATCGGGAAGAATCCGCTGAGTTTTGTGAAGTACAATTAGAGAGCTGGTCTTGGAAAAGAGATAGTGTAACTTTTGATGAAAGATTAGTGAATATCCCAAATTAGTCGCAGGAAACTAGACATAGGGAAGTCAAGGGCTGACCGATCTTTATCTCCTATGGTTTAGTTGTGTTCTCACATTTTATATTCCGCTGTGTAACTATAGTTTAAATTTTAATATATTATTATTATTTTTTAATGCATATTAAAATTTTAATGACACACTTATTCACGCTCTCTAGGGTGTGTCTGGCTACTAATATTAGACATTTAAAAGAAATCATGTATCATGGAAAATAACTTATTTTATATGATATAGTTCTACAATTTGTACTATATCGAGCACAAGTTTTATATTCTAAAAATTGAAAGTTGTTTACTTGTCCACAATTTCTTTAGATATTCCTTTTCCAGATTTAAGATCTTTTCCTGCGACCGATTTTTCCTAAAATTTCGACCCGGTAACATTGGTCTACACATGAAAGTGGATGTGAGTCTGCCGAGGCTGAGAACAGAGCAAGGGATGCCAAACAAGTGAAGAGAGGGGCCCCATGTGATGGATAGCTTGCAAAACCGAAACACCCATCAGTGTGGTTAACAAGCACTTCCTTCCTTCTCCTCATTAATCTAATCATGGAGCAAGGCATGAGGTGCCCTATCATATATCCCCAACCCAAGGGTGGACAGGCGTGGAAGTAGCCAAGAAAAGAGAAAAGAAAGAGTAAAGAAAAAGAGCAAGGTACATGCAGACCATTTCCAGGCACATAACACCCCCACACAAGAGCCACTGCTCTACTCACTTCTAGGTTGGCAACCAAAAACAATTAACGAAGGGGTGCCCACCCCCACCCCCCGGTCCATGTGGACGTTGACACGATGATGATGATGAGGAGGAGGAGGAGGAGGAGGATCCCTCCCCCGAAACTTCTTCATGTGAGCAAGAGCAAAAAAATTCCACTCACTAATAAAAGCTTCCCCCGTTTTTCTTTTATTAAAAAACACATCGCCATCACATGCTCTGCTGTGGGAAAGAAAATTGAGACACAGTGGAATCGCCACCCCTGTTCCACCACTCCGTTCGGCTGCTGCCTAACCACACTCCATTTTAATTTTCTTTCTCTGAACTCTATGCCAAGGGAATCCCCACTCCCTTTTGATGGTGACTCTTCCTCTGCCAACTTCTCCAAAGTCTACGGGACCACCCTTACCTGCCCCGAAGTGTGTTGAGATGTGAAGGGTTAAATAAATCTCTTCTTCCTTTTGTGTTATTTGAAAGGGACAAAAAAAAACTACCCGTACTGTAGAACATAATTACGTATAACTGTCTTTTAAACTAGCTAGCTATTTGACACGATATCTACTTATAAAGCATGTGACGTATGTAAATAATTTTGGTGGCTAAGTAGAGGGAGAGGGGGTGTGCATATGCAACAATACATCTAGTAAGTTGAAAGTATCTAATTGAGATTTTATTCATAAATAAATGCGTGAGAAATGAGAAACACAATTAAGACGCAACCCGATAATGAAACTTTGATTGGATGTCTCTTGAATCTCATGTTCAAATCTGAAGCACCTCTTATGCCTTTCCTTTGAACTCAACGTGTTTCCAAATCTTGGATCCTATGCTCAAATCTTAAGGAGTGATGTCTTTCCTTCAAACTCAATGTCTTCCCGATCTTGAATCTTTTATCTTCAAACGGATTAACACAACACAAATGTCTTCCCGTTTAAACCGTGGAAACGAACTAAACAATTAATCTTCTCATATCCTTCTATGCCCTTGAGAGTCCCAAGTGGCTACCCACTCGTTCCATCATTAATAAAGAAACCCAGCCCAGTCCTCGGACGTAGACTTTGGACTTTGATTATTAGCAACACAAGAGAACAAGCACATATGGAGTAGAGAAATCGCGTGCTCAACTGCTCGCTCGCAGCCTCCAGCGTGACCCACTGGCCTCCGTCTGGCGGTGGGCACGTCCGAGTGGGACCCCCTGTTTTGGCACCCCATAAGGGGGCGGGGGACAGCTTCCGGTTCGACTCGTAAAGGTGGCGATGCTGTATATCAGCCTGTTCAATCAGACGGCTCACATCCATCCATTCAGAATGCTACCCCGTCGCATTAATAGAAGGTTTTTTTACATTAAAATTATTGTTAGACGTAAATTTATAAAAAAAATTATTCTTAAAAATATATTAACAAATATATCAATGTGTAAATTTTAATTGAGTAAAAATATGGTCTTGATTAAATTCAACGGGGGAGGGGAGAGGTTGAGGAGGAGGGGGGCAGTTCATGGGTGGTTTTCACAGGGACACCGTCGCAAGCCGGTGTAGGTGGCGGCGACGGGTTGGAGGAGAGATGATGAGGAGGATGATGTCGGTAGTCATTGGTCTCGCAAGTGATGGATTTGGTAGGGCTTCGACGACGATGGCAGGTTGGAGGCACTCGTAGGGGCACCGTCGCAGGTGACCGACAATGACGGTGGGGGGGCTCCCTGTGACTGCAGTTGCAACGGAGGGGGAAGAGAAGAGGCGGCGACGACAGGGGGAGGGGATTCCGACGATGTAATGCACGGGAGGAGGGGGCCGCAGGGTGGGATTTTTTTACTCCAACAGGGAGGGGGGCTGAATGTGGGGGTGGGGAGGGGACTTACTTTGACATGGAGGGGGGCATGGTGGGGGGAGGGGCTACTCCAGCGAGGAGGGGGGTGCAGGGTGGGTGGGGGGCTTACTCCGGTCGAGAGGGGGGGGGCATAAGGTGGGGTGGGTGAGGGGCTTACTCCAACGGAGAGGGGGGGTTGCAGCGATACGGTGGGGTGGGGGAGGAGACTTTACTTCGGCGTGAAGGGGGGTGCATGGTGGGGGAGGAGACTTTACTCCGGCGTGAAGGGGGTTTTCGACGAGAGAGAGGGGAAGGATGTTAATAGATATTTTTATTTTATTTTAACTAGAGATGTGTTAGTATTTTCTCATATCTAGTTAAGATTAATCGTAGTTAAATTCTAAGATATTAATAAATATTTATGGTGACAATATTTTTATATAATTAAAATTTATAAATTAATACAAATATTAATACATATAGTAACTGTTTTACAAATTCACATATAATAATAACTTACGTAAAAAAACTCTTAATAAAAAGTTTAAAAACCCATCACGTAATCCACCAGGTGCCCGCACTCGGCGCGGGCTCCGCTCGTGGCGCACGCTGCGGCAGCGGGAAGGGACACGACGCTCCCTGGCCGCGACCTACCCGCGAGACACGTGTCCCTCACCTTGGCAGGCTTACACGCCTCCGCCTCCCCCCAGCATTTACGTACCCCTTTTATTTCTTCTTCTTCTTACCGAAAAAAGGGTGGCATTAGCGCGGTCATCGGGGAGGTGGTAACATTTATCGGACGCCGAGGAATAACGGTGCCGCGCCCCTACCCCCCGGAGGATCCAACGGTCCAGGTTTCGCGAGGTCGCGGGTCTGTCGTGGTTCACACGAGCACCCTTCTCCTCGCCCCGAACGGAACGGGGGCGCCTATGACCCCGGGTTGCCCGCTCCGCTGCCCGCTGCCCATATAAACCCGTGCTCACCCTGCAAACCCTTCTGTGACCTTCTCCTTCCCCCATTTACTCCTCTGCTCCTTCTTCTTCTTCTTCGATCTCGATCTGTGTGTGGGCGTGAGGGCGAAGATGGCGGCAGTGCAGGGGCACAGGTCGGTGCCAGCGGTGCCGGTGTCGCCGCCGCTGAAGGACGAGCTGGACATAGTGATCCCGACGATCAGGAACCTGGACTTCCTGGAGATGTGGCGTCCCTTCTTCCAGCCCTACCATCTCATCATCGTGCAGGACGGGGACCCCAGCAAGACGATCGGGGTGCCGGAGGGCTTCGACTACGAGCTCTACAACCGCAACGACATCAACCGCATCCTGGGACCCAAGGCCTCCTGCATCTCCTTCAAGGACTCTGCCTGCCGCTGCTTCGGTTACATGGTCTCCAAGAAGAAGTACATCTACACCATCGATGACGACTGCTTCGTAAGATGCCTGTTCCCATCCCCATACCTTCCGATCTGATCCGCCTTCTTCGCTTTCGATTACTCTGGTTTTCTGATCGGTGGAGGTGGTGGCGGTGGATCTTGGAATGGCAGGTGGCCAAGAACCCCAGCGGCGAGGATATCAACGCCCTGGCGCAGCACATCCAGAACCTGCTGACGCCGTCGACGCCGTTCTTCTTCAACACGCTGTACGACCCCTACCGGGAGGGCGCCGACTTCGTGAGGGGGTACCCGTTCAGCATGCGGGAAGGGGCGCCTACCGCCGTCTCCCACGGCCTCTGGCTGAACATCCCCGATTACGACGCGCCCACCCAGCTCGTCAAGCCCCTGGAGCGCAACACCCGCTATGTGGACGCCGTGCTGACTATCCCCAAGGGCACCCTCTTCCCCATGTGCGGGATGAACCTCGGCTTCAATCGGGAGCTCATCGGCCCCGCCATGTACTTCGGCCTCATGGGCGACGGGCAACCCATCGGCCGCTACGACGACATGTGGGCCGGCTGGTGCTGCAAGGTAAAAACCAAAAATTCAAGAATGGAAAAGAAAAACAAAAGCATCTTCCACTGCCACAACATTGTTCACGAACAATTAGATCACAATGTGTTGCTCTGCGCAGGTGATCTGCGACCACCTGGGGCTGGGGATCAAGACGGGGCTGCCCTACATCTTCCACAGCAAAGCCAGCAACCCTTTCGTTAACCTGCGCAAGGAGTACAAGGGCATCTACTGGCAGGAAGACATCATCCCCTTCTTCCAGGCGGTGACCCTCCCCAAGGACTGCACCACCGTCCAGCGCTGCTACCTGGAGCTGAGCAAGCTCGTCAAGGAGAAGCTGGGCCCCATTGACCCCTACTTCCTGAAGCTCGCCGACGCCATGGTCACCTGGATCGAGGCCTGGGACGAGCTGAACGCCCCTAAATCGTCTGCGGCCAAGGACGCCGCTGCGGCCAAGGGCTCCGCCCCCAACGGCGCCCCGGCTAAGAAATAGATGAGGGCCTAATCGGATAGCGGCGCTTCATACCGGATCTCTCTCTTCCCCCTCCGTGCCGCATCTCATCTAATTTTGTTCTCAGATCTATGAGGAGCGAATAAACATTATATGCATTGCCATTTTACCCATATTTTTCGTTTATTCTAGATTATAGAATTCGACAATTTCTGTGTTTTTTGTTTTTCCTGAGAATAGAATTTTGTGTTTGTGGGGGGGGCGTGGAGGGTGTTGCCTTCTTTGTGATCTGTTTTTGCTGGGGAAAATTAACTTTTTAGCGTCTATTATTTGTACTTATTATTATTATTTTATAACTTGATGT
Organism: Amorphophallus konjac; assembly: GCA_022559845.1. Taxonomy (NCBI): domain Eukaryota; kingdom Viridiplantae; phylum Streptophyta; class Magnoliopsida; order Alismatales; family Araceae; genus Amorphophallus; species Amorphophallus konjac. The sequence goes on from CM040128.1 coordinate 25,744,113, forward strand.
CTTCCCTACTGGTTCGAATTTGAAATGCCATCTGGGGTTATCAAACGTCCACCAGATGTGAAACGTTTGACAAACGGCCGATGCTTCTTCGCTCAGGAGACCTTTTCGTATTTATTCCTCCAAACTCTCTAAAATAAATTGTTTGGGATCAGATTGGGAACCCTCGTCTGAACGCCGATGATCTTACAAGCCGTGTCTGTCCTCTCCTTTCGAGGGCAACTTGCAGCAGCCCAACGAGGAAGGTGGATCGGTTACCTACCTACCTACCTCTTCAGGAAGGAGAGGAAGAGAGGTGGGGGGAGGGAATGAGAGGATTAGGAGAACAAGCGGGGGAAAAACAAAGTAGAAACCATGTATTAATAATGTAGGATAAGAAAAACAAAGTAGAAACTATGTATTATAGGGTGTTCGGGAGTATTTTTTTTTAAGAACTTTTTCTATCTCAAAAATTATGTTATGTTAATTTTTAACTTAAATTTTAAAATTGATAAAAATTGAAAACATCTGTTTGGTAAAAATGATATAATTTTTAAAATTTATATAGAATTATTTGGCTGCGCAGGGTTTCCGGAGAGCCGGAGTCGGAGAGGAACCGGGGGAGGGGGAGGGGGTTGCGCAGGGTTTCCGTCTGAGCCGGAGGGGGGGAGGGGGCTGCGCGCGGGGGCCGCCGGAGGGGGGGAGGGGGCTGCCCGGCCGGAGGGGGGGAACCGGAGGGAGGGGGAGGGGGCTGCGCAGGGGGCCGCCTGAGCCGGAGGGAGGGAGGGGGCTGGGGGGGGGGCTGCCAGGGGGAGGGGGCTGCGGGCGGGGCGGGTGGGGGCCGCCCGAGCCAGAGGGGGGGGAGGGGGGGAACCGGAGGGAGGGGAGGGGGGGGGGAGGGGGTTGCGCAGGGGGGAGGGACAGCCGGCGGGAGGAGGGAGAGGGAAGGGGGGGAAGGGGAGAGGCGGGGGAGGGGGTCGCGAGCGACGGAGTGCTTTTAAAAAAAAAATGGTCGATCGTTATTTTTTTTCGAGGAAGATTTACATAGGATTAGAGACTCTCCCTAAATTTTAAGAGAGAGATATCAAATAGGGTTATAAGATCTATTATTTTTTTTAAAATAAAAAAAAAAGATAAAAAAGAGTAACCAAACACCCTATTAATAAATGTAGGATATGTATAATGTTTCCATGACGGATCCGCAGTCATCAGTTACAGGAGGACGTGAAGTGTTCTAGTCGTCAACAATCGGCACAATTGCCTGCTGTCGTCTACTAACCTTTGTGAAGTTTCCCAATGAAAGAGAGATGAAGAGAGTGCATATTCTTCCTTTTTGAGTAAGAGTTGATCCAAAATAAAATCTCGGATGGCTTACTTTAAGCTAAAAAGAAATAGTGAAAATTAGGGAGTGAAATCTAAGATCCTTCCAAGTCAAAAGTACTTTCTGCTGCTTCTCTCATCTATATACTGTTCGCTCTTCACAAGAAAACGTCATGTATCTAATAGATTTTTGTTTTTTTGACCAACAATAATATCCGACACCAAATCGAACGCCTTGGCTCTCAAGCTCAAACACCTGTTTACCCATTTAACTTTGAGTGTTACGCCAGGTTCGACAAATGTCAAAATCGGCTAAGCCTTGTGTTTTGGCCCAGCCGGGCCTCCTCTCCGACACCATTTTTTACCGGCCCTGTGAACGTAGCGTAGGACGACAAAGCTGTGGGGAGCAAACGGACACCCTGAGCATTTGAAGGCCCACGGTGTGCGCATCTCTGGGCCCAAGTTGGGGCGACCCGGCGCCTGACTGCGGCGGCCCGTATGAGTAGGGGTGAGCACGGTTTGGTTTGGTTTGGTTTGAAGAGAATTTTTCTCAAACCAAACCGAACCGAATTAAGGCTTCAACCCGAACCAAACCAAACCAAACTAGTTTGAAACCAAACCAAACCGAACCGAATTAATTCGGTTTGGTTCGATTTGGTTCGGTTTGAACCATATTCATCTCCCATTTTATAAATTAGATTGGATTCAAACAACATTAGATAAAGGTAGGGTAAAAGAATTTCTACCAAATAAAGTAAATATTAAAAAAATAACATACAAAGTTGTAACTTGTAAGAACAAGCTCCATAATATTTTCACATAAAAAATTAAGAACTTCGGTTACAGTAAAATAGAAGGTGATTTGAAACCTATTTTATAAAGTCGGAAACCCCATTAGAATGGCGGGAATTAGACCTTTTAAATTCAGATTTATAGTTACATATACATTTATATTAATTTGATAAAAATATTCTTAAATTTGGGTTATTCGGATCGGTTTGGTTTTGTTCGGTTTCTTGAACTTCAAAACCAAACCAAACCAAATTTTTTAATACGGTTCGGTTTGAACCCAAACCAAAAATTTTTAAATTTCAACTCAAACCAAACCGAACCAAATCGTTCGGTTCGATTTGATTTTCGGGTTGAACCCGAATAATGCCCACCCCTACGTTTGAGTAGCTCCATATGTGTATCACGACTCACGAGGGCTAGCAGTCTGGTGCCGGTAAATGGCCTCTTAGTGCACCTACGGACAAAAGCAAAATCTAGAAAACCTGTCGGGCTTTGCTGGGCCGATATTTTTAAAGCTCCAATCCTGCCTAACTGACGTTAGGGCTTGCGAGTTTACATGCTGCACCCGGGATTGGTGGCGTCCATTGGAATTGGACCAAGTTCCCAGGCCCGACCCACTACTCTGGCCCACTAACAGTTCTGTTGTGTGGCTTCTTTGAAGCGAGTTAGGCTCGCTTCACATCCAAATTTGTAGCACTGTAGTAAGTTTTCTTTTTTCTTTCCTTTTTTTTAATATGGGTAGGTTGATACCGACCTCTCCCATCCGTCCGTACAGTCCGTCCCAAAATTGGATGGTTCAAAAAAATCTAAAGCAAAAGACGGGACTTTGCAAACTCGGTTTTTTTTTGAATTTTTAAAAACATTTTTTAAATTTTATATTGTGTCTACGTGTCGACCCATGCGGGGTTTTAGTCTCATCTCGAGACCTTTCATCCTGCATAGTCAATTGCAGCCAAAGTGTGCACTTAGTTGGAGGACACTTGACGTGTAATAAGTGCTTCTCTTCTTACAAATACAAACTTATATATTCTTCTCGAAGAAGGATTTTGCAGGGGTGTGGATTAGTATTGCGAACCATAGCTGCTGTCCCTTGAGTTGGCACATGAAGTCCACAGTGGAGCAGGATCTTTCTTAACGATCCCCCTGAAAGCTTGCAGAATCAACTGAGTTGAGTTACGTTTTATTCTTGTAGGATGAGCATGCGTGTAATCACTCTAATCCACTTGGATTTGGGTTCGGGATAAGTAGTTTCCTCGGTCTACCCCTTGGGTGGGCTGGAGCATATGAAAGATAGAAGAGATGGGTCAGTGCAGAGAGACTCGGAGGGAAACGATCTCCTAATAATTGTTGCCAGGGGTGAGCGATTTGGTTACATTTGAAACAGATTTTTCTCAAGTCAAATTAAATCGAATTAAGAATTTAAATTGAATCAAACTAAATAGAATAACTTAGAAATTAAATCAAATTAAACCGAATTAAATACGATTTGATTCGATTTGAATAATAATTCTCCAAAAGAGTGAAGAATACAACCAAATGTTGACATTATTGAGAAATTATTCACTATTTTAGAAAAGACATCTCCATTGACTTCACTGCATAAGAATGAGATATGCAGAGGCCTCTCAAAAGAGTGAAGAAAGTGACAAACTATGTGGTCTATACCAAATTGACAGAAATGACCTCAACTATGTTTATATGGTTTGGTTTGATTTTCAAAAAATAGAAATCGCACCTGATGAGGCTCGATCTCGTATCTTGATGTAGACTGTCAGATGGAAGAGGAAAATCTGACGATGAGATCACGTTGGAAACTCTCGAAGAACGGCTCTACAAGGAAGATGAAAGATCAGGGGGATTGGGATGGTGATCACAGGGAATACCCTCCGATGCTTAAGTAAACGATGAGCAAGAGAGCAAGAGGGAGTGAGAGGTTTAAGGATACAAGATCACTCTTTATCAATCAAGGGTTAGAGGTGGGTCATACCTTATGATCTTTACGGAGGGAAGTCTTGAGAATAAATAGTCACGAACTCCCGATGTGGTTTCGCAAAGGTTGGTGAGAGGGGGTCCATCTCCCGGCTAAGGACTCTTGCCGGGTAAGCTCTTACCTTTATCTTAATCCCTCCACGTCCTCCGGTCAACTCTGTTAGCGGAGAGTTTGTTGACAGTTAAATCAGATAGCGATCGGGGTTGGCCTCCCTCGGGGTTAAGAGTGGGGGTTCCATACGCGGGGTTACCCGTCTCTAGATAAGGATCAACTTCTCTCTGAGTCAGAATTTATGGGCAATCTTCCTATCCTAGCACTTTTCTGAAGGGGCCGCCTCGGTAGCCTTCCGGTCGCTCGGGGCCAACGGTTGGTGGGATCTTTCTCAAGCATGAGAGACCTTAGTGTGGACGTCCATCAGGGACTAGGCGGCGCTTCTTGAGCCCTCTATATGGACTTCCAGTAGGTGAGCCCTAGATATTTTCGTGGGCTGTCACCTATCAGGGTAGACGAGTTTATGAGGCCATGAATAAAAGGACTAATAGACTGCGATTTTTCCCCTCTCTAGCACCAAACCATTTTTATTAATACCGTTCGATTTTAATCTGAAATGTCATTTTAAAATTTCAATCCGAATCAAATTAGATCAAATCTACCGATTCAATTTAAATTACAAGTTTAACAATAATACTCACCCCTAACTGGTACATAATGTTTCTACCAATGTTTTAAAATCCGACCTGGAGTTTGACCCGGTTAAGTTAGTGGGTCACGGGTCAATGGTTTAACCGTTCGAGTTGACCCGTGACCCGTAAGACTAGAACCGTTTATATTAATATTATAAATTGCCATAAGATTTTAAGATACGTTGAGTTAGAAATATGAAATAAACACTTAAACATATATTATAAAAATTAAAATAAATGTATTAAACAACCACTAAACTAATCTAAAAAAAGAATAAAATTCATATTAAATAAATACTACATATGACCATTTATCAACTATAATTAACATCTCATGAGACATAAGTTTCATCACGTGTGAACTCAAATTTCTTGTTCATCTAAATTTTCATCTTTTTACTTATCCTCATCTATTCATCTCTCTCTAAATTTCTTTTCAACTTCCAAAAATTAGAAAGTTAGAGTCCCAAAAAGACTATACATCTATAACTTTAAAGCGAGGAGTTAGAAGACTCCTCATCTTCTATATTTTTCATGCTAAATAAAAAAATAAAAATTAAATAAATAAAAAATATGCCTAGGAGTCGGACCCGATCGGGTCACACTGATTTTAGCAGGTCGGCCGGGTTGTACCGAGTTGACTGGGTTTGACCGGGTTTTGGGTCTAAAACGGTCTAGACACTATTCTAACCCGGTTTTGGATTGGGTCGCTGATTAACCGGTCGGACCGGCCGGTCCGGGCCGGATTTTAAAACAATAGTTTTTACTGTAATGATGATCACGGGTTAACTGGTCGGACCGGTCGGTCCATGCTCTGAAGAAGAACCCGGACCGGCCGGATTTTAAAACAGTTGTTTCTACTATAATGATGATCGCGGGTTAACCGGTCGGACCGGCCGATCCGGACTCTTCTTCTCTCTCTCTCTCTCTCTCATGTAGAGTAATCTTCTTCTCTTAGTACAGTCCTATGGACGCAGCTTAGATTCGAACAATGTATGCTCTCGTTCCTGTAGTATGACTCGCATGTAACTCTTACATGGTGTGCTCTCATGAGTCCAACCACAATAAAAATTTAAAATGCATCCATAAATTGTAGTAGTGCTGTTTTGATTTAGTGTGGGTCAATTAGTACGGGAACTTATTTGGTTTTTTAGCAAAGGATGCATAATCAATCGTGAATGGATGAGTATTATTTAATCGGCAAGAATTATATCCTGTCAATATGACAGGGATCTGATAAACAATAGTGGCCTTGTGGGAAGGGCTAGAACAGCCCAGTCCAAAGGAACCAGTTATGTCTATAAAGTTGGAGTAGGGTTGTCAATGGATCAGGTTAACTCGATAGATCTGTGAGTCTGACTTGATTTTGGATTGAGTCGTAAGATTTTTTTCGACCCGTGGATCTTTAGTCGGGTCTAAAAATTCAGTCCGACTAGGTCCACAGGTCGAGTTCAGACTTTGAGTTAAGTACGCGGGTCGACCCGGTCTGTTCTTTTTTTCCTCCATTCAAAATTTAAAAATTATTTAGTTAAAATTATATTATTTTACTGAATCAGAAAATTAAAATTTTTTTCACACAAATCATGTAATTAATATCAAAACTCTAATTAATTCAATGAAATTATAAATTTTATATTATTAAATATTTTTTTATTTTTTATTTAAATTATCTTATGGGACTAAGTTTTAGTCAAATTTTATAAAATTTTAATAATATTAGACTCGACCCGACCTGATATAACTCGAACTCAGATCAGACTCAGACTTTAATATTGATAAGTCAAATCCGAATCGGATCGACCTAGACTCGACTCGGACCCGACTTATTGACAATCCTAAAGTGATATCTTTGGCCAGATTAGCCAGATTCACCCGCCGGTGAACCGTGCGTGCATTAATGCTCTCCCTTTAATCGCAAATTTCGACCATATTAAATGGCGGATGTGCACTCCAACCGTCTTTTCTCCATCCCTTTTCTTCTTGCAACTCTATTTTCTATAAAATGCATTCAATTATACACGTTCCCGTTATTAAGTATAAAAAAGTTGGAACCATGAGACACTGCAAGAACATCGACAATACTTTAATTTCTCGTACATCTATTTTCCTCTAAACATTATAGTTAGATATGCAGGGTTTTAGTGTTATTTTGTTTAATATTTATCGTTAATAATTCATTTTTAGGATGCGCAAGTACAAGTCAATCGCAATTCTCAAGCGCCAAAAGAATCCAGAATTGAAGTCCCTAACTTGATGGGATTCCAACTCAGTACATGGAACAGTGCTTGGGGTGCACAGCAATGGTAGATCCATGCCCATCGAGATTTTTAACTTATCGGCCCACTTAGACAACACCCCTATGGACACGATGATGCTCGGCACATGAAGATGCTTGACCCACGACTGGATCTTAAAGTCGGATTGAAATTCTATTTAGACTGGTTAAGATTTAAAATTCGGTGAAATCTGATTAATCTTGCTCAATTTGACTAATCACCCCTAACTCGGTAAAACAAATGTGACCCGACTTGGGGGGGGGGGGTTCAAGACTAATTTTATATTTTCTAAATTTCTATCATTAGTTTAAATTTTAATTTAGCATGCAAATAAACATAGAAGATGAGAAGTCATTCTTGAAATTATATCCCTTAGTTTGATCTTATCATTCAATGATATTAATACAAATCTTGGAAGTTGAAAAGTTCTGGATTCTAGGTCTTTGTTCAATGTAGAAAGAAGTAAAGAAAACCTAAGGTCACGTTTGGTTCGAGGATAAATTTGGAGGAGAATAGGCGTAAGTCATTCTGAGTTAATTTATTCTTATCTCTATTCTCATGGTCGTTTGATTCGCGAGAAATAAGTACGATGATATCCCTATTTCTCATTTGGTAAAAAAGAAGGATACGAACGAGAATAAGTGTTGAAAAAGGATGAAATTATCCTTCCTACATATTATGATTAGTGCTAATATTTCTCCTAAATGATCATAAGAAACACTAATATTGTTAATTCTATTTAATATATTTATTCTTATGATCATGATTATTACTAATATTATTAATTATAACATGATTAATTCTTCATTAGTAACAACGAGATAGTTATAATTAATTTTTTAACAATAATTATATAATATACTTAATAATTAGCATACATAAGATTAATTTGTATGAGTAATTAGCACTAATAATAATAATTAACATAATTGATTAGTATTAATAACCTTTATTATCATATAAGATTAAACAACACTGTAATAATTAATTATTTAATGATAAACATATATTATATTTATTAATTAGTACATATAAGATTAATTAACATGCTTAGTTAGTACTAATCATATTAATTAGCACTAATAATATTAACTAATATCATTAATTAGCACTTATACTATTAATTAGCATAATTAATTATCACTAATAATATTAATTAGCATAATAAGATTAAGTAACATTGTAATAATTAACTATTTAATAATACTTAAATAATATATTTATTCATCAGCACTAATAAGATTAATTAACATGATTAATTAGTACTAATAAAATTAATTAATACAATTAATTAACACTAATAAGATTAAATAATATTATTACAATTAATTATTTAATAATAATTAAATAATATATTAATAAATTAATACTAATAAGCTTAATTAACATGATTAATTAACACTAATAATATTAATTAATAATAATAGAATTAATTATCACTAATAATTAAGGGAGAAAAAGGGGTTAAGAAAGTGAGAATAAGTCATTCCACCTAAAGGGTGGAATGACTTATCCCCAGTCTTAACCTCATTTTTGGGGATAACCCCGTTCTCATTAACCTCCTTATTCTTGTCAGTTTTAATCATATCAAACGATTAATAAGGTTAAGACGGGGATATCTCCCTCTTAACCCCCAACCAAACATGCCCTAAGGGCCACTTTGGTAACGGGTTAAACTGGGTTAGGGTGGGTTAAATGGGGTCGGGTGGTTTACTCCTTGTTTGATAGTTTTTTTCTTAACCCGAGTCGGATAGGGTTAAAGCGGATTAACTCATTCCTAGGAAATAGGTGGAATGAGTTAATCCACTCGGGTTAGGGTTAGGGTTAGGGGTGAGGTGGGCTAATCCGGATAAGTCACCCGCCCCTAACCTAAGCCGTTATCAAAGTGGCCCTAAGAGTTTAAAACTAAACTAGGTGAACTCCCACTGTCTCATGAGACAATCTGCATATTACAAAGGAGAACATAAAATCATAGAGCGCAGAAAATTATTTAATACACTTGTTCTTTATTTTTACAATATATGTTACATCATATCTTTCATATTTCTCGGTTAATACTTAAGATTTATCAAAATTCTATATATGTAAAAATATATAATATTGATGTCAACGATTATAGTCTTACCCATCACGAGTTAAGTCAAACGGTTGAATTATTGACCCGTGATCAACTAATTTATATGAGTCAAGTCCCGGGTAAATTTTAAAACATTGCCCATAGCACTTGTCGTCGACAAGATTAGTCGTTAGCCATGGAAGGGGGCAAAAAAATAAGTCTTCGCATATAGGGGTTGGGTGTCCAGCCAAAACCTGATTGGATATGCAAAATAAGGCATAACTCTAACCGAAGATAGCAGTCAATCTTCCTTTTAGATTATCCTTGACAAATTACTGGATTAAATGGAGAATATAATTAAATATGGGAGTTAGCATGTTCACCTTGACAAACTACTAGATTAAATGGAGATAATGATTAAGCCTGTGAGTTTGAATGTTCAAAGACAAGAAGCTGCAGACTTGTCAAAACCAAATGAAATAAACTTCAACGTGAAAAAAAAACAATCATTGGTCAGTATATTGGGCTCAAATCAACAGTTCGGCCCATGAACTAAGATTGGCCCACATATAATGTGTCACTAGGTTTAATCCATTATGGGCGGCAAATTATGATCGATATTTGACTCACGTTTAATAATGGAGGAATATGAGCCATGGATTTATTTGACTCATATTTAATTTAATCACCTGTGTAACACATGTTCGAAGTGTTAAAAAATATTTTTCTCTTAGTTGCAGCCGAATTAAACGTTTAGACTTTAATTAACAAGATATCGTTTATATCTTTTTATGTTTTCATTGAATTTAACGCTCGCCTTGATATCCATAAACCGGTATCCATCACCGAATGTGAACATCGGTTGGGTTTTGGAGGGGGTGTCGGGAGTCGTCGAATCCAGCACCTAATCTCGATCCTTTCTTCTTCTTCTTCTTCCAGAGACCCGGCGGGCCACAGAAAAGGATTTAAAGAATGGCCACCACGAGGAAGCCTTAACCACACCTCACCCCGCCTTTGGAAGTTTGAACAGTCAGAGGAGGTAGGAGGGAGAGCGGCCGGCGACAGAGCCACATCTGGGGAAGCAAGCAGGTCCATGCATGTGGGGGAGAAGAAGGGACTGCATGCCTCTGCCACCTCTTCCGCCACACACACACGGCTGACGGATCCAACCCGCTATCAGGTAGTCTTCCCCTCGTGGAAGCTCGCATGGTACGTGTCCTCCCGCTGTTCACGTACATCCACCCCCACTCCCCACGTCATTTTCTTTGACCGCCCCCTCGCCCCAAAACCCCCTCTTCTCTCATTTCAGAAAGGTAAACCCACCCCAAGTTTGTGATGGGATCCAAGGAGGACAAACAGGAAGAAGGAACCTTCCCAGAAAACGATGAGTGTGTGTGTGTGTGGGAGGGGGGGGGGGGGGGGCGAGGATCTGCACGAAGCAGTCCCTGGCTGCATATAGCTTTCTTGAACCCACGTGCTGGCGATGGAGTTGGATTTGTCGAAGATCTCAGTACCGCGTTCAAAGGGCGTGGTCCTTGCCTTGTGGAGTCGTCTCACCATGGAAAAAGAAGGGTGAAAAAAAGGCGATGCCCCCCCCCCTGTTACGAGAAATTTCCAGCTGGGGGGTACGTACGCCATCATCATCTCTATGGTCTGCAGAGGGAGGTTGGTGGTGGCCGCCATCGTGGGTGGCTGGTGGCGATGGGGGGACGAGCTCTCTGGAGAATTTTTATTCTTCAGGGAGACCAGATAGCAAAGGGGCGGGTGGTGGTCTCATCTCATGGGCGGCGCCGCGGCGGTGCTCCTTCCGGGTAGCTTCTTTTGCATGCGATGCGACGCCAGCAACAACTTGCTTGATAGCAACATGACTTTTTATCCGAGTGATTTTTAATAAAATTTTATTTATTTTATTAGCATTATACAATGTCACGAACGTTTTATTCATATTTATTCTTTTAAAATGTCATAACAGTTAACTTTTTGTCTCTTAAAACACTCGCACTCGGAAACACACGTAGTACACACGGACACATGTTTTGAAAATGGAGTTCATGGTAATATATTGATTTTAAACAATACTTTTAAATACAAAATTTTACTACATTTATATCAAGGTTTTCAATATTCTGTTTAATTAACTGGGATGCATGGTTCCGTAGTTAACTAAATAACCCTGCCGGGACCCCGGAACCTTGGGCTTTTGTTTTGTTCTATTTTACCTTTTCGTGCACGGGGGAAGCAATTAAAGTCGCTTTGTCGATCTAAAGTCCTAATTAATTATCAAGTGAGTTAAATTAAATTGAGAGAGAATTTCATCTACATGTGAATCATTGGGAATCTAATAGGAAAAAAAAATCTTTAGAGATCATCGAATGTGAATCTTACCCAATGACCAAGCTTAATTAGAGATCATCAAATGGTGAAGTAGGCTCTGACTGTGTTCAGATATGATCAGGCATATGGCAAGACAAACAATATTATAATAGCAACAGGGAGTCTAATAGGAAAAAAAATCTTTATAGAGATCATCGAATGTGAATCTCACACAATGACCAAGCTTAATTAGAGATCATCAAATGATGAAGTAGGCTCCGACTGTGTTCAGATATGATCACGCATATGGCAAGACAAACAATATTATAATAGCAACATATTAACACACACACACACACACACACACACTTATATATATATACAAATCCAAGATCACAATTTTCTTCTTCTTCTTCCTCCTACATCTCTTTTGAACCGATCATTTTGCTAAGACCATACAGATTCATCGTCATAGTTTCATCGTCATCTTATTCCTCTTCTTCGTCGTCGTCGTCGTTGTCGTACACGTAATCATTGTCATCTTCTTTATTCATTTGTCTCTCCTGTTGCTGTTGCCGCAAACCTCTTAAGCTGTTAACATCCCGGCCCAGTGGAAGGGGTGGAGTTGGAAAGACCAGCATCTACTTAGGCGCGTCCTCATGGAATTAATGGAGCACCTTCAGCACCATTACATGCATGATAAACGGCATATAAAGCTGTTGATCACTTCCGTCATATATTTCATCCCGCAATCCAATGTCGGGGGTGGATGGATTTGTGGTGGACGACACAGGAGGCGCACAGCTAATCCCAGAATGCGGAAACTTGCAGGTTCATGAAGGGCCGGAAATTAAAAACTTCTTGTTCTCATGAACCGCACATGTTTAGCTAGGAATTAATATGTCCTCGACTATATATATATATATATATATATATATATATACTGTTCAATACCCATGACCATTAGAACTCATATATATTAAAGAACAACTTTGGGCATCGAATTAATTATATTACACCTAGAAAAGATAAGAATTTAATTCCGTTCTTATTTGAAACTAATTCTCGTATACGAATTAACTCATGTTCACTAACCTACATATGAATTAAATTCATGCTTAGACAAAACTCTCACTTACTTTCAGTTAGCTTATTTAATAACTCAAAAACTTAATTCTCAGGCAAAGCTCAAACGAAACAAAAACCCATGTTCACTGCACACACCCTCATCAGTTCAAAAATCCGTATGCCGAAATTTAAGAAAGTACAACAGCGTTGATCCCACATTCTTACAGCAAAGAGGATTCTTTAGATTACTAATTAACAAAGGAAATGAACCTAGATGAAGAAAAATCAAAGAAATAGAAACGTTCCTAGAGCTCCCTTTATAAGTTGTTACAGCGAATTAGATGGGATTCATTTCTTTAAAGAAATATCTACATGGATATATACTTAATTTGTATTATTATTGATAAGGCTTATTACAGGCAAATGTAAAACAATTTGTAAAACTCAGTTCATGTCTAAGCTTGAAAACAGAGTTTCCGATTACCATTTTCTAATTAATCATCCATAAAGGGAACGGCCCCATAAATACCCAAGCCACAGTTTGCTGTGTTGCTTTTACCTTGCTTATGAATCGGAAATCAAACATTAGATAGAGCGGTTTCATCTGAGAATCTATATATAATCGATCGTCAAGAAAAATATCTATGCGGCAAACTAGAGAAAAAACTTTCATGGACCGTTAGAAATTTAGCTCCTACCAAGAGTTAAATTGTACTCACATTAATTTGATGCCACATATATTCTTTGAAGATCCTGCGTAATATATATATGTTGGTTAAATGATGTGTGACCGAAAATATAATTATTAAAGTTATGCACCACGATGCCAGTTTCCATGTGAAAAATATTCTCAAAATTGGTCATCTGGAGGGATAATGGGATCAAGAAAACTCCTTGGTACAGGTGTTTAAAAAGATTGGAATTAATCTATTTTTTTTGTAAAACTTCTGTTTCCCAAACCCTTAACAGCAAAAAAAAAACACTAATCACTCCTAATTTTTCTTTTTTGCTCTCAGAAATTAAGAAAAAAAATCCTTTGCCATGAGAACCAAAAAGTTATCATAATCCTCTAATTAACCCACGTACGTTACCCAGCCTATAAGTGCGATAGGGCCAACTTATATGTGCTAAAGCAGGCGGTTAATCTCTCACAAACTCCAGGAATCTGCGAAACTGGGCCCCTTGTTTGCCAAATTCCCGCCGAACTGTGACAGGTCCAGCAATTAAGTGGATTCGTATGGCATCTAATCAAATTCAAACAGCTTATATACTATTGCCATGCACCGTGTCCAGAGGTTTTTGTGGAAAAATAAATTAATATTGTTATGTTTTACATGCTAGAACGTGGTAGAAATAATTCATGATATAAATGCAAGGCCGCTCTTTTCTTGTTTTTTTTTTTGGGGGGGGGGGGAGGGGGGTCAAGCAAATGGATGCATGCAATACGAATATTCCCTTCTCTTGGTTTAAGTGATCGAAACCACATATTTTATCACAGAATTGAGCAACTTCTGTATCACCCTGAGGAGACAGTAAGATCGTCCCTACATATACTTCGTAAGGATGGGATGTTATGTTATGTATAGAATGACTGAAGTAGTCTAGAGTTGACGAAGAGATTGTTGAGCCACATGGAAGAAAATTAAGTGGCAGATTTGATGCTACGTACGAGAGTTTCCATTGATGGGACTTCCCGAGGACTACAGTAATTTGGTTTGATGTAAATAAATATCATAATAATGACATAATTTATGATAGTTTTACACAGTTTTTCGGTATTTTGAATCCAACCAAATGACTCTATAGTGAAATTGCTTACGCTCAATCCTCCTCATATATCTTGTTCAATTAATAATACAACAGTTCTGGACTGCTCTACCATACAACATACTTCATCTGTACAAGTCAAAAACGACGTCTGTTCCATGTCTCTTTCGGTCTGGGGGCAAAATAAAAACTTAACCCCGAATTGAAAGGTATGGGTATTATTTAATTAACCATAAGCATAAAGCACACTATATATGTATATATATATATATTCAAGGGAACGACCGATCTTCCACTTCCATCCCAAAAAATTCCCATTTTACTGTCCTCGGAAATGGGCCATATATAAAGGAAAACATCTATACGTAACCAGTGCCTTCTTTTCCACTTCTACGTACTTTTCAACCTTACCATGAGTCATTTCCTTCCATCTCACGACAGAAAAAGGCTCTGCCTAGCTATAATAGCGGTCTCAAGGAGATCGAGGACATTGGCTTTAAATTATAAATGTTAATTTCCAAGGTGCTGGTTTATTCCTCCGGCGCCCTGTTTCTTTCTTTCAGCCAATCAGATGACTCATGGAGATCACATCACGGAGGACATTTGGATCTCTAGTTTGTACATAAGCATATAATCTGACATGAAATGGACGTTTTGATCCCTCTTTTGACATACTCGTACTCTGATGATCGAGTGCCTAATTAATTAATTAAATACCCACCCCGGCCGGCACTGTAAAGTGGAATGAGGTACATGTTGTTCGTTCCACGTCATGTCGAGAAACGCATGAATCTGTTTGAACTTCCAAATGAACCTCTGCGAGCATAAGCTAATGAATCCTGTTCCCCCTTCATAAATTATCTTTATCCTTATAATGAGATATTCTCATTATTAATTCCACTATCACACATAACACTTGCTGACATCACAATGTATAATTTGTATCCAATCATTCTAGAAACTCGATCATGTACCATTGATTGATATATATGTATATATATATAATTGAGATCTGGGATGCAAAAAAAAAAAAAGTTAAAAAAATGTAAACATCGAGTCTCATTAGTATAAGCTTTTTAATCTCTTAAATCCCATCATTTCATGTGTACTAATCATTGATAAATTTAGAAACTTATTAAAATTTTAAATTGCACACCATACTGTGAAGCAAGTATTACTCTCAAAGACAGTCAAATTAAAATGATGGAACAAATCGTTCAATATTCTCACATAAGAAGGATGCATAGGGGATGGTCTGGCTGATGTTGGTGAGTGACGCCCAAGATTAACTCCAACTGTCATTGGCATATGTTTATTGCATTGAGTCGTTGTTAGCAGTAACTACTCTTCACATATATATATATATATATAAGAGATGAGAGGATCCGTCACGGAAGTCATGAGTTTTAAGGCCAGTTAGAACAACCTTAAATACACACATTTATTGCTCAAGAAAAGAACGATGTACTACCGAAAAACTCCACGACCATTCTCATTTGGGAATGATGCTTCAAATCGAAGCGGAGGTTAATTAACAAAGGGAGAATTAGTCCCATTAGCGTAGCTCCACCATGTCGCTGGAGACCACGAACCTAATTTGTCCACTCGATCGCCAATCTCACTGTCACACATGACTTCAATTAATTTCTCCACAGGCTCTTAATTAAGGAAGCTAATTACTTCATAAACGAGTGCATACAGAAGATTAGAACACACGCACACGCACTGGAGTCATGGCCGTGTGGAAGAAACGGATGGGTTGTGGGGAAGGGTGGGTTGGTCCTCGGAGGTGTACCCATCGTGTTGGTGTTGTGTTTTATTCAAACCTGTACGTGCTCACAGCACACGTTTTTCCATTTGACAAAGACCAAAATAGCAGCCAGAGACCGACGACCACGCTCACAAGTCACACCCACAACCCCACGCAGCTTGCCAGGATAGAACTTTTAAGGCAATTTATATGGCCCGTAGGCTAGCTAGAAGGCAACAGCTGGTATGCGAGAATCAGGTGCCCTACCCCTTGAGCTGACGTCCGGATTTTAGAAATCCACAGAACTCAGTACCTCCGTTGCTGGGAGTTCTTCACGTAAGTATTTGAATTAATTGCGTAAACAACCCTGTTACATACATGATTATAGAGTTACCATCCTTACATAGATATTAATATCAATAATCCTCGTGGAAAAAAATTCCTTTGAGATAATTAGTTGTCATTCATGATGTAAAGAGTACTCAAATTTTGGATGAAAATATCTCTACAGAAGAATGTTATTTTTATCGGTACGTTGTGACAAAGAAAGGTAAATGTACAGAGATAAAAAGATAGATAGGTGTAGAGAGATTAAATATTGTTTAGGAGAGATTAAGAGTATTTTGATTTTTTTTTTAAATTTTAGTTAAATACTAACTGAAGTTAATAAGAGATTTCAACACAACAAAATGCACATGGCAGGAGACAACAAGAGTATTTTTTTGTAACAACGGTAATTATACAATTATATATGTAAGAGAGTATTTTTATCATTAGCGCTCTCTCTCTCTCTCTCTCTCTCTCTCTCTCTCTCTCTCTCTCCTCATTTCTTGATCCGTTACCATTTTCTGTACTTGGACGTACTGTACGGGATTCCTGGGGTGGGTCAACGTGCCATGACACATGCAGCCGTTCTTTGATTATCATTTCTGACTTTGTTGTGCTAGCTTACTATATGAAGCTATATATATATATGATCTCAAGTTTGCATATGTTAATATTAATTTGAACGAAGGGATCCCCATGACCTCAAGTTGGTGATGGGCGTACGATTCTCGACTCCATCCCGTGCTAATTAATTGTTTCTTTACTTGTGTGTGTTTCCACGCCATGCATATCCGGTCGACATCTCCTCGCTTATGCTAAGTGCTGTTTTCGTCTAGAAAGTTGTGAACAGTTCGGTCTGCAATATTCTGAGCATGCATGGGAGATGGTAGTTTGGCCATGAGCTGGACTCATCTCTTCCAGTTTTAATTTCCGGGAAAGATAAAACGATCATCCATGCATGAAGCTCTATTCACAAATTAGTTAAGGTACCCAGTCTTCAATTGAATGGAAAGAATGAAGAATTAAATCTTGCTTCTGCCGTAACCGGATCGAGTAGAAAGTTTACTCTTCAAATTTGTGGTGATCTATGCCTCATTTTTCCTGCAAATAATAGAATCTATGTGGTCGTCCCTCCCTCCAGTATAATCCTTAGTTTTGAAATATCCACCTGCAGAAGAAGGAAGAAAACGGCCAAAAAAAAAAAACCAAAAAAGCAAAAGCCTCCTATATATATATAGAGTGACTCTTTTAAATGATGAGAGTTGAACTATTTTTTTCCATCAAGAAAGAAGCACAGAACTGATCTCTGCAATTAATTAAGCAGTACACCAACTAACCACAACCAAGAAATAGATAAGATATTCTAATTATTTTTCAGTATGGGCATCTGGTCATCGAGCAAAGAAGAGTTCGATGGCATTCCACATATGTACGTGGAAGAACACCCGCACACGGAGCCTAAATTAAGTGAGACAAATTAGCCTTCTGCATGCTGATAGCGAAATGAAATTATAATTTCCAGGCACGGACAGCCACCAGCTGCATGTGGTGGAAGACATCCACAAATGTGTATGCAGAAGTAGCTACAAATGTATATAGTAATGTTTGCATTTAATTCATTCCGAGACTGTTCAGACTTGAATTACCACCCATGCATATGGTCAGATTTTCATCCTTCACACGGGAGACTTTTATTAATCATCCGACATCCTAAACCCGAATTCCATATAATATATCCCCAAGCGGAGGATGGTCAAAGCTTCGTTCTCTCAGATAATGCACCTCGCCGGCGAGGCAGATTTCAATCTCTTTCTAGACTCACCTCGGCCACCAGAAACGACGGGAGAATTTGGAAACATGGACCTCAAACCCCACCCCCCACCTGAAGGTAGCTTCCAAAACTTTAGCCCCATGCCCATTAATTGTGACAATATTGTCTTATTATTATTGGGCAACATTAATTGGCAAATATTTTTCATAAGTTATCAATAAAAATTTCCCATGTCACCTGCCCACTATTAATTAATAAACCACGCCAAAGCTTGTTATACATGATGCATGGTTATCTCTCGTATGGTTCCCAAAACACGAGTTGCACACAAATTAATTAAGCATCACGTGGGCAGCAGGGATGGAGGACAGAACCCCTGTCAGCCCCACGCCGACTAGCTAGCTCCGCCTTGTTGTCCAGCTCGTTCGAGGATAGCCATATCCCACTAATGTTCCATCACCACCGACATGACGATGGATTATTCTTTTCTAATTAGGCACCGGTACGTTTAACACTATAAGTCGGATATTAGACTTGATATATATATATATATATATATATATATATACATGAATAAAAAATAAGAAAACATACGTCATATTCTAATTAGTGAAAATTTTAATCAGATATGTCGAAAAGGAGAAATTATTTTGATTTCTGAACATAGATTAGATATAGGCGTACGTGTCAAGAATCAGTACTATTACTGAAGTATTTCCCAATATTCTTGATAACAAAAGCTAGGTACGTGTGTAAACGAGGCCATGTGTAAAGAGTGGGGGAATAAGACATCGCCTGTTTCAAGTGGTGCGCGCGTGACACCTGATCCATAGAAAGATGCCGCAATTCAGCCTACTACGTACAGCCTGTGTGAAGTGGACGTGTGAATCAGAAACTAGACCTGATTATATATATGTAGTCTCCTATTTGACTGCGGAATAGGTTAAGTTGATAAGTTAAATCATAGATAAAATATTTTATAAAAATATTAAAATATTTTAATTAAGAGATAAGATAATCTAAAATATCTTCTTAAGAATTATAAAAAATTTTAACTCTCTTTATTCCACTTCTTTGGTAGAACAATTTATTTCGAAATAAATCAGGATAATAACTTATATATCTTAATTCAAATGGAATATCTTAATTATACGTGCGGGCAATCAAATTAAATAGGAAATTTTTTGGTGAAATATCTCGATTTATTTCCCAAACAAATATAGGATCGATGCATATCCCTTTATCTTCTTAGTGGCGTTTGGTATAAGATTATGTGACATCTCTTGTAATGAAGAGAAAATACATTTATCTCTTACATACCTCTCTCCACCAGTGAAGCGGACGGTTTCGGGAAGAAGATCTAATGAAGTGGGTCCCAAAGATCTCCTTCCACGAAGTTTTCTTACATGCAACTGTGACGTTTTTCCCGTTAATCAGGCATTCTACGCCACGGACGATCCCATCTCGTATATATCCATCCAAAATCACGCACAAGGAAAGGGAATAAGGGACGAGTTCAATCCGCCGGAGAATATGGAGATTGGATCCTTCTAGCTGAGATGGGGGCCGGCATCCAGGCACAGTTGCCGACGCCTACTTCCGTACGACGAGGGCGGGCGGGCCTTCGCATGTGTCTCCGTCATCGTACATAGGCTTTTATAATATAGTCGCCCTCGTGTACGTACGTTGCGTGGGAGCTTGGCTCACATCCCTTCTATCACAAGATGGATTGATCCACGATGACGACGCATTTGATCGGTAACGTGGATAATAGAAAGTGCACACGGATGAACGGAGAAATTGGGCGGGGGGAGGGGGAGGGGGCGGTGAGATGGATGGCATCTTCCACTGGTCTCCCAGCAATGGACACAGTACGGCGCCGGCACTATTAACAAGGGTGCCTTCCACGGCCCCGTATCCGGTGACGACGGGGAAGGCCAAACTCCATGTGGGTATATACTATGTATACCCGGTAAAAGTTAATTAATAAGAGGCCTTCCATGTATTGCACTTATGACATGCAAGGCGCATGGCTTCGAGATCTACCTAGGTTGGGCTAGCTCTTTGGGCAAATCTAATCAAGCCCGCTCATATTTGACAATAACGGTGATTATGTTATTCAGGGTGAATATGAGTGACTTATTTTTTAGATATTTTTTTTTAAATTTGATAATTTATTCTTACTCTGAGATTAACTTATTACATGTGAAAGAGTCAAATGAATTAATTCTAATCGACTCTAAATAAAATAACTCTATTATCAAACTCTATTAAATATAAATAAATAAAATATATGACTTATTTTATTCTACTCTTATTCCGTTATCAAAATGACTGTATTGATTATTCAAAGTGGCCCAGCCTAGCTAATATGAGATATGATGGGAGAGCAGGAAAGTTAAAACATCACTGCTGGTGGTTAATTAAGAGGGGGATGATTCAGGAGAGGATAAGAGCGACCTATGTATAAACACCCTCATTTTCGTGCCGTTTACGGCACCTTCCTTCCCTTTGTATTCTTTTGGATTGTGAAATCGATAGTCCCTGTAAGACCCGTGCGCTCTTAGCCGCCGCCCCCCCCTTCCCTTCCCTGCGGCCCCTCCCCCCACCACCTCTATAATTCCCGAACCCCAGTCAGACACCACCTTCTTCCTCTTAACACCTTTCTTTTCTCGTCTTTCTCATCTGTTCGATCCAATCCACCTCTCTCTCTCTCTCTCTCTGATCTCTTACATCTCCTAATCTTTCACTCTCTCTCATCTGAATCCTTGGAATATGGAGAATTATCCGATACTGTTCCCTCTACCATCTTCTTCCTACTACTCCTCCCTCCAACCATCTTTCCCATCCGGCATGATC
The DNA here is from genome assembly GCA_022559845.1 of Amorphophallus konjac. Taxonomy (NCBI): domain Eukaryota; kingdom Viridiplantae; phylum Streptophyta; class Magnoliopsida; order Alismatales; family Araceae; genus Amorphophallus; species Amorphophallus konjac. The sequence continues at coordinate 25,765,061 of CM040128.1, forward strand.
AACACCCAGACCTTTGATCACCTCCAAGGTAACAGCCCAGGTGGGTTCTTGGCGCTGAAAGGGGAGGATAAAGCTGCGGGCTCGGAGGTGACTCGTACAGATCTCCAGATGGAAGGCAACTGTGGCTCGGATGAGGTGAACCCTGGGAAGAAGAAGGGCGAGAAGAAGGTTAGGAAGCCCAGGTTTGCCTTCCAGACCAGGAGCCAGGTGGACATACTCGACGATGGTTATCGCTGGAGGAAGTATGGGCAGAAGGCTGTGAAGAACAATAAGTTTCCAAGGTCAGTATAGCTTTTCTTGAAGACAGCTAGCTTTTGGTACTCATTAGATATTATCGTATAGATAGTACGTTAGGTTGGATAATTCTTCCCTCACCCATCCTAATGGGTATCATGAGTTTCTCATGACACTTTGTTATAAATGTGAGATATATAGCCGCTAAAGTTTGTGCCAGAGATAATCGTAAGATAAATATGGTACATGAGACCCAACTCCCTAGCTAACGTGGTGCAATTCCGGGATAATTAAGTTGCAACATCGATCGATCCCATCAAAGTTCCTTGCACGCGTGTCCTCCTTGAGCAAGTTCTTGTCATATGATCTCTAATTAGAGGGCTTCCGATATCATGCATTAGAAGACTCCCGAGGGTTTCCCTGCAGGATCTCTCTCTCTCTCTATCTCTCTCTCGCTCGCTCTTTTCGATTTCTCGCACGTTGGATTCCTCCTCATAGCTCCACTAGAAAAATGCCAAAGGTTTCCCCTCGTGTTTCTTGCTTTGATTAATTTCCCCTTTTTCTGTCCCTTGATTAAAGGGACATTTGAACGGTGATCACCACATACATGATGGTTTCGTTCGAAAAAAGTGTCGAATGATGTCGTGACATTTGCTCCTCTATATGCTAGATCTTCCATCTTAGGTATCGGGCAAATCTGCAGATATAGTACTACTGTAGCAAGAACAGATCTGCCCAACAAAAACTGAATGAAACTAATGTGACAAAATGGCGTCATCTCCGTAATATGATAAATAGGCTTCATGGTCTAGTGATTCTGCATACGTACGTAAGAATCATAAGTAACAAGAGACTCTAGCTAGAGAAACCTCACAATACATACGTTGATCATACTGTCTCCCTCTCGTAGTCGGCTGTATTGGGATTATCATAGATAATATGATCGTATATATATATATATGTACATATACACATTCTAAGTAGGGATCTAACCCTATCTAGGTGCTAATGTACGTTTACCCGTTTCCATCCATCCGGATGGGTCTTCCACTTCCACTTGTTCATGTAAGAAAACAATCATCCACACGGAAAGTTCTTCGAGGGTTGTCGAATGCATTAATTTTGACGAAAAGGTTTTTACTTACTATTCTTTTGTTACAGTAAAGGAGCTAGGATCTACATCTTTCTTTTTCACATACACATGCCGACCAATGCGTACACCCTGCTTAATTAATTTGTTGCTAATTCCCCGACTTCATATATATTCGATTAGGAAATCGTCGATCACATCCCCGACAACATAGAATTCATGCATGTATCCTCCCATGGGACCGGGCGCTGTCCCGCGGAGGCCAGCTAATCACATTCTTTCCCTAACTTCACACTTAATTATCTCGTTGGAGACAATTAATGTCGCCTGTTGATTATAAGAGACCCCATTTACCATTAAGATAACTCCCTACGTGTGACATATATACATATAGGCCATTTTTGATAAGCGGGTGGGGATACGTTAATCGACCCCGAAGGGTCGATTAAGCCATCCGGGATCGATTAAGTGCATTTGTGTGAGGGGGAGACGGGGCCTACCGTAACCGCGGATGACTTATCCGCCGACAGTCACCCGATCAAACCGCTATCAAAGCGGCCCATATAGATTGACATGGGATAGTACTATTCTTATTCTCTTCCGGGGTGGCTTTGATATTTGATAACATGTTAGAATAAATCGGTTGGAATTATAAGGTTGGGAAAGATATTTCTAAATTTTATTTTTTTTAGTTTGGTAAAAACTTTAGGCCTACCAATAATTTTGACCTAGAATAATTAAAAATTTGACTCAAGTAAGTGAAATGAGTTATTATTCGACCTTAACCGACGTTACCCAAATAACATATACAAGCATCCAAAGTTGAATAGGCGAATAAGATCAGAGTAACTCATCATGACTGGGCTTATCCTTTTATCAAAGTGGTCATATTAGTGAGATAAATCATCTCTACTCGAACCACATAAGATAGTGTAATCTGTGAAGATTCCATAGATGTTTCTTAAGGGCTTCTTTGATTTAGGAATAACATAGCGTGAAATAACTAACAGATGAGAGAGAAAGGTGAGGTCTATATCTTTCTCCTCACACATATAATGTCCGTTATCAAAGGTTCCTAAAGGGAATACAAATAGTGAGGAGGGTAAAATCGGCTTGGTTCAGGAAAGCCCACTATCGCCAGGCCCAGTCAGACCCACCGTCTGACATGCGCCCCGCGGGCTTAGATGGCCACGGCCCGTCAAACTACAGCTATGGACAAACGGTCTTTGGATTCACCAGCGCAGGAAGGGCTTTGACCCAAGCGCAACGGCCGCTGGATAACCCTCCGGCGACCGACCGTTACTTCCCACGACATCGGCCTCAATCTCACTAAGGGCGAGCACGTCCCACGAGCGCCGTAAGACTCGTCCGAGAATCAACCGACTCCGGATATCGACCCCTTAACGGGAAACTCCCCCCACGATCGCGGGGAGCATTACTCCACGACTGACGGCCTTCCCTGCTAAGGGATGGGCTCCCCCCTCCAGGACAACCCCCTATAAAAAGGACTCCGACGAACAGGCGGTGGACACGGTGAATTCCACCAAAAAACGCCCACATAGAAACAAGCCAGAGAGCTTCGCATTCTGCAGCTACTGGAGAGGTCGCGACTGTCCCATTCTGAGATAGAACCCTCTCCAAGCCCCCTTACCGCCCAGCGAGCACCCATTGGGTGGTCCTTGGCAATGACGAGCACTCGTCCGGAAGGCCTACAACTCTCTCAGATCTACTACGGCGACCTCCACCATCATCTCTCTTCCCTACTCTACTTTGCTCTCTGCTTGATCCTTTGCTGATTTAAACATCGGAGGGTTGTCCCCTGGGGTAACGCCCCGGACTCCTTCTGACGCCCTCCTTCTTGAAGATTGCGGGCTTCCATGGGTGCCAGACTATCATCCCCAACAAATAAATAGAGAAGTATGGTACGAGGCGTAAGAACCAAATTTTGCCCTCTACAAGTAGCATTTTTCATCAATGCAAATTGATGAGAGAGATACTATATTGTTTTTTCCTAAATTAAAATTCTTATTATTAAAAAAAGAAAAGATAAAGAATGAGAGTAAGCACGAGTAAGGTATCCATAGGTTAAGTCTAACTGAGTTTGATAACCTTAAACTCCGACCTAGAATAATGAAAAAAACAAAATAGACAATATAAGTAAAAATTATTGTACTTAAGAAACCCAACAAACTTTATCCTATCCGATCACGGGTAACTTATTCGACTATTTTGGTCGAATAAGCCCCCCATCTTTAACCCTCACTTATTCTACCTGACCTCGAATAAGTTATCCTATCGCACCCTTGCAACCAAAGACGGATAAACCCAGGTAAGAAGAATGAGCTACCCTACTTGAATCTTATTCATTTTTAGGGTGACTTCGATAAAAATGGAATATGGGTAGAATTGGGTGAGTTATTTCACTTAACTGTCTTTAATCGAGTTTAGTAGTAGGGTTAAGTTATCTGGAGTCAATTAGAGTTAACTTATTCTACCCTTTCACGTAGAATGAGTTAACTTCAAAATAAGAGTAAATTATCAAATTCAAAAAAAGAGAAAATCTAAAGAATAATTCACCCAAACTCATCCTGAATAATATATTCTAACATGTTATCAAAGTCTTCCTTATAAAAGTGGCTCTTAGCCACTCACATTAGATAACATCGAACTTGAAACTTACGGTTTTTTTTTCATAGGTATCTTTTAGACTTCCCAAACTTGAAACCTCTCCGGTCTTCATCGTGAGTTACTTGGCCGGGTGACTGAGGTCCAAGTAGAAACGGAGGGCTCGTTGCAGGCGGCCCACCCTACTTGGACACAGGGTTCGAGGACAAAACAGCAGCATGAGCGTGAGGGGATTGGGCCCCAAGAGAAACCGCACGATGGGCCTTCACTGTGAGGTCCAGCTCGATTGGCTCAGCCATAGAACCCGGAGAGGTGGCTGGGTCCGGGTCCGTCTTTTCTATTAATGAGATGGATCATCATATCATTTCTACGGTGTGATTTAAAAAAATAATCTTGAACATTAGGGAGAAAGAATAGTGCTACCTGCTTTTTCATTCAATTGAATGGAGTGAAGCTCCTTCAAGCTCCATTGTTGTAGAAAAGTTTTAATAGTTTTAAAAAGAAGAGGCATTATGGCTTAATTATATATTGAGCCATGTACTTACCCTAACCAAAGACTGAAAGGTGGAAGGATTTTTCCGACTACCAGGAGTAATTGAGCGCTATATATCTCTTCGTCTTTACTGCCTAGCATACTGTTCCTGCATCAGATATAGTAATGGCCAACCCTTACAACTGCAACTTAGTTAGTAATATAAGATGTATACTGGGTATTAATGTACGTGCATGATTTATCAGTCGTACTGTTGTTGATCCTACCCTTGAATTTCTCCATCTTTTATTTTTTTGCTGCAGAAGCTATTACCGATGCACGCACCAAGGTTGCAATGTCAAGAAGCAGGTCCAACGCCTGTCAAAGGATGAAGGGGTAGTGGTGACCACCTATGAAGGAACCCACACTCATCCCATCGAGAAATCAAATGACAATTTTGAACATATTTTGAGCCAAATGCAAATCTACACCAACATCTGAATCTTCAAACCATGGAAAGATCTGTTCATGCATCTGCGAAGGATATCGATCGTATCTAATTAGTTAGTACTTGAACAGGTGGAATCATGAGCTCTTAATATGTAGACGCTAGCTAGCTAGATGATCAGAGTCCACCATGTACACAGATCTCTTGTCAATTGCACACGTTTTCCCTTTTATTAATGTATGAGAAAGAAAGATGTAAAGATCTTTTCCCCATAATTATGTCTAGAAGTGTGATTCTCTTAATTTGTCCGGTTGTAGAATTTAACATAGAATAAAATGGAGGGTTTATTGTATTTATTGTACGGACCCTGGCTAGGCAACTGGCTAGCTCAATCTCACATGCTAAATTTACATATTATGCTAGACTGTTCCCGTAATTGTTCAATAAATGAGAGAGTACATACTGTCCTATATTAATTGTTCACTAACGTTCATATATATATATATATATGGCATCCTGATGTCACAGCATAACCAGTCCTAACCTGTCAGTGGATCGATGTCACTGATCATCTCTACCTAGGATTAATGCTCTCTAATATTGAAAGAGTATCATTAATTAGCATTCATCGCAAAGAGAAACTTCGCTTCATGTTTGAAGTTCTTCGGTATGTTCTCGCCGCATGCCTATATACATTGCATATAACAGTGGATCGATGTCACTGATCATCTCTACCTAGGATTAATGCTCTCTAATATTGAAAGAGTATCATTAATTAGCATTCATCGCAAAGAGAAACTTCGCTTCATGTTTGAAGTTCTTCGGTATGTTCTCGCCGCATGCCTATATACATTGCATATAACAGTGGATCGATGTCACTGATCATCTCTACCTAGGATTAATGCTCTCTAATATTGAAAGAGTATCATTAATTAGCATTCATCGCAAAGAGAAACTTCGCTTCATGTTTGAAGTTCTTCGGTATGTTCTCGCCGCATGCCTATATACATTGCATATAACAGTGGATCGATGTCACTGATCATCTCTACCTAGGATTAATGCTCTCTAATATTGAAAGAGTATCATTAATTAGCATTCATCGCAAAGAGAAACTTCGCTTCATGTTTGAAGTTCTTCGGTATGTTCTCGCCGCATGCCTATATACATTGCATATATATATATATATATATGTGTGTGTGTGTGTGTGTGTGCTGTCAATGATACCAGTTTCCTTTCTCGATTACGTCTGCACATTAATTTAGTGCATGGCTGGGTGACTAGAAATCTCAAGGTCTCCGTAGCTGATCTGCAAGCTCCCTAATCCTCATTAATTATTTGCATTACGGTACATCAAGAGGAATTAATTAACTTTGCTATCGATACGTTAATTCTGTACAGGTCATGATCGAGAAGACACGCAACATGGATATTAAGACAAAATGGAGACAAAACATGGACTCAATAGCATCAGCAGGTTTTGTGACAGGCCGTGTACCCAAATATGGATATTACGCGCCCTCCTCCTAAGCAGTATGTGCACACACAGACACACATAGATAGACACACACACACACACACACATAAAAGCTAACCCGAGGTTGACATGCGTGATATATATAGAACAGGAGCTTTGCACAGCATTGCATGATGCAGAGAAACTTAACATCCATGCATGTGATAATGCATACGTCGCTAGCTAGCTAGCTTCAACAACGTTAAAGGCGCAATTTAATTTGCAGAACTCTAATTAGCGCTAATAAAAGAAATTACATATTTCTGTACTATTTACTCTTTTTTGGACGTTAACTAGCTAGCCGTTCCTGATGATACGTACGTACCTTTAATTTTACTTCGACTACAAGTCGCCCCTTGATCCGTCTATCAGATTTCACGCTATTTAATTAGATGACTTCTTTTTCGATTTTTAATTTGTGTCCCGCATCCAGTATATATATATATATCATTCACTTGCTGAAGCTGCTACTCAAATATATATGTATGTATATCTGCCTAATTACGAGATTTTGCCCTTTAATTAATTTCCTTCCAGCTGCCCCCACAAGATCGAATACTCTTCAATCATCTCAGTAACCACCGAGACCGTTATCACACCCCACTCTTTCGTGGTGCGACTTACTTGCACTGATATATATATATATCAGTGGTTATAGGACGTGGTGTGGACTGTGGACGATGTCCGTCTTTAATTCATCTCAAATTAACTAGGGTTACAATACATAGATAAAGAATATATATTCTGAAACATTATGTGTTACTCAAATTAAGATGGTTAATTTGAACGCATTCTGAAGGATGAAGATGAGGATATTAATTAATTCTTGTGTCCATTTTACCCAAGATCGGCAAGGAGGAATTACGACATATATATATATATATATATATATATATCTTAGTGTTGTAACCTAATCATCTAGATCCTTCTCTCCAATCTCTCTCTATATATTTCAATGGATAAGTCATTAGCCACTTAATTATGTAAGAAAACCTATTCAAATTTGGGTATAGTATCTAGACAATAGTCCCGTATTAGTTAAATGAGTTGTGATTCATGTGCTTATGACTCTAGACTTGTGTATCTCAATATTTTGGTTTTGTAGATTTTAACATGGTATCAGAGCATGGTCTTGACCCAACTCCACATATTTTTGTTACCTCCACTCAATTAATGTCCCGTATTAGTTAAATGAGTTGTGGTTCATGTGTTTATGACCCTGAGTCTGTGTATCTCAACACCGCAGTGTATTGGTTAAATGAGTTGTGGTTCATGTGCTTATGACCCTGAGCCTGTATATCTCAACATCGCAATTTTATAGATTTCAACAAAACCCCACTCCGATGCACTGATCCCTTCGATCGTTTGGCCTACTCCCTCGCCCATTAATTTGCTATTCAAGCATACGATATTAGTATATATATGTATGCTAGATGTGCACCTTGGGACTTTGAGTGGCTAAAAAAAGGTTATATAGTTGTTTGTATATGATAATTCTGCATGGGCCCATGCATATGATAAAAAAGTATATAGTTCTACTTCTTTCGATCGTTTGGATATGTACCAACCATGCATACGACACATGATATCAACAATATGTATATATAGCATTCATGTTGATGGAGGCAATGGGCCACGATGCAGCCGGAGGCCCAAGGAGCCCGACAAAGGCTAATTAGATTAGAAATTTGATTTATGTTGGTTAATAAATATTTTATTTTCATGGATTGTATGTTCTTTTATTATTAGTTCTGGACTATTATGTAGTTTTCATTGGACATTATAAATAGATGTGCTTAACCCTAATTAGGGTAAGCAGTGATTAGAGAAAAAATAACTTGTGTGATTACCTAGCCGTAATCTCCCTGGCGTGATGCCGAAACCCCACATCTTCTTCCTTCTGGCGTGAGGCCAAATCCCATTTCTTTTCTTCCTGGCAGAAGCCAAACCCCTCATGTCTGATCCTTCTTCTCCTGCATTTCCTTCTGCTATGAGTTTGTAACAGAATAACTATAGATGAAGGGCGACTGTTATAAGCTGTCAGCTAATGTCTGTAACAGGGTTGTTATATTAGTGGCAATTTTGTGTTTCTTTTAGTAATTTTGATAGCAAGAAATATATGGGATAAGGTGGCACAATATCCACATGTAATATGTAAACAGAAATTGGCTACGAGTCTTATAAAAGGAGATGGTCTGATCGGAAGAAGGATCATGACCTTTATACCAACCTGTTATGCTTTAGTGTTGTGCTTTAGTTGTTCCCTTTCTGTTCAGAAGTGTGCGTTGAGTTCTTGCAGGGAATTCTGTTCTTCCGATACCTTCACTCTGGAGCCAGAGCCTGAAGATTGGAACCGGGAGAAATTGGAAGCTCTTCCTCTCATCTTCTGGAAGCACCGTGTCTGAGCCACCTTCAGGTAGCTCCAATTCTTTTAATATGGCTTCTAGTTCGAATGATGCTGTTCTTTCGCTCCTTCAAGATCTGCAATCCAAAATCAGTCTTATACATGATGGATTGGGTTCTATGAATCAAAGAGTAAATAATCTTGAGACTAGAACATCGGATTCTTTGGGATCGAAAGATATCACTCATGATGTAACTAGCTCTTTTCGGCCGAAATATAATGAGTTTCCTAAATTTGATGGCCGATCTGATCCTTGTGAATGGAAGTTCAAAGCAGAGAGATATTTCTTATATAATCAAGTTACGGATTATCATAAAGTTTCTTTTGCATCATTTTATCTTGCAGGGGAAGCACTACAATGGTTCTGGCATTTCACTCATACTAAGGATACAGTTTCTTGGTCTGATTTCTTAAAAGGGTTAGATTCAAGATTTGGGGCTGTTTCTGCGGTTGATTACCATGGATAATTGAGTAAACTCAAACAATTTGGTTCTGTTTCTGAGTATCAGCACCAGTTTGAGTTATTGTGTAACAAGGTTCAAGGTGTTTCAGAGGACCATTTACTGGCTATTTTCCTAAGTGGGTTAAAAGAAGAATTGTCTTGTGAGGTTAGATCTTTTCTTCCTCAATCTCTGTCACAAGCCATGCAGCTAGCTCGGATTCAGGAACAAAAGTTTATGTCTAGACGCCGCACTGCTCCTCATTTTAGTTTCACTAATTCTCAACCTTCAACACAGTCCCAACAACCACAACCTCTCAAGCCCACCATCCCACCTGTGCGCAGGTTAACAACTCAACAGTTACAAGATAGAAGGTGATGCGGGACGACTACGAGACTCGACGCGGATGAGTTGCGACCTTGGACTCTATAGGACGACGCGACGGGTTAGACGACACGACCAGCAACAACGATACAATGCGGCACCTAAAGAGCTCCAGAAGAGGCGATGTGTCCCAAACAAGAAGTGCTAACTCACGGTTGTCCCCATCGAGGGAAGCGCGACGATCTGCACGGTTGAGTAACCGGCTTTGAGTCTCGGGTGGTCGGCTTATTTTCACGCTCAACGAGTCGTGGGACGGGTCTCGCACTCACAACTCACAGCGGTGATGTATCGCGAGCTAGCAAGGAAAGTAACCTACTCACATGCAGCGGCATCTAGAACGCATACTAGCTAAGCAAATACGACAAAAGGGGGTGTCGAGTGTACCTCCACGCTCGGGGCATGGGGAAGACTTCCCGGCTGAGATCCGGAACTCCCGGTACATAAATAATTAATAATTATAGAAATAATGCTAAGCCCACTCCACACAGGGAGGTAATAGGCGACACGTGGGATCCGGGAGCACCAATCTCCGGTTGACGGGCAGCAGTCGATGGCGCTCCGGCAGACGCGGTCAGCCGATTCAGCTTCGTTCACTCGGGCCCACCGAATGGTACGTGCGACCCGCTGCTGGTACGATGATGTCCGGGGCGGATACTGTTTGCAGTGACTGACAAGGACGCTCCTGGAGTGTCCCAGGTCGATCCTCGGGAGCGGCGGTCGCCGGAGTGGAGGCGGGTGATTTCTTGGGAATTATCTCCCAATGCTGTCCCGCAACTGTGTTTCTGTCTAGATCTGCGCGCTCCGGTGAGATCGGCTGGTACGCTCAACACCGACGTCGGATCGGGACACAAAAGGTACCGTTGGAAAGAGGACTTGAAATCCTACAACATACTGGAATTACAAACTCGTCCAACGGTCGGATTGAAAATGGGAGCGATTGCAAACTGACTGAGCATACTGTCCCGAAATAAAGAACAGACAGGACAGAACCTAACCTCCCTGATCAAGGACTTTGACCAAGGATCAAATGGGCCTAGATATTTTTATGGTGGGTAGAGGGGAGGGTGAAGGAGACGCACATAGCTCATTTGTGAGATTTGGACAACATTTGATGGGTGAGAAAAATCGGCTACTAAGATCTATCCGGCAGACCTGCACACAGGCAGATTTTGGAGAAGATGAACATGTGACTGGAAAAGGGGGAAAACGGGCACTGATCAACCTAAAAATTGAACTGTAAATGGCCTCTGATGGGGGGAGCCTACCCTCAAAGTTTCGCAGCAGACATCAACCACCTTCACAGCGCCGCACAGCGCACTCAAGAAAATTAGGTGGAAAGCGAACACAAAACCCTAAGTCAACTGTCGACTGTACTGGACCTCACGGACTCTGATCACTGTAATATTTCAAATTCCTATGCACGTCCACAACCTCCGCTCTGATATCAACTGTAACAACCCGAGAATCTGATTACCGGGAGAGACCCGATAACCCGAGACTCGAACCGCCGCCCACGAGCCGAGAGGGCTCGGAAGGGCTAAAAGGAGTGTGGAGGTACACAGAAATAGGAAATAAAGCAGGACAATTCAACAAATAACATAAATAAATAAAAAACTACAGCTACAACAGAGTCCAGTCCAACAGAAAGTACAGTCTAAAGGTGTAATGCCCCGGATTTTTCGGATATTTTTTGGATCATTGTAGTGGGTCTCGGAGTGTATTTTGTGCTTTACACGTGTTTTTTTCCCCGATGTGCCTTCGGAACTCTTTGCAGGGCAAACCGTGACGTTCTACGACTCCGGGACAGTACCACTGCGTTGTGTTCCTTCCGAGGATCGCGGAGGTAATTTTTCGTAATTTTTGGTATTTTTCCGAATTTCCGGATTTTCCTATATATTAACCCACCCTCTCTCTCCCCTCTCATTTCTCTCTTCTCTCCCTCTCTCTTCTCACGCTCTCTCCTCTCTCCCTCTCCGTCCGGCGGCCGACGGGGCGGAGTACGGGCGAGGCGGGGATGGCGCGGGAGAGGCGCGGGCGAGGATGGATGAGGATCGAGGCGGTGGAGGCGTGGTGAAGCTCGGCCGTGGGTTCGTGGAACGGCGAGGCTTCAACGGCATTTTCTTCGTGGATCGGCGTCCACGGTGCGCGAAATCTTCGGTGGAGGTAGGGTGATGGACCCCCAGCTCGTGCGCTTCAATTCCCGAGAGTTTGGTAGGCCGTGGTGAGCCGAGCGGGTAGCCCGATCTAGCGATTCGTTGGATCTAGCGATTCGTTGCGTTTTAGGCCGATCCGAGGCCATAGATGCATGCTAGGGGTTGTTGGGGAGCTTCCCCTATGTTTTCCCCTTCATCCGTGGATGATTGGGGCGTGGCGTGGATTTTTGGGTGTTTTCCCGCCGTTCCCAGTTTTCCGAAATGATCGCGGTCCACCAGAAACCGCTACCATCTGGTCGCGGTCCTGGGAGAACCGCTTCCATCCTTTGTGTATGAGTCGGAAGGCCTTCGAGCGTCGCGGACGTGCGATCGACCGCTTTTGTCTGGTCGCGGTCAGGGGACGACCGCTACCACCTGGTCGCGGTCCTCGGGCGACCGCTACCAGCGGGGTTGATCGTGGCTTGTCGCGGTTGTGAGGCGACCGTGACAGCCTGGTCGCGGTCATCGGTTGACCGCTACCATCTGGTCGCGGTCACCGGGTGACCACTACCATGTTCTGGTTCCTGTTTGCGCTGTTTTGACCCCCGGTCGACCCGGTTGTGACCCAGTGGTTGACTTTAGGTCTCGTGAGTATCTCGGACACCCCGTGGAGTTCTGTGACCGTGTCTTTGGATGTCCAGAGGTTATCCCACTTACCTCGTTTTGCGTGTCGTGAGCTTAAGGGTCAATGTGACCTTTTAGCGCTCCGATTGTGTTGTTTTGGTCTCCGGTCGACCTGGTTGTGACCCAGTGGTCGACCTCCATCCTTGTGAGTATCCCGGACACCCCATGGGTTCTGTGTCGGTATTTTTGGGGTGTCAGGAGGGACCGTGTTACCTCGATTAGCGTGCTCGTAGGTGTGGTGGGTCCGGGTGACCCCACGTGTTCCGGGCTCTTGTGTTACGCTTGATCGAGTCACCGTGTGTCGGTGTGTGTGCGGTGGGGTCTCCCCCGCATATAGTGGGTTCCTTTGGAAGGCGATTCCCGTGTGGGCCATGTGTTTGGCCTTAGACTGTGAGTCCAGTTGTCCGGCCTGGGGCTGGAGGTTTCCCGCTTGCTTCAAGATGGGAAATCGTCGTGGCGGTGTGGATGCACTTTTTATCGCTTGTTATCTTCTCGTTGGTTTATTCGTTTTATTGAGTGCGTGGGCGTGCCAGTCACTGGAGTGACAATTTGTTCGGGCTCCGAAGAGCCCATGGTGCGCTCGATCTGACTTCGTCAGACGATTGTGTGGTTCGTGTCGGGACCAAAACCCGCCGCGCCATAAAGGTCACGACGTCATTTACATCCCCCATACGAGGGAACACCCTTGATTAATCGCCGAGATTCAGGGCCTCATGGCCAAGAGATTGATTGTATAAAAGGTCGATCAGGAGGTATCGAAGTCCTCGCGCAAGGGCGAGAAGAAAACCGTTTGAGATCATGTCGGTCATGTGCTGACCATTTAATGTTCGGACGAGTGTCCGTCTCGGGAAAAGCGCGATCGTTGCGGGAAGTCGGGAGCATATGTATACCAGGATATGGCAATTTATTGTTCAAAGAATGAAAGACATTCGGCTAAACCTCGGTTAGAGCGGTCGAAAACCGGTAAATCTGTTGGCCCGGTGCAGGAGCAAACTGTGACCATGCTGCGGTGGGCCCCCCGCGGTCGAGACAAGACTTGCATGAGCGTCATTAATATTTCCGGTGCAACGGGGCAACGAGGAAGTATCTCTTGAATCGGCTGAGAAGCCCTGTGTCTAGGGAAGCGGACGTTCAAAACGTGTCGGTCATTCAGGAGACCGTTTAATGTTCGGGCGGGAGTCCGGCTTGAGAATATTGTAATCGTCGCGGGAGGACCTGGAACATATGCATGCAGGGATGCGGCAAGTTTATTATTATGAGACACTGAAAGCATTCGGTTGAATCTCGGTTATTGTAGCCGGAAACCAGCGAATCTGTTGGCCCAATGTGAGAGCGAGTCAGGACCATACCGGGGGCACCTCCCGTGGTCCAAACGAGGCTTGCGCGGGCATCATTGATATTTCTGGTGTCGGAGGGCAACCGGGGAGAGTCCCGGGACTAGACTCCAGAACTGAAAAACGTGTTCGAAAGGGACAGGCTGTAGACCGGGGATATGAGCCAGACGATGACCATGATCGGGATAGGCCCGAGGTCTGAGTGTGGCCCACGGAGGTCTTATTGATGTTCCCATAGAGGGGTCCGGGGGTGGCGAGAGCCGTCTCGTTCTAATTCAGATTCCGTCGGTCACTTGCCGACCTTTTTATGTTTGGGCAAGGGCCCATATTGAAAGTGCGACGCGGGCAGGAACGACCCCGTACAAATGTATGTCGAGTTTATGGCAATGTCGATGAAAGGGCGGGAACGAATCCCGATAGGAACGGGTCGGAATTGATGAGCTATTGGCCCGGGGCAATGCCGGCTCACAACCATATCGGGGTAGGAGCCACCGGCTGTGCAGGTCGCTCACGGGCCTTTTCATGTTCGGACGTAGGTCCGTAATAAGAACGCGGCGGGAACCGAGGTGAATCTGTTCAAGTGTCTGCAGAACGTGCGGTAATTTTAGTAGCGGCTCGGAAGGGACCCGGCCGGAGAAATGAATCCGGTTTAATCGGAATGTCAGCCCAAGGCGAGATCGGGTCACGGCCACTGTGGGATAAATCTCGAGACCTAGACCCAGTCTACGAGGGCGGCGTTGTTGTTCCTTCGGCACCGGATCACGAGAGAGACGGGGCTGCGTGATAGGTTTCATAATTTATTATTATTTGAAGTTTAGTTATTATTTTTTGTTATTTCATATATGTATATTTGGGGTGAGCTTGTCGTTATTATTTACTTATTTTGTTGTTATTTATTTATTATTTTCTTTGGTGAGTTTATTGTTAGGGTTATTGCTTATTATTATTTTTTTTATCATCGTTCGTACATTTATTATATATGTTTTGAGCTTATTATTATTATTAAATGTTCCGTTATTATTGTTATTATTTACTCATTTTTGAATTTGTTATCGTTATTATGATCACCACTTGTTATTATTTATCCCTTTTGTGACTTTATTGTTATCGTTCCTATTTTGTTATTTATTATTATTATTATTATTATTTCTTAATATCATTACTATTATTATTATTATTTATTATTTGTTCACTCATTATATTTTCTTTCAGCTTACTCTCATTTTATTATCGTTTATATGGGGCGTGTATCGTTTAAGGTTGAGGAGGGGGAGGGTGTACCGCTGGAAGCGGTGGAAGGGTGTACCGTTGGAGGAGGGCACGAGCGTGCCGCTGAAGGGTTGATCGGGGGTGTACCGGCGAAGACAAGGAGCAGAGGGTGTGCCGCTGAGGGGCTAAAAAGGTGTACCGGCGAAGAGGTCGCAGGGTGTACCGCTGAGGGCGGCAAGGGCGCGTGCCGCTGGGGGCTGAAGGGCCGTGCCGACGAAGGGCCTAGCTGGGCATGGCAAGGTGTGCCGGCAGAGGGCCATGACGGGTGCACCGGCGAAGGTGGCTGGGGGTGTCGGCGAAGGGCAATGCAGGGTGTACCGGCGAAAGGCCAAGCAAGGCGTGCCGGGGAAGCCAGGCTGGGGGCGTGCCGTTGAAGGGCCCACTCTTCCTCCACTTCCTTTAAGGCTTTTCTTTTCTTCTTTCTTTTCTCTCTTCTGATTTTTATAAAGTTTGCTTGGGTTTCTTCTTTTCTTCTCTTGATTAATCTTCATCCTTTCTTCGATGTTCAAGTTGCTTGTTATTTGATTCGGCTCTCTTTGAATTAATCGCGGTTCCCTTGCCTCGGTTAAAGTGTTTTACCGTTGTTCTTTTCGTTCGTTTGTTACTTTCTTTTTACCTTTTAATATGTTATTGTTTCTGACGAAAATTCGGCAGCATCTCCCCTTGACCCGAGCGTAAGGGAGAAAAAGGGAACGCGCCCATATGGAGTGGCGGAACCCGACAACTGGAGGTGGGCGCCCGAAGGCAGCAACACCTTTATAAACCTCGGAAAACTCGGAGGGTACGGCGAGCGGGAGACACTCCTAAGACTGGCTGAGAGGGGAATGCACCGGGCAAGAAGGAAGGGTAGTGTACCGGTGAAAGGCCTGGCTAGGGTGTGATGGTAAACAGGCGGCCGAAGGTGTGCCGCTGAGGGCCGAATGAAGCATGCCGGCGAAGGGGGGTGGAAAGCGTGCCGCTGAGGGCCAGGGAGCGTGCCGCTGAGGGCAGCTGAAGGCGTGCCGCTGAGGGCGCCAGGGAGTGTGCCGCTGAGGGCCGGCTAGAGCGTGCCGCTGAGGGCAGGCAGGGTGTGCCGGTGAGGGTCGGGCAGGGCGTACCGCTGAAGGGCTGGAAGGCAAAAGCGTGCCGCCGAGGGCCGCCAGAAGCGCACCGATGAAGGTGCCTAAGGACGTACCATTGAAGGCGCCCAAGGGTGATCAGAGGCAAGATGCCCGGGAGGAAGCAAACCCTTGTAAGGTTTCGCACAGCACCTACGGGCGACGCAGCGGATAACAAAAATTTAATTTGCCCGATCTCGGTATTGTGGAAAGCTTAATCTATGCTCTAATCGGTGTTTCTAATACCCTAATTACGGGTTGCGTGTTTCACCTTGCGCGGAACGACGCTGTCCGCTAAGCCCGATGCAGAGAAACCGAACCGCACAGCTGTACGGCCTCTAGAGCAGATCCACACGGACCCTTGCGCAGCGACGGTACCTCCCCGGCACAACTTTCCCCGGCTCTAACACCTTCTGGAGAGAGAGAGAGCAAGGGGGAGAAAGGGGGAGGCTAATCCTCTCCTTAATGCTTAATGCTTGATTAGCATTAAGGGGGGTTGGAAGGGAGAAGCCAAGAGTTCGAATGAACTCACGTAGATGGCTATATATAGAGTTTAGGTTTATTAGAAAAGGGTTCTAAAAGACCAAAACTGTATATATGTCCTTTCTCATATTATACATATGTATTAAACTCCGTTTACACTCCTTTCCAAAAGGAATTAAATGGAAATAATACATACACTTGTATAATAATTATCCGTCACCCAAGAATCCATTGTGTGTGATCCTCTAGGCCCATAGTCACTCTAGTTTAAGGTCCATTAACTTCTAATTCCCAATTAGAAGTAAATTAAACGTATTCTTCGCTTCTACTAGAGCCGAACAATAGTTTAATTTATTCCGAACCTTTGATCACGTTGGGTCAAGCAAATCCGCGTGATCCTAGATGACCCCGGGTTTAAACCAACCTGTCTGGTACCTGTAAGTCCACAGTTACCGCATCGATATAATCCCTCGCTCATTCTATGAGTCTGGTACGATCGAGGGTACAGTTTCTGTCAAACCCCATGATCGTGCCATTTGACTATGACCTCCTTAAAGTGTATGACGTCCGTTCTAAACGAACTCATACGACCCTGGCCAGGGATTTAACGGAGCGTCAATGTCATGACCCATTAACTGTCTGATATATACCCGACAGTGAGCGATCCCCTCTTGACCATTGATGATCTTCACACGTATCCTGGAGTGGTTAACGACTCGGCAACTCATTACTTATGGTTAAAGTCACTTAGCCAAGTAATTAAACCATTCCAATCCTCGTGTAAGATCCGATCAATGTCTCATGTCAAAGGACCAACGATGCTACTGAGACCGTTGGATCTTCAGTTGACATTAGGTATAATCAACCATCTGAAGATCCAATAGCGGATCAGTTCAGTGCACATCCTCCAAGGACATACACCTACACATATGTGTTGGTGCCCCGCACCAATGACCATGAGACTGGTCACTGACACATCATGTGTACTGGTTTAATAGGTAATCAAAGTCCCCGAGTGATTACCCTCCAACCAGGAACAGTTTAAGGTATGTGTTCATGTAAAGTAAGTCTCATGTTCGAGATCCCATCTCGAGCTGACTTTACAACCACATATCCTAGGGACAACGTAAAGTAACACAATCGCATATTTACGCTCAAACACCACTTTATTAATGAACAAGATCGTACAACTATTGGGCCTACCTGACCCGAAATTGGCCTGTAGCACACCAACACTAACAATCTCCCACTTGAACTACAGCCAATTGCCCACAACTTTGAGGCCCATCTTATCCCGATGACGCTCAAATACAGTCTGTGTCAAAGGCTTAGTCAGTGGCTCTGCTATGTTATCTTCTGACGGTACACGCTCTACCATCACATCTCCACGATCAACAATCTCCCGAATAAGGTGAAAGCGCCTGAGAATATGCTTTGACCTTTGGTGAGATCTCGGTTCCATCGCCTGAGCGATGGCCCCATTATTATCATAAAATAATGGGATGGGAGTTGATATCTCGGGAACTACGCCGAGTTCCAAGATGAATTTCTTCATCCAGACGGTTTCTCCAACTGACTGCCCCTCCATTCAACATGAATACAAATTCAGACATGGATTTGCAATTATCTGGATCTGACTGGAAACTAGAATCTGTGTAAGCTCTAAGCTGTAGGTCCTCTCCTCCATAAAGCAGAAAAAGATCCTTAGCCCTTCGCAGGTACTTCAGGATACCCTTTACTGCCTTCCAGTGCTCTTCGCTTGGATTTGCCTGATATCTACTGACAATGCTTAAAGCATTGGCAACATCAGGTCGTGTACATAGCATTGCATACATGATTGACCCTATCGCTGAAGCATAGGGTACCTTATTCATGTGTGCCACCTCCTCAGAAGTTTTAGGACTCATCCCCTTGGATAGGCAAATTCCATGTCTCATGGGAATGAGACCTCTCTTGGAATTTTTCATCCTAAACCTTTTGAGGATAGTGTCTATGTACATGGATTGGGATAATCCGAGCATCCTTTTAGATCTATCTCGATAGATCCTTATGCCCAGCACATAGGATGCTTCTCCCAAATCCTTCATGGAGAAGGTCTTGGACAACCAAGACTTAGTTGATGTCAACATCACTACATCATTCCCAATGAGTAAGATGTCATCAACATAAAGGACCAAGAAGGTCACTGAGCTCCCACTGACCTTCTTGTAAACACAGGGTTCATCTTCATTCCGAATGAAGTTGAAAGATTTGACAGCCTCGTCAAATCTTAAGTTCCAGCTTCTAGATGCCTGCTTTAATCCATAAATGGACCTTTGAAGTTTGCATACCTTATTAGGATGTGGCTTGGAAGTGAATCCCTCAGGTTGTACCATGTACACCTCTTCTGACAGGTTTCCATTAAGAAAAGCTGTCTTCACATCCATTTGCCAGATCTCGTAATCCAGGTACGCAGCAATGGCAAGGAGGATTCTGATTGACTTAACCATGGCTACTGGCGAAAACGTCTCGTCATAGTCAATGCCTTGCCTTTGACGATATCCTTTCGCCACTAGTCTAGCCTTGTATGTGTCAACCTGTCCATCTGCACCGATTTTCCTTTTGAAAATCCATTTGCAGCCGATAGGGACCTTCCCTTCGGGTACATCAACTAAGTTCCAAACTTTGTTGGTGTACATGGACTGGATCTCTGAATCCATTGCCTCTTGCCATTTCTCGGAGTCTACACTACGGATCGCCTCCTGGTACGACTGAGGATCATCATCCTCATCGATGCATACCTTAGAGGACCCATCTGAGACATGTCCAACATATCTCTCAGGTTCTCTCGGTAGTCTACCAGATCTCCGTAGTGTCAGTGTTTCACCTTGAATAGGATCAACCGATACAGTCTCATCTAATGAGTGTGTGTCTATGGGTTGTGGTTCTTGGACCTCGTCCAATTCTATCTGGCTCCCACTGTTTTTCTGGAGTAGATATTCTCTTTCCAGAAATACAGCTCTCTTGGCCACTAAGACCCTTTGCTCAGAAGGGTGATAGAAATAATATCCAAACGTCTCCTTTGGATATCCCACAAACCTACACTTATCGGTTCTTGACTCAAGCTTATCACTCTCGTTCTTCTTTACATGAGCAGGACACCCCCAAATTTTAATGTGATTAAAATTTGATTTTCTGCCCTTCCATATCTCATATGGAATAAAAGGAACTGATTTACTTGATATCCTATTCAATAAATAAGCCGCAGTCTCTAATGCATAGCCCCAGAGAGACAAGGGTAGTCCTGACATAGACATCATGGATCGGACCATGTCTAACAAGGTCCTGTTTCTCCTCTCGGATACACCATTGTGCTGTAGTGTATACGGTGGTGTCCACTGAGAAACTATTCCATGGTCTTTAAGATAAGAAGTGAATTCATGGCTTAAATATTCACCTCCTCGATCCGATCGAAGAGCCTTAATACTTTTGCCAGTCTGTTTCTCTACTTCATTCTTGTATTCCTTAAACTTCTCAAAGGCTTGTGACTTATGTCTCATTAAATACACATAGCCATATCTAGAGAAGTCATCAATAAAAGAAATGAAATAGAGATAACCTCCTTTTGCTTCTATGGACATGGGTCCACACACATCCGAGTGTATGAGCTCGAGAAGGTCAACAACCCTCTCTCCATGTCCACCAAAGGGAGCCTTAGTCATTTTCCCCATGAGACACGACTCACAGGTATCAAATGGCTTGTATTCGAATGAATTCAAATACCCATTTGAGTGTAAGTGAGAGACTCTTTTCTCACCTACATGACCGAATCTGCAATGCCATAGATATGCAGAATTCACTTCATCAACATTAGAAATTTGCATAACATTAGAACGTGTATCTAATACATATAGACCATTGACCAATGAACCATTGGCTATAACCAAACCATTATTCATTATAGAGCACCCAGTGCTATTAAAAGCCAATGTATATCCAATGTTATACAAGCCAGAGATTGAAATAATATTCTTAATAATATTAGGAACATAATAACAGTCATTCAGTTCCAGAATGACTCCTGAAGGTAAACTGAGGCGTGCAGTCCCGACAGCTTTGGCAACAACTAAAGCTCCATTGCCCATCCTCAGTTCAATCTCCTTTTTGCCCAATCGCCTTCTATTTGCCAGCACCTGCATAGAATTGCAGATATGAGATGCACATCCAGTATCCAATACCCATGATGTGGATTCCATATATGACAAATTAAGGTCTATGACAAAAATACCTTCATTTAGAATTGCCTTGCAATTCCTTTTCCAATGCCCAGTTTCCCCGCATCGAAAACATTTGTCTTCCTTTTCATTCTTCTTGCCCTTCCCTTTGTCAACCTTGGCGTGCTGCTTACCCGTGGCCTTTTTCTTTCCCTTCCCTTTGTTACTTGTGGTGGATATTTGGGTTGCCTTCCTTTTCTTGTTGGCCCGGCCAACAATCATTACAGACGAAGATGGTTTATCTTTCTGCATGGTTCCTTCAGCACTCTTTAACATATTGAGCAGCTCCGGGAGAGTTGCTTCAATCATGTTCATGTTAAAGTTCATGATGAAGGAAGAAAAGGAATCGGGCAATGACTGGAGTATAAGATCAATGCATAGTTCAAGATCCAACTTGAACCCCAATGCATTGAGTCTTTCAATCCACTCCATCATTTTCAGTACATGAGCCTGTACTGAAGAACCCTCAGACATCCGTGTCCTGAAAAGCCTTTTGGAGATGTCATACCTCTCAATCCTACCCTGCTCCCCGAAGAGTTGGCGTAGATTGAGAAGTATACTTCTACAATCAGTCTTTTCAAATTGCCTCTGTAGCTCGGGAGCCATAGAGGCCAACATGTAACATTGGGCTAGGGAGGAGTCCTCAGACCACTTGGCATAAGCTAGTAACTCGCCCTCGTCGGCATCAGGAGCTGGCTCAGAATGAACCGTGTCCAACACGTACGCTATCTTTTCGGCGGTAAGGACTATGCGTAGATTACGCAGCCAATCCGAGTAGTTCGGTCCAATTAATCTATTTGCATCCAAGATGCCGCGGAGGGGGTTGGACGACGACATTATAATCTGGATAAGAAATAAAAGACAACTTAGCATGTGTTCAAATTCTAACTTAGATGTAGTTTTCTATCTTAGTTAGTCCCACTATTTTTCGATCGGACTATATAACCCTCAGTATATAGAACGGGAGATCAACGAGATCAACCTAGTGGGTCGGAATCCCAACGAGACTAATGTACGACCTTGTGGAAAGCACAACAAGCCATACACCATCTCAAGGGCAGTCAACAAGCACTTGCATCTAATGCAATATCCGATATTCGGCCCCCGAGAAATCATCCCCTTGTGGAAAGCACAACAAAGGATATTCTCGGTTAGATCTAACCATCATTACTACATAGCAATAAGTTCTTGACCCGACCCTTGTGGAAAGCACAACAAGGCCGAGTTCAATTCCTCACTCCATTGAGGCCGAGCCTTGGAGTTTAATCCCGCCCCCAAACTCATGGACCTTGTGGAAAGCACAACAAATCCATGAAATGAAGACGTTCATTCACTCCACAATGATGGAGGGCCACGACGACTCCTAGAGCCACGCTTACCAGATCTAAAATTTAAACGCGAGGGAATTTAATTTTATCTTGATCTCACCCTAGGTGGTAATATAAATATATCCAATATATTTACCGTACCTAGTAGTTTGCACAAAATAAATGCATCCAATGCAAAAATGAACGCAAGTGATCATGGACTTTAACCCTAATGTAACTAAGACATCCGGCCCGCTTCCGAAGCAGCTGGATCGTCCTCGTCGGGTGTGCTCCACGCTTTCAATCGCCGACGCCGCATTAATTACAACTTTTACACGGCACGCAGGCCGGAAAAATTAAATTACATGTGACTCAAATTCCAGCAGCCCTTAGGGCGAGTACAACAATGGAGGAAGATAGAAGTACATTGGAATTTTAACAGAGAGAGAAAGGAGGTTCGCAGACCCCAATTAATTACATTAATCCAAGTCCATGATCACTTGCCAACCCATTCAAATAAAATCAATCAAGGGTTATTTTCTGAAAATAATCCTTACTTTTGAATTTAATAATGGGATGTGCAAACAAAAACAGGCTAGCTTTGTTTAATTTTAAAAATCAAAGCATGATTAACTAAAATTGAACATACAAGCAGGCCAATACAAGGTAAATAAAGTAACGCACGTAAAGAACCATCATTTTCTACAGGGGCATCTAATTGAGATAATTAATTAAGTTTAAATTTAAATTTAATTATCCAATAATCAAATTTAAATTCAAAATTTAAACATGCCAATAATTTAAATTTAAATTCAAACTAATTATCCAATAATTTTTGTTTGAAAATAAATTTAAAATAATGCAATTATCCTCAATTAGTAATTTTCTAAAATTCAAAATTCGAATTTAACAATTATCTAATAATTAAAAATTTAAATAATTGAATTTTTCACATTTAACTTTAATAAAATTTAAAATTTGAATTTTTTTAATTATCTAATAATTAAAAATTCAAAAACTTAAATTTTACTGAAGTAACTTCAATTATTACCATTTTATCTCATGGTAAATAGTAATTATCTCACCTCGGTAAATTCAACACGGTTAAATAAAAATTAACTTTTGACATTTACCATCGAGATAACACAATTAACCTACTAGATAAAATTTTATTTAATTTACTGAGCATTTTAATATATATATATCTAATATATATATAATTTTACTGGAGCACAGTAAATTAAACAGGTTAACAGCAATTTTTTTTTTAAAAAAAAATTTTTAAAAAAAAACGCTTTTTTTTTTAATACCGCCGGGTCAACCCCGCGCGCGCGGGCGCCGCCCGCGCGCGCGGGCGTTGACCCGCGCTGCGGGCGCCCGCAACGCGGGCGATCCGCGTTGCAGGCGCCCGCGGGCGGGCGCCCGCCACGCGGACGCCCCGCGTCGGCGGCGCCCGCCCACGCGGGTGCGCCCGCCGGCGCACTGCGCCCAGAGGCGCAGTGCGCCCGGCGGGAAGCCCAAAAAATCTTTTTTTTTAATTTTTTTTTTAAAAAAAATTGCTGTTTAGATGTTCATCATCCAGGAAGAACAGAGATCTTTAAATCTCTTTCTACAAATTATAATTGAAGATTTTCAATGCCCCTAAAACATGGTTCTAAACGGCGATAAAAACACCGACCAGAGCGCGAACCTGACTCTGATACCACTGTAAGGTTTCGCACAGCACCTACGGGCGACGCAGCGGATAACAAAAATTTAATTTGCCCGATCCCGGTATTGTGGAAAGCTTAATCTATGCTCTAATCGGTGTTTCTAATACCCTAATTACGGGTTGCGTGTTTCACCTTGCGCGGAACGACGCTGTCCGCTAAGCCCGATGCAGAGAAACCGAACCGCACAGCTGTACGGCCTCTAGAGCAGATCCACACGGACCCTTGCGCAGCGACGGTACCTCCCCGGCACAACTTTCCCCGGCTCTAACACCTTCTGGAGAGAGAGAGAGCAAGGGGGAGAAAGGGGGAGGCTAATCCTCTCCTTAATGCTTAATGCTTGATTAGCATTAAGGGGGGTTGGAAGGGAGAAGCCAAGAGTTCGAATGAACTCACGTAGATGGCTATATATAGAGTTTAGGTTTATTAGAAAAGGGTTCTAAAAGACCAAAACTGTATATATGTCCTTTCTCATATTATACATATGTATTAAACTCCGTTTACACTCCTTTCCAAAAGGAATTAAATGGAAATAATACATACACTTGTATAATAATTATCCGTCACCCAAGAATCCATTGTGTGTGATCCTCTAGGCCCATAGTCACTCTAGTTTAAGGTCCATTAACTTCTAATTCCCAATTAGAAGTAAATTAAACGTATTCTTCGCTTCTACTAGAGTCGAACAATAGTTTAATTTATTCCGAACCTTTGATCACGTTGGGTCAAGCAAATCCGCGTGATCCTAGATGACCCCGGGTTTAAACCAACCTGTCTGGTACCTGTAAGTCCACAGTTACCGCATCGATATAATCCCTCGCTCATTCAATGAGTCTGGTACGATCGAGGGTACGGTTTCTGTCAAACCCCATGATCGTGCCATTTGACTATGACCTCCTTAAAGTGTATGACGTCCGTTCTAAACGAACTCATACGACCCTGGCCAGGGATTTAACGGAGCGTCAATGTCATGACCCATTAACTGTCTGATATATACCCGACAGTGAGCGATCCCCTCTTGACCATTGATGATCTTCACACGTATCCTGGAGTGGTTAACGACTCGGCAACTCATTACTTATGGTTAAAGTCACTTAGCCAAGTAATTAAACCATTCCAATCCTCGTGTAAGATCCGATCAATGTCTCATGTCAAAGGACCAACGATGCTACTGAGACCGTTGGATCTTCAGTTGACATTAGGTATAATCAACCATCTGAAGATCCAATAGCGGATCAGTTTAGTGCACATCCTCCAAGGACATACACCTACACATATGTGTTGGTGCCCCGCACCAATGACCATGAGACTGGTCACTGACACATCATGTGTACTGGTTTAATAGGTAATCAAAGTCCCCGAGTGATTACCCTCCAACCAGGAACAGTTTAAGGTATGTGTTCATGTAAAGTAAGTCTCATGTTCGAGATCCCATCTCGAGCTGACTTTACAACCACATATCCTAGGGACAACGTAAAGTAACACAATCGCATATTTACGCTCAAACACCACTTTATTAATGAACAAGATCGTACAACTATTGGGCCTACCCGACCCGAAATTGGCCTGTAGCACACCAACACTAACAACCCTAACAAAGGAGAAAGGGGAAAGAGGCGTGAAACACCGAAGGATGCAAACACGGGAGGAATGTTTCAGAAAGACATCCAAGAAAAATGCCTGCAAGCATTCTATTTTTTATTCTCACAAAAGGAGTGCCCCAAGGGGGCTAATACATCGTAACGGCGGCGAAATAGGAAATGAAAGGAAGGAAAGAGGAAAAGCAAATGCAGTGGGGGGAACGGAGCATGGACTCCTCCCCCGGACCTCACTCCCTCTCTCTCCCCACTCTTCTTCTCTTCTTCTCTTCTATCTTCTTCCTCTTTCTCTTCGCACGGACGGCGGTGGTGGGCGAGCGGAGTAGCAGGAGGGGGGGAGGCAGAGCCTCCCCTCCTCTTCTTCTTCCCTTCCTCTTCTTCTCTTCTGTCCGCGTGTGTCTGTGTGTGTGTGTTTCTTCTGCCTCCTCCTTCGCAGCGAAGAAGAGGGGTTTTATACCCCCGCCACGGCGAGCGTCCAAAGGCCGGAACGATTCGACGGGTATTGAATGGGGGTTGACCCCATTGTCCTGGGTGGCAGGGGGATAGGCAGCGTGGCCCTCTCCCCAGGCGACACCTCGGACGGCCCACTGCGCGCCAAGGATCCGTAGGGCATGGGCTCCGTTGAAGATGCTTCACGCTGTGCCGCTGGCGGGCTGAACAAGCGTGCCGCGGGGGAGCCAAAAGGGCGTACCGCTGGGGGCCCGAATGGGCGTGCCGCTGAAAGCCCATGCTGGGCGTAGTGCTGAAGGCCCAAAGGGCGTGCCGCTGAAGACCCAAAGGGCCGTGCCGCTGAACACCCAAAGGGGTGTGCCGGTGAAGCCCCAAAGGGCCGTGCCGCTGGGGCTTGAACTGGTCGTGCCGCTGGGGATGCCCAAGGGGTGTGCCGCCGAAGGCCACCTCAAGGGCGTGCCGCTGAACAGCCCTGAGGGCGTGCCGCTGAACCCCAAAGGGGGGTGTGCCGCTGAGCAACCCTGAGGGCGTGCCGCTGAACCCCAAAGGGGGTGTGCCGTTGAAGGCCAAATTGGGCGTGTTTCTGAGCCCGTTATGGACACGAGTCATGACCTATTTGGCTTTCTCCGAGGCTCACAGATTGTGGGGGCTCCTTGTGCTCGGTTCCTCTTCACTGTTGTGACTCCTCGCGGCGGCTTTGCGGCAGTTCTCCTGGGGTTTATTCGCTCGGGCCGTCATTGACACTGGGCCGAGCGGGGTATCATGGGTGTGCATTTTTTGGTGTCCACAGGTGGCTTGTGTGCTGCCTTGGGAATCGTGCTTCTGTGTTTTCCGTGTGGCCCGTGTGAGTGGCCTTTGTCCCTTGCGTTCCCTTCCCAAGGGAATGGTCTTGGCAACTCGTGTGTTATCTCGGTATTCGTGATATCGTGGTTTTGGACCTAGGGATTGGGCTAGATCGACGGCCTTGTGCTATTGCGTGTAACGGTCTTGACCCCGAGTCTTGTGACTCAAGGACCGTTGGTTGTAGTGTGTCTAGAGGACTGTCCAGAGTCCAGTGGCTTAGCGCCACTTGAGTTTTCTCGACTCTAGTGCACGGTGCGTGCGTGGCCGTGGACTGTGAGTCCTGTTTCTTCTCCGACTGTGGTCACCGTGCGACGGGGCCGGTACGCGGGGTTGTCCCCGTACGTCGTCAGATTCGGACGTTGTTTTCCGTTGAGTTGAGAGTCTACTCCTTCAGTGACCCTCCACTAGTCGTAGCCCACCAGTACGAGATGCTGGTCTCACCTGAGAGTGGTGTACGGGCACCCACCTTTCGAGACGGTTTGTGGACCGGTTACCGTAGGCCCCTCGTCGGTAGCCAGAGTCCGGCTACGGGGGAAAACCGGTCAGAGGACCAGACCTAGTGACGCAAGGTCTGTGTGTGCACACGTGGTTGGGGGCGGTTGGACCCACGTCGACGGGCGTGACCCCAGCTAGTCACTTGTTGTGGTTACTTGTACGGTGTTCGCGCCTTGGGTAGGACCTACCACGTCAGGCGGTTCACCTGCGGTGCGGTGTAAGACGTCAGGGGACGCTACCGGCTGTGCTTCTAGTGGGTGATACTCCTGTCGAGTACGGAGTGACAGACTGTCAGTTTCCGTGACTTTGACCTTCGGGTTTCGGTCGTGTTGACCGTTGAGTTTCGGTTGGTTCGCCGTGATGCGTGTGTTGGTTTTCGCGTCATGAGCTTAGTGCTAGTGGCTTTACCGAGGTTGGGTCTTGTTGTGCGGTACCCGCGATCGGATGGTCGGGGTTGCACCTTGGACAGCGTGTCCAGGTTGGCTGTCCGGGGGACAGGCCTCTACGGCGTGGTTGCCGTGTGTTCTTACTTCGGTAGGTGGTACTAGCGTGGTTCGGTAGCTTCGACTGCGTGGTCGAGGTCTGTCTTCTGGCAGTAGGAGTAGCTGTAGTGCCGAGTTTTGACCGGCCACCGGTTTGCTGTTCCTGCTGTAGTCGTAGCTCTCCTTTCCGCTACCGCCGTTGTTTCCGGTTGGGGTTCCGCGGGATCCCTGCTGAGTCTCTTGTTTGGAGACTCATTCCCTGCTTTTCAGGTGTGGCGGTTCTTCCTCGAGGTTCGAGGGTGCGGGGCGGATGTTCTCAGTTGTCAGCTTGCCGGGCCGAGTGTTCACTTGGCATGTGGTACGTTTTACTGCTTTAGACTGTACTTTCTGTTGGACTGGACTCTGTTGTTATTGTTTATTTATTTCTGTTAATTGTTGAATTGTCCTGCTTTATTTCCTATTTCCTTGTGCCTCCACACTCCTTTTAGCCCTTCCGAGCCCTCCCGGCTCATGGGCGGCGGTGCGAGTCTCGGGTTATCGGGCCTTCCCGGTAATCGGATTCTCGGGTCGTTACAAAAGTAATAAAAATATACCACATGGCGAGTGAACACTCGGCCCGGCGAGCTGGCAACTGAGAACCTCCGCACCGCGCCCTCGAACCTCAAGGAAGAAGAACCGCCACACCTGAAAAGTAGGGAATGAGTCTCCAAAATAGAGACTCAGCAGGGATCCCGCGGAACCCTAATCGAAAACAACGGCGGTAGCGGAAAGGAGAGCTACAACTACAGCAGGAACAGCGAACCGGTGGCCGGTCAAAACTCGGCACTATAGCTACTCCTACTGTACCAGAAACACACCCCGGACTCACGGTCGGGGGCTACCGAACTACACTATTACCGCTTACCGAAGTAAAAATCCACGGCAACCACGCCGTAGAGGCCTGCCTCCCAGGACACGGCCAACGTGGACACGCTGTTCAAGGTGCAACCCTGACCACCTGGTCACGGGTACCGCACAACAAGACGCAACCTCAGTAAGGCCACTAGCACTAGTCTCACGGCGTGAAAACCGACACACGCGCCACGGCGAAACAACCGAAACTCAACGGTCAACACGATAGAAAACCCGAAGGTCAAAGTCGCGTAAACTGACAGTCTGTCACTCCCGAGTCGACAGGAGTACCTCCCACTATAAGCACAGTCGGTAGTGTCCCCTGATGTCTTACACCGCACCGCAGGTGAACTGCCTGACGTGGTAGCTCCTACCAAAGGCACGAACACCGCACAAGTAACCACAAACGAGTGACTAGCTGGGGTCACGCCTGTCGACGTGGGTCCAACCGCCCCCAACTACGTGTGTACACACAGACCGTCCGTCCCTGATCTGGCCCTCTGACCGGTTTTCCCCTCAGCCAGACTATGGCTGCTAGACGCGGGGCCCGACGGAAATCGGTCCGCACACCGTCTCTAAGGGTAGCCTCTCCACCACTCCCTAGTGGGACCACACGCGTGTAAGCAGGCTACGACTAGTGGAGGGCCACTGAGAGAGTAGGCTCTCAAGACAACGGAAAAAAACGTCGGAACCCGACGAAGTACGGGGACCGTCCCACGTACCAGCACCGTCGCACGGTGACCACAGTCGGAGAAGAAATGAGACTCCCAGTCCACGGGCCGCACGCTCGGTCACGTAGAAATGCGGAAACACGGTTCCCAAGGCAACTCACAGGCCGACAAACCAAATCTCACTCTCAGGGAAAGGCGGGAACCCTCCAGCCTCAGGCTGGGCAACTGGACTCGCAGTCCAAGGCCGCACGCATAGCCCACGCGGAAAGCACAGAATCATGATTCCCAGGGCAACGAACAAGCTGCCACGCCGGTAATTGGACTCACAGTCCAAGGCCAAACACATGGCCCACTCGGGAATCATCTTCCAAGAAAACTCACGGCATGCGGGGGAGACCCCACCGCACCCCCACCGACACACGGTGACTCGGTCTAGCGTAACACGAAAGCCCGACACGCGAGAAGTCACCCAGACTCTCAAACCCACGGGCACGCTAAACGAGGTAGCACGGTCCTCCCAACACTCTCAAAACACGGACACAGAATCCCACGGGTGTCTGGGGCACTCACGAGACCGCAGGTCGACCGCTGGGTCACGACCGGGTCGACTAGGGACCGACACAACGCGAAATGATCGCGGAGAACACGAAAACTCATCTCGGCACCACACAGAGCCTGACGGTCTAAGCTTGGGCTGTCACAATCTGTAACGGTCCAAGCCTCGACCGTCACAACCACTCTAACGCACCAACAAAGGGCCGTCAGACGCTCGGTGCAAAGTTGAGTGTAACGCACCAGCCCTGGTGCGTCACAGTTTGTGACGCGCCAGCCCTGATGCGTCACAAGACATGATGAAACCAACTGTGACGCATCCCGCTTGGTGCGTCACAGGCTGTAACGGACCAACTCCGGCGTATTAAAAGGTGAGAACGCGTCCGCTCTGACGCACCCACACAGGGGCGTTACAAGGCTGTGACGCGCCAGCCTTGGTGCGTCACAGGCCTTGACCCCGAACGATCAAAATCAACGATCGAAAGCCAACGGTCAGATCGTCCCTGACGGTCCAACCCAGGCGCGTCACAGCGCCATGGCAGTCTATCGTGGGACCGTCACACCCACAGACCACCAGTTGGCTAAACGGGCCCTGTGATGCACCCACCCTGGGGCGTCACAGGCTGTGACGGTCACTAGAAGGACCGTCGCACCCGTCCGAGCGTGAAACGGCGGGAAACAACCCGAAAAATGTCCCACGCCCCCATACCTCCACGGGAGAGGGGGAAACTAGGGGGGAGCCCCCAAATAGCCCCTAGGATGCATGTAAGGCCTCGGATCGGCCAAAAACGCAATGAAACGGGAGATCGGCCCACAAGCCCTAAAACATGGATTTTTCCCCAAATCGCCCCGATTAACCCGCTCGGCTCACCACGGCTTTGGGGAAAGAAAGAGCACGAGCTGGGGGTCCATCTCCTTACCTCCAACGAAGATTTCACGCCCCGAGCTCGCCGATCCGCGAAGAAAATGCCGTTGAAACCTCGCCGTTCCACGAACCCACGGCCGTGCTTCACCACGCCTCCACCGCCTCGATCCTCATCCATCCTCGCCCGTGCCTCGCCCGCGCCATCCCCGCCTCGCCCGTACTCCACCCCGTCGGTCGTCGGAGAGAGAGGGAGAGAGGAGAGCGTGAGAAGAGAGAGGGAGAGAAGAGAGAAATGAGAGGGGGAGAGAGAAAAGGGTTAATATATATAGAAAAACCCCAAAAAATACAGAAATTCAAAAAATTATGAAAAATTACCTCTGCGATCCTCGGAAGGAACACAACGTTGTGGTACTGTCCCGGAGTCGGAGAACGCCACGGTTCGCCTTGCATACATTTCCAAAGGCACATCAGAGAAAAACACGTGTAAAGTACAAAATATACTCCGAGACCTACTAAAAGATCCGAAAAAAAAACCTGAGGCATTACAGCACTAGTTGTGGACTACTGTTGTTATTTTATTGTTATCTTGTGGGCCATGTATCATGTAAAATGTTAATTTTTTTCCTGCTTAATCATATAACTGTTTAATTTCTGTAATTATTTATGATACTTGTGTAGTCTTCACACCATCATTTTAACCCTTCCGAGTCTTCAGACTCGTGGGTGGCGGTGCGAGTCTCGGGTTATCGGGCCTTCCCGGTAATCGAATTCTCGGGTCGTTACAACAGGGTTCTGTAACTTATATGAGAAAAAAATCCGCGTGGATCGTAAAACATAACTCGGGAGTCACAAAAGCGATCCGAAAGCTCTCCGATCCATATCTGAAAGACCCATGGCATTACAAATTCACTCTGGTTTGCTAAGGAGTCCCCATCGATAGCTCGTTAAGACGTGTTCCTCGTCTAGGCAGAGAGTTCTGGTCTTAGGCATCCCTAAGGGAGCATTTTATCCACCTTTGAATGATTTGATCTAATTAGTGTCAGGGCTCTTCTCGTGTATTGGGGAGGTCTTCACTCAGACGATAGAGCCAATACTTGATAGGGTTTGTTGGACCTCTTACCTTGAGTCCTATAGTAAGTGGGCTCTCATGGGACTATCATTTATCAGGCAGGCCTTTATGAACCTTTGGACTGTAAAATATTAGGCCGTAAATCTCACCCTCCCTAAAAAAAATTACTACTCTATTAGTATTGAGAAAATTATCAGCATTATGCCCATGCATGCACGGCATCTAATATGTTACGTACAGTGGCATACGCTTTAAAAGAACTGTTACGAGGTCCACCTTTATAAGTTGCAATTGTAGGTCAACAATCACCGCAAGCAAGATTCTTGGGACTTCAGCTGGGCAAATATATAGCGATCACTTCCTACTTACCAAGGAATCGGCCCAATCAGATATTGGTTGACTCCTCAAACTTGGAACTGTCCGTCTAATCATGAAGGCCCCCTTTAAAATTCGAACCGAGATATCTTGCGACCCCATACGGTCGAATACGGTGTCCGGAGCCGGTCAACGAGAATATATGTGAAGGGAGAGTGTGGGTCTCTCACATTTCTCTCTTATCGCGTCTAACAATTCCGATAACAAAGTGACCCAAAAGATTTAAGAATTGACCAAGAGAGTTGCTAGATTCCATCGTGTGGGTTCTCTGTATCGAGTACATGGGCTGGCCCGAGTCACTAAAGCACAACTTTTTCTCCTACTCCGAAGTAAATAAATGCCTACAATCTAACACATCTGCGCGCATGTATTCTCCGGTTTTCCATGAATTCTCAAAAATATTTTTGAATCGCATCAAAATATAGTGTATATTTGAAGGAAGAGGCACCAGCAAGGTTACCCACCGTGGGGTGGCACGCCGTGGTAAGATGTCAAGAAACACTGCCGTATGTGCCAAAGGGATTGTACGTCCCGGAGAGACGAGGCCCCTGAGGAAGGCGAGAAAGAGGCTGCAGGTAGCGGAATAGAGTGAAGACGTTCCTGTAGCAACCAAGATTAAAAGGAGTTAAACCTCTGGAACATTTGGAAGGAAAAGGAGCACATTAACGGACTTCAGAAACTTGTGAGGAACAGGGCATGTAACAAATATTAGGAGCACTTAATTGGCCTCAAGTACTCCCCTAGGTCAGAGGGGCAATAAGGAGGCAAGGGTACTTATCGCCCTTCGGGAGGTTGAAGGCAGGAGTAATGAGAAGCAAATAGTGTTGCGTTTATGTTAAAAGATACGGGAGACGAGCAGAGTGTGCATTCTATCCAATGTTGCTAGAGCTCTGCACTGCTTCCATCGTGTTTCTCTGTATGGGGCTTAGGTATGATCCATTAATGTTGTTAATCATGTTCATGTGTAGGTGGGACGCGTGCTTCTCTAGCTTCTTGTAGGTATATAGTTAAGAGTTAATGAAACTTGCTATATATCTTCCAAAAAAAAAAAGAAAAGAAAGATAGGAGGTTCTCTTATAAAAGGGAGGTCTAACTCTCCCCTTCCGAGCCTGCGGCTTGCTTCGGTGATTCACCTGCCTCTCTTATTAAGAGAAAGTCACGGGTTTGATCTCATTTCTACCACTTCTACGTTTCGAGAGTAGGACTCAAATTATGTTCCCGCCATTTGGGCAGGCTTATGTCACAAAATGAGGATGATAATTGTCATTAATGATGTCAACAATATCTACAAATCTGATTACTTACATCATCCGATCTGTGATCTGTGATGTGTTAGGGTAAATATCTGATAAACGGATATGAATTCGAGTTCAAATATTTTTAAAAATATTTGTTTCATATTCAGATTGATTATGAATTTAATACACTCAGTCCATATCCAATTCGAACCTGTCCTCAATAACTCACTATGTATATTGAGCCTATAATTTTGACATCGCTGTCCATTTTTTTGGGTACGTAAATTTGACTTTTTTGTTAAAAATGTAAGGATATTTTTATAAAATATAAAAAATATTTTGAAAAATAAATAATCGACCGAACTTTTTTTTTCTCACTTCTCATGAATCTCACTTTCTTTTGGACGTGGATGTGAACTCTTATTTTTTTAAACAGATATAGATATCCGTGATATATATATCCGTATTCGTAGCCTCGAAAATAATAGGATACTATTCGGGTACGATATTTATAAAATTTTCACGAATAAAATGTGACATTGATCGACGTGAGCTAAACTCGATCCATTAATTTACATCCCTAAACGTCACCCCTCGGGGGCGAATTTGTCGCATGCCTCTCTCCGTGAATTGGGTCAGTCTTGATTTCTAATACTTTGAGCAGGTGTACTAGTGTCCAACCATTGAACCACCGTATGAAAATAAAAATAAAAATAAAAAAATCCGTCCCCCTCCGAATTGCCTCTGCCTCTTATTTCACAAGGGGGGAAGGCATAAAATTGTTTTGAAAAGGATCTTTCTGAGTTTATCTCAACTCTCGTCCGTCTCCCTTGCAGTACGGGAAGAAGTGAACATAGAAGTAAGGCTGCATTTGAGAACGGCCTTGAGTAGAGATTCGAGAGATTCTGATGATTAGAATTCTCCAACAAGATTTTATCATTTACAGACATATTATATTTATTTTGATTTTCGTGTGCAAGATATTATTAAAGAAGAGGGAATCCTGACTCATGGCGTGAGCTCTCTCGGAATCTCCCGGAGCTCACTCCACCTAGTTTTTCAGCTGATTCTGGGAAGGTTTTACCATTTTATTTTATCATTTGACCCACTGTATCCGCTCACGGCACAGGCGATAATTGATGTTGGGTGAGATCCAATCCTGTGGGCACAGACAACGAAGGAGAAATTCAAATTTTTGTATGAGTCACGGGCGACCATAGAACGGTAGGTTATGAAAGTCTTTTAACCCAACCTATCCCACTCTTTCACGAGTGCTGCAACTCACCCCAGATATCATATAATTCTTAACATTTTATAAAAAATCTCTGACATGCTCACACGCCGTATGAATACGAGATTATGAAACAATTCGCAAAGTCACAATTCTTTACTAGGGTAGACATTTTCTTCCTCGGTTGCTGGAGGTGCACAGGGAAGAGATTATGCAGCAAGAAAATGCTTCTGTGGCAGTTCCATGGGAAAAAAAGAAAGATAAAACGTCTCTGTTGCTTATCATTTTCAGTGTTAGAATTTAAAACGTCGACAAGCTAACAAAAGTGAAGGGGATTTTAAATTAGACTGCATGGACAGCAAATGATGGCACCATGGCACACGATAAACGACTGTGAAATGATTAAGGCTTCATTAATTTGTCAATGACAACTGGGAGTATGGGCTGCGACGCAAAGGTGCCGACTGCCTTCCCGTTGAATTGTAATTATAAACATTCGGATCGCCGGGCGTCAGCATCTCGAGTATTCTACTCTTAACTCTCATACTCTTTATATTGTCATAAATACTCTCACGATTTGTAATACCATTTTGATTATATTCCTTAGGTTTCAATATCGTCAAAGTTGATAGGTTAATTATTCAGTTGAAATATAAAATATATATTTTAAAAGAATATACATAAAAATATGAAGATCCAAGGCTAATATATATATGTCATTATTTTAACTATATAATAAGATGAAACATTTTTTTCTGCTCTTAATTAAATATAAAGACGAAGTTAAATAAATGGTATGTGAAAGTAAGACCTGTCAGTGTGGTCCAGCCCATGTGGGCATATTATAAGTGAGAGGGGGTGGGGGTATATCATACCCCCCACCATCTCATATCCACCCACACCCGATACCTAATAAACACACAGTGAAAAACTAAAAACGTGCAGCAGCGGCTCTTCTCTTCCGGCTGCGGTGTTCTTGCGGGAAAGAGAGGAAGGAAAGAGAAAGAGGAAGATGAAGGAAAGACAAAGAGGAAGAGTGGGAGAAATAGGTTAGCCCGGTGAACTCGGGTATTTTGTTCTCTCACTTTGGAGATTTATCCCGGTTGAGGTATTCTCACATCCCTCCATTCTCTTATGTGTATACCTCAAGATTTGGGTAAATCTTGAGAGAAGAAAACCGTGTATTGCTATTTCTACATAGTGGATCACTGTCGGTTTACCCCGTGCTTTTTCTCTCTCCATGTCGAGGGAGGGTTTTCCACGTTAAAAATCCGGTGCATTTTGTGTGTGATTGTTCTCTTGTTGGTTTGGTGTTTTTCGACTCGGATACGTACGTGTGTGGATGGCATAGAACTTATTGTGGTTGCACAGGGCCGCCGAAGGTGTGCGGATAGAATTTATTTCCGTGTTGATTTCTCCGACTACACATATATTTGTGCCTAGTATATTTCTTACAGCTCCCCAACAAGTGGTATCAGAGCCAGGTTAAATTACATGCATTATTATTGTGAGTCGGAATGTCGGACAGTGGAGCGTCTAGCACCATGATAAAATTAAATAATACAAATTGGATTATTTGGAAGCCAAAAATGGAAGACATCCTATATTGCAAGGATTTGTATGATCCGATTGAAGGTATGTGGACACACTTTTTATTTGATAAAATCGTTCGTTTATCTGTTTATTGGCGTCTATTAAGTGCGTGGGCGTGCCAGTCACAAAGTGACGATTTATTGTGCGCTCGATCTGACTAATCAGACGATTGTGTGGTTCGTGTCGGGACTAGAACCCGCTGCGCCATAAAGGTCACGGCGTCATTTACATCCCCTCG
The DNA here is from genome assembly GCA_022559845.1 of Amorphophallus konjac. NCBI lineage: Eukaryota > Viridiplantae > Streptophyta > Magnoliopsida > Alismatales > Araceae > Amorphophallus > Amorphophallus konjac. The sequence continues at coordinate 25,801,530 of CM040128.1, forward strand.
GAGAGGGGATCACCCTTGATTAATCGCCGGGAAAAGGGGCCTCATGGCCAGGAAAATATATCGAGAGAAACAAGCCGATAGCGGTCTCGAATCAGTCGGAAAGCCCTATGTCTAGGGAAACAAGCATTCGAAATATGTCGGTCACTCAAGGGACCATTTTGATATTCGGACGAGCGTCTGGCTTTAGAGAATCGTGATCATCACGGGGAAAACTGGAGCATATGTATGCCGGGGTACGGCAAGTTTATCGTTCAAAGGGATGGGAGGCATTCGGTTGAATCCCGGTTAGAGCGGTCGGAAACCGATAGGTTTGTTCGCCCGGTGCAAGACCAAACTACGACCATACTGCGGTGGGCCCCCCGCGGTCGAAGTCGGGCTCGCGTGGGTATCATTAATATTTCCGGTGCCGAAGGGCAGCGGGAAAGTGTCCCGGGACTAGATTCCGAAACAAAGATTTGTACATAGCTAACCGACTATAGGCCTAGGATGTGGGTCAGGCGATGACCATGGTTGGGGCGAACCCGAGGTCCAAATGTGACTCACGAAGGTCTTATTGATATTCCCGCACGTAGGGTCCGGGGAAGACTAGAGCCGTCTCGTTCCATTCGGATTTTGTCGGTCATACACGGACCATTTTATGTTCGGACAAAGGTCCGTGTAGAAAACAAGACGGTGACGGGAGCGAATCCGTGTACATGTCTACCGTGAGTACGACAAGTTTAGTGCAAGTGCGGGGCTAGATCCCGATATATATGTCGGTCACTAACGGACCATCCAGTATTCGGACGAGAGTCCGTATTCGAAGCATCGAAGACAACGACAAAGACACATGGATGTCTGCCGTAGGTGCGGCAAGTTTAATGTGGGTGCGGGATCGGATCCCGATGAAGATGGGTCAAGCTGATGATCTATTGGCCCGAGGTGGTTGCGGACTATGGCCATATCGGGGTTTCCGAGGACCACGTCTGATGCCACGGGGAGTCATTACTTTTCTTTTCACGCATAGTCTTGGGAAACGAAGGTTCCAAGGTATACGTGCATGTCGGTCACGGTCGGACCATTCATTGTTCGGACGCGAGTCCACGTTTGAAGCATCGAAGATGATGATAAAACCGTGCAAATGTCTACCGTAGACACGACGAGTTTAATGTGGGGTTGCGGGATTAGATCCCGGGAGAAGCGGGTCGAGTTAACGAACTATTGGCCCGGGATGTGTTCGGATCGTGACCATGTCGGAGGCTCCGAGGTCCACGTCCGATACCACAAGGCATCATTGATTTTCTCTTTGCGCCAAGTCCGGGGGAGTGAATTGTTAAGTATGGAGCCCGAACTCGCCATCGTGCGCCCTCACACGCGGATCGACCTGCGCGGTCAGGTCGTGGGGGTCAAGGGGGCAACGCCCCTTGCGGGGGTTTCCGGGGGCAGCGCCCCCGGAACAAAAATTCAATTAAGGCGCGGGTGATGGAGCTCCTTTCGTTCATTCTTTTATTAATGGCATTAATCTCTTGTATTTCCCCTTGAACCTTTTTATTCCCTTTTTACTAGCCATTTATCCCTTTTTGTTAAGGAAGCACGCCGGATATGGGAAGGAAGAATATGGCGCCGATTTAGGGTCTTGACAGGAGGAAATGGGGCGCCGTTTTAAGGTGAATAGGGGAGAAATGGGGCACGCCGTTTTATGGTTCAATAGGGGAGAAATGGGGCGCGCCGCTTTAAGGTTCAAAAGGGGAGAAATGGGGCGCGCCGCTTTAAGGTTCAAAAGGGGGGAAATGGGGCGCGCCGGTTAAAGGGAGATGCCATAGGGCGCGCCGGTTAAGGGGGGTCCAAGCCCAGGAGAGAAGGGAGTCAAGGGCGCGCCGTTTTAACGGTTAAACAAAGGGGGGCGCGCCGAAATTGGGCCATTCAAAGGGAGAGGGGCGCGCCGTTTTAAGGGCGCCGGATTAGAATTGAAAGGGGTGCACCGTTTTTAGATTGCAAATGGAGATGGGGCTATTGTGAGGAGGGTTAAAACGGCGCCATGGAGCGGTGGCCGCGACGGATTAGCCCCTCCCGAGAGTTTCTTGATTTTGACTGTGTGCTTTCTTTTCTTTCACCTGCAGGTTGGGTTAATGACAGGTTTATTCATCCATTTGGAAGATTAGGTTGATGAAAAAGGGGGTTTAATCATTTTTAGTCGTTCATTGAGGTGAATTAGCATGAATGCTTAAGTATTCGTTCGAAGGGTTTGATTCACAGAGCTTACTGTGTGTTGTTCTTGTTCTCAGAGGTGGTTTGTTCGTTCGTTCCTGAGTGTTTTTGGCCATGGCGAGAATCCGGCAGCATCTCCCCCGGACCGGGACTTGCCAGAGATAAAGGAGAGTCACCACACGGATTACTCCCGGGTAAACTCTCAAGAAATGCGGAACGGCCTCACGGCGGTCCGTTAGCCCAAGTGTGAGTGTGGAACGCTCGAGGGCCAGCCTACGAGAGCGACCACGGCTCACGGGTGATAACTTCATAAGCGGGACGAATGTGTGCCACGAGAGGCCATGAATGTTCATCCCCTGACGGACTCCTTCGAAGGCCATGCTATGGAGAAGCAAGCTTCGAAGGGCATGGATGAGGAGAAGGCAGAGAGAAAGAGAGGGAAGCAGAAGAACACCGTATGTTGCAAAAAGGGCTTTTCTTTTTATTCGTTTGCAAAGAGAAATACAGTTGGGAATCTACCCTAAAGCGAGAAAAGGAGAGAATACAGTAGAGGGAAAGGAGGGAATACATCGCTGGGGGAGGGGGAACGGAGCACAAGCTCCTCCCCCTCCGAGCTCACCTCTCACTCTCACTCTCCTCTCTCTTTCTTTCTTCACCTCTCTGGCATGGATGGGTGGAGCTTCCTTCTCTTCTTTTTCTTCTTCTCTTCACTGCATACAGCCGAGGGGGTTCGAGCAGCTCTCCTCTTTTTTCTTCTTCTCCAGTGGAGCATGCCTCTTATAGAACGGACAGTGGGGGAGAAAACTCCCGCCACCTCTGCCTTGTTCGCAACAACGTTGTTGTTGTGCTGGATGATGCTGGTTCGTGGAGTACACTGGCGTTCGTCCGAGGATGGGACATTCACGGATTTGTCGAGAGGATCTGCTGCTGCTGCTGCCGTCACTGCCGCTTTGCTGTCGTTCGGGAGGAGGAGACACGGCTTCAAACATTAAATGTCATCTGCGCCGCGTATGGTGCAGAACAGAGCATCGGAGTTTCGATGGGATGGCATGGGGTTAAATCGGCGCGGTGGAACAGTGCCCGCGCCGGTTTAAACCCAAGTGCAATTGGTGTGCCGTGTTAAGATTACAAATGGGCGCGCCGGATTAAATCTTTGCAAAGGGGCGCCGTATTAGAGTGTAAAGGGGGGCACTTCCTTCAAATGAGCGCGCCGGGTAAGTTGTGCATAAGGTGGCGCCGTATTAACCTTCAAAGGGGTGGCCTCTTCAACAGTGAGCGTGCCGTTTTAACACAAAGCAAGTGGAGCTCGTATTAGAGCATGAAATAAGGGCGCGCCGTTTTAAAGTAGGGGGGGCGCGCCGTTTTAAGGCGTGCCGCTTTAAGGCCCTTCCGCACCGTTTTAAGCACCGAACGGATTCTTTCCGAAGTCGAGGCCGTTTATATGAATGTTGGCATTCCCAGAATGTTCCGGTTGCATTGCATGGCTTCCACAATTTTCTGTTCGCAGCCTCCGGGACTCGGTCCTAGACTTTGCGTGACTTTCGGTGCAAGTTGAGACTGTGCCAGAGTTCCCGACTCTTCTCTGATTCAGCTCTCGGCATGGCTGGTCGGAGCCTTGTAGCTGTATCTTTTGCTTAGGGGGCTTCCTTAGCGGGTAGCGGACCACCAAGTGAGTTCTCGTCCTGATCGGGCGAGGCATGAGATTTATTCAGCATTTCTATCTTCGACTCGCGCTCTAATGTGTAGACGCGAATGTCGCCATCACCATCATCGTCATTTTTTTGGCGTCCACAAGGTAATGGAGCCAAACCGGAGGCTATGTCCGCTAAAGATTGGGAAAAATTAAATCGGAAGACTATTGGCACAGTTAGACAATGGGTAGATGACAGTGTGTTTCACCATGTTTCGAGTGAAACCAGTGCACAAGCATTGTGGAAAAAATTAGAATCCTTGTATGAGCAGAAGACCGCAGGTAACAAGGCTTTTATTATTCGAAAGCTTGTTAATTTGAAATTCAAAGAAGGTAACAGTGTTGCAGAGCATTTGAATGAGTTCCAGAGTTTGGTGAATCAGTTGGCTACAATGAAAATGACTTTAGAAGATGAACTCTAGGCTTTGTTGCTTTTGAGATCTTTGCCAGACAGTTGGGAAACCTTGGTTATGTCAGTTAGCAATTCTGCTCCTAATGGTGCGTTGTCTATGAGTTTAGTTACTGCTAGCTTGTTTAATGAAGAAACAAGAAGAAAATTAACTGGATCAGATAATGCACAGGCTCTTGTCACAGAGAACAGGGGGAGGAGTAAATCAAAGTATAATGATCAGTCAAGGGGTCAAAGCAAGTCCAGAGACAGATCAAAGTCCAAGAGTAGAGCATACTTTCATTGTGGAAAAGAAGGTCACCTAAAGAGGAACTGAAGGGTATGGAAGAGAGAGATGAAAGAGAAGAAGGATAAAAATCAGATGAAGACAGAGGATGATCAAAACAATGCAGCTACATTATTAGAGGGTGATAATGTCATCCTCACAATAGAGGGAGACACTTGTTTGCATTTCACAGGGCATGATTCAGAGTGGATAGTAGACACTGGTGCTTCCTATCATGCAACTTCTAAAAGGGAGCTCTTTACATCTTACAAGACAGGAGATCTTGGAAATGTGAAGATGGATAATATTAGCTACTCAAAGGTTATTGGTATTGGTGATGTGTGTTTGCAAACAAATGCAGGGTATGCACTAACTTTGAAGGATGTGCGGCATGTTCCTGATTTGCGTCTCAATCTTCTCTCCGGTATTGCTCTAGATAAGCAAGGTTTTGAGCACAGATTTAGTCAAGGAAAATAAAAATTGACTACAGGCTCATTGATTGTTGCCAAGGGAAATGCTTGTTGTGGTCTTTACAAGACTCATGCAAAAGTGTGCAAAGATGTGTTGAATGTTGTACAAGATGATTCATCTCTAGATTTGTGGCACAAAAGGTTAGGACATATGAGTGAGAAAGGACTGTAACTTTTAGCGAGGAAGTCTTACATTCCCTCCATGAAAGGTATGACTCTTAGTCCTTGTGATTATTGTTTACTTGGAAAGCATCATAGAATTTCTTTTCGTTCTTCATCACAACGAAAAAGTTACATTTTAGATTTGATTTATTCTGATGTTTGTGGTCCTTTTGAGGTGCAGTCCATGGGTGGAAATAGGTACTTTGTCACTTTCATTGATGATACATCTAGAAAGGTGTGGGTTTATTTACTGAGGACAAAAGATCAAGTGTTTCAGTCATTTCAAAATTTTCATGCTATGGTGGAAAGAGAGACAAGTAAAAAGTTGAAATGTCTCCGCACAGATAATGGAGGAGAGTACATCTCCAAAGAATTTACAGATTATTGTGCAGCTCATGGCATAAGACATGAAAGGACTGAACCAGGCACCCCACAACATAATGGTGTAGCAGAAAGAATGAACAGAACCATTCTGGAAAAGGTGAGATGTATGTTGAGGATGGCAAAGCTACCAAAGAGCTTCTGGGCTGAAGCTGTTCGCACTGCTTACTATTTGATAAATAGATTTCCTTCTGTTCCTTTGGATTTTGAAATTCCAATGAAGATTTGGTCAGGGAAGGAGGTATCCTACAATCACTTGAAAGTGTTTAGATGCAAGGCATTTGTGCATGTCCCCAAGGACCAAAGGCGGAAACTTGATGACAAAGCCATTCCTTGTATTTTCTTAGGCTATGGAAATGAAGAGTTTGACTTCAGGTTATGGGATCCAGAAAAGAAGACAGTGGTCAGACAGAGAGATGTGATCTTTTATGAAGATCAGAATATTGAAGACATCAAAGAAACAAAGTTGAAAGGTCAATCTTCCTACAGTGCTCCAGATCTCGCACCCATTCCTTCTCCAGTGCAAGAGCTTATATATGGAGAAGAAATGCAAGGTGAAGATGACAGTGATGCTGAGCCAGAGCAGGAGGTTTCTGAGCAGGGGGAGCATCAAGAGTTAGAGATCAGGAGGTCTTCCAGAGTGCTACAGCCATCATCAAAATATCATCCCTCTCAGTATATGCTGCTTACTGAGGAGGGGGAGCCAGAGAGCTTTGAGGAGGTGCAATCTCATAAAGACAAAGATAAGTGGTTCAAAGCCATGCAGAGCGAGATGAATTCACTTAAGCTGAATAATACTTATGAGTTGGTGGACCTTCCTAAAGGCAGAAAAGCATTGAAGAACAAGTGGGTTTTCAAGCTGAAAAAGGATGGCAATGCAGAGTACTTAAAGTATAAAGCTAGATTGGTAGTGAAAGGTTTTGCACAAAAACATAGAATTGATTTTGATGAAATATTTTCTCCTGTTGTAAAGATGACTTCTATCAGGATGGTTCTAGGCTTGGTTGCAAGCTTAGACTTGGAACTTGAGCAGATAGACGTGAAGACTGCCTTCCTTCATGGTAATTTGGAGGAAGAGATCTATATGGTACAACCAGAAGGTTTTGAAGTGAAAGGTAAGAAACACATGGTATGCAGGTTGAAGAAAAGCTTGTATGGATTAAAGCAGGCACCTAGACAGTGGTACAAGAAATTTGACTCATTTATGGTGAGCCATGGGTACCAGAGGACAGTTGCAGATGCATGTGTTTACTTCAGAAAATTATCAGATGTGAGTTTCATTATCCTTTTGCTTTATGTTGATGACATGTTGATTGTTGGTCAGGATACTCAAGAGATTGATAAATTGAAAGCAGATTTATCAAAGTCCTTTGATATGAAAGACTTGGGACCAGCATGCAGAATATTGGGCATGGATATTTTTCGTGACAGGAAAATTAAGAAATTGTGGTTGTCACAAAGAAATTATATTGAACGAGTGCTTGACAGGTTCAATATGAAGAATGCCAAGTCTGTGAGTACTCCATTAGTAGCTCATTTCAAACTCAGCAAGAAGTCATGTCCCTCTTCTAAGGAAGATATGGAAGAGATGGAGATCATTCCTTACTCCTCAGCAGTTGGAAGTTTGATGTATGCTATGGTTTGCACCAGGCCTGACATTACACATGCAGTTGGTGTAGTGAGCAGATTCCTTTCTAATCCAGAGAAAGAGCATTGGGAAGCAGTGAAGTGGATCTTCAGATACTTGAGAGGTAGCTCTAGAGTGTGTTTGACATTTGGGAGTTCAGAACCAGTTCTAGAAGGCTTTACAGATGCTGATATGGCAGGTGACCTTGATCACAGAAAATCTACCTCAGGGTGCTTATTTACTTTTGCAGGGGGAGCTGTGTCCTGGCAGTCCAAATTGTAAAAATGTGTTGCTTTATCTACTACTGAGGCAGAGTATATTGCAGCAACTGAAGCAGGGAAAGAAATACTTTGGCTGAAAAGATTTTTGCAGGAATTGGGTTTGAAGCAAGAAGAGTATGTGATTTTTTGTGACAGTCAGAGTGCTATGGACTTGAGCAAAAACTCCACATATCACTCCCGAACAAAGCACATTGATGTGAGATACCATTGGTTGCGAGATGCTATTGAGCAACAACAGATGAAGCTGAAGAAGATTCATACAGATAAAAATCCTTCTGATATGATGACAAAGGTGGTTCCTAGAGAGAAACTAGAGTTATGTCGGCAACTGGTTGGCATGGACTCCCGGTGAGGAGTCATCTCAGTACTACCCCCCACCATGGGCTGGAGGGGGAGATTGTTAGTGCGGTCCAGCCCATGTGGGCATATTATAAGTGAGAGGGGGTGGGGGTATATCATACCCCCCACCATCTCATATCCACCCACACCCGATACCTAATAACCACACAGTGAAAAACCAAAAACGTGCAGCAACGGCTCTTCTCTTCCGGCTGCGGTGTTCTTGCGGGAAAGAGAGGAAGGAAAGAGAAAGAGGAAGAGGAAGGAAAGAGAAAGAGGAAGAGTGGGAGAAATAGGTTAGCCCGGTGAACTCGGGTATTTTATTCTCTCACTTTGGGGATTTATCCCGGTTGAGGTATTCTCACATCCCTCCATTCTCTTATGTGTATACCTCAAGATTTGGGCAAATCTTGATAGAAGAAAACCGTGTATTGCTATTTCTACATAATGGATCACTGTCGGTTTGCCCCGTGGTTTTTCTCTCTCCATGTCGAGGGAGGATTTTCCACGTTAAAAATCCGGTGCATTTTGTGTGTGATTGTTCTCTTGTTGGTTTTGTGTTTTTCGATTCGGATACGTACGTGTGTGGATGGCATAGAACTTATTGTGGTTGCACAGAGCCGCCGAAGGTGTGCAGATAGAATTTATTTCCGTGTTGATTTCTCCGACTACACATATATTTGTGCCTAGTATATTTCTTACAGCTCCCCAACAAGACCATATATGATAACATAAAATTTATTATAGCAGTATATATGCCAATGCAAAGAGTATATAGAGTAGAGTAAGATGGATTAGTATGTATATAATTACCTCTAAAAATATAATAAATTATAGAGGGCCATCAACCGAGGAGATAAAAAGCCTCAGACACTCGAGCACCTCAACCATGCAGAGTCCGAGGACCTCCACCACGCCAGGGCTCGTCGGATTAGATTTCTTAAGGGTATCCGTGCAACTAACTCCGTGTACATGCATGTTGTCCAAACCTTATCCTACTCATTATAGGTTGCCCAAACCTTTGGGTGCACATTTGAAATACGTAATCTACATGATATAATTAGTGCCGTAGATGATACTCTCATATCTACAATACAAGATTTGTCAAATCGAGATGGGACGGGTAGAACTGTCCGTCCCGTCCCATCTCAGTTATAGATCGGGACGATCGGTCTGTAAGACGTAATCGAGACACTTTATATATTTGATATTTTATTTTAAATATAAAATATTTTATAAATAAGTTGGTTAATTGTCTTTGTTTGTTTAGGATAGTTTGGGTTCGAAATCCACCGATTACATGCGTTTGTTTCGTTCTTTTTAAAGATTTTCAATCAAAAAACCTTAAGAATTCATTGGCATTCACGAGATTGGATCTTTCTTTTTAAAGATTTTCAATCAAAAATTTTTTAAAATTCATTGACATTCACAAGATTCAATCTTGGGACATCTGGATGAAACGCACAAACCAACTAACCTAAGAATTTTCTTGTATTATTTTACATATACTTTATATATAAAGATTCTTTGCACCTTACGATACGGAACGGGACGATACCGTATCGTCTTGTCCCGACATAAAATTAGGTCTTACAAATCTTAAAACATAGATGCTAAGGTTGAAGGGGCCCAGGACTATAAACTCAAAGAACCCACATGTGTTTTTCGATATGAGATTTATCTTCCATTCGGGGCTGCAACACTCCCCTTCATGGTTAAGATGGACCGTAAAATTTAGATTAGAAGGAAGGTGACGCAAATACCCTAGTGGGCCTTGGCATGCTCTAATACCATCTTACAAACCTTAAAATCTAAGTGCTAAGGTTGAAGAGACATAGGACTATACACTCAAGGAACTCACATGTATTTTTCGATATGAAATTTATCTCCCGTTCAGGGCTCCAATAGACGTCCGGTACGAACGAGCCGGCAAATCTTAAGTTATAACCATTATCAATACACTTTCTTTAGACAGGTCATGTTCCCAACTGTCCCTTTTTAATTCTAGGGGTACGTACGCAAAAGGTGCCTTCTCTTATTAAAAAGATAAAGTTCGTATATTTATTTTTCAAAATCTTGTGTATTTTAGTCATAATTTTTACTCATAATTCTTGTATTCTTTATATTTATATTGTCATATGTACATCTAACAAAAAAAATGTGCATGACTTTTAAAAGTTAGGTCGGTGGTAATCATCTTCAGTTTTGTTTCTTTAAGCAAGTCAATAAACCCACTAACATATTTTTCCGGGGGTACGTATACAAAATGTCTTCTCATGAAACTCTTCAGCCGTAGGCTGGAATCAACTATGGCAGATCGCACGCGGCTTTTTTTGCCTGCCGACAGGCCACCGCAAGCAACTCGGAAGTGTGAACAAAGTAAAAACATAATTTTAAAAATTTACAAATGGATTCGATGTAGGGTCAAGGTTTGTCGCCCGGTCGACCCGATCGACCCGGTCTCGGTCTGGGTCAGGTTGATCCCATCTCGATCCGACCCAGTCCGTCTCGTTCTAAAACACCACTTTATATATATATAATATACAAAATAATATAATAAAATAGAAAAACACATATTATATATATAATATTATATAATATAATATTAAAATAATAGACCGACCCGGTGGTGACCCACGGCCCGGCCGACCCGGTCCCGACCTGGGTCGAGTCGGGTCGTGCGGGTCGGTGCGAGACGCACCGGGTCGGCAAACCATGTGTAAGGTGAATAATCCGTATTGAATTGTAAAATAAAGTAAACAAATAAGTTTAAAATTTTATAAATCAATTCGATACGAGGTAAATAATCTGTATCAAATTGTATAGATCGATTCGATACGATCAATTTATGATACATAATTGATAGATTATTTATTTTCTTTTAAATATTACATATAATATTTTGTGTTAAATATATTTTTGTAGATAATTTGATTCGAAATATCTCATTGAAATATTACGACCAACATTCGAAACTCTTTTCATTATCTTTTAAAAAAACTTAGTCAAAATTTTTTTGACAAACGTGAGATTCAAATTCTTTATCTCACATATAATTAATAAATTTATTAATTATTAATATATATTTATTATATTTTATTATGATATATATTTATTAAATATTTTTCATTTTTTACATTCGTTACATATGGCAGTATGATACGTTACCACGTCGGATCACAACGTTCCAGCAAAAAAATCGATATGACCGGCAAACCTTGCAAACAACCCCCTGGGCAAACTTTGGAAAAAACACTATCGCTATTTCTTATTGGATTAAATTAAATCAGATGCTTGACTAAACAAGTAATTTTATGTGGGGGGGTTTACATTAAAAATGACACATTAAAAAATTGGAAAAATAAAGTGTGGTCTCCGGCTAGAAGCAAGGAATCGTGTTCGCCGGCGGCGGCTGCTGCACCAGCAGCAGGACGCCGAGGCAGAAGGCGAGGGCCAGGCGCCCCGCTGCGCCCATCCCGGCAGCGCCGTTGTAGAAGGTCTCGCTCTGGCTGCTGGGCGTCGCCTCGATCGGGGGCAGCGGCGGGGGCGTCGACGGTGTCGGCGGCGGCGGGGGCGGCTGGTTGAGCGCCGGCGGCAGCCCGCTGCCGTGGGCGACCACGATGTGGAATCGCATCCCCTTCTGGCACTGTACCCCGTTGCCGGCGCTGGAAAAGTAGTAGTTGTACCCGTCCACCGTCAGGGGCACCGCGATCGCGACCGCCCCGCGCCTGCCGGTCCCCCCGTCGGCCCCGTCGAGGGACGTCCACTGGGTGGTGAGGTTGCCGTAGTCCTGGTCCAGGCTGCACAGCCCATACGTCGTCTTGTTGTAGGTCTGGATCACCGTCGAGTTCACGTTCGTCTGGAAGACTGCATAAAGACCACAACACCAGCATCACCATCAGAAAACAAAAGCAGGAAATGTGGTGGGGGAAACCGGGAAACCTCCGCCATGGAGAAGGTGGGAGACCGTACTGAGGTAGTCGCCGAGGAAAAACTTCTGCTTGGAGGCCCAGGAGGCGTAGTCGGCGGCGGCCTTGTTGGAAGCGGAGACGAAGACCCAGCCAGCGGCGCCCCCGACGGTGTGGTTGGTGGCCTGTGCGGACGCCGAGAGAAAGCACGCGGCCACCACGAGGGCGACGGCGGCCACCGGCCTCGCCATTGCGGGTACCCCCAGAGAAGAAGCTGGGGGGTGGCGGAGGCACAGGAGGGTAGAGATGGAGAAGAGGAAGTGGGAAGAATGGAATCCCAAGAACCCACCCACCGCTGCTTCCTCTTATCTTGAATAATCCGATTTTTTTCTTTGTTTTATGTTATTTGTCTACTTTTGTTTATTAGGGTATTAAATGGCTGTCCATATTACTTTTTTGTTAGTTTTTTTTTTTTGTTTATGTTCATATAGTGGGGAGGACTTTTGTGAGGCTCGGCAGCTGGCATTCGATGGACACCACCGTTTCAAATGCACGTGGCTATGCGCACCGAACATGTGTCTCCATTTATGTTAGTGATACGGACAATCGTAACGTAGAGTCTAGAAACTGATCTCTCGTATGTTGTATCATATTTTTAATATTTATTTATTAAAAAATATCATCCGTTCATCCGTGAAAATTTACAATCATCAGAGAAATGGAATCATATGGAGCCTTAGATGTTATCCCAACGAATAATTCTCCGATACTTAAGTTAGAACTTAAGTGAACGAGGATCAAAAGAGGACAGGGTAAAGAGAGGAGGATGAGAGTCGTTGAATCAAACTTGGAGTGGTGGTCAGATTTCTGGAGGAGTGCTTGTCACGTCCAACAAGTGTTCAGAGAGTGTTCGTGAGACTGGAAGAGTGTTCGGAAGTTGACCGGACTCTCCTCTGTAGAAGTCCCTCTCTGAAACTGTCAGTCTGTCGTAGCATGTGTTGAGTCTTTCTTGCCATGTTCATGTGTCTCTATCCCTTGTCCCTGGTAGGAGATCCCTTTTATAGGGGTTGTCCTCCTGGCGGTGGAGGTTTATCTCTTAACATGGAAAGCCGTGAGTCGTGGGATAACGTCTCTCCGCGATCGTGAGGAGTTTTCCGTTGAGCATCCGTTCCTCCAGAGTTAGACGACCTTTAGACGAGTCTTACGGTACCCATGGGGTGTGCTCACCTTTATTGGAGTCAAGGCCGATGATGACGGGAGTAATGTTTGGTCGCCGGAGAGTCATCCGGTATTCGATATACCCGGGTTGATGTCCTTTGTGGGCTGACGAATCCGATGACTGACCCTATTAAGTCATCTGCCGTGGGTCGTGGTCATCAGGGATCCATCATTCGCGTTATAGATCTTAGGCCGACGTGAACCTAATATCAATGAGTCACGCGTGAACTATGTCGATTCGACCCTCCTCACATAGTAATATCACAATTACGTGTGATTTCACAGAGAAAAGGGTTTAATTTTTATGTTTGTTATGCATGTCTCTTCATTTTAACGTTTTGTTCCATCCATGTTGCCTAACCAGAGTCACCGGATCACCAATGTTGCGTAGCCTCTGGATTCTTTTATTATCTGACAGAGGGAGGACAAGGCTCCATGAGAATTGATGACCTTCCGTTGCCAGAGTTTCAATTTTCCCTTTTAGTAGGAGTGGAGGAAAGCATTTATATGTCTTCTTTTTTAACGTTTGTCCGTTCCATTCCATCGGTCGCACCAATTTTTTATTAGTACGATATAATATAATATCGTATCACTATGTATAGTAAGATGTTAGAATAAAAAATATTTAATAAATATATATTATTATAAAATATAATAAAATATTATATTATGTGTCACTTATTAGTTAGTTAATGTGTTAATTGTCTGTGAGATAAAAGGGTTTAAAATCTCATTAATATCATATTTTTTGACTTATTTTTTTTAAAAATAAGAAAGTAACATCACTAGTATATTTTGAATCTAAATCTTAACCTTTCACTAGAAGTCTCTTAATCAAATTACTTATGAAATCATAATTGATATAAAATAATATATATAATATTTAAAAATATAAATTACGTATCAATTACGTATCGTATCGATATGTGGTCGATACGATTTGATACATACATTATATCCGTACCGGATCGATTTGATAAATCTTATTCTTTCATATCCATTATTCGCACGACTACCCCCAAATATATATGGAATTGCAACTAGCAAAGGGTTGATTAATTGCCGGCGGTGCCTCCCTAAAAAAGGAGTGCACAAATGATTGATTGGTATAACTTTTGAGTCATTCGTTAACTCTTGATTATGTTTATAAAACTAGGGAGGGTCTCTAAAAATGGATTATTGGAAAGTTCTTGCCGGAGGTGGGTGGTGGCAAATAGTGGAGGTTGGGGATGAGTCGCTATCAACCTCTATGATTGCTTCGTTCTTTCTTTCTTTCTTTTTCTCCTTCTCAAATTTCTAATCCGCAATACGGGTCAGAAAGGCTAATGAAGATGTTCTTGTTGACATCGAGGGCCACACCTCAACTCCAGGGCTATTTGTTATCACATAACGAGCTGTAAAATGTCGTAAAATATCATATTCATGTGAGACATATGATATGATATTTTATCACATTTTCTGATAATTTATGTGAAACCCCAGTGAACCCCGTATGTGGCACGATGGCCTAGGAGATCCGTCAACATGTTATATGCCAATTTGAAAAACCGAAGGGTTTTGGAAAAAAAAAAGTCATTATAACCAGGGTTTGTCGTCCCGCCTCAACCCGCATTGACCCGCACGACCCGACCCGACCCAGGCGGGCGCCAGGTCGCACGGGCCGTGGGTCGTGGACGGGACGGACCGACCCGCTCTGTCCCGTGCGTCTCGCCACGTACCGGTGCGGTGCGAGGCGGGACCCGGCTCGGTACGAGCGGGTCGGGGCGGGTCGGGGCGCCGGAGGTGGGAGAGGGGGGCGGTGGGGGGCCGCAGCCGGAGGGGGAGGTGGGACCGTGGGAGAGGTGGGGGGGCGGTGGTGGCCGCCGGAGGTGGGAGAGGGGGGCGGTGGGGGGCCGCAGCAGGAGGGGGAGGGGGAGGTTGGACCATGGGAGAGGTGGGGTGGGCGGTGGTGGCCGCCGGAGATGGGAGAGGGGGGCGGTGGGGGGCCGCAGCAGGAGGGGGCGGGGGGGCGCCGGAGGTGGGAGAGGGGGTGGTGGGGGGCCGCAGGAGGTGGGAGAGGGAGGGGGCGGTGGGGGCGGGGGGGAGCGATCTCGGTGGTGGGGCCGCCGGAGGTTGGGGGGCGGTGGGGGAGGGGGGAGAGGTGGGGGGGCGGTGGTGGCCGCCGGAGGTGGGAGAGGGGGGCGGTGGGGGGGCGCAGCAGGAGGGGTAGGGGGAGGTGGGAGAGGTGGGGGGGCGGTGGTGGCCGCCGGAGGTGGGAGAGGGGGGCGGTGGGGGGCCGCAGCAGGAGGGGGCGGGGGGCGCCGGAGGTGGGAGAGGGGGTGGGGGGGGCGCAGCAGGAGGGGGGCGGGGGGCGCCGGAGGGCCGCAGCAGGAGGGGGGCGGTGGGGAGCCGCAGCAGGAGGGGGGCGGGGGGGCGCCGGAGGTGGGAGAGGCGTCGGAGGGCCGCAGCAGGAGGGGGTGGGGGGTGCCGGAGGTGGGAGAGGCACCGGGGCGGACCGGGTCGCAGTGCGACCCGCCCAACCCGGCCCGTCTCGCGCAGAGACCGGGTCGACCGGGTCGGACGGGTCGACAAACCCTGATTATAACCCTGCAGATGTAAACAGGAATTCCCTCAATCTTAGGCTTCTTAGCATCCATCTTCAAATCTCCAGACCTCTTCGTTTTTGCATAAATAAGTTCGCGTCTCAAAACCTGCCATTATAAATTTTAGAAACAGTCTCCCAAAGAACTTAATTAATTAACATGCATGCTTCCCTATCGAACGCCCCGATCCCATCTTTTAGCGCCACGATCTTTGTGGAACTGAGTCCGTACGGCGGTGAGCCTCCATCGCGCATTGGCGAGAACATTTCCAGGAATATTCTAGGGAATATTCGACATTAAATATGTTGACTCAATTCTCGAACAAAAAGGCCTGCAGCCTGCTCGTTTCGGACAAAACTGACTGCAGACGGTACTCTTCCGACCATGGACGGCTCATGATGCCCCGATGACGGTGGATGGATCCTGATGCTCTGATGAATGTGATGGGTCTCCAATAAACGTATATTGATGACCATGTCACACCCCAACTATGATTCAGTCAGAGTGACTTGATCTTAATGGTTAAGCACACATACGGCATTCATAACAACAGCCGAACATGTATACGTAACTGGAGCATTGAGAAGTAACAATACCGGATAGGCCAGAGCAATGATATAAGCAATTAACCTACGACCATCAATCTTCTAGGTAAAATTATTCAAGCTTAATTAAGAATGGCCCGTGAGATCAAAAAATTAAATATTTTTTTACATAAAAATTATTGTTAATTAAAAATTTATAAAAAAATTATTCATGTAAATATATTAGTAGACGTAATAAATCTTAATTGTGTAAAAATATCATATTTATACGTAGATATATCATTCTTTTTTATCAAAAAATTATTTTTAAAAATACATTTAATTGATATATATGTATTATTTGAATTAATCTAGTGACATGTGTGCTAATGTATTTTTAAAAATTATGTTTTATAAATTCACCTCTGACTGATTTTCATGTAACAAATCTCAAAAATTAATATATCCAATAGAGAACACCGTGATCACCAACTACATAATGCCTATTAATCATATAAAGAAATATGACATAAAACCAAGACTTGACAAGTCCAAGATGATTTTATTTTTTATTTTTTTTGGACAACTTAGCCGGTGGTTGAGCACTCCGGAGAACAGGGGGTGTAGGATGCTATTATTTTGAGAGAGAGAGAGAGTGAGAGAGAGAGAGAGAGATAGAGGGGCATGACTTCCTACATGAAAAAGAAGAAAGATCAGAGTCAAGAGGTTCAAAGCAGTCTCATATGGGAAGTATAATTGAAGATTAATATGCTTCCTAAGGCAAATCAGGTTAATGAAAAATGACAAAACGAACTCTATCTGAGCTAGCAATCCAATACGGAGGGCAACATGCGAGGTGGCCCAAAGAAGTCAACAGTGAATCATTGGCCCAAGGTGATCCACTAGATTGACAGGCCCGGGGAGCTCGCTACGAGTATGCTCCCTAAGATTACAGAGTTTCACTTCCATCCCGTGGGTGCCGTCTTAAGTGAACAAATGAATTTTATTATATAGTTTGAGACCCAAGCAACTCAATTGCATCATCTGATCATAGATCGAACAATTAAAAAAAAATCTGAAAAAACAGAACTAGCAGTTTTTTTTTCTCACAAAAAGTGGGCCAATCAAAATCAACCTATAACAACAGTCCATTCTTTCGTTTAAAACTTTTTCTTCAACTATCCGCTATAAAATTAGATAGTACGTATAAGTTGTCTGAGTCTGAACTACTTTTAAAAAATAGTGTTTTACATGCATAACCCTATAAATATTTTTTTATAAATAAAATTTTCATTTAGACTCGTTGTCATCGATATCCCTATTATATCTCGAATAATTGTGATTATATTCGTGTAATTTTCAAACCATCAATATCGAGTGAATATTTCGAGAATATGTCACTAAAAACATTGGGGTATGCAAATTATCTAAAAATGTCCAATTGCTAGAGAGAGCGCACCCTTGACGGTCCCCCTCTCCCCCCACCCCGATGGCCCCCCTCCCCCCCCATCCATGCAGAAGATGATGATCTCGGTGAGAACCACCCTTGTTGCAGGTCATCATCAGCACACCGTCGTGACCTCTCCCCACATTGGGCGTCGTTGTGGGTTGGCGTCGTGGTAGGGAAGGCTAGACCCCCATGCTGGATCTCATCGCCTTCCCCTCCTTCTAGCTCCACCACACCCCGATGACCACCCCTCCCCCCACCCAGGCGACCACCCTCTTTAGTGACCACCCCTCTCCCCCACCCCAGCAGGGCCTTCCTCTCAACCCACCCCCGTCCCCCCATCCTGTCTTCCTCCTCCTCCTCGAACTTCACAAACCCCTTTTTGGTAGTAGAATTGTTGGACCAGAGACTACACATTCAAATCCTCGTCTCGATCAGAAAGTAGAGAATTACTCCGTGGAGTTCATTCTGTGACGCGGAAACTGAAGTTTTCTCGGGTTATTGTGATCCCTACAATCTATATGTGCTCTTCCACTGTGGATTATGAAGACCCCAAGGATGGTCTAGGTATACCCTTCATTTGAAGGGCATGCAGCGAGCCGTGGCATTTTCCTTTTTGGCATATTACATACATACATCCACAATATGTCATATTCTACTTTATTTCTTTTATTTTTCATATTGTTATATGTATCCTCGTAATCAAGGTTTTCTGGTATCGGCTGTGCTGGTTTTTGTAAGGCACGATCGAGAAAAGTGTTTTCAAAGAAAAAGAAAAAGTTTCAATAAAAATAAATTAAACTTTAAATGACAGAAGTTTGATTTCTATAAGGTTACTTTTATAATTTTTAATCTTTTCAAATCCTAAATCACAACCCCCCCCCCCACTAAGTTCTGCTTCGACCCCCCGCCACCGGTCATCCTTTCATTTTCTCCTCTTCCCCTGCTCTGAGTCACCCGAGAATTTTTTTCTTCTTCTCCTACTCTAAGCCACCGCAGTCCCCGACTCCCCCGGGCAACCCAACAGTCTTTTTCTTCTTCCCCTGCTCAAATTGCTGCCATCCCTGACTTCTCCCGAGACCCCATCAGTCTTCTTCTTCTTCCCTTGCTCGAGTTGCCATTGTCCTCGGCCCTCTCTCGATCGTCGTCGTCCCCGTCATCACCTCCGCCGCCACCACCTCCACCGCCTCGATCCGCCAGGCAGCCAGCGACCTTGACACCATGCATACTATATCCATACTGCCACGTCGGCTTCATGTTGGCATGATCTGAGATGTGTGGTACGCACCGATTGATTCGGCAAACTTTGCTCATAATAAACTATAATTTATCATGCATATTCTTAAACTCATACGACATTTGGTTTACTTAGCTTTAGGTGGATTAATTAAGGCAGGTGAAAGATTAATCAAAATTTATCTAATATCTATGTATAATAAAATAAGATGACATATATAAATTGGGATGTCAAAAATATCCGTAAACTCGATTACTCACGTCACTTGACTCGTGATGAGTCGAGTAATATCTAAATAAATAAATATAGATTTAGGTTCAGATATGTTTAAAATGCATGTTTTATATTTGGATAGAGCAGGGTTTGTCGTCTCGGTCGCACCGGCCGTCTCAATTTTCTGCCGACCCCGTCTCGCTCTGTCTCGTAAGTTATATATATATAATATATGTAAAATATTATGAAAAAATTTGTAGCTCACTTGGGTAAGTGATCTTAAGTGTGAATGAGAGGGTGAGGGTTCAATTCTTGTTTTTTTGCATTAAAGGAAAGTGAAAAAAATTTGAAAATTTGATACCTCTTCATAGATTCGAACAAAGGACGCCCCAATTAGGGTGAAACAACTTAAACCAACTGACCCATTAATTAAATTTGATTATAAAATATAATATATTATATATATCGTACCGATAGCGTCTCACAACCGTTCGTCCCGCAATCTGCCTGGGATGGTCCGGGACGGCCGGTTCGGGCCGTCCCGGAACGGTTTGGAAAACCATAGGATAGAGTATGGATTTAGTGTATTCGAACTCATATCCGATTCAAACTCATTTTTAATAATTCATTGTGCATGTTAGGTTTATGATTTCGACATGAACTCAATCCGTTATCTTTCTTGTTAGATTTGCGAGCTCGGTCCTTTTGCTAAAATTGTAACAATATTCTTATAAAATATAAAAATTACTTTGAAAAATAAAGTATTCATCGGACTTCTCTTAATTTTTTTACTTCCCATAAATCTCACGTTCCCTTAGACGTGGACGTGAACTCGTGCTTTATAGATAGATAAGAATATCTGTTGATATATCTATTAACGTGACAGATATACATATATTCGTATATGTAAAAATAATAGAGTATTATTCATGCATAATATTTGTAGAATTTTTATGAATAAAATATAATATTAATTTATTCGCGCCGAATTCGATCCCTTTACATCTTTATATATAATCTTCAAATCTTTGGATAGACGATGCATGCTAACGTATCATTGGAGGGAG
Source organism: Amorphophallus konjac (assembly GCA_022559845.1). Taxonomy (NCBI): domain Eukaryota; kingdom Viridiplantae; phylum Streptophyta; class Magnoliopsida; order Alismatales; family Araceae; genus Amorphophallus; species Amorphophallus konjac. Next base: position 25,821,537 of record CM040128.1, read on the forward strand.
ACATCCCTAACAACTATTTCTCAAAAGATCGGCAGATATAATGAGTCCCAATACATACGGGGATACGAGGAAATAAATTTAAAAGAGTTTTTTACAAAAAATATCTATATAAAATTTTATATTTATTTATAAACATTTACCTATGTTATGTTACATATATACCCTTCATATAGCTCGTGCTATCGTAGTTATACCGCTACAATTTCAAGTCATCGACGCGTGATGAATAATATCATGCCGTACGATTCCTCCCGAGCCTTATCTTCTATATGCAAGGATGAATGAAAGTGATTGACCATATATCTCTCTCTCTCTCTCTCTCTCTCTCTCTCTCTCTCTCTCTCTCTCTCTCTCTCTCTCTCTCTATATATATATATATATATATATATATATATATATATATATATATATATATATATATATATATGCAGAGCGAGTTACAAGATTTACGGGGAATTATTTTTATTTATGCGGAAGCGTCGAAGACATCCAGTCGGAAGATCATTTTTACTATTTTTTATATTTTCGCAGTTAATTTATAGGTTATTTTTAGTTTAGAGTTTATTTAGTCAGTTATGTATTTTATTTATTTTAATAGTCAGGATATTGTAGGTGTTAGAGTAAAAAGAGTAAAAAGAGATTTGAGTCTGTTTGTAATTTTGTTTCTCTATAAATTAGAGAAGCTAACCCTAATTAGGGTTAATCAATGGTTAGATGAAAAAAATTACAGCACGTCTGTGTGTTTCTTCTCCTGGCGAGATGCCCAACCCTCCCTGCTTCCTCTGGTGAGATGCCAAATCCCTCCGTATGCTTTCTAGCGTGAGGCCAAACCCCCACTTCATTGTTCTTTTTGTTTGATTCGATCGTTATTTTTCCCATAACTCATCTCTATATTCTTCCCATTCATGTTCACCGATCTAAATCCCACCACCGTCCGCGGAGGCCTTCGCTGCCGCTGTTACCGAAGGCCCCACTAGCAGCCCAGCCCATATCAACGGCACGCCAGCTTGCGTCGTTCCGGCGTTGCCCCGCTGCTGCTGCTACCCTGCCCCTGTCACCGCCGCCGACTGCCGCATTGCCTTGCAGCATCGCCCACGGCGCTGCCGTCGTCGCTCGTCCACGGTTGCACCTGCGAGTGGCCTGGCCCACCTACCTTGGCCATGATCGGTACATGTTCCTGTTAGGGATATATAGAACGGAGTACCCGGATGAGGAGGACAACCAGCAGAGGAGGAAGAAGAAAGGAGAGAAGAGAAAACAAACCACAAGAACACACAGGGATTTTTTACGTGGTTCGGAGGCAAGATGGCTTCCTATGTCCACGGTCGCAACAAGATTCCACTAAGATAATCACAGACTTCGTTTCAATACAAGAGAGAGTTCACCCTTTTATACTAGGAGATTAGGGCGTCATTAGTCAGGGTATTAAAGACAATAATACCCCTGTTGAACAGAAATCCTCTTCCGGGATATATCAGACGTGCATGCTCGCCTGTCTCCAAGGATGCTCTCCTGAGACCGAGTATGCCCTCCAACGACTGCAGATGCTCCCCCACCACCAGTCAGGTTAATGCATTACTAAGACAAGTGTCGACACTTCTTCATGCAGGTCAGCCTGCTCCAAGTGACATCAAAATACCTTGAGCTCGTAATGCATGCTCCCCTGACATTGAGGATGCTCCCCTGGAGCAGCGATTGCTCCCCAGAGACAGCATGTGATCCCCATGCTCTCCTGACGCTGAGAATGCTCCCCTGAAGCAGTGGATGCGCTCCTGAGGCAGAGTGTGATCCCGTGCAGAGGCGCACGATGAAGAGTTCTGACTCCACACCCTAACAATCTCCCACTTGGAGTCTGAACTCCAAATAAAGTAAACCTCTCAATGTATTAACCCTGCTCAATACAACAATAGAAATAATGCTACGGCATCTCTCCATCAATCATCCATGGAGGCCAACTGAGGCTTTGCACAGCCTCAGTTTCTCTATGGTCACCACCTTGGTTAACATGTCTGCTGGATTCTCTACACCAAGTATTTTCTCCAGCAGCAAAACATCATCTTCAAGCAAACCACGAATGAAGTGATACTTCAGTTGTATGTGCTTAGTCCTTGCATGAAAGACTGGGTTCTTGGCAAGGTGAATTGCACTTTGACTGTCACAAAACAGCACACTATTGCTTTGTTCCTTGCCCAACTCCTTCAGAAAATTTTTCAGCCATACAATCTCTTTGCTAGCTTCAGAGATAGCAACATACTCTGCTTCTGTTGTTGAGAGAGCAACAACCTTCTGAAGTTTTGAAACCCAACTCACTGCAGTGCCACCCAAGGTGTAAACATAGCCAGTGGTACTTCTTCTGGTGTCCAGATCACCACCAAGATCTGAATCAACAAAACCTTATAAAATAACATCACTTTTCCTGAAACAAAGTGATTTGCCTGAGGTGCCTTTTAGGTATCTCAGAATCCATTTCACTGCCTCCCAGTGTTGTTTGCCCGGATCTGCCATATGTCTGACCACAACTCCCACTGCATGTGCTATATCTGGCCTGGTACAAATCATGGCATACATCAGACTTCCTACGGCTGATGCATAAGAAATTTTCTTCATGGATTCACGCTCTTCAGCAGACTTTGGTGAATGCTCTTTAAACAGCTTGAAGTGACTTGCCAAAGGAGTGCTAACTTATTTTACATCCTGCATGTTGAATCTGCCCAACACCTTCTGGATGTAACCTTCTTGAGATAGCTTCACAGTGCCAGCTGTTCTATCCCTCACAATTCTCATCCCAAGAATTTACTTTGCTGCTCCTAAGTCCTTCATAGCAAATTCCTTTGATAATTGTATTTTCAGATTGTTAATCTCTGTCATACTTGATCCTACAATAAGCATATCATCCACGTACAACAACAATATGATATAACAATTATCAAACTTCTTAAGATAACAACAATGATCCATGTTGCACCTAATGAAACCATTGTTACATATGAATCAATCAAACTTCTTGTACCACTGTCTGGGGACTTGTTTCAGACCATACAAATTTTTCTTAAGCTTGCATACAAGGTTTTCTTTGCTTGGGACTGAAAACCCTTCTGGTTGTAACATGTAGATGTCTTCCTCCAAGTCACCATGGAGAAAAGCTGTCTTCATATCTAGTTGCTCTAAATGTAAGTTCTCAGCAACAACAATGCTCAACACCAATCTAATAGTGGTTAGTTTCACAACTGGAGAAAAGATCTCAGTGTAGTCTATACCTTCCTTTTACTGGAAGCCCTTCACTACCAACCTTGCTTTGTACCTCTTACTGCCATTAGGTTCATCTTTGACTCTGTAAACCCACTTGTTGTGCAATGCCTTCTTGTTCTTAGGGAGTTTAGTTAGCTCCCAAGTCTGTTTCTTTTGCAATGAGTTCATCTCATCTTCTATGGCTAACTCCCACTTAACAGAATCTGTAACCTGCATTGCTTAATCATAACACTCAGGTTCACCTTCGTCAGTTAACAGTAGGTAATGCAAAGATGGAGAATACCTTTGTGTAGGCTTAGGTATTCTTGCAGATCTTCTCAGTTGTACCGGTGTACAAGGTTGTTGAATGTATGTTTTCATTCTCACGCAACCAAAGCAGAGCAATGGCTGGGCTTAATCAAAGCGATAAGTCGTCCTAATCATGACTAATACCGTGGGTTTCTTGTTTATTAGTCATTGGTATTATCATCAGTGGAATAATGATTCTCGTACCCCATATCTGTCTATAAAGTGCATGATGAGCACCATTTGTTGCTGTGGACCATAGTTACACGATGCAGCCGTGCTAGTCTATTTACCAGTGTTAAGGCAGAGGAAATAATAGAGGAAAAATACAAAATAGAAAAATAGTTGGTGAAAGGCAGGGATTGGTAGCGTATCATATGTTTGATATAATGCCCACGAGAGCTCAAACTATTTTGATAGGGTGAACCGGATTTGTCCTATATCAGATTTGGTATCAGAGCTTTAGGGAATCAACTTATTTTTATAAGTTGAGATCCTACATTTATAATCGATATGTTTCCTGTTCCGATTATCTTTGCTGCATATTTACCTAGTGGACAGTGCATAGAAATTGATCTACATGAGTCGGAAGATGAAAATTGGGTTTCACCTGATATTGTTACGTTGTTGGCACCTGAAATATAACTGAGAACAAAGATGAGACCAAAGAGAAGATTGAATCAGACATGAAGCTCTCAGAGATTCCTGCAAAGCCAGAATTACAAAATATTCGCCACTAAAGCTACCACTCGGCTGAAGCCCTCCCCGGCCAAGCTGATGTCCGGTGTTGTCATCACTCAGACGGCAATGCTGATGAAGAATTACAGTCTACTGACTGATGAGAACCCCCAGCAATGTTCTGATAAGACTGTGTCAACTCACCTACTAATAGACCTTCACCTGTCCTGACAGGCTCGAAGAACTCACAAATGAAAAGACAGGTTATATGTCTTTGATAGTCCAGACTTGATAACGAGAGAGTTCAAGATATTAAAGCCCAAATGGGCTCATTAATGTGGAACCAGGAAATCCTCACAAGGTCCAAAGCCCTTAGGGGCACCGTGAAGCCATATCCCTTGGCGCCGGGAAGCCTCCCCAGTTGACAAGAGCGCGCCGGGAAGTTGTTTTCTGCACGCCGAGAAGGGCCATGCCGAGAAGGGGGCTGCTGTGCCTATAAAACCCCCCTTGTTCATCTCAAACAGAGGACACACACAGAGAGAGGGGTCAACAAAAGAAAGAGAGAATAGATAGATAGAAAAAGATCGAAGAGACAAGAAGAAGAGGGCTACTGCGGAGTTCGAAAGGAGAAGAAGGTGGGCGTCGGGGGGAGGGAGAGGAGTCAATGCTCCGCCCTCCCCCATCTTTCTTTGTCTTTCTTTCCCGATGCATACTGTTCTCGTCTGTGTTCTCTTTGAGCATACTATCTCCCATCTCTCTGCTGTTTTGAATGTGCTTTATTTCATTCTTTCATATGTGCTTCTCCTACCACGTTTATGTGGGATTTGTATTCTATTCGAATGATGCTAAAAGTTCTTTACTGGTTATCATTCGAGTTACACCTCTGTAGTCGATGGAATATAAACAATAGAATCGATTGAAGGGATGGAAATTTGGGTCTCCTTTCTCGCACCCCTCTATGATGATAGTGGTAGTTACCTTTCCGATTGTGAGTTTCGATCGATGAATATGTGGTTCCGGGTGTTGTCGTTAGTCCAGGCGACTGGCAGGCACTCCCTGCTGCTCGTCGTTCCTGTGGTTTCGAGGAAGTTAGTACAGAGCCCCGATCTTTACCTCCATGGATTCCTGGGTTCTGTCCTCTCCCTTGACAGCGTCGATGATTTCAACGCAATGGAGTCTGTAGTCTCCTCGAATTTTCCAAGCCATCGAGGCCATCACAGGGATCAGAGACAGTCATCTCTTGATCCCCTGGATGGCCGGCAACATGAATGGCGTAAAGCCTATTCCAGAGGGTTCGAACGCTCAGTGACTTCAGTCCCTTAAATCACCTTCACCCATGACTTCTTGATGCTAACCTGATAGGGCCCTTGATTTCCCCCTCGTCTGCATCCTGAATTCCTCCAAGTTATCATTCGAACCCCAAAGAAATCTCCAGAACAGAGCATCGTAATCAAACCATAAACCCCCCTGGCCCTGAGGCCTTCACCTTCCTGGCGCGAGCGTCCCTCGGCGGGGTAAATAGCTCCCGGCGGTTGACGCGCCGAGAGCCACGCCCCGAGAACCCTCCGCCTTTGCAAAAGAGTGCGCCGAGATCCACTTTTGACCATGCCGATAAGCCCTTTTAGAGGCGCGCCGAGAGCCTTTCGTTCTCGCTCCGGGAAGCCTGCCTACGCTCATTGTGATGCGCCGAGAGCCTCTCCTCCTCTGCCCAACTCTTGAGCACACTGTCACATTAATTCAAGGGACATCCTCAGGTCACAGGGTATACCCCATGGAGTAAATAAATGGGGAACCATCCCCAACACCTCACTGTGCCGGGCCCAGTGCCTTTCCCTTTGGTTTTCATCCCGGCATTCCGTAGATGATCACCTATTTCCCCTTGGCATAATCCAAGATTAGGGGAGATGCTGTCGAAATTCACCTACATTATTAAGTGACTACGGTATGCTTTCCTAACCCCGCCAGGCCTATGGAGTCTTGCCATCGCATGTCCTCCTACGGTCCCTCAAAGGGGGATATTAATAAGACATCGCACCAGCATAGGGTGTGTCATGTCATACCGGTCCCCATCCGGATCCCGGGTCAAATACGCCCGATCTTTTACGGATTCCATCCTGCCGCTGCATGGGTGGCTTCCTATTCCCACTTGGTATAGTCCAAGATAATGGGGATATGCTGCTGGATTTACCCCGTACTTGGTGTATCCTTGCTCTATTAAGTCCATTTAATGTTCCGCGAGTAAACCAACTCCCCTCATTTGAGTCTTATTTTGCCGCTACTCTCCTCCTGTCTTTGGCGTTTAATCAAGGGTTGTCCTTCTTATGGAGGACGTAATTAACGTCATAACCTTTATGGTATGACGGACTTTTGGTCCAGACACGATCATTCACAATCAACTGATTAAGGGTCAGATTGAGCGCACAATGAAATCGTCACATATGTGACTGGCACGCCAATAAATAAACCATAGAAACAAAAGAATAAAGAATGTAAAACGAAAAGCGCATCCACATACGTCTCTGTCAAAGATTGGAGAAATTATTTTTAACAATGATTGAGTACTTGTAGGGTTTTATAAAAACTTTAAATCAGTCAAATATTATGATACCGTTTGGTGTAACATTGGTTCAATGGCTGACACATGCATTATTTTTGGAAGAGAGTGGCTTGAAGAAAAAAGTGCTAGAATTGATCCAGACAGAAAAACTTACGTTTTGAGACATCACTATTTGCCGAGTGAGTTTATTTTTCATAATATCTTGTTATATCACCCACCAGGAAATAATATACACCAAGCGTCCGAATGTCAGTTAAAGGCAGAATTCAACGAGGAACAACTCCCTGTGATTAATCAAGTTCCAGAGGTTATTTTATCTCTGGCAGAGATTACATATAGTCAGAATGCTGCTCTACAGATTGTTGATACTTGAGATCATGACATCATGTTGCACTCTGGGTTACACATGATTTCTGAGTCCATTTTTGAAGATGCTCATTTTCATTCTAGTATGTATCCATTTCAGAAGTCGATTATTGATTCATGGGATCATCAGATATTTGTTCAGTCAGAGTTGGATTTAATTTCTGATTTGGTGTTTGAGACATATACTGCACATGAGCCATATTCAGTTGTGGATCTTGAGTTTTATTCAATGTGTGATCTGACTTATTGGCACCAGTAATTTGACATTCATTCAATATTTTCCTCTGTCAGAGTTGATACTGATTTGCAAGATGTAGATCACATTTGGTCAGATTTCTGCCACTTTAAAGAGTCACAAGTTCATATTGAGTTTATGGCCATGGATGTTATTAATACAGATTATGATACTTCTGCCATCCTCATGGTGCTTCTTCGGCATTTCAAAATTCGTGGATGAATTTTTTCGAACCAGAGGAGATTAATGCAGAGCGAGTTATAAGATTTACGGGGAATTATTTTTATTTATGCGGAAGCACCGAAGACATCCAGTCGGAAGATCATTTTTACTATTTTTATATTTTCGCAGTTGATTTATAGGTTATTTTTAGTTTAGAGTTTATTTAGTCAGTTATGTATTTTGTTTATTTTAATAGTCAGGATATTGTAGGTGTTAGAGTAAAAAGAGATTTGGCTCTGTTTGTAATTTTATTTCTCTATAAATAAGAGAAGCTAACTCTAATTAGGGTTAAGCAATGGTTAGATGAAAAAAACTACAGCACGTCTGTGTGTTTCTTCTCCTGGCGAGATGCTCAACTCTCCCCGCTTCCTCTGGTGAGATGTCAAACCCCTCCGTATTCTTTCTGGCGTGAGGCCAAACCCCCACTTCCTTATTCTTTTTGTTTGATTCGATCGTTATTTTTCCCATACCTCATCTCTATATTCTTCCCATTCGTGTTCACCGATCTAAATCCCACCACCATCCGCGGAGGCCTCCGCTACCGCTGTTGCCGAAGGCCCCACTGGCAGCCCAGCCCATATCAACGGCGCGCCCGCTTGCGCCGTTTCGGCGCTGCCCCGCTGTTGCTGCTGCCCTGCCCCTGTCACCACCGCCGACTGCCGCATTGCCTTGCAGCCATTGCCCACGGCGCTGCCGTCGTCGCTCGTCCACGGTTGCACCTGCGAGTGGCCTGGCCCACCTACCTTGGCCATGATCGGTACATGTTCCTGCTGGGATCCCTCGAGGGTTGCTGAATGTCTGTTTTCATTCTCACGCAATCAAAGCAGAGCAATGGCTGGGCTTAATCAAAGAGATAAGTCGTCCTAATCATGACTAATACCATGGGTTTCTTGTTTATTAGTCATTGGTATTATCATCAGTGGAATAATGATTCTCGTACCCCATATCTGTCTATAAAGTGCATGGTGAGCACCATTTGTTACTGTGGACCATAGTTACATGATGCAGCCGTGCTAGTCTATTTATCAGTGTTAAGGCAGAAGAAATAATAGAGAAAAAACACAAAATAAAAAAATAGTTGACAAAAGGCAGGGATCGATAACTTATCATATGTTTGATATAATGCCCACGAGAGCTCAAACTATTTTGACAGGGTGAATCGGATTTGTCATGCATCGTGTGTGTATATATATATATATGACACTAGCTAGTAGCTAGTAATAGTGGCTTGAGGTGACCTTGTATATACTCTCGAAAAATTGGACCAAACAGAATCCATAAGTACACGGTCATGATGGCACGATATGTAGCAGCCTTGACGAAGAAATGCCAATATACAGCTTGTAGGAAGGGATGCTTAGTTTAATCTTCTTACGTACACTCAACTTCAGAGGGGTCACCACATGTTAAGCGTATGTGTATCATCGTACAGCCTGCACTCTCACTCCATGTTGCAAATCCAGTGCTGCAATTCAGCCGCAGTCTATATATATATAATTTTAGTAAACCTATATATATATAATTTTAGTAATCCTGCACAAATTATTTTGACTATGTATTGAGTAGCAAATAATGAATAAAAAGACTATAACATTGTACTAACTATTCTCGGTTCAACTATTCACATCTGGATGATGTGCATCTGGATCAGAAGACAGTCCAGTACAGTGAGAGGCTATAATTAGCAATCAGATACGACAGGAAGGAAACGACAATTAACTGTGATCTTCTCGGGATACTTTGAAAGCAACTTGAAGATGTAGCTGACGCCATTATTCGTCTCTTACTATCACTTGATTTACTACCTATCAGCGACTTTTAGCAAACCTGAATCACAAGATGCCATCGAATTTACTTACAGATGAGAAGAAGAAGGAGGAGGAGGAGGAGGAGGGAGAAAGAATACAAGAGAGAAATTAATCTAGGGTGGATCAGCGTTAATAGTCTTGCAATTTTGTAAACCGTGAATTCGTCTCTTACTGCCTTCCGGGTGGATCCGAATCTTCCCATATTCAAACATTGCTAGAAAAAAAAAAGGAATAAAATATTGATCTTCTTCTGCGTCTCATTCCAAACATACTTTGTTAATGACATGAACTTTACATGCACGTAGTCGCACCCACACAAGTCCAACTGCATGTATATGTATAGACGTACACATGGGATCTTCCCATATTAGATCACCAACATGGGTAATTAATATCGATCGATTGATCACCAAGCTGCATGATTGATCGAGATGATGTAATAAAATATCTCAACCAGCACGTTAATTACTAAAATCAACTCAAGATACACTCTAATATTATCTACTAGATCAATCAAAGAACTTGATGACCTCGTCCAACTTGGCTGTCTAATTGGATCCCCGCCCGTGCACATGCACAACGTAATATTAATTAGCTGTGAGATATCCGTGTCGGGGTCCCCTTCGTCGGAGGCAAGAAAGCCACTTTGGAATGGAAGAAAAGGGTTTTTAGACGTCCGGGGGGGGGGGGGGGGCGTGGCTGTAAAAGACCCTTTTGAAGCTTTGAATATCTCCAAGGCCTTCCTTCGGCATGCCTACTGGTAGGGCCATCTCTTCCTACGTGCCTCCCCCTCACCTTCGAAAAAAGCCCCAAGTGTTCCATCATGCTCGCAAGGACCGATCCATGATTGCCATGTATCTGCCATAACATTGTGGATCACAAGTTGAATGTTTTGCTACAACACCAAAAGTAATGGGGCCCCAAAATAGTCCTTGGAGAAATCAGGTGAGTAAGCAAGAACCCTGAGCATGACCCACTTCAATGTTAATAATTTACCACAACATAACAGAAGAGTGCCCCAAAGCTAGGGCACCCTCCATGGGACCCTTGCGTTGCTTTCTATATCCAGGAATATTTTTGCCTTGGGCAACAACTAAATTGTCAGAAGCTAGGGGTGAGAGAGAGAGAAAAATGACTTGAATTTTGAGACTTGAGGTGCACTAAGTAAAGGGCAAAGGCTAGTGGTCCGCTCTGTTGAGCGATTTTACTGCCCCCTGCCGCCATGCCCCTCCCTTTGCTTTGCCACTGAACACATTTTTGTCCTCTTGTCACCGGTTTGCAGTAAAAACCCGTCTTTTACCCCACGCACAGTGCCAATGGAGCATCAAATCCCATCCCATTCGGTCCCTAGCCACCCATCACTCTCTCGAGAGTAATTGCACCAGTTGGATGGCCGTCCGACTTCCGCAGAAGGTGAAGCACAATTAACAGGTATCTTTGAAGTTTGTTTATTTAACCATTCTTTACACCCCATCCCATCCCCATTTGTTGCGCACAACCAATGCTTCCAAGGATGCATGATTGGCGCCTCAAAGATATGTCGTGGCCACCAATAGTCGGCGACCACACACGTCACCCCAAGTTTTTCGCAGAACCTAACCCACCATTACCCGGTGGCCCTACCCCCCTCCCCAATCTCATCACTACCACCTGTCCGTTCATGTGGGCATCTGAAGCCAGATCCTGCTCTAGTCTCCGTGTCTTCACGTCATCAAGTCACTGACTAAAAATTCCATCAAAACCGGCACACACGAAGCGAGAAGACACCCACATCAGCATGGGAAGGGCTTCTGAACCCAACCCATGTTTGGGAAATTCAGATACAAGATAGAGAGAGAGAGAGTAGACTAGACTGCAACTCTCAGAGAAACCCACCATCTCAGTTAGATTAGACCGAGAGGAGCCAAAGCCAATCCAAGCCAAGCCAGTGGCAAAACCAACACCACAAACACAGTCCCCATAAGTGTTGCAGGTTAATTACATGTAATAAGAGGAGAATAAGAAGGTGGTGGTAGTAGTAGTAGTAGTAGTAAACGGTGGTCGTCCCCAACTCCTCATGTTCTTGACCAACCGATGTTATATACACATTATGATAAAATATCAAATCCGATCAGTACACCTTCTTGGAGAAGAAGGCCCGCAGGCTGATGAAGTGGCTCCCGTTCCCATTATTGCTGCTGGTGGCGGGGACAGCACGGCCACCGCCGCCTAACCTGTCCTTGTCGTCGGCCCTGCAGCTCAGCTGCTGCCCATACCCGATGCAGGTGTTCACGTTCAGGTTGACCCTGGCCCCGCCGCCGCCGCCCCACACCCCTTTCCGGCCGTTGCTGCCGCTGCTCACCCCGCCGGCAATGCTGCCCACATCTTTGCTGTTACCCTTCTTGCCCCCCCGGCGGGCCTGCCAGACCGGGCTGGCGCGGCCCACGTGGATGCCGCCCCCGGCGGCGAGCCCCGCCCTGCCCGGGCTGCTCGCCCACCTCCGGGTGCCGCCGCTGCTGCCAACCGCCGCGGCGGCGGTGGGGGGGGCGGAAGCCGGCGCCGGGGGCCTGGACGACTCCCCCCGGGAGTTGCTCCTCGAGCACGGCGCGCTGCTGACCCGCCGTCCCGACGCCGCCGAGGCCGCAGCCGCGCCCTTAGGCCGCGTGCCGCCGTTGCCGGCGGAGCGGCTCCGGGAGAAGGGCCATATGTTGATGTTGAGCTCCGCGCCACCGCCCGCGCTGTTCTTGCGCTCCCTCCGGCGCTCCTTGTCCTCCGTCCGCTTCTCCCCGCCCGCGACCTTGAAGAGGTCCTTCCACCTCTTCGACGTGGACGGCGCGGGCGCTGCCGAAGAGGACAAATGGGCGGAGGAGGGCGGGGCAGGGCAGGAGGAGGAGGACAAGGAGTCCGGGGGCGTTGGTTCGGCTGCAATAGTGGAAGGCACCGGCGGCTGGGGCCCTGCTTCTCGCTCCGGCACCGGCTGTGGCCGTGGCTCCCTGTCCGGTTCGGGCTCAGGCCCGAACCGCGACTGGGTAGTCTCCGAGGCTGGCTGGTGGAGGAGGCTGAGGGGCAGCATGACGCCGTCGACGAAGAGCTCGTCGGCGGAGAGGAGGTCGGGCTGCGGCAGCGAGGGGTTGCGGACCATCCAGAACTCGAACTCGGGGGACGAGGAGTCGGAGCTGCGCCTGCCACCCAACCCCGCCCCTCCTCCCCCGGAGGCATCAGCAGGAGACAGCAGCACCTCCATATGCCCTTCGCTCTCTAGATTCCGGTTGCGGCCGAGGAGGGGGCGTTATATGTTTGTGCGTATGTGACAGAGGAGGAGGAGGAGGAAGAAGAAGAAGAAGAAGAAGAAGGAAGAGGAGATGGGATGAGTTTTTGGATACGGTGATAAATGCGGTAGCTTGTGGCTGTAGCAGACCTGGCGCTGGCGGTGGTGATGGCCTCTCTCTTCTGCTCTCCTCCACCCCTTCTTTCTTCTATCTCTAGTCTCTCTCCCCTTTGGAAGGGGAGGGGCGAGGAGGGGAAGAGGGGGGTGGTGTTGTTAGACGCACATGGGGTGGTAGCAGTTGTTGGAGAGGCCCACCGGCATTGAATAGATTTGGGAGGTTGGGCATGGTATTTAATACGTGTATACACAAACACGTACCTCTCTCTCTCTCTCTCTCTCTAATGTTTGTTTCTTTGCTTCTAGTGAAGGGTACGCCATGGCCACAATGGGATTGACATGGATAAACCTTGCCATGGAGGAGACTGGTTTCTATTTGCGAAGGGATGTGGCATTCACAATGAGCAGTGCATAGATGCCCTTCTTTCCTTCGATTAGTAGTTGACCAATGTGATCAATGTTATTCTTTGCGACCTTATTCAACCATTTCTACATGAAGAAAACATTGTAATGACTGCGAATGATCGATACAGTAAGAACCATACTTAATAAGAGAATTTTCAACCTTCTTCATTTATCCGACCGTCCTGTCGAGGGGAGACTGTAACATTTGTGGTTCAAATAATTTAGTAACTATATATGGTGTGGATGGGAGTACAAGGATCGATCACTATGCCTAATCAATTGCGATTTGTGTTAATTATCTTAGGGGAGGGAAAAGCATGGGGGTCGTTGAGCCGAGCCACAACCAGCGAACATTGAGGAGGTGAAGTCATGTCAGGCTGGAAGGCCCTTTTAATTCTCACCCTTGTGTGACGGAAAGAGATGGATTTGTGTGTGTGTGTGTGTGTCTCTCTCTCTCTCTCTGCGCGCGCGCGCGTGTGTGTGTGTGAGAGAGAGAGTGGGTGGCGGCCGTAGCCACCAGGGCCCTGGTCGTGTGTGTGTGTGTGTGTGTGTGTGTGTGTGTGTGTGTGAGAGAGAGAGAGAGAGAGAGAGAGAGTGGGTGGCGGCCGTAGCCACCAGGGCCCTGGTCCTGGGTGGGAGGAAGGTGGTGGTGGTGCTGTGGCACTGGTTTCGCTTGGCTTATTATTAGATCCGACCAAATCTGAGAGAAGAGGATATGGGGACGTCCTCCTCTTCAACAGCAACGTGGCGTTGAGATTATCTTTGATTATTAGCTAGTGAAGATGATCTTTAAAATTGATCACTTATGGCGTGTTTGATAACTGGGTAAGGGGGGTGCCGTAATCGACCCTTCAGGGTCGATTAAGGCAACCAGGGTCGGGTAGGGGATTTGTGTGAGGGGGAGGGCCAGCCGAGGTGGGGTCCACCGATTAGCCGGTGTCGGCTAACCGGCCAACCACCCGGTTGTCAAACAGGATAAGGGAGGGGGGCTAACCGACCCCGAAGGGTCGATTGAGATACTCGGGGTCGGTTAGCCGAGTTGTGTGAGGGGGAGGGCGAGAGGAGCCGGGGTTCACCGGTTAGCCGGTGTCGGCTAACCGGGGGACAACCCCTTTGTCAAAGTCGCCCTCTCCTCGGACACGCAAGTTCATAAATATATTCTCTGAATTGACGGCTGCGGTAGTCTGTACTCTGTATTCTACTACTACCATATATATTTGATTGATCCAGTGGTGAGAAGAAATTATCTAAACCGATCGAATCAACTTTTGTCGACCAGGAGACAGAATCGAGAATTAAACAAATTAATTAATTAATGGGCTAAACGCAGCAGGAAGAAATTAAACAGGTGTGCCGCATCTGTTGTCTCGGCATGGTGAGCTCGCGAAGATGCTAGGAAACACACACCACTGCTCATGTGTGAAGCTCCGAAACCCGATTGTTCTATACGGTTTTAGATTCTTTGGATGGGTAGATCTATCTGTAAGGGTGGGAGAAGCCTCCTCCTTTGTCACCATTAATTCCTCCATGTCTTAATTTGCCTAGAACTCGATCGGGGGTTGGAGACCTAGCTACGGACTATATATGCCCATAAGAAAAGGTGGAAAGCCAACAATTAAAGCGAGAGAGGTGTCAATTTATAAGGCTCTCCAATCCTCGAAGGTGGTTTAATTAAAGCCCATTTGAGATGGAAGAAATTAGGGCAAGTTAGAGACAGATCCCCCCCCCCCAACACACTCGCCTTTGCGATACATACGTACTATATATATTATGAGAAGGTGAGGAGAGGGGGGTAGGACTGCATGGTACTCGAAGGTAGGTACAAAGTAATCGATTTGGAATGGCACGTAAAGGGCAAAGACATCGCCATAGATAGGCATGCTCTGGCTGCTTCTCTCCCCCATTATATTCGCCAGCGCCCAAGGCATCAACCTTCCACCTTCCCCCTTTTCCCAATTTTTCTAATCCGTCAGAACGACCCACATAGTTAATGCCTTGTATATTCTAACCCCTTTTGACGTGGAAGGCATACCCAACTAAACAAATACTTGGGTAGCCTTAAGTTATATATATATAGAGAGAGAAAGATATATATATATATATATAGAGAGAGAGAGAGAGAGATGGAGGTGGCTTCTTTATCCCCCAAAAGGAACAAAGTGGGGGGGGAGGAAGTATCATGATCACAATCATAATCGCCATGGCCTCAGCCTATGGATGCTTTAGCTAAAGACTATGAAGAGGCCGTCATGCACGTGCCTTTCCTCTGCACCAACCACCCTTAAAAGCTGCCAGCCCCTCCCCCGGCCACCACGCCTTGGACGGTGGTGCCGTACAGTGAAGACATCCCCCCCCCCCACCTTTACTCCTTATAGCCACCCCATGCATGTTTTGGTTTCCTTACTAATAAACTCTTGGTCGAACCACAACGGTGAAAGAAAGAGAAACAGGAGGAAAAGGAGAAAGGAAAATTATTAATCCTGGCAAGCAAAGCTATTCTTTCGATTCGGGGGAAGAAAGCCCGTTTGGAGGGATGCTGTGCTCGTCAGGTTAGGAATCCGTATGACGGTGATGTTTCGATGGGCGAGTCAACTGCGGCGTTCAAGGATTTTTTGGGCCCTGGGTTTCAAGAGCGTAGTCTGTATAGGGGTATACGAGGATTTTGAATACTCCCAGTAGAAATTGACCGGAGTGTGGAACTTCAAACTCCAAACGTTGCTGGATCCTAAATAGGGCAGTGGTTCTGGGATCCCCTGTTTCCCGCAAAGTCCACTTTGAGATGGAGCGAGGGATTAACGTTGTATGCATATTGCATGTCACTTCTCTCCTCCAATCCTCACTCTTCACCATCAAAGGCACCCACCTGGGAAACAACAAAAAAAACACAAAAGCCCATGCGATCCCCTGCACCAAACTCTTTTTTTCAAGATATTTACTAGTCTATAAAAGAGATTAATACTTTAAGTATTACAAATTATTTCCTTTTAAGTAGATTTTTTCATATCACTAAAACAATTTCACTTTGTTTAAATAATTATTACATGTCTAGACTGTAGGGGCACCTTTGACATCCGGGTAAGGGGGGCGGCTAACCGACCCCGAAGGGTCGATTGAGATAATCGACCCTCGGTTAGCCGATTGTGTGAGGGGGAGGACGAGCGGAGGTGGGGCCCCTCGGTTAGCCGGTGTCGGCTAACCGAGGGACCAAGCCGTTGTCAAAGATGGCCTAGAGGTTTCGTTGGGAAAAGAAATATCCACTTTATGATTCTCGTCACTTGCTAGGAGTACTCAGGTGTAGGACCTTACCATGCATGTCCTTCTAATTAGTAGGGATGTTTTTTCATTTCATTGTGACAATTTCACTTAATTTGTTCAAATATATATGTAATATATACATATATATATATAGGCTCATTGGCCCTACACCCTAATCTCCCACTCCTACAAAGATGTGGATATGAAGTGGGGTCGATAGAATCGAAAGTGGTAAACTAAACTGTGTGAAGAATTGAACGAAGAACAGTTGATACTTGACGGGAGCAAAGACAAGTCCATGTAGGTAGGAGTCGGACAGGCACCGGACTAATGGTCACAGACCAACAGGGAGAGCGATGCAACTTGGTTCCGGGTAAGCGCATACATTACATCAATGTCTCTGAAAACCTGGAGAAACGAACCGCAGGAGAGGAAACACGCACAGTGTTTGTGTCTTGAAACGTGGTTCAAACTTCGAAGGAGGGGGCCCGACACAGGACCGATGAGCTCCCACTTGTAGGAGGAGGACTGCGTGGGAGGCCCCCCTATGGGCGGCGAGAGCCAGCTCTCGCCTACCCCCGGTCGGCTGGAAAAAACAACGCCAGAAACTTTTCCAACGCGGGTACAACTCTCGTATCAGGAATAGCTACTGCGGACAGCTCACACCACACCAGAACATGACGAACCTCCAAATGAAACGTTGTCTTGGAAACAAGGCAGAGAGAGAGAGAGAGAGAGAGAGAGAGCGCTGTTGAAACACAAGATTAGAGAGAGAGAGAGAGAGAGAAAAAAAAATGGTGAAAGAATTGGAAGTCCCACACTCGAAGCTGATGAACGGGGTGGGGGATGAGTTGACTCTAAGCCGGAGATTCGACAAGGCGGAACAGTGGGAGGTTCGTCGAACGAGGTGACTGCCTCCCGCTGTCTGTCCCTCTCGCTTTCAAAAAGTTTGAACGGGGGAGGGGGGGGGGCGGCAGACTCCATATTCTGCGTTGATGGCGAGGCCACCACGGGCTTGGGAGTTGAACTCTCCGGGGGCATTTAACTTTTTTTAAACGGGCGAGTGTTGTTGGTGTCAATCTGCTGCGCCTTTCAAGCTCATCTCAAGCCCTGGAGGTAGCATTTATATGCGGTTGTAGTTGATTGATTCTCGCAGTTTTTGAAATTTCGAGGAACTGTAATTTTTTTAATCATTTTAGTTAATGCCAAAAATATTTATTTAGATATTTTATCAGATTATACGTCATCAGAGAAAGCGTTCTACACTGATGCTTCCGCCCCGTTTGTTAAAGGAATTTAAGTATTTCTACATGTCATTTCAAAACTTTAACAATCTTTTTTTCCTCTCAAAATTCAGAAACAGACTTATTTTAAGATTAATCATGAGGAGATTCTATCTTTTGTTACCCTTCTTCTCTCACGTACAAATTGAAAAATCAACACCTTATTCCATCATAACCATGCCATGTCACAAAGGTTACAAATGATTAGAATTCTGCTCTAATCATTTTCCAAAATTTAAAACAGCATTCTAACCATTTGTGAGATGCATCCAAAAAAGAAAATTGTGGCCAAGTTATTGTTTACTTTGACCCTATTTGAGAAAGGCAAAGGGGATGAAAATGTGATGGTTGCGACTCTTGAGGCATATGCATTCAAAGGCATAGGATATTCCACCGCAGCTGAGGGTGGGTAGACATCAGTCTGCCTGTGCTGAGAGACACATCTGTCTGTGCCCTCCAAAATATTTGTCCAAGTAAAATCCACTCTAATCTCACCTAATAAGAGGACTGATGAGTTAAATAAAATATGTTGCCATTTACACAGCACGGGTCCCCAGTGCCGCAGGTGATTTCCCTCTTGCCTGTGAACCTGCCAGGCCCACTCTCCGAGTTTTTACGAACAAACAGGATTGTTTTGCCACAGAAATCTGCCCCTCGTCTGCATCTCCATACGGACTTGGCCCACTTCATTAATAGGCCGGAGCGGGGCCCAGAATCAACGGGAAATTGGAGACTTGCGAGCCGTTTGCTCCGCTGTAAGATGATGTAAAATGGCGTAGCCTTTATGTTTAATTTTTTATATTTAGAATGCTATACATTGCTAGGTTTTGAAATCGGTTGTCTTATGTGACAGCCTTTTTAACGGATTTCGACTTTCAGTCTAAAACAACCGGGAAACCAAATATTAGAGATTTTAAAAGAGTTTTTTTTTTGCATATTCATCCGTCTAAAATTTTTCATTGTCAAATATATCTCTCGTTTAAATATGTTATCACGAATACTCTCTAAAAGTTTTAATTACTAATATTAAGAAGTCTATATGTTAAATATTTTATTATTTTGATGATAAATTTATTCTATAAAATTTATTAAAAATAATTAAAAATTAAAAATTTTCAAAATAAATAGTGATAGATATGTATTCATTACTTGGTGATTAAATGGTCCACTGGATCACATGAGACTTTGAAAAAAATTAAAAGTCTTGATAGCTTTTTTAAACATTTTTATGCTATATATTATTATTAAAATTATAACTTTTAGTAAAAATATTAAAAAAATATATTTTAAAATGTGATTAAATGAGAGTACTATAACTGCTTACGATGCATAAGGAACGGATGTGACGTGCGTTGAAGAATATGATTTTATGAATTATTAAATTAATTTAATGATATTTGAACGGCTTAGATGACAGTACCATGGAACGGTCGCATGGTGCCGTCACCGTGTGAGCGTTGCCCCATAGGAACATTCTCGGATGAGGATGTTCTCTCTCTTCTCCCCTCGTAGAGATAGCTTTGGTAAGCATAACAAAGAATCTCGTCGTCATTATGTAAAAGTGTTAATTTTTATACATACTCAGGTACATAGGTGATTTATTCCTCCGCACAACACAGATTTGTAAATAATACTTTTTAGGGTTTTTTGCATATTAGTCCCTACAAATATGACGAATTACTTTTTAGTCCCTAAAATCTCACTATTGTTTAACAAGCCCTTGAAATCATGTAATTCTAGCAGAAAGGCCCATGCAGTTCATCGACGTTAAAACAGTTGGATATTCGATGGAATATTCCATCCTTCCGTTAAAAAAGTTAAAAATCCTAAACTACCCTTATCATAACCCTCTCCCTGTGAAACCCTTCACCCCACCGTCTACCACCGCACACCCCACCGCCCCCATATGCAGCCGCAGACACCCCACCGTCGTTGGAATCTGTGGACTGCCCACACCGGCCGCCGCAGACGCCCCACCACAAGGCCTCTAGAGGACTGTCCCAGCCGTAGACGCCCCAGCCGCAGACGCCCCACCGATCGACGCAGACGCCCCACCGCCGACGCCCCATCGACCACCGCAGACGCCCCAGCCGCAAACCCTTCACACCTTTCCTTTTTTATTTTGGTTTGGCTGAATTAGGGAGAATTTGTGATAGAGCAAGTGACATGGGTAGAGTTGGCCAAGTGACATGGTTTGATAATCAAATGACATGGTTTGGAATGTGTGAATTAGGCATGCTACTATATTCTACAGTATAGTAATATGGAATCTCACAGTAGGTTGCCCAAGTGCCTTCCAAATACCTTCTACTTTTCCTTAGGATCAACACACTAACCCATTCATACAAAGACAAAGACCTCAGCATGTGTGTCAAATATCAGTATGTCCTTAATTAGAAGATCATCTCTTGAGAAATTGAAAACCTCATTCACCTTAAATTTTTCTTTGTTCAATAAAAATGTATACAAATGAGGATAAGTTGATGCTCCAGATACCCGATTTAGTGCAATGCCATCAGAAGTATAAGCTTCATCTTTCAAGTTCATGTCTGCAATGGACTTCTTGTAACCAGAACTCATCTTTTAAATTTTCAACCTTTTTTTAATGATCTCTTGAATTGTGCACGAAACCCTAGACTTACGCAGGGGTTACAAGAAATGACATCATACAAGTAATAGGAAAAGAACCATTTCTTTCTTTCTCACGTCCTGGGGAAAGCCCTGTCCAGTGGATACAGTTGCTTCATGACTTAGAGCAACAGGGGAGTGGCAAGAGAGGTTTACAGGTTGATAACATAATAAAAGAGAATGGTCACCAACAAGTAAACTCTAATGGCCTCGGTTCATTTGCATATGAAAGTAATGGGATCAAGAAACCTGGAAACCTTATGAAATCCACTAGCAGAGTGACAAAGAGCTCTTCTGAACACATGCAAGCTCTGAAGATACCAGAAGCTGTTGTTGCCTTTGCTCAGGCTGCTGCAAAGGCAAATGGTGAGCGTGAAAAATGTTTGTGATCAGGCTGCAAAGTCAAAAGGAGGTATCTTAGGGTTGTAGCTAGTGGTAGGTCTTACTTCTGATTGATGCAACTAGTGTTGATCATTATACGAATTTGCTTTCTTGTTTCAGATCTTCCAGGGTGGCCTTTGTTGTCACCTTCAAAGATGCAGTTGCAAAAGTGTGATAAGTGTTCTAGGGAATTTTGCTCTCCAGTTAACTACAGGCGTCATATTTGTGTGCATCGTCATTCCCTGAATGTCAATAAGGTCTTTTTTTCCCTCCCTGCTTAATCACTTTGTTTATGATTTATTACGCTTTCTCAGAGAGATAAGAGGTGCTTTTTTAAATGAATGTCTGCCATCTTCTAGAGCAAAAAATATCTTTACTTTTTTATATGGCTGTTTAATTTCAGTTATCTGAATTGGTGGATCATGGGTCTAGGTATTGACTATATTCTCTATGCTCATCCATGTTCTTATGTTCACCATCTTTTTTCCCTTTTTTCCCTTAAAAGAGCGTCCATGTTAATTGAATTTTATTGTGGACTGTTTAATACATAGCCAATGCACGTATTAGTTAATTTGAAAACTAATTGGCGTCTATTGTCTTAGTCTTGAAGGTGAGGGTTCGAGTGATAAATCAGATGATGCATTGGGGCCCTTTCTATTTCTATCAGTTCATGGATTTTCTGCTTGTTTAATGTCTTCTATAGTTCACTTTCAAACAAAATGTCTTCTATAGTAATTTTGGTTCATTTCTGTTGAAACAATTGGATGCTTATACTTGAATACTGTTTTGTTGAAGGACCCTTGTGAGGTGTCGACACCTCCTTATGGAGAGGTCGACCTTTCATGGCTAGATAGAAGGTGTTGCTTGTTGGATTGTCCGTAATGTCGACGCTCCTGGATGGAGAGGTCGACCTCTCCCCACACCCCTGCACCTGCACCTCCCCACACCCCTGCACCTCCTCGTTGCGATTGCCCTCCTCCCCTCCCCTTCACGAACGGCCACTCCATCGCGCCCACGGCCTCCCTGTGCCACACCCGCAACCGCCTCTCCACCTGCACCCCCCATTCGCCGCCAACCTCCCTCACCGTCGCCCCTCTCCCCACGTCGCCAGCCAACAACCCACCCTCACCCTCTCTCGTTCTCCCTCTCTCTCACTCCACACCACGTCGCCGATCACCCGCCTCTCCTCTTCCTGCTACCACCCAGCAGCCTCCCCTCGGGCCTCCACTCCGCCACCGGTCGTGGCCACGTAGCCACCAACCCACCTCCGGCAGCCTTCTCCTCCTCTAACACCACGTCGCACATGCCACCACGGTAGCCCCCCTGCCACCCTCACCACCTCCACACACCTCCGACCACCTCCACCACGGCTAGCCTGGTCGCTGCCTCCCTCTACCACCACCTCTGCACCACCGCCAGACACCGCCCCCCGTCGCCGGCCTTCCCCTCCTACCACCGCCTGCCCCTAACCGAGCGGCCTGCTTGCCCGACCGCTTCTGGGCCTCCTCTCCGTACGGCGGCGGTACTACAGCAGGGAGGTGTCTAGGGAGGGGGATCAACAATGGCGGGAGGAGTCCAGGGAGGGGGAAGAGGATGACGATGAGGCGGCCGCGGTTGGAGGGGAGAGATGCCCGGAGGAGGAGGCCGGAGGGGGAGGGGAGAGGTCGTAGGAGAGGAGGGAGGGAGGCCGGAGGTGGAGAGGGAGGGGGGGTGGGAGGCCGGAGGGGGAGGGGGAGGGGGAGGGGGGAGGCACCTCTCTCTCTATCTCTCTCTCACACTCTCACACTTAACCGAGGGGTAAGTTAGTATTTTCATTATCTTTAGTATAAGGTAACTATAGTTTGGTTAACTGAATGAACGGTAGGGACTTAAACATGTAACGACTAAGATTATAGGGACTATTAAAATAATAATCAGAATGGAGGGATTAATCGGCAATTCACTAAGTTTATAGGGACTAATATGCAAAAAAACCCTACTTTTTAACCCTTGGTGCGGTGCCACAATATAAGCCGTTTTATCGTACATTAAGTGGACGGCTAGAAAAATAGCATCCCCAAATTTTCTGTGCCTGATAGTGGAAAATATATTCCCAAATGTAAAATAAATAGGGTATATAATTAAAAGGTACTATTATCAAGTTAAGGTTGTGTAAACTGCGGTTAAGAATTTCTCTAGGGTTTGGTTCATGATTGAGATGGTGGGTCAAGGTTCAGATTTAGCATGATCAATATTCTTCTTCGATAGAGTGGATGAGAGTAATACTCTGTGTATCGAATCTGGCATATAAAGTCACGTCAATTTATAATTTTTATTTTAATTGATATTACAAAAGTTGAAAGGACCATTTCTACGTAGAAAAGGATACCCAACGTTAGATTCGTATGACGCACATTTTCACGTATTAAACACGGAGCACATTCGACGTGAAAACACATCAATAAAATATTTTGTATAAAAATAAATTATTTTATTATATGAATAAAACATTTGATATAGAATTGAAATATTTTGTTAGGTTTCGTTCTTATAACAAAATGTTTCATTTCTGTAATATTTTATCCTTATAACAAATATTCCGTTCATGTAACTGTAGTGTTTTATTCTTATAACAAATGTTTCGTTCATCTAACAAAATGTTTCATTTCTGCTGTGTTTTATCCTTATCAGGGTTTGCCGTCCCGCCCCGACCCGCACCGACCCGCACGACCCGACCAGACCCAGGCGGGCACCGGGTCGCACGGGCTGGGGGTCGTGGACGGGACGCACTGGACCGCAAGGTCCCGTGCGTCCAGCCACGTACCGCTCCGGTGCGAGGCGGGACCCGGCTCGGTACGGGCGGGTCGGGACGGTTCGCCCATTTAACGAGTCGAAGGGGGAGGCTCCCTCCATCCCTCCCACCGGCGAGCGGCGGTGCAGCGGCGGCGGACGGCGATCAGAGCGGCGGCCGGCGGCTTTGGGCCGCTCAGGGCGGCGATCGGAGGTAGGTAGGTGAAAATTTTTTTAAATGATCGGGGGTGGGGAAGGGGGGGGCGTAGACCGCTGGATGTGGCCGGAGGTGGGGGAGGAGGCCGTCTGCCAGCCGGATCTGGCCGGAGGTGGACGGAGGTGGGGGACGGCGGGGGGGCTGGCCGTCTGCCATCGGGTGAGTGGGGCAGGCCGTGGGGGACGGCGGGGGGGGGGGGGGGGGGGGGGGGGGGGGGGGGGGGGCTGGGCGTCTGCCACCGGCAGGCGGTGGGGGGACGGCGGGGGGGGTGGGCTGGGAGTCTACCACCGTGGGGGAGGGGACGGGGGGGGGGGCTGGGCGGTGAGTGGGGCAGGCCGTGGGGGACGGGGGGGCGTCTGCGACCGTGGGGGGGGGGGGCTGGGCCAAGGGTGGTTTTGGGGGGGGGGGGGTAGGAAAAAATTTTAATTTTTTAAAATTTTATATCCTTTTTAATTTAAAAAAGTGTAAGAATAAAATTTGTTAGATTGTCATTGTTTAATATTATTTTTGATGTATTGTTGAATTCATGTTGTAGAAAAAATATAATTTTTATTTAATTCATGTTGTAGAATTAAATATATTGATATATTATTTAATTCGTGTTGTAGAAATAATATAAATATCGTTTAATTCATGTTGTAGAAATACATTTATGTTTGATATATTACTTAATTCATGTTTAAATATTAGATTTAATTGAGATGTATTAAATTTAAATTTTAATTTTGTAGAACTAATGATATTCTTTTCATTATTAGTTGTAGACGTAAAATAATATAATAATTAATTTTAAAAATTGTAAAGATGTTTTTCATTTAAATATATCTATAGTGAGAAATATTTTACAAAAAATTAAAGGTAATATTTATAATTTAAATTAAGTAGAGATGTTTTGAATTTAAATATAAATTTATTGATAAATATTTTATAAATAATTTTAAATGTAATTAAGATGTATAATGTAATTTAAGTAGAGGTGTTTTTAATGTAAATAGTGTTGAATATTTTATAAATAATTTTAAAGTTAATTTAGATCTATAATATAATTTAAATAGAGATGTTTTTAATGTAAAAACTCTTGAATATTTTATAAATAATTTTAAAGTTACTTTAGATCTATAATGTAATTTAATTAGAGATGTTTATAATTTAAATATATAAATAGTGATAAATATTTTACAAATAATTTTAAAGTTAATTTATATGTATAATGTAAATTATTTAGATATGTTTATAATTTATATGTGTCATGTAATTTAATTAGAGATGTAATTTTAAATATCTAATTAGTGATAAATAATTTTAAAGTTAATGTATATGTATTAATTATAAATATTAACCTTATATGTTTGTTATAGAAATAATGATATTATTTTGAACTAAAATATATTAACATGTATTAAATATTGAATTTAGTCTTGCATGGTACGCAAATAATGAAATTATGTTCAATGTTAATTGTAGATGGTAAATAATATATTTTCATAATTTGAATTTCTTAATTTTAGGCCTTAGCACTCTATGGCTCCTAAGGAACGAACAAGTGATATTGGGTGGTCACACGGAATTTTGTTGGATGGAAATCGTAGGTGTTGGCGTTGTAACTATTGTAAAATAGAACACCGGGGAGGAGGGGTGTCTCGGTTGAAGAAGCATTTGGCAGGAGGAGCCGGGACAGGATACTCTGAGGTTGCTGGGTGTACCCATGTGCCTAGAGATGTGAAACTTGCAATGGCTAGGCACCTGCGGGAGAAGAGAGCTGAGATGCAAGAAAAGGAAAAAAAGAAGAAAAGGGGTCAAGCGGCAGTGAGCAGAATAGCAAGCGGCAGTAACGAGGAGGAATGTGCATGGACACCCAGTGACGAAGATGAACAAGCACGTACTGAGCAGGCTAATGTGTATGTCACTATGAACGATCCATATGAAGTCGAGTTTCGTGAGGCAGTACGTTAGAGGATGGAAGAGTCAAGACATTCCGAGGAGACTACAGTCCGTAGTCGCAAGGCGGCGAGGACCGGAGCATCAGGGAGTGGTTGTTCATCTACGACTCGACAACCACGAGGCATAAGGAGTTTATTGACTAGTGACTCGGGGACACAAAGAAAAAGGACACAATCGATCAACATTGAAGATGTGGAGCCCGGTGCACTATCCCGACAGCATAGCAAGCAAACGAGGATGGACGATGCGTATGGTCAGAAGGGACCTAAATGGAAACTTGGTCAGGCTGTTGCAAAATGGTGCCACCACGCGGGTCTGCCTTTCAATGCAGCCAATAGCCCTTACTACAAGCCAATGTTTCAGGAAGCACAGGTCCTTGGGCTACACGTGCAGCCACCTACAGTCAGAGAATTGGCTGGCGTATACCTTGATGAACAGGTTGCTGAGATCAAGAGTTACATTGACTCATTCAAGCAGAAATGGACAAAGTACGGAGTCACACTGATGTGTGATGGATGGTCAGGTACCACAAAATCTAGCCTGATCAACTTCCTTGTTTATTGTGACAGACATGTATTCTTTCACAAATCAGTGGATGCGTCTGGTCAAATTCATAGTCAACAATATATTTTGTCATTGATGGAGCAAGTGGTGACTGAGATTGGGGAGGAGTACATTGTGCAAGTGGTGACTGACAATGGGTCGAACTATAAGAAGGCCGGGGAGGAGCTAATGAAGAAAAAACGGCACATTTTCTGGACCCCCTGTGCAGCGCATTGTGTAGATCTGATGCTGAAGGAGATTGAGCAGCTTCGTATGGTAAAATCAGTGGTCGAGGTGGCACAAAAAATCACGAAATATATCTGCAACCACACAGTTGTATTGGCATGGATGAGGGAGCATTGTGGCGACGAACTGTTGAGGCCTGTCATCACACGATTTGCCACCAACTACATCGCATTGCAGAGCCTATTGAAGCACAAGGATGGGTTGAAGTAAATGTTTAGAGGTGAGACCTGGCTGAGTTCCTCTTTTGCTGCTTCACGTGAAGGGGCGGAGGTCGAGGGGATTGTCAACATCTCGAATTTTTGGGAACGAGTGAAGGTATTAGTGTCATTGATTGAGCCACTGTATGGGGTTCTACGATGCGTGGATGGGGATAGAGTACCAACCATGGGGTTGGTGTACATCAAAATAGAAGCAGCCAAGCGGAAGATCCTTACAACGTCCAAAAAATATGGACCCACCATTCTAGAGATTGTGGAGGACAGATGGGACAGACAAATGAGCCGCGATCTTCACATGGCAGGTAAACACTTACATTCTCGTCCAATCAATGAGCTGTGATTTTCAGTTGATATTAATATGTAATTCATTATCTTACGATTGCAGCGTACTATCTACATCCGGCCTTCCAATATGCTCGGGCCCTTGCTTATGATGATACGTTGATAGAATCGGTCAGCATTGTGGTAGACCGATTGTCTTTCACCCCAACAGATGCTGCTGATGCGTTGAATGAGGTATACTTGGATATTTTAACATTGACAATATTAAATAAAATATACACTTCATATTTTTTGATAATGCAGATGAAAACATTTAGAGAGGGAATTGGTTCATTTGCGACACCTAATGCCATGGCCAGTTGTGATAGACTCGATCCAGGTAATGTATCTTCACAATGTAACTTCTATGTCTCGAGAAGTAATGTTTACATCTAATTATTATATTGTACGTGATCTGTCTTAAACACAGCTGAGTGGTGGCTAAATTACGGCACAAGTGCACCCGTATTAAGGAAGATCGCAATGAGATTTCTATCGCAAACATCCTCGTCGAGTGGGTGTGAGCGGAATTGGTCGACGTTCTCCTTCTTGCATACTAAGCTGAGGAATAGGCTAACACACCGCAAACTAGATAAAATGGTGTATGTTCATTACAACATGAGGCTAAAGGTCCGGCATGTACAAATGGATACAAGGAGAGGAGAGGGAGATTACGACCCAACAGATGCTGTGTACTTGCGAGACGATGATGACCCTATGGTAGCATGGGTTGCAAGAGCCACAACCGAGCGTGGTGAGGCAGAATTGGACGAGGAGGCTGAAGAACCTGGTGAGACACCACGGCCTAATACTTTTCTCGCATCAGCTGTACAAGAGGCAGTCGGGGAGGGAGATGACACCCATGTGCATTTGGGTGGTGACGACTCAGCAACGGGACGTGATGATGAAATTAATTTAGATGAAGACCTCGTCATTGGGGGTGGAGACACATCGTATGCGTACGATGATACAGCATGAGAGCGATTGATCCAACCCCCATTAATTGAGCGTCAAGAGCCACCTCAGGTGAATTAATACATGAAAATCGAATCGCAAATTTCATTAGATAGCATAGTCATATATTGATGTATGATAGCAATATATTGCAGGTCGGTCCGACAAATGACAACATTACGGGAGAACAGTGGTCCCGAGTTGCTGTACCGCGGCATTCAATATCTGCGGAACCAAGAAGGTTATCCACTTCAAGAGAGGCTAGGGGGAGTTCCTCATTTAGAGAGGTGAAATTATATTGTCATTTCTACATTTGTTAATATATAATTCATTGGTAATTGAATATATTCTACTTTCAATTGTGTAGTCTTCGGTAGCATCGAAACAACCATCGCAGTCTGCTGCGTCCCGACGCTCAACATCTAAGGCTAAGGCACCCAATCAGTCGTCTCAGGTATACGTACAGACTTACACAATAGAAAGTAAATTGAAAAATTATCTAAGCAGGCTTCTGCTTCTCAGGCATCTAGAGGGACACAACATGTAGCATGTAAGCCGCCCCCTACTCCACAGAAGAAAAAATCATCATGGACCATATTATTCACCAGCAAGAAGGACAAGGGACCACCATTAAATCCGATAGATATTGCAGACATGGAGACATTAGATCCCAATGCAGATGACGACACTCCCGAGCCTTCTGTTGAGCCCCGCATTAGTGGGAGTCATGACTCCGATGCTGATAGTACACCGACAGGGTCTTCATCCCATGGAGGTGGTGGTTCTCAAGGTGACCAACGGAGTCCTCGTCAGAATACTAGTACTGGTGGCAGAGAGTACAGCAGTGGTCATAGTAGAGGTCGTGGGGGCCGTCAATATGGCGCACGGACAGAGGAGCAGCACTTCACACATGCCACGCAAGATGAGGACCACGGTGCTCCACCGGCAGGGACGAGACGGGCAGCTGATCATTGGGATCCCTACTATGAAAGTTCGGTTGCAGACAGTACCAGCTATCAAGGCATGTTGTCTGATTTTGAGAGCATGAGCACACATGACTCCCAGGGATCTGGAAGCTCGTATGGACGGTCATGGCCGCAGCAGCCGATGTATCATGGCGACTCAGATAACAGTAGTTCATTTTTTCCATCGTATCCATATCCTTATGCCGCAGCTGCGCCAGTAGAGGTCGTGTACGCACAAGGTTCGCAGGAGTATGAATACTACGTACGCATGTACTGGGAGAACTATTCAGGTTCAATGCGTTATGAAGACTATCTGTCCTATCTGCGTACCACGTTTAATATCAAATTGTTTGGAGATGGGCACTGGCCCAGTTTGGGTCCATACTCTTAATTAGTATGTATCATTTGGTTATATTTATAACTAACTAATAATTAATTGTAGATTTCTTCATATAAAGAGTTTTGTACTTATCATTGAAATCACTAATGTAAACTTTTACATCATTTGCAGGTCATCATGGACGGACGGCGTCACCCTACGTGAGAGCATGGATACTCTGTTGAGGGTGATGGACATGTGCACTGTAGATACTGCGAACATCGCGTCACCGGCATACACAGGTTTGCGGAGCACCTTGCGGGAGTGGGACGCGATGTTCGTGCATGCGACCGAGTTCCGGGAGATGTTCGACATTCCTTTCGGACACAGTTACAGGATAGATATGGTTCTCGTAGCACACCGAGGACATCTTCTTCTACGTCCCGGGTACCTCCATCACGAGCACAGGGCGGAGCAGGATCTTCCTCAACGTCCAGAGTTTGAGCAGCACTAGCACCAGCACCAGCACCACCACCACCACCAGTCGCACATGATAGAATTGAAGCTATAGATGTAGTGAGGACTTTTTTTACAGATTTTCATGTACCCTCCACCGCAGCACACGACCCATCATTTGTGCAGATGGTTACATATTTTCAGTCCCACCCACATGTACCTCCACCCACTAGGATAGAGTTAGATTATACGGGTGATCAGTCTCATGTATCTGATGATGAGTTTTGGGATTCGAGCTTCACTGATGATGAGGATGAGTGAGTTTTGGGATTCGGGTTACACAGATGAGGAGGATGAGTGAGTTTTGGGATTCGGATTTCACATATGGACGAGGATTAATGAGTTTTTGTATTTTATACTTCATGAATGAATGTCATTATTATGTCACTGTTTACTTTTACATATTTAGTAATTGAAATAAATTTTTATGTATTATATATAATATGACGTTTAATTAAGCGGTGTAATATGTAATTTTTATATAATTAATTATGTATAATTTAGTATGGATCTATTGTCTTAAATAAACTCTACATTCTAATATTTTTAAATATATATAACATTTAATCTTTCAAAATAAATTTATTAAAAAATTTTTTTAAAAAATAAAAAAACTACTCGTCGCGAGCCCAATGGGGTGGACCGGGTCGCTGTGGGACCCGCCCGACCCGACCCGTCCCGCGCCGAGACCCGGTCAGCAGGGTTGGACGGGTCGGCAAAATCCTGATCCTTATAACAAATGTTTCGTTCTTATAACAAAATGTTTCATTTGTATAAAATATTTTGTTGATTTATTTCTGAAGTCAAAAAAAATATTTCATTCGTATAACAAACTATTTCATTCATATGTAAAATATTTCAGTCATGTGATTTCATGTCTGAGTGCTCTCTGTTTTTAATGTGCGAAAAAATGTGTCATATCGGTCTGACGCGGGATGTCTATTTTTGTGCAGAAATAATCTTTTCACATTTTTTTTAAATCAATAAGAATGGAGATTATATTTTGACGTGACTTTATACATCAGATTCGATGAATAAGATATTACTCTGTTAGATAATTAAGGTCTAACCGAACTCTCGCGGATTGCTACTCTAAGCTACAGCCATAAAATTAATTAAGGTGGATACTTAAATTGGTCGCTTATTCCAACTATACCAATTTCCAGCAACATTTTCTATGTAAACATAGCCAGGATTGATCACGTATCTGTTTTCTGTAATATATGATTGGGCTGTCCAGTACGATTTGGAGACGGTTAAAACCTCAGATTCAGGTCTTTTGACTTTGGTCTCTTTACAGGTGGGCCGAATCTAGCCCAAGCTTGTTTTAAAATTAGACTGGGCCAAATCAGTCGTTGGCCTTCTAAGCAACGCAACCGAAAGCGGACATCATGTACGTACCACGCGCGCATGCATCAACTCCGTATGAATTCTGCTAGTTGCCTGAAAAAACATATGCGAAAGTGTCAACTTGAAAAATGATCCTCCCTAGGCAATAGATAGTGGCTAAATTATTTTTCCCCAATGTTAAAATAATCAGATAATATATATATTTTAAGATTCCCCATCACAAGGAGGTCCATTACTGGTTACATCGCCTCTCTCGGGACAAGTCCTCTCTCTTGGCGAACCAAGAAACAAGCAACAGTTTCCTGATCCTCGGCTGAATCGGAATACCGCGCCTGCTGCTTGTGAAGTCCAATGGCTTCACTTTCTACTACAGGAGTTCGGCATTGATCCCGACCCCACTACCATGTAATGCGACAACCAAGCTGCTCTCCACGTCGGTGATAACCCCATTTATCACGAACGGACGAAGCACGTCGAATTGGATTGTCATTTTGTTCGTGAGCGTATTCAATCTGGGCTGCTTCGCAATGCACACCTTTCGACTTCCCTACAGTTGGCGGATGTTTTTACAAAGTCTCTCCCTGCTGATCAGTTTTCTTTTATCATCTCCAAGTTGGTTCGTGATCTTCACTCTCCAACTTGAGGGGGAGTATTAATGGTTGTCATTAGAATTGTCATTTGTACTCTGTTGTAATTAACAGTCGGAACATTCTAGACCCAGGACACGTGTCCTTGAGAGCACTACCGTGTAACAAACCTGCAACATTACTGTTCTATATATACGAGCCAGGACGGTCACCTTGGAGTGTGCGTGACTATCCCTTTTCACCCATTCTTTCGTTTTCCAACTGGAATTTAAATTTTCCCAAGATAATCAAGCTTGAGGATTTTGGCTCATAGTTTCTTGTGATAACTCTAGTTTGGATGGTTAAAAAATGATTTATCTCTTTTTGATGTAACTTATGAAAATGTGGAAAACCATTAATTATAGTACACACAATTATCATACATGCATCTTTTTGTTAGCTCATCATTGGTTACTTTATATAAATACAATTGACTTAAACTGTATTTATGGAAGGCATCTTTAGTGTAAACTAACTCTAAGTAGGTTTCCGGATGGATTTCGGATGTATGACAAATTTAAGTGAGTTTATAGTAAACTACTAAACTATCCGCGCACCAAAGGTAAGACTAAAAATGAGTTTATGATAAACCTAGGCATACTTATTCCTTGCATCCAAAAAGTCCCTTTCTCCTTAATTAATTAATTGTAATAAGGGCACTCTCTACAAATGCTCAAAGTTTGCTTACGCTGAAGGAGACCTCGTATAAATTGAGTTTATCATAAATTCAATTACATCTATGCAAAATATAACCAAAGAAGAGCCAACAAAAGAATAAATTTATGATAAATGCATTTACAATATTCTCATCTGTATTTTAAAAAGTTGCAACCAAGCAGTAAAGAAAACTCTCTGTTTGAAGAATGAACACAAACAATAGCATCTGTGAAGGCACCTACTAGAGTTAGAAGAAGAAGAGAGAAAAGTATTGAAGGAACGTCCCGTAGATATTAATATCAGGTAGGAATCAAGCAGTCTCCGTCTTTCTCACCGTACAACTCCATTAGAACGATTAAGCCCAGGGCGAACACCATGAGCAGCACGGCCAGCCATGACATGCAAAGCACCTGCTGCCCCCTGTCATCATCACCAGCGACACCACCGTGTCCTGCCCCCGTGCCCACCGCCTTCTCTCCCCCACGCGCTCTAGTGAGAGAGAAGACGAGGAAGACCGATGGTGCCCGCCAACGTGATCCGCATCAGACGTCGACGACGTGTAGGAAGAACACACAAAACACGAGCAGCAGCAGGACGACGAGTGCGTCGTGCTGCCCCCGCTGCCATGGTTCAGGACGGAGGGGCAGGCGCTGGACACCTCGCCATTCCGGGTCTCGCCAGCGTCGGCGCCGTCCCTCGCGCCCTCCGGTCCAGGGCCTCCAGGAGGCTCCTCCCCGTTAGCCGGCCGCACTTGGTGGCCACCTTCCTCTCCATCACGATCTCCTCGACGTCCCAGTCGACGCTCCTGACCCCCCACACCTCCGTGGGTGACCCGTCCCCTTGGGAGGAAGAGAGCAGTTGCTTCGGCGAGCTGTCGAACAGCTCGATGATCCCCTCCGGTGTAGCCAGGGCAACCGCGGCGGGGGCGCGCGGGACCGGAGTTCTGCGCTGGAGGCGAGGAGGCGCCGACTGCTTGTAGGCGTTCCACTCACGCTGTAACTGCATGTATCGCTGCAGGAGGCTGCCCTTCTCTTCTCCTCCGCTTCTTGCAACAAGCTTCGTCATGGCCGCTGGGAATTGCAACAGAAAGGAGGGTTTGTTTTCCTGACAGAGGAGAACTTTGGCCATATGTATATGGCACTTGGAATTTGCACCTGATCAGAGGGAAAGGTTGGACTCAAAATTAGAAAGAGAGAGAGAGGGGAGGAAAGAACGGGAAGTTGAGAACTTCCTCCATTGGAAGTTTTCTGCACTGGATGAACAGAATGTTACTCGTACTCGGAGTTCCCTTGTCGCATCTCTACTAGGACTCGAATCCCTTTGTCACCTACCTCTCCATTTGGACTCGGACTGACTTCAGTACTTCTCACATATCATCCAACGTAAAGCGGTATCCCATGCTGATCATGGAACGTAGAATGGGTATTTGATATGGTGAGGAATATTTGAAGTTTCTTAACCGGCCGGGCTTACCCTAACCTATTAGCAAAGTGGCGGCCCTAATGGAATAAAGATGACCAGATGCCTAGAACTGTTGTATTAATTAATTGTTTGTATAGTATAGTTAGTTAATTAAGGTACTATATATATATATATGACCTCTCACCCATCTCCTAATCCTTGTCTGGTGCGTTCAGATGAATGGAGATATTGCCTTTTGAACTTCTCCTTATTTTGAACCTAAATTTGAGGACAAATCACTTGTTTTGGTATCAGAATACCTTGGAGGTCGAATTAGGACATCTCCGCTGGCTTTTGAGTGGCGGTGCACATAATCAGCCACCTTGAGCTAAGGATCACTTCATTCAAGTTCATTCATTTGTTGTTGAGCTGAACTTTTATTGAGCTTGATTTCTTTGAAATATTGGATGGTAACTGAGCTAGGTCAACTTTGTTTAAGTTTGGCTCACTTAATAAACAATCTTAAGCAAGTCTAATTTGAGTGCTTGAAATATTAAATAATCTAACTCGTGTCACATTTACTGCAGACTTGTTGGAACTATATATTAAATGAATGGAAAGAATTAAAAAGAGGCTTTTGTGTCTTATATTTGGACACTTGTGACATTATTGACTAGGAGGGGGTTAAATTCTTAGTGAGCTATCAAATGAATATAACTATATAATTAAAAGATGTTCAAATTCCAATCGAGTTTGTTCGATCACCACAAATTTGCGTGTTTATTTTCATTCTCCTGTTTGAATTTCATTATTCACAGAGGGACAAATGTATTTTTACTTGACTCTCATGTCACGTCATCGGGTGACGTGACCGACACACCAAACTAAATTAGACGTGGGAGCCATTAAAAAAAATAGTGTGTATTGCATGTGCAACACCCGGGGTGTAATTACCCATAGTGTTGCACTAAGCATTACTCTACTTTGAATTATCCTCATGCACTTTGTCACTTTTTTCAACTTAAATTGTTCTACCATAACAGAGATAATAGTCCAAATGCATTATTATGTTTGGACTTAATTTGTTCTATTTAAACTGACTTATTATTATCCCACTTAAATTACCCTCACACAAATGGATGCTAAAGGTTATTACTCTGCCCCAAACCCTGATCTAAATCTTTTTAATATAGGTCCATCAAGCTCACCTTACGTAACTACAATCCAATGTCCAACTCAGGCCCAGTTATTATTAGATGGGCCAAATGTTTACTTGCCCCAAACCTGATCTAAATCTATTTAGGTCCATCAAGCTGATCTTATGGGACCGCCATCAATTATAAAATTCCGGCCCACTTATTAGTGGCCCAAATGTTCCACTTTCACGTCCCCTCTACGGGCATAATAACATTTGGAGACGGCCGGCCGTGTGTCACAAATCTTGTTGCAGGCATCAGGTATAAATTTTCCCAAGAGCTAAAATGTGAAAGCCTTATGTGGGCCATGTAACGCATCGGAGAATACGACCGGGCCTTAGACGACGAGGCAAATCTTGGGGAAGAAAGGTTTTAAAATTTGTTTTGATTTTGAGGGAAGTTATCAAAGAATTGATCGACCACCTCTCTGAAAATTAAAGAAAGCCCTTACAAACGCGCAGAAAGCTTGATTTTGTCTCTAATTCTTATTTCAAAGAGAAAATATTCAAAAAGTACATCAAAACTCGCCTTTTATTTCTCTGCAGCAAATGTGTGGATTAACAGAGAAAATATGAAGGGAAGCACAGAGATAACAACATGTTTTTTTCGATCAACAAGCATGGAAAATATAATATTGCTCGGAATATCTTTTGATTAAGGAGAAACAAAAAGGGGAATTGCCATCGCTGATTGATAAAACCCTTTTGTAAACTCCTAATCCACTCTAAAGAACTATGAATTCGAAGAAACGAATACAAACAGTATCATCCATGCATGAAGAGCTAAAGCAGAAGTCCCAAATGCATGAACATTACGTGGGAATCAAGCTGCTTCCGTCTTCCTCACTGTGCAACTCCCTCAGAATGATTACGCCCAGAGAGAACACCATGAGCACCACGGCCAGCCATGCCATGCCCACCATCCGCCGCCCCTCACCTTTACCAGCGACACCGTCGCCTCCTACCCTGGCACCCACTTCCTTCTCTTCCTCCACGTCCTCCTGCGAGAAAGAAGATGCGGACGAACTGTGGTGCCCACCAACGTGATTTGACGATAACCAGGAAGCACACGCAGAGCACGAGCAACCGCAGGACGACGAACTCACCGCCGTGTCCCCGTGGCCGTGGATCAGCACGGAGGGGCAGGTGCTGGAGGACTGCAGCCCGCCCCTCCCGGACTCGCCAGCAGCGTCGTCGGCGTCGTCCCTCGCGCCCTCCATGTGGCTCTTCCCCCTCAGCCCGCCGCTCTTGGTCGCCGCCTTCCTCTCCAGCACGATCTCCTCGGCGTCCCAGTCGACGCTCCTCACAGCCCACACGTCCGTGGGCGACTGCTCATCCCATTCGAGGGAAGAGAGTAACCGCGGCTTCGGCGAGATGTCGACCGGCTCCGTGATCACCTCGGGTGTAGCCGGAGCCGACTGCTTGTCGGTGTCCAACTCACTCTGCGGCTGCGTGTGTTGCCGGTGGAGGCCACCCTTCTCTTCTCGTTCGCTTCTTCCAACGAGTTTCGTCATGGCTGGCGGGATTTGGAGGGAAGAAGAGGGCTCGCGTTCTTAGCAGGCAGGGTAGAGCTTCATGTATCTAACTACTTGTACAGAAACTTTTTCCTTCGATCTCCCCGGGGGAGAGATCTGGGTGTCTACTCTGGCGCACGGTTTTGGCATCTTACAAACCCGAGAGATCCTATTAACTACCCAAGCGAACATGAAGCGAGGGCACTCACCCCCACCATTTTCGTGGCATGCTCCCTTTGGAAGAGTCCATTTAACTCAAGAATCTCAACCGCCGAAGACTCTATATACTATTTAATTAGAATCTAGTCATGGAACTTCGGCGAGACTGTCACAAGTTCCACCAACTTTTCTTCAGAGTTAACCCGGGAATGGTTTGATAGTAGGAGTAGGTTATTCCGGGGCCTCTTTGATATAAGAAGTCCTAACCCAAAGAATGGGTGAAAATACAGTTTGAGAAGGGGGTAGATTTTTCAACTTCTAATTTGGGTTTTTCTGAAATAATTCATTTTAGTTGAAAGGTAGAATGAGTTATTTCACCTTAATTCGGATAAGTTTTAAAGTAAAAAATAAAAAATTAAGAATAATTTATTAAATTTTAAGTAACTGATTTTTTCTATTCCATTATCAATTAGAAAGATTTAATCTCGAGTTTCAAAACTCAACTCGCAAGATTTGTTAGATTAACACGGAGTTAACTCCCTTGTTAAATGCATATCTCCCACCCTCTTTGTTTTCTTTTTCTTCTTCATTTCGCAACCCAACCGCCATCGATGATAAGGAAGTCGATGATGTCCGACGACGCATTGTCCCGCCGGCAACGACGATGCCATCCCCACAGTTGTAAAGTTGTGGGATCTCTTGAGTTGTCGATGCACCTCTCACTGCACTCTCTCTCTCTCTCTCTCTCTCTCTCTCTGGGGCACGGGAAGAAGATAAATTTATAACATAAATAGTGTAGAAAAAAAATATGGTTCATTCCCAAAAATATTCTTCAAATGAACAATGATAGATGACAATTTCATAATTTTATTGTAAAAAGCGTAAAGAGCTAACCCAATAGAAAAATCTTCCTACGTAAAAGTGAGATATACCTCACACAATTTAATCGAGTTGAGTTAACCTACTTTTATCTTAACCCTCGACCAAATGGAACTTTAAGTATAACATTTTCAATCAATTCTCCTTTATTTTAAATTTTTTAAACTAGTTTTAACTTATATCATCGTGATGATGGTCATCATCTTCCTCAAATCTTTAGCCTATTATTTGGGGTCGACTATCTCATTGTTTGAGATTGATTACATGAATCATATTTTGTTAAAAAATTTCTTCAAGTGTTATATTAGTATTTAAATTTAAAAAATTAATATTACTTTTAATCGCCCCACACCATCTCATTTTAAATCTTCAATGAGCTCTAGCATCTATTAAAATTTGTCACATCTTTTAACTGGTGTTAAGTTAAGACGACGGTGTACAAGTCCAAACTACTATATATATATATATATATATATATATATATATATATATATATCAATTAGAGCTACACTTAAGTCCTTATGGATGTATTCATTCTTAATATCATCTTTTTTATTTTTATCACACATCTTTATATATGTCACACATATTTTGTGAATGTCTTTCTTTTTTAATATTCAACGCTCAATATTATATAACAAAACATGTCTCATAGTTGTACTATATATTTTAAAAAAAAATTGAGAAATAACTTTTGGTGCACTTCTAAATTTTAAATAACTTGCCTTAATATAAGTTCAACATTATATTTATGTGCTCACACTTGTAAATAAGTTGAATAGGTAGATACAACATAAAGGGCCTCTTTGTTTTTTTGATTAGAATAGCGTGATCGACTTAGAAGGGTCGAACAAGTCATCAGCCCTCGAATACGCACCATGTGTGTGAGAGGTGGGTGTGGGTCCCACCACCCATTCTCTCTCATGGTGTAACCAATCCTCTCGACAATTCTATTATCAAACCTGCCCAAAGTTAATAAATACGACAGTGTTAATATTTTATTTATTTTGTTAGTATTATATATATTTAAAACACTCTCCATGCGTGTGCGCGCAAAAATAATGAACCCTTAAAAATAGTTGCATTGTTCAAGTTCAAATTCCGCGACTTAGAAGCGTGAACGCCCACCCTCATCCTTGTTTGGACATACAGATTTTTCGATTTCTTTACATGAAGATTTACTATACTAAATAAGAAGTAAATGCTTTTCTACATGTCGGGACTTTCGATATATTAATTTAATTTCACGAATCAAATCATATAGTTATGAACGCCCACCATTCACCTCTTCACGAGTGATTAACTTAACCTTGGCTATTTATAAGTTAAAGTTGACTAGAGTTAAGATTACTGTACATATTAATAGTTTTTTAACATTTTAAATAATTTTAATATATACTATAAAATAAATCTATCGTAAAATTAAAATATCTATGATAAATAACATCATTAAACTTACTAATTAAAATTTAAAAGTTAAAAATATCATTAATTACGGTTAAAAATTATTATTCATCGTAATACTTTTTTTATTTTTATTTTAAATTTTTAAAAAATTAACTATGCACTATAAAATAAATATATCATAAAAATAAAAAATATATAAATAGCATCATTAATCTCACTAATTAAAATTCAAAATATCAATAATTATCATTTAAGATGACTGTTCATCATAATATTTTTATATTTTTAATTTCTAATTATTTTAAATATATTATATTGAAATGAATATATTGTAAAAATAAAAATACTTTTAATAAATAACATCATTATTCTCACTAATGAAAATTTAGAATTTTAAAACATCATTAAATATGTTTAAAAATCACTATTTACTTCCAATTTTATTTTTAAAATTTATAAATATTTTCAATAAACTTAATAAAATAACTATATCATTAAAATACCTAAAATTAATTAAAAATATCATTAATATTATTAACCAAAATATAGAGATGATAAATATTTCGATTGTTCACTATTAAATGTAAATAAAGAGAGGAGAGAGGGATATATAGATTGAGAGAGAGAGGGGGGGAGAGTGCAGGTTAAGAGAACGCCAGGTGTTAGGGATTAGTGTTAATTAACTCACCTCTTGGTAGGTGAATTTCAAACTCTGCGGTTAACCTTGTATTAGTTCATTACCTGACCCAATTAGTCCAAAAGTGATATCAAAAGACGTAGAGGATTAAGTGTTAATTAATTCAGGACTAATATCTAGTTAACTCCGTACCAAATTGAGACATAACGAATAAGAATGAATAAAGAATGTGGAGTCAGCAATTCACCAGGCGAATGTCAAGGCGGCAGCGAATTGGATGAAAAAAGGAATAAAATAAAATATGGTATTTCCGTCCATGGTAAGATAGATTTTTTTACGACCTTAATTATGTCAAGAGGCGTCATAATCCGTTCTCCCTTCTTCTTAATTTAATTGTTTGGGCCCGGACTTAAACTGGATTCATAGGCAGAAGAAAGCACCATTACTTGATTAATGGGCATATAAATGTTAACCTTTGTCAAACAGTATCCAAAAGGCAAATAAAATGCATGTACGCCCTTCCGTTTGGCTAAAATTTTGAACATCCCTTGAAAATCTAATGCGGGTTTTTACTCGACTTTATTTATATATCATATTTTTGTCATGTTGTTTAAAATTGAATTTTTTGTATGAAAATTATTTTTAAATAAAAATTTGTAAGAAAATTATTCTTAAAAATATATTAACATGTATATCATTACGTTAATTTAAATAGTGAATAAATATTATTTAAATGTGATTTTTTATAAATTTTTGACAAAAAGAATTGATAGGTCTATAAATAAATATGATATGTGTACATAATTTTTATTTATACAGTGATATGTCTGTTGATTTATTTTCAAGAAAAATTTTGATTTAATAAAAAAAATATGTAAAAAGTCCTTTAAAATATCAGAAATTAAAAAGCAGACCCAACACTAGAGTGAAAGACACACAAACATGGGCCAAGTTTCGCCGTGTCTGATCTTACTAACACACAAACATGGGCCAAGTTTCATCGTGTCTCAGCACACTAACTTATCTGCTCACCTTCATCGTGCTGTTGAACCTGGGACAAGTTTTATCGGACATGCAAACTAGTTAAAGGATGGAGACGTCCATGTGTGAAGTGTGGATATGGGAACCAGCAAGAAAGTCCTACACCAACAAGACTCGGCATCTAACGTGCAACGGTGCAAGGTTGATGAGTCGAGCAATCCCTCAAATTATTTAAGGATAACGTTGTTGAGCCAGCCTAAAACTCCAAAAAAAAAAAAAAAGAGCCAACCTAAAACTCAAGTTGGTGGGTAAAGAGGTCAAGAACTAATATAGGCACGAAATAGTTGACGAGTATGCGTTGCGAAATCAAACAGCTTTTGCCAATATCCTCTTTTCTGTTGAATTGAAGTTGCACAGCAAACAGAGACACTTTCTAAAACTGAAACCCCGAAGAGAGAACCAGCCCCGATATTATTTTTCTTTTATTTTTGTGACGAAAAATTTAGTACAGTGATACTCCAGTCTACGTAGAATGTGAGAGACTAAATTCAAATCCAGTGACGACGAACTCACGCACATCCGGCTCCGATAGTTTGCTACTAAACGGAACCACCGGCTAGGTGTTCAATTCAGCAATAGAAAGAAGAAGAAAAAAAAAAAGAAATGGTCCATGGTCAAGTCCACGAGAATAGAAGCAAAAAAGGTCAGAGTGATTGACATGTAACATAAGAAGTACGTATATGCAGGCAACTTGACGGCCGCTGGAGGACCAGGTGAGATGAACACTGTGTGGCCTTTGTCTTATCCGTGCCGGATTTGACTGGGGAGCTTTCTGGATTGGGCCATTCAGCTTTTGCCCATTAGATGCGCGTTCCATACGCTACCTCTGGGCCATGGACACACTGGCTCACTGCCCAAAACTACAGGTGGTAGATGAGGTTCCTACTGTTTGAAGGTTTCAGGCAGGCAGAACCTTATCTAATCTCTCTCTCTCTCTCTCTCTCTCTCTCTCTCTATGTGTGTATATATATATATATATATATATTAAATGCAGCGATCAGCAGCGTAGAACAACAAAGCTCCCTTATCATCTGTTTGTCGACAATGTAGCTAGCAAGCGGGCAAACATAAGTGGAGTCGCATTAGGATGATATCTGTTCCGTTTAACTTTAATTAGCAAGGTTATTATGAAATGTAGCTTCATCCAAACTTTAGATTGTTTGGAATGTTAAGCGACTTGTGTGCCACTCCGTTCGAGTTTGAGTGTCTTAACGATTGGGTCTAAACCCAGGCTTATGTTAGTTGGATGCTAAATTAAGTCTAAGACCAAATAACTCCAACACCAAGTGAACCAAGTAGTACGTTGTTCGGATTCGGCTCGGTCAGTAATTATTGGGTCCAATCGAACCTAATTATTCAAGTCTGAATATATATGAAGAAACTTTATTACATTTAACAAGTATCTACCCTTCATAAGTACACATTAATCGAATTATAAACAAGTTTGTAAATAGATATGAATATATAATTACTAAAGAAAGACAACCGAGTGTTTCCACACACACACACATGTCCACGCGTGAAGCTCAACTTTTTTTATCCAACCTGATGGCAAGTCCATCATCAAACTTTTCACTTGCAGTACCTCTGAAGGCGCATATCCCTGTCAAGTCCCCACCCGGTGAACTCAGGAATTTTGTTGGGTTGTACAGGTTGAATCGCTGTCAGGTTTGGCCGTTTGCCAACCAAAAAAAATTAAACTCGACTCCACTATTAATTAATGATATGACTTGAATGCCCTGCCCAACTTGGTTGGACATCGCTTTCGGTCTCATATATATATATATATATATATATAATGATTCAAACCACTGTTGTTTTGATAAGACTCATCCAGTA
Source organism: Amorphophallus konjac (assembly GCA_022559845.1). Taxonomy (NCBI): domain Eukaryota; kingdom Viridiplantae; phylum Streptophyta; class Magnoliopsida; order Alismatales; family Araceae; genus Amorphophallus; species Amorphophallus konjac. Next base: position 25,863,967 of record CM040128.1, read on the forward strand.
CCCCCGGGAGCTGGACCACTCTAAAATTTTGCCCACTTCCTCTCCTGTCGTTCCCTATAAAGCTGCTTGTTTCTTTTCTTATGTCCTCGCACGGTAGCTGATCGATCATCCCCGGCCCTTAATCAGCCTTGGATGGTAACACCCCCAGATATATAGAGCTAGCCAGTGGGTGATGTCACCTTTGAATTACACCGCCGTAGATGGAAATCTTATGCATTTGCGAAGTTTACGTATGGAATTGGATTGCGTGATACTCTTGCAAACTGATGTTTATATAATATAATGATGCATCTCCGGCCCGGCCGTCTGAAGTGTGGTTGGTCATCAATCAATCACCGGGACGTTTCTTTCAAGCAAATTTTACCGACTTCTCTCTTCTCAAATAATAATAATGATGATGACGATGATGATGATATGACGATGATGATGAAAGATCTTTTACCATTAATCAGTCGCACTTTTAAAAGTATACTGAATTTTTGAATTTAATTATCCGACCAATTTTATTATTGCCAAACAATTCTGTAGGTCTCTAGAATAACATTTGACGGTGGGAATGGATACTCAATTAAAAGGGTATTATCCTCGAGCATACAACTTATTCTAGATAAAATGACCCATGAGTACTTGCATGACCAAGAAAGATCTCTCTCTCTCTCTCTCTCGGCTTCCCTCTCTCCCTCCTCGAGCAACGACAGTGGAAGGGCGTTTGTGCCACTCGTCATTTGACAATTCATGACGCGCGGACAATGCAAGTACCCTCTTCCTCTTATGCACTTCTCGTAGTTGGCAACTAATTAATTAAAATTAGCTTAATTAAGAGTGTAGATTTTTATGGTCACTTTTTATTTTTATTTTTTTGTTAATCTGACTTACCTGTTGTACGGTCAAAGTTGGGCCATAATCAGTCTATTGACCATAAAGAATCTGCCGTCGCTTTACTAGTGATGATGAAAATGCAATGGTGAGTTGTAATGAGGTGTCATTTGATGTTTGCTTCTTTCTCTCTGTTTTTTTTTTTTCTTGTGACAGTATCAGAGACAGCTGCACCCCATACTGGAAGCGGCATTCTAGGCGCCCAACAAAAGCCGCCAACTGTGCCTTCAAGTCACAACACACGCATAAAAGGTGACTGTGACAAGAAGTAGGAATAGGCAGATGGCACTGGCAGTGACATTCCTCTTCTTCTCTAAATAACATCCATCTTCTCTTTTATAGAACCAACCAGACCCCGACGACACTCGTCACCTTCTTCTCCTTATCCCCCCTCCCCTTTTTTCGCTCCGTCCGTTAACTGGGGGGGATGTAATTTCGAGCTGTAGTCGTTTAATATTAACCATAGTTATGAATTAGGACTGTGGCCTCACTTCACTGTTAAAAAATTAACTCGAGAGAGGATTATGTTAGAACTATACATGAGAAAGAAAGAAGATATCTTTAAAAAATATTTATTTATTTATAATGCATCATCTCAACAACAAAGACAACGCGCGATACAACAAGTATTACTCTATTGCATGTGGATTACAAGGTAAACTGTGGCGTCCGTTTGGCAGGGGCTGACTTCTTTAGCAACAGCAAACGTATCCAGCTTGGGGACGTACAAAGTAGCAAAGGGTTTCCCATCCTTCCAAAGCTCTGTGTTAGAATCTGCCGCCGTCTAATCTTTACATCCTCTCCCCTCTTTCTGCTCTATATATCCTATAATCCTCAGGTGCTATATGTATGCACGGTTAGCTAGGGTTGATCAACCCTTTTAACTAAAAAGGCTCCGACAACCAAAATCAAGTCTATGTATGATAGTTTTACCCTAAAGTTGCCTAACTAACATATTATAACAACTAATTGTGCTTTCAGTAAAGCGCTGTTAATTTGGTTCAACATATTAAGAACCATCTCAGATACCATAAAAACAGTACTGCATTTACACCGCACGCTAATTAACTTGGTATTTATTTATGTCAAAGCAAATTAATGAACCCCAAGTGCATGCAATCATGTACGAAATTCATGCTAAGAAGATAAATAATAGTACATAGATAGCATATCCACCGATCGCTGAGGCATTAATGATTAAAATAGAGCAACAAGTAACAAGAACTTGTCTCACATTATAAGTTGCTGACAATAGGGAATACTTAATTTGTCGTTGAAGCTCTGAAGACCCTCGATCCGTTGTTCACGTAGCATCATGTGTTGTAGAAATCGTGTACGTACGTACGTACGTACGTACGTTGCTCCCATTGTGATTGTTGGAACCATTCCTATCTTGATATCATAGCAGCCAGCACATACCGAATTGCATGGGGAAGCCATAGAGCCTAATTAACACGCGTAAGCAAATTTGGGGGGGGTGGGGGGGAGCTCTCGTGCAAGTCCAAGCAAGCCCCCATAACGACAGATGCTATGTCTCATTCCAATAATTGGGGGTGCATAATTAATAATTAACTGCATCTAAAGCCAGGGAATATATATATATACAACCTCAGCTCCGACGTCCTCCCATCCTGAAGTACGTACCACGGGTTTATTCTCAGAATGAAACAAGTAGAAAACCCTAGCTAGAAACCCTAACCACAAACTCTCGCGAAGGCATCGAATTTTGACCCTAGCTGTGTTTGTGTGTAGTTTTTACCGCAGACGTTAATTACTTTTGGTTTAACAGCATCAACATGAAAAAAATTAGTGGGCGAGGAAACGATGTAATCAAGTTTTACTAGCGTTGGAAAGTAGAAGAGTGAATAACCAGCTTCCAAAATCTAGTATTTGCAACCAAAATAATCAAATAAATTTAATGATTACATTACACGACCTCAAAAGTCGCATGGGGGCGATCGACGAACACGTACGCTCACATCTTAATCCTCTACTGACGCTTGGTTACATTTGTATGTATATCCTTTATATTTCAACCTTTTCTCTTTGTTCACTTCAAAAAAAAAGGGGGAGTTGAGAAATTAAAATTAAAATTCGTGCATTCACAACATCCATTCTTTTATGATTTTTTCTAATTAACTAGATGGGCAACTTGCAGGAGGGGTTACCTTATTATTATTATTATTATTATTATTATTATTATTATTATTATTATTATTATTATTACTTTGCATCGCATAGCTAGGGTTGCACCTAGATATGTAGCTCTCGCCGATACAAGCAACGTATGTAAAAAAAACTCCTTCGGGATAACCGACAGGGATTTTCCTGCCCTCAAGAAAGATTTGTAGCCATAAGCTCAGTAAGGCCGTACTTCCATATATATTTATGTCTCCATCGGGAATGGATCAGGAAAGAGAAGTTAGCGATTTGCATCTGAAAGACCTGCCCACTTATTAAACTATCATAACCTGTCACCTTCACCAACTTATCCGCCGGATTTCAAGAGATTTTGATGATTCCTTCCAGTTAGACGATCGCTTTTAAAAGGCTAATAATAATAAGCAAAGATAATACAAAAAGGGAAGAAGGAGAAAACTTTCTCCATCACCGGCCCTCAAGAATGCTGTATGGAGGGTTTTTCCCCCTAGCTTTCTTTAATTCAAACGTCTCACTCATTCAACCAAACCCAAAGACACAGATTCCAGTGGGCATCCATCCATCGACCTGCCACAGGCCAACAGAGAGTGGGCTCTATCACGACGACGACGACGAACAACAAATTATAAATCCCCAGCAACTTCACATGCATCCCACCCACTATTCCTTCCCATCTATATCTATCTATCTATCTATCTCCATCTCTGCTGTGCTGCCCCCACCACATGCATGCATCATATGTGTTTTAATTACCTGTCGAGGTGACAGGTTAATTTACTTTTATTCAGTGAACGACACAAGGCCCCACGGCGGCGTTGCTGCAGCTGCAGCTGCGCTGCTATATCTTTGTGATCCCTGCAACGAAACGCCCGTGAAGATATGTTATGCCGATCTTCTCTCCAACCGACGACCGTGGTGGGATCTAAGAATCTGGGGGAGGCACCCTGTGCTAAGCGCAAGCTGATCGAACTGAGAGCCCTGACATGGCCTCAGTACTGTGGTGGGGGAAGAAGGGGATGGTTCTCTCTCTCTCTCTCTCTCAAAAACTTATTATTATTATTATTATTATTATTATTTTCATCTTTTTCGTTTTAAGTACTGTTTTGAGCCTTCTTAATTAGCGAATATGAAACAGGGAATTTCTGGTTAGTGATGTGGGTTGGATCTAATAAGAATATTTCTTAAAGTTTTGTTTCAATGATTATTATGTCCTTTTTTAATTATAGAATAGTACCCCTTTTAATTATAGAGTAAATGCTTTTGATCTTTGGACGACTTGGCATCATTTCTCAGTTGCAGATTTAAAGGAATATATGTAACCACATTTTATGCGCCACCTTTCGATTGCCCTACGCGGAAAGTGATCCGTCGGTGTGGAAATTTTTCTTCCTATTTTAATCTGTGAAGGCGCATCCTTCGAAACTTAAACATGCGAAATATATTAAGGTCTCTCCCGATGTAGCATCGAGTTAAACAGATACCGTTTTACTATAGATGACAATGGATATAACAATAATAGAGGACTCATGCACCTTGCGGGAAGAACGTATAGCCACCCATGCAAGTCTGCATGCACCAATTCGAAGAAGGTGTCAAAAGGAGTCATGGGCGTTGTCCCAGGGAACAACCCTCCGATACTTAAGTAAGGACCGTGTTATATGAGGATCAACAGAGGATGGAGAGGAGAGAGAAGGTTAAGAGTAGAGTGATCAAACCTGGAGTCAGGATGGAGAGTCTAGGGGTGCTCCATGTGTCCAGCGAGTGTTCGGAGAGTGTTCGCGGGACTTGAGATGCGCTTGGAAGTAGACCTAGGTGCTTCTATGTAGACGGCTCTCTCTCTTCCCTATCTCAGTGTGCGTGAGCGTCCGTATGTCTGATCTGTCGGTGTGACTGTCTTTGTCCCTTCGCCATCTGATCGGAGGCCTATTTATAATGGTTATCCTGACGGTAGAGACCCATCCCTTAACATGAAAAGGCATGAATCGTGAGGTAACTTCTCCCCGAGATCGTGGAGAGTTTCCTGTTGTGCATCCGTTTATCCGGGTCATGCGGTCTGCAGGCGAGTCTTTCCTCTTGGAGCGTGCTCGCCCTTACCGGAGTAGTGGTCGGTGATGGTGGGAGTAACGTTCGGTCGTCGGAGGATCATCCGGCGTCTAATATGCCCGAGTTGATGTCCCTTGTGACTGGCGAATACTTTGTCCATCTTATTGGGCCACCTAACGTGGCCGTCAGCTATCGAGAGTCCGCTTTATACCATACGAATCTTGGGCCGACTTGAGCTTGGCATTATCGGGCCGCACGTGGGCTGTACTGTTTTTACCCTCAGCATGTTTAGCAAGATCTAGTTTTGTCTGACAATTACTTTTATCCTCCACTCCTAACATTTGAACTGCGGTAGATTTTACTAATGGCAGGCATGATGCCGGTTAATCTCTTTCTTGTATATAATCCCAAGTTTCCCAATTTAAAACACCTCCAATTTAGATACATTATTTAATCAAAAGTTAAAAATATTACGAAAACAACTTTCAAATTAAGTCCAACATTTTCTCCCTTAAACTAATTGGATTGATAATTATATATGGAAGCTAGTCCAAAGAGTCTCCTAATTAATTAGAAAGGGCACCCAATTAACATGTCCTAAATATGTTATAAATGTTGAGATCGATGTGTTTCGATCGATTTGTCACTAGCTCTGTCTCACTTTTTGTCACATCGTTTGCTTGCTTTCTGATTTAAATGAGCATCAAGTTTGAGTCATTCAATTGGGTCGAGTTGAGAATGACGAAAAGTGAGCTGGGCAAAAAGGTTGAGTCGACGTAATGTTGTTAATAAATATGGATACATGTTGTTAACGGCAAACACATTGTTTTTTTCATAAACTATCTCTTGATTTCCTGCAGTGTAAACATTGTTTGGTCGAAAATGATAAACATAGAATTAGCAGTGTCATGTTAAAATTAATTATCACAATGATGATTGCAGTTCCCACAAATATGTACTCTCATGACCTCTCTGGTTATAACAAAACAAGGGGTTACAGTACGTACTGTAATCACATGTAGCAGCTGCATAATGTACGCAAACAGCACCCATGACATCTCTTCTTAACACCAGTACTGCCGCTCTTTGCATCACGAATTGACGTACTGTAATCACATGTAGCAGCTGCATGTACGCAAACAGCACCCATGACATCTCCTCTTAACACCAGTACTGCCGCTCTTTGCATCACGAATTGAATGAGCACACAGCTTCTTTTTTCTGTATCAGAAAATTAAGAAAAAAAATGCTTGCTGCTGCTCCAGTCCTCCTCTCCTCCTCCGTGCATGCATATGTATCACCACCAGCTTTGTTGCTTCCCATCCGCAATCCCGGAAAAGCAAGTTAGGATTTCGGTCGAGGGGAACATGGATTCTGGGCGCCTCCATGATTGAGATCTCTCTGACCTGTGATATGTGGGAGCAGTGGCCCCCTGTCCGTCCGCGCGGGCGACCATCCATCCCCATGTGTCCACCTCGTGGGGATGCTCCCCTCCCCACCGTGGAGATCCCCACACACACCTGAGAACCCCTGACATGTCTCCACCAAGTAGACAAGTGCAAGAGGCATTTTCATCTCTGGCTTGTAAGGCTTTTCCATTTCATCATGCATCCAAACTTCTTGCGTTGTACTATATATGTATGATACTGTGATATCTAGGGCTAAAAACAGCGGACCAGAAGACAATTAAATTGATGCCGTTCATGTCAATAAAAATTATTTTTTGTCTAATTTTACTATAGTGTAAAGTCTTGAAGACTAATTAAGGATAGCCAACCATCATGCACTTGCTACAAGGATCATAATTAATTAGAGGGTTTGGGGCTTTAATTAAACCTTCCAATTAAGAAGATATTGACTATGTATGTATAGGAAAGAAATGGACATTGTAAAAACGACAAACGGCTGCATATCTGCATCAACAATAATTCAAGATGCAATACGTTGAGGGGATTAATATCTGGACGAAGAAAAAGAAAACTATATGTTCTTGTGGCAGGAGGAGGAATCCAAATAAACTGCGCGCTAAAAGACCTGTACTGTAGTGTTCCATTTTTGAGAAAAAGGAATCCAAATGCCTCCTCTGGTGGGAGCACAAGCAAGCAAGCAAGCATGGATCACGGAGGAATGGGAATCAAAACAGGGGAGGGGAGGACTGCTGGTGCATGCCATGTGCCCTACGACGCGGCTCCATTGAGCAGAGGGCGGCAGCTTTATTGCAAGCATCCGTATCAAGAAATGGACCGTCATATCCATGGGAGTGAGATCTCACTTTTGTAGCCAGAATCTACTGCTTGCAAGCTTTTCCCACAAAAGGCATGGAATGACAGAAAGTGCAGCTATGGCTTGGCCAGCCAGCCAGCCAGCTCTCCCCCACACCGCCCCCCCCCCCCCCCCCCCCATCTTTTCAGACCTTATCTTTCTCGTGAGTAACTCAAGTTAGTTGGCCGCTCAACCTACAACATTAAAACCGTATTATGTTTAATTTATACCGTATGTTTTTAATATATTATTATTATTATTATTATTATTGTTATTACCTTTTCTCGTTTATTTCCTTCATTCCTTTATAATTAAGCAATGAGTCTGATATATTGCAGTGGAATTATTAGACTATACCGTCTAATTCAAAATTTTAAAACTAACGAATTTGGTCTCTTCCTATCTACAGAGTACGTATATCAGTTGGGCAACTTGTGTTAGGTCATGCTCAACCCCGATCAAGCCGTACGTGGCATAGGGAGGATCCATCTTATCTACTATTAATTATTTAAATAATGAGCAATATATTTATAAAATAATTTAAAATTTAAAAAACAAACCCTTATAATATAATTAATACTCACCGTACATCTTACATTTTATGGATGAAGAATGTATACGGAACTCTATTTTTTAATTTATTAATCACTTAATAATAATAATATAATGTTCAAAAATTAGTTAAAATAAAAAAATTAAATAAATCATACATATAGTGATTCTATAATTTAAAACATAGCATAAATAATTCAAACATTGTAAAAAAAAATTAGTTTTATAAATAAAATAAAAAAATCTCAAACATGTGACTCAATCCACTCAGCTTATACTGAAGTGGCCGATACCAAATCAAGTCGGTTAATTTGAAGTAGCGGCATGTTTCTCCCAGTGTCACAACTAGAAAAAGCGGGATTTCAGACGGTCGGAATCCGTCTCAGATCCGTCTGAAAATCCGTCACAAAACACGTTTGTAACGGATTTCTGACGGATTTCAGACGGACATAGGCCGTCTGATATTCTTAGTCACAAATTTGTGACAGTTCCATATTTCGTCTGAAAATAAAACTTCAGACAGATTTAATTCAGTCACATATTCCGTCTGAATATCATACGAGATATTTTTCGTCTGAAATATCGTCTGAATATCATACGGATTCATTTCCGTCTGAATATACGTCCCAAATTTACGACATATAATAAAGACGGAATATATTTCGTCTATAATTATAGACGGATCTTCAGAGAGAGTATAGTATGTCCTTAATAGAGATGAAATTTGTGACGAATTAATCCGTCACAAATTTAGAATATCCGTATGAAATACGGACGAATTTTAAGACTAAAAATCCGTCTGAAATATCGGTATGTATTCTCACTTTTTCTGACAGTGTTATAAGTGAACCTCGTTTGAATGGTGAGTGAGAGGATCGGGAAGCTGCTCTCTGCAATGTAATCCTCGACTCTCCCCTGTCTGCAGGAAGTCGCCGTTCACGAGGAAGGAAATGAAGAAATAAATAAATGAAGAAAAGGAGGAGCACCAATATATGCCACACCTTTTCCTTTTTGTCCCTGCTTTCTTCTGGAGCATAACTTCGGGCTATCCGCGCGCGCGGACGCCATATATGGTATACACACACGGCCATGGCGGCAGAGACAGCGAGCGCGCCGGACCAAATCCAGCGTACTGTTTTTCCATGGTGAACTGTGCAGCGACGGTGATAGAGCGGGTGGGAAACCCTCCGGTCTTCTGATGTGCCCCCGTGCTCTCACCTTTTCTTATTATTGTCTGCGTTGTGCCCCGTTTAATTACCACTTTCAAGAGCTCTCGTGTGCCGAGTCGGGTCTCCACCTTTCCTGTGTCGGGAAGCCAGCGGCAGGCACACACCGGTGCATGGCCATCAGCATGCTCGGGTCCCCGATCGAGAACAGGAAAAAGAGACGAGGGACTCGATCGGAGAGCCCGCCCGCCATCGCTAGCTAATTAGATCGATGTAGGCACGATCTGAGATCGATCTGATAAAATAGTTAGACGTCAAATCCCTATCGCCTAAACAGTAACATCACAACGGCATCTAACCTGGATCATTAAGCCGCTGCCATGACCGTATGAATGGTCCTCGGAGCATGGGAGTACGGACGTCGTGGGACGCAGATGGGGAACTAAAAAGAACTATAGACAGCAGCTGTTTGTACGTAGTTTTCAAGACGTCTTCTTTTGCGCGGGCGCAGTTTTCGTGCCATAAACATAATTGGGTGGATCATAAAAAAAATGATTGATCACCTGCCACCTCCGTGAATACAGTGTCTGATGTTTTTCTTGTCCAATTTCAAACTCCCCATCCGTGATGCGTCGTTTTAATTTGAGTGGAGTCTGGAGGTGGCAGATTTTAATCATTTGGTTTCTTTAGAGGCGGGCTTTGCTTAAAATATATACCTACATATAAAGAGTAGCAGTTTTAGAGAAAGATTTTAATCATGAGTGTTGGTGTCATACATAGATGTCAAAATCTCTAGCACTTTAAAATCTTCTTCTTTTTTCTCATACACATTCTCAAACGATGCAGTTTATTCATTAATCACGTTAACTATAAGTAAATGTGTACATCCAAAATTATATATACATTCCGTATCTTTCACATTTCAGAACTACTTGGACTGCATGCCGAAAAGTAATGGCTATATATATGGAAATCACTAGGTTTTTAAAATAAGTGACATCATTGTCTAATAATTGTTCGCAAGAATCTTATTTAAACATCGGACAACATTTCACGTACTATCCATCCACTCAAGAAGTCCTGTAACATGAAATGAGTACAAGAGGGTACTTCAATGAGTTTTAGGTATATACATCTCTCAGTGGAGAAGACTGATTGGCATATTTATAAGAGATTTTTACATGTTATTCCCTACAAATTTAGTAAATTATCGATTAGTCTCTCAAATTTGATTATTATGTCGATAATTCCTACAATCATTAACATTTTACAATTAAATCCTCGTTATATGTTGTTGTCTCAAAAAAAGAATATTCGTAGAATATTCTATCAAATATATAAGAAAAGATCAAAATATATATATATTGGAATTTGTCCTGGTCATTTTAGCTATTTTTACGGATTTTTAGACGTTCGTTTGACATTTATTAGAATTTGTTTAAGGTTAATGGCAATTAGAGTTAAGTTTTCAAATATATATATATATATATATATATATATATCTCTCTCTCTCTCTCTCTCTCTCTCTCTCTCTCTCTCTCACTCACTCGTTCTCTCTCTTCCCCTCACGATCTCTCCTCTCCCTCTCTCTCGGATTCGGTCCGGACGGGCCCCGATCGAGGCACAGGAGGTACCATCGGGAAGGGCTCGACGCGAGGATCGCGTGGACGCCAGCTTTGTCTCGATCCACGGTATGTGGAGGCGTGTGGGGCCGAGAGTAGCCGCAGCGTCCCTTCGTCCGTTCGGCACCGAATCGCCGTTTTCGTCGCGATTAAGGTAGGGGGATGGAATCATTGTCTCGCTAGGATCGCGTTGGTATCACATGCACGTCCGTCTAATGTCGTTTTCCTCGATTTCCATGAAAAATCCCATGTTAGTATAATTTAGCAATAAATTCTTGAAAATCACTTCATGGGCATCGTTTTATGTTTTGATGTATAGATTAGTTGTAGAATGGTATGGTTTGGCAGGTTTTTCAGCTTTTCCATGTTTTCCCGTCGATCCGGCTGGACCGGGAGGGAGTTTGATTTTGAACCCGACCCATCCGTAACCCAGACAGTGTGACGGTCCTACCAGGAGCCGTCACATTGGTAACGGTCCTCATGGGACGCGTTACAGTCCTGTGACGGACCTAAGTAGGTGCGTCACAGTTTGTGTAACGGTCGAGCCCACGACCGTTACATTTCATTTGACTATAGTTGACCTAGTAAGGCGGTTGGCCTGACGGTCCGTCGGGCGGCCGTCAGGGCCTCGTGACGCGCCTCCGGGCGTGCGTCACACCCTGCCTGATCATTGTAGAAAACTCTTATTTTTATAGCTCGCTTAGCGTAACGGCTCAGGGGAGGCGCGTTACGTTCACGTAACGCCCCTGCCCTGGCGCGTTAGACCCTGGACCTGACGATCCGCCTGGGACGCGTCACAGACCTGTTGCGCTCCCTTCCACGACCGTCACACCCTCTGACGCGGCAGACCTAGACCGTTACATTCCCCTAGTTTTGAAAAGCATGCATGGTCAATTTCTAATGCATTCCACGATATATATGTGCCATGTTTAAATTGTTTTATGAACGATGGCTTGTTATTAGATCTCGATGGAATTACTTTCTCTTTCCTTGTGATGGAACCACTAGTCGTAGCCTAACGACCGAGCGTGTCATCCCACCTGGGAGAGGTGGAGGGGTGTTCCCAATGAACGGTTTGTAAGCTAGTTACCGTGGGCCCCTGCGGTTACCGTTGCGTCCAACAGGGAGGGGGGGGGACTAGCTAGAGGCCTGGCTCTATGCAGGAGTCAGTGTGTGCACACGTGGTCGGAGACTTAGACTGGCACTGACGAGTGTTGCTCTGACTAGTACTTGGTTTGGTCCTGTTACGCCTCTCGCTTGTCACGTTCCAGACTTGCGAGTTGCCGAGACGCAGTATAAGCCGTCGGTGGATGCATCTGGTCTTGTTCTTCTAGTGGGTTGCTCCGTCTCTCACTTCACTTGGTTAGTGATAGTTTATTCTGTTGGTAGATTTATTTCATGTTGTTATTATTTATTAATTTGCGCATCTGCCTGGTTATTATTTAAATGCATGCTCTAATTATTTTTACATTTGCCTGCTTGTCTGCTTAGTTGAGGTAGGGATCCGCGTGACCCCTACTAAGTCTTGCTGTGACTCACCCTTCCTTCTTTCAGGTGAGCCGCCCAGTCGTCTGCCGGTCCTTCTCGTGATTGTGCCGACCGTCGTTAGAGTACCAGCTGTTGTCGGTTTATCTTTTTATTCTTTTGGGCCGGGGTATGCCCCGTGTAGTTGTATAGTGGACCTCTGTTATTTGTAAATCTGGACTATTGTATATATTTTACCACTCTGATATTTTAAATTGCTTCCGCACTTATTTATTAATTGCTGTCCTAATTAATATTGCGCGTCTGCGGTCTCAATTCGTTATGCAACTCCTCAGCAAACTCCACTAACCCTTCAGGGGCCTCATCAGCCTCTTGGTCGACTTCCCCAGTTCTTGGTATCGGTGTATCGATGTTATCGGTATATCGGTATCCAGAGCTCTGGGTCGTCACAGTTGGTATCAGAGCGGTGTTGGGGATTTGTATTAGGAATTGAAACTCGCGCGGGTCCAGAGTAAGTCCACTGAGTCATCCATTGCTGGCTTAGGATGTTTCTCGAGATTACTGATGGTTTTCCGTTATCGTGTGTTTCCTAGATTCAAGATGTTGCCTCGTGGATGGAAGAAGGCTCGGGCTCCTCGGGAGGAGAGTGGCACTTCCTCTGCCCCAGCTGTGCCAGCTTCTGTCGACCCTGCTCCGCGTGAAGAAGTGCCCGGTGGTCGTGGTAGAGCGTTAAAGGAATTCCTGCTGTTCCACCCACCGACTTTCGAGGGTCAATCAGATTCGGAGGCAGCTAGATCGTGGCTCGATGCTACTGAGTGCGTGTTCCAATCGATAGAGTGCACGGAGGATGAGAGAGTCATGTTGGCTACTTATCAGCTTCAAGGTACCGCACGCACGGGGTGGACTACAGAGTGGGAGGTTGCCTTCCGTTCCCGTCCGCTTCGGCAAATCACCTGGGCAGAGTTTGTTGCTGCTTTCGAGCGTGCTTACACTCCAGCCTACCTCAAGTTAGCGAAGATGTATCAGTTTCTTGAGCTGACGCAAGGTGACATGACTGCGTTGCAGTACCGAGATAAGTTCATCGAATTGGGCAGGTACGCGCCCCATATTTTTGCTGATGAAGCTATGAAGACTCAGCAGTTTCTGCGCGGACTGAAAGCAGAACTGAGCCTACCGTTGTTCGCTACCCGAGTGTCTGAGTTGGATTCAGCGTACCAGGAAGCTGTTGCAGTGGAGATAGAAATGGCGAGGACTCGAGGGATTTCTCATGCCAGAATGGTGCAGCCGACTGTGCAGTTTCAGCCGACTTACCAGCCGTCTGTCCCAGGAGTTCCTTCTGCCGTTCCTGCTGTCAGCGGTGTTTCTTCTTCTCCTGACTCCCATTTCCGACAATTCAAGAATAAGAAGTCGAAGAGGAAGTTTGAGCATTCGGCGCCTTCCGATTCAAGTCAGTTGTACGTTCCTTCTGTTCGACCGCGCCAAGATTTTTCCGGTGGTCAGCAGCGTCCGTGTCCGAGGTGTGGTGGCAGTCATCCAGGTGTGCCGTGTTCTTTACCAATCGTCTGTTACCGCTGTGATCAGCCGGGTCACGTAGTCCGAGACTATCCGCTGAAGCCGAAGCCGGTGCAGTTCTCGCAGTTTACCCAGACGCAACAGCCTCAGTTTCATCTTCCTCTGCCGCCTCAACCTCAGCCGTCTTATCTACTCGCTCCAGTTCCTTCCCAGCAGTCTTCTGCAGCTGGCCGTCCTTCGAGAGGCAGGGTCACTCACATCACTCGTGCAGAAGCTGTGGCAGCTACTCTGGTAGAAGGTATGGTTTCGATTTTCGATCGTCCAGCTCATGTTCTTTTCGATTCTGGTGCAACTCATTCTTTTGTGTCCGAGGATTTTCTTGCTTGCATTGTGGAGCCAATGACGGAAGTGTCCTGTAACTTGCTCGTGGAGTTACCCTCTGGAGATTTCATCTCCACTCTAGTGTGCCTAGAAGATTCCCCTATTGTCATCAGCAATCGGCAGATGCCTGTGAAGCTTTATGCATTGAATTTGGCCGAATATGACGCTATTCTAGGCATGGACTGGCTGGAATTGTATGGTGTCGTGGTTGACTGCAGATACAAGCGAGTCTATTTTATGCCACGTGGGAAGCCAGCCTTTTATTTCCAAGGTATGCTTTAATTTTGCAGTTGCCTCCTTTCGCCTTCTGTTTAAATTTCGAGGACGAAATTTCTTTAAGAAGGGAGAGACTATAGCTGTAACGACCCGAGAATCCGATTACCGGGAAGGCCCGATAACCCGAGACTCGCACCGCCACCCACGAGTCCGAAGACTCGGAAGGGTTAGAAGGATGGTGTGGAAACTACACAAGTATCACAAGTAATTACAGAAATTAAACAGTTATAATATTAAGCAGGAAATAAATTAGCATTTTACATGGTCCACAATAGAAAATGAATAACCACAACAATAGTCCACAACTAGTACAGAGACAAGAAAGAAAAGTATAGCTACACGGGACATACCCCGGCTCTGACCTCTGGCACTACCTCTGGGCACCCGCACCACGTTACACCACAGACGCGCTCCCCTGGGGCGGCGCCTCACCTGAAACACGGTGAAAACACGCAGGGAATGAGTCTCGGAACAAGACTCAGTAGGGATCACTCGAACCCTACCTCGTAAAACGGGAAACCACTACGCTAGCGGTAGGAGAGTACCTCGGAAAGGAAAGTCTTGTACTCTACACAATAAAGACCCTATGGCACGTAAACCGGCACACGTGCCCCGGTGAGACAACCGAAACTCAACGGTCGACCCGGCAAAACCTGAAGGTCAAAGCCACGAAACTGACAGTCTGACACTCCGTACTCGACAGGAGTACCTCCCACTAGAAGCACAGCCGGTAGCGTCCCCTGACGTCTTACACCGCACCGCAGGTGAACTGCCTGACGTGGTAGCGCCTACCCAAGGCACGAACACCGAACAAGTAACCACAAACAAGTGACTAGCTGGGGTCACGCCCGTCGACGTGGGTCCAACCGCCCCTAACCACGTGTGCACACACAGACCGCGCGTCCCTGTTCTGGTCTTCTAACCGATTTTCCCCTCAGTCGGACTCTGACTGCAAGACGTGGGGCCCGATGGTAACCGGTCCACAAACCGCCTCTAAGGGTGAGCCCGTACACCACTCCCTGGTGCGACCTGTACCGCGTACTGGTAGGCTACGACTAGTGGAGGGTCACTGAAGGAGTAGACTCTCAAGTCAACGAAAAATAACGTCCTCATCCGACGACGTACGGGGACCACCCCACGTACCGGCCCCGTCGCATGGTGGCCACAGCCGGACTAAAAACGGGGTTGCAACACTCACGGGGCAACCAGGCGCCTGACGGTCCACCCCTGGACCGTCACAGGCACCTGACGGTCCAGGAAGGACCGTCACAGGCGCCTGTGGACGCACTTTTTTTTTTTTCGTTTATTATTGTCTCGTTGGTTTATTCGTTTATTAAGTGCGTGGGCGTGCCAGTCACCGAAGTGACAATTTGTTCGGGCTCCGAAGAGCCCATGGTGCGCTCGATCTGACTTCGTCCGACGATTACGTAGTTCGTGTCGGGACCGAATCCCGTCGCGCCATAAAGGTCACGACGTCATTTACATCCCCCATACGAGGGAATACCCTTGATTAATTACCAAAATTAGGGGCCCCGCGGCCGAAAGAATAGTACTAATTGTGCGAGAAAGAGGCAGGAGAAAATCACACCAAAGTACGCATTAGGATGCGAGCCACTGGCCATGTCGGTCACTCGTGGACCTTTTCATATTCGGACATGGATCCGTGATGGAAACGCAACAGGAAAAGCCGAGACAAATCCGTTCAAGTGTTTGCCGAACACCCGGCAATTTTAGTGATGACTCGGAGGGTGTCCGGAACGAGGAGCAAACCCGGTCTGATCAAGATGTCGGCCCGAGGCCAGATCGAGACCGGACCATGTTGGGATGACTCCCGAGATCCGAGCCCGGCCTGAGAGGGCGGCATTATTGTTCCTTTTGCCCCGGGTCGCGGGGAGAGATGAGGGCTGCAGTGTGGACCCTAACGTCTTTTATTTGGGATTTTCTTGGTTATATGCTCTAATCTCTGATTTGATGTTTGTTGTTTATTTATGCCTTCGAATCATTATTAACGTTGCGCCTTCGGAGTCCTTCAATTAGCGTAATTTCTGTTAATTTATTTGATAGTGTTGGTGCCCTTATCGGGCCATATATATGCATATATATATATAGTGTGCCGGCGAAGGAAACATGGTGTACCGCTGAGGGCAAGAGTGTGCCGCTGGGCGCTAAAGGGGCGTACCGCTGGGGACTGGAAAGGGGTGTACCGCTGGAGGCTACTTGGGGTGTGCCGCTGAAGGCGGCAATGGTGAGGGTGTGCCGCTGAAGGCTGGAGGGAGTGTGCCGCTGGAGGCAATAGGGATGGCATAAAGTCTGTATGTTCCCCGGGCTCGAAGTCTATACGTTGGCTGCTCAAAGTCTATACATTGGATGGCTCAAAGTCTATACATTGGACAAGTCTATACACTGACCAACCCCAAGTCTGCACGTTGCTGTTCAAAGTCTATACGGTGCCAAACCCAAAGTCTGTACGTTGTGACATAGAGTCTGTACATTGGCTGGCCCAAAGTCTATACGTTGGCCAAGTCTATACACTGGCCAACCCCAAGTCTATACACTGGCCACCATGAAGTCTATACGTTGGCTGGCCCCAAAGTCTATACATTGGCCAAGTCCAAAGTCTGTACGTTGGCCAAGACATGAAGTCTGTACATTGCCCCTTTGGCTGCAGCTTGAAGTCTATACGTTGCCAAACCCAAGGTCTGTACGTTGGACAAGTCTATACGCTGGATAAGTCTATACATTGGAGTGTGAAGTCTATACACGGCCTAAGTCTATACGCTGGCCATCATGAAGTCTGTACGCTGGCTGGCTCAAGCCTATACAGTGGCTGAGGGTGTACCGGTGAAGGGAAGGTAAGAGTGTACCGCTGAGGGGCCTAGAGGGGAGCGTGCCGGCGGAGGACAAGAAAAAGGGTGTACCGCTGAGGGCACAAAAAAGGGTGCCGGTGGAGGTTATGAAAGCAAGGGTGTGCCGCTGAGGGGAGTGTACCGCTGAAGGTGGGGGGAATAGGATGTACCGCTGGGGGCAACAAGGTGTGCCGGCCAAGGGGATTGGGGTGTACCGCTGAGGGTTCAAGAGGCGTGCCGCTGGGGAAGGGATTTGGTGAGCAGTCCGGTTGATTAAGAACGCACCGTTGAAGGGCCGATCGGAACGTGCTGGTGGAGGTTCGATCAGTTTTTGATTATTTGTTTTAAGACTTTTCTTTTCTTCTTGTCTTAACCCTTGTGTAGTTTCATATAAAATTCCTCCCTTGTTTTGTTTTCTTTGTTCGGTTTGATCTCTTTCCTTGTGGGTCGGATGCTCGGGCGGCCGGGTGGTTAGCTAGCTTGGTTCAGTTCTCGTCGTGGTGCCGGCAGTGATTTGATGAGTTGGAAGGTTTCATTAGTTATTCTGCTCGTTTGTTGCCTCCTTTTGCCTCTTTTAATTGTTTATCAGTTTCTCACAAAAATTCGGCAGCATCTCCCCTTGACCCGGGGCGTACGGGAGATAAAGGGAACGCGCCCACATGGAGTGGCGGAACCCGACAACTGGAGGTGGGCCCCCGGGGGGAGCAACACCTTTATAGTGCCTCGAAAAACGTGAAGGAAAGGGGCTTGGGGCGAGGCCAAGAAGTGGGCTGCTGGGAGACTGAAAGGTGTGCCGCTGGGGGGCCAAGGTGAGTGTGCCGCTGAGGGCTGATGGGGGGGGTGTGCCGCTGAGGGCCGAAAAGTGCTTACTGCTGAGGATGGAAAAGGTGTGCCGGCCAAGGGCCAGAAAGATGTGTCGCTGGAGGATTAAAAGGGAGCCAAGTGTGTGGGCTGGGGGCTTGCAGGCGCTCTATGGAAAGAAGGGGAGCTCGAGGTCAGGGAAGGGCTGCTGGAAGTGAGTGAAGGACCCACAAGGCCAGGCTTCAAAGGGGAGGCCTCACATTGATACGGTGACTTGAAAGAAACCGGAGAAACAAAGAAAATGAACCACGCACCGCATGCGTTGTGAAGGCGAGAACAAGCCATCAGACATAGCAAGGAAGACCCAAGGAAGATGATTTTCTCATTCATGGGAAGCAAAAGGGGCCGGAGCCCTACACATACATTGCAAAAGAAAATGCCCACGACAAGGCTGTGGACTGAAAGAAATGAAAGAAAAAGAAAATAGCACAGGAGGGGGGAAGGAACCGGCTACAAAGGAAAGCCCCTAACTCTCTCTCCCATTACATCGAGCTCTATCTCTCCCTTACTCTTGCTTCTTCCCGGTGATCGCCGAGGGAGCTCACGCCGGGATGCCTCTTCTTCTTTTTCTCTTCTCCTCTTTTCCTATCTGTGGGTGTCTCTCTCTCTTTTGCTCTCTCTTCTCTGTGTTTCTTCCTTCTTCCTTCTTCTTTTGTTTGTCGAAGCCGGGGTCTTTTATACGCCCAACAGCGGGAAGCCTTCCGAACACCGCAGTTGAAGGCGGGAAGGCGGCCTCGTGATGATGGCCTTTGACCTGCCACGTCCTGGGTTGTCAG
The DNA here is from genome assembly GCA_022559845.1 of Amorphophallus konjac. Lineage (NCBI taxonomy): Eukaryota > Viridiplantae > Streptophyta > Magnoliopsida > Alismatales > Araceae > Amorphophallus > Amorphophallus konjac. The sequence continues at coordinate 25,882,785 of CM040128.1, forward strand.
GGGGGTAGCTCACGTGGCCCAATGGACGGTTGCCACCTCAGACGGCTCACTGCGTGCCAAGGAAGCGTAGGGCATGGGCTGCACGTCGTCTTGCCGTTGAAAAGCTTCACCGCTGTGCCGTTGACGGGCTGAGCAGGCGTGCCGCTGGGAAGCCAAAAAGGCCTGCCGCTGAAGCCTCTGGAGGCTGTGCCGCTGAGGGCCCCTTTGGGCGTGCCGTCGAAGGCCCCCAAAGGGCCATGCCGCCGAACACCCAAAGGGCCATGCCGCTGAAGACCCGAAAGGCCGTGCCGCCGAAGGCCCCTTTGGGGCGTGCCGGTGAAGGCCCCTTTGGGGCGTGCCGGTGAAGGCCCCTTTGGGCGTGCGTTGAAGGCCCTTTGGGGCGTGCCGTTGAAGGCCCTTTGGGGCGTGCCGTTGAAGGCCCTTTGGGGTTGTGCCGTTGAAGGCCCTTTTGGGGCGTGCCGTTGAAGGCCCCTTTGGGGGTGCCGTTGAAGGGCTAAATGGGCAATGTTGAGCCCGTTGTGAGCGCGAGTCGTGGCCCGCTTGATTTTCTTCGAGGCCCATGGGCTGTGGGGCCCTTTTTGCTCGATTTCTCCGGGGTTTCTTCACTCGGCACCGTTGTCGATGCTGGGCCGAGCATGACATTTAGATGTGCAATTTTCGGTGTCCACAAATGCCCCCCACCCACGGGTAGCGCAGGCGAAGGATGAGCCGGGCGATGCCCGCGGGTGTCCTCGTCTCTTCTCTCTTTGTCGATGCCGACGAGGTGTCGAGTGCCGACCTGGTTTGTTATTTGTTGGTCTCTTTGTTAGTGCCGACGGAGTGTCGGGAACTAAAGTAGTATGTTGGTCTCTTAGTCTCTTCATCAGTGCCGACAGGGTGCCAGGGACTGACCTGGTTTGTTGTCTCTTAGTCTATTCATTAGTGCCGACAGGACGCCGGGAACTGAAGCAGTTTGTTGTCTCTTTGTCTCTTCATCGGTACCGATAGGATGCCGGGAACTGACATGCTCTGTTGATCTCTTGGTCTCTTCGCCAGTGCCGACAGGATGCCGAGAACTGGCATGTTTTGTCGATCTCTTGGTTTCTTCGCCAGTGCCGACGAGATGCCGGGAACTGGCATGTTTTGTTGGTCTTTTGGTCTCTTCGCCAGTGCCGACAAGATGCCGGGAGCTGACCTGGTTTGTTGTCTCTTAGTCTCTTCATCAGTGCCGACGAGGTGTCGGGAACTGAAGCAGTTTGTTGGTCTCTTGGTCTCTTCGCCAGTGCCGACAGGATGTCAAGAACTGACATGCTTTGTTGGTCTCTTTGTCTCTTTGCCAGTGCCGGCAGGATGCCGGGAACTGGCATGTTTTGTTGATCTCTTGGTCTCTTCGCCAGTGCCGACAGGATGCCGAGAACTGGCATGTTTTGTCGATCTCTTGGTTTCTTCGCCAGTGCCGACGAGATGCTGGGAACTGGCATGTTTTGTTGGCCTTTTGGTCTCTTCGCCAGTGCCGACAAGATGCCGGGAGCTGACCTGGTTTGTTGTCTCTTAGTCTCTTCATCAGTGCCGATGAGGTGTCGGGAACTGAAGCAGTTTGTTGGTCTCTTGGTCTCTTCGCCAGTGCCGACAGGATGCCAGGAACTGACATGCTTTGTTGGTCTCTTTGTCTCTTTGCCAGTGCCGGCAGGATGCCGGGAACTGGCATGTTTTGTTGATCTCTTGGTCTCTTCGCCAGTGTCGACGAGATGCCGGGAACTGGCATGTTTTGTTGACCTCTTAGTCTCTTTGTCTCTTCGTCAGTGCCGACAGGATGCCGGGAACTGACATGCTTTGTCGATCTCTTCGTGTCTTTTCTTTCTCTCTCTCTTCTTTTTTTTGTACCACATTACCGATACAAGCGCCCTTTCGGGTTTTCGCCGGTACCGGCCCCCTCTTGCTTTTGCCCACGCGCCCTCTCGGGTTTTCACGCGGCGGGGTACCCAATTTTGCCTGTAGCGCCCTTTCGGGTTTTCGCCACGGCCGGGTTATCGCCATTTTTACCCTTGTCCCCACGTAGGGACAAGTTCGGCGGGGTATCTCTATTTTTAACCCCATTTTATTTTCTCTTTTTTTTTTACGAGTGAATGATATGCGTGTGTAGGCTAGGGCACGAAGCCTTGCGCCGGAAGGTAAGGTTCACTCGTTGGCAAGAATAGAATGCCAGCGCAACGGGAGAATTCGCGCCGATTCGGACGTAAGGTCCGTAATGGCAACATTGTGCGGAGTGGGTGGCTAGGGCACGGGGCCTTGCGCCGGAAAGGGATTTATTCGTTGGCAAGGGGCTAATGCCAACTCAAAGATAGAGGTTCTGCCGATCCGGGCGTAGGGCCCGCAACGGCGATTTCGTATGATGGGCGGTGGCTAAGGTGCCGAGGAGGGCCTTGTCTGTTGGGGGTTTAGTGGAGTCCCTATTGGAACACCCTCCAATTGCCTTCCTACTAACCACCGGTAGGGACGAATCACACTTTCAATGTTTAAACAATAATGAAAATGAAACAAATGTGAATGAACTAAAACAAGAGATTGAGTTATGAGTGAAAATGAATTGGCCCTTGTATGGAATGTTGATCAGCAACAAGGCTCCTCTTGGCTTCAACTCAATCTTCTTGATTCACCCTTGATTGGATGAATGTTCTTCACGGAGTACTGTTCACGTGAACAGTACCTCTTCCTTCAATTCTTCTCTCTTGATCTTCTCTTTGAATTTCTTTGAATGAATGAAGGAGATGATGAAGCTACCTTGAACCTTGATTGCTTCTTTAGCTTCTAGGAATTTGAATGCTTGAAATATCACCTTGGATGAGCTTGAAAGAGCTTGAATGGATGAAGATGATTTCCTTTGAAGAACGTGAATCAAACTGGCTTCCTTTGATCACCCTTCATGCCCTTGATTGCTTCTTACTTTGTAGGAGGTTGCTTGGCTTCAGATCTGAGCTTGAATCACCTTGGATGGATGAAGAACTTCCTCCCGAAACACTGTTCACGGAGGTGCTACAGTAGCTCGAAAATGGGCTCCCTTGAAGGCTTGAAGCATTAGGGTTTTCATCCCCTCATGTGTTGGTTTTATAGACCTTGAATGGTCTATAGACAAGCCTCAGACCAGATCCACAATTTGTGGGTGATTAGGTGACATTTGGATTAAAGAAATCAAGGTTGAATGGCTCTTTTCGAAGTTGGAAACAAAGTCAAAAATGAAGGCTCGGGGCTGGCGGTCGACCGGCAGCTCCTGGCGGTCGACCGCCACTGTAAAAGGCTGTAGACGAATGGCCCCTGGGAATTCCGGTCGACCGCCACTGGCTGGCGGTCGACCGGCAGCAAGCAGACCTGTAGCCGGGGGATCCCTGGCTGGGGCGGTCGACCGCCCCTGTGCTGGCGGTCGACCGCCAGCTGGGCAGAGCCCGGGTCACCCCGTCCCTGCAGGGGTTGAGTTCTTTTGCTTGTGTGAATGCGTGTCCGTCCAAGATCGTGGGGATGGAACGTTCTCCGGAGACACCTATTATCTTATCGTACGATATTGACTCACACATTGACACGTGCGAGTAGATGCGTAAGAAGATACCAGTATGTATGCGCATACATGTGTATGTATATGTATATATATATTTTTAATATCATATATATATATTTATTTCTCTCTCTTTTTTTCTTTTATTCCCCTTTTTTATTCCTCCCTTTTCTTTCTTCTTCTTTTTTTTATCCCCTTCTCTTTTATTTTCTTTTCCCCATTCTGTTCATTTCCCCCCCTTTCCCTCTTCTCTTCTTTTTTTCACCTTTTTTTTTCTTTCTTTTTTTATCTTCTCTCTTCTCCCTTTTTTTCCTCTTTTTTTTTATTTCCCCGTCCGCTTTTTCGTGTCCTCTCTCCTCCTCCTTTTTTTATCTCCCTTTTTTTTATTTCTTTGCCATATAAAAGGGGCGGGGCGGTTCATTCGAACCACCCCCGTTCAAATTCCCCCTCCCTCTTCTCTTTCTTCGTCGGGCGCCCCCCCCTCCCTCTTTCGTCTTCTTTCCCCCTCTTCTCCGTCGCCGAGCACCGCGACCGCCGCCGTCGCCGTCATCACCGTGGTGAGGGCCCGCCGTGGAGGCGTTCCCCCTCCGTCTCTCTCTTCCTCTTCCCTTCTCTCCCTTCTCCTCTCTTTTCTCTTTCCTCCCCCCCCCTTTCTCTTCGTTCGGTAACGGTAGAGCTCTCCCCCCCTTCTCTCTCTTACTCCCTTCCCCTTCCCTCTTGCTTCTCTTCTCGGCGTGGGAGGGCGTCGGCAAGCGCGGCCGGTGCCGTCGTGGTGAGCGCCGTAGCGCGCCGGGGAGGCTGCTTCAGGGCGTGCCGGCGAGGGCCGCTTAGGGCGCATCGGGGAGGACCCCCACAGGCGTGTCGGGGAAGATGCCCGGGAGCGTGCCGGGGAGTGGGGGCTTTATGGGCGCACCGGTGAACGGGGCTGAAGGCGCACCGGGGAAGACATCCGGGTGGGTGTACCGGTGAGCGCGTGTGGGCCGTGCCGGTGAAGACAGCTCCAGCTGGTGTGCCGGGGAAGCTCTCGAGGGGCTGTGCCGGCGAAGGGGCACGGGGACCGTGCCGGGGAAGCAACGTTGGAAGTGTGCCGGTGAGGAGGCCTCAGGCCGTGTCGGTGAGGGCACGGGGAGCGTGCCGGGGAAGCTCCCGCGGAGCGTGCCGGGGAAGGTGTCGCCCAGCGTGCCGGGGAACACACCTGGCGAGTGTGCCGGGGAAGGCCGAAAGGTGTACCGGCGAAGCCCTCGGGGGCGTGCCGGTGAGGGCCGCTGCGGGGTGTGCCGGTGAGGGCACCCAGGGTAGTGTACCGGTGAGGGCCTCCAGGAGGGAGTGTACCGGTGAATGCCGCTTCAGGGCGTGCAGGGAAAGGCACTAGGCAGTGTGCTATTGAAGAAGCCTTAAGCCATGGGAAGAAGACTTTTGACCGGTGGACTTCTGGTGTTGCCCCTCGGGGCCCACCATGCTTTGTTGGGGCCGTCACTCCTTGTGGACGCGCACCCGTGTTTTCCCTTACGCCTGTGGCCTAGGGGAAACTCTGTCGAAATTTCGTCAGAAATTGGCAATATTTTGTTCATTTGACTTGTAGTAAAGTTTCTTTGCAGTCCTTTTGCTTGTGATTTGTTCTGACCTTCTTCTTTGCATATCTTTGCAGAGATATGGCTGCTCCAAGTGGTTCTGCCGCCCCCGCTGCTGCTATCGGGGCCGACCTCATTCCGCGGGGTCCAGTGTCGGCAGTGACATGGCTCAACGTGGAAGACCTGGACCGTGAACATGGGGAGATAGCTGCCTTGGCTGAGTCGTCGGGGTCCGACCGGGAGAGCATGGACTTCGGCCGGCTTACCAGAGTTGACAGCGGCTTCACTTTTGACCGGGCCACCGGGGAGTACAGGAAAGACTTCCCGAAGGATAGGCACCTTGTTCGATTCCTGAAGCACCTGCGCTCCCGAGAGGGGCGAGACTTTCGCACTATAAAAGCCGTCGAGCGGGCCATCCTGCATGCCCGGGACAGTCTATTGTACAGCGTCCCCAGGAGCATTCCGATGTATCTGGTGGGAGAAGCCCGGGAATGGAAGCCGGTCTTGGGTATTGAGGGAGTGCTGCCGGCTGAAGACAAATTAGTGCGAGCCCCTCAATTCACACCAGCAAGGTGGGACATGTCTGCGGGGAAGGTGCATGGCGAGTCGCCCCGATTTGGCTTATTCCTGGCTCCCCTAAAATGGGGTTATAGGGAGGAGCCGTTCATATTGGACTGTTTAGCCATCAGGTTCAAGTACGAACTATCACTGGGCTGGTTTGGGGAACTGAAGCTTCAAGACGCCCACAGCTTCCGAGAAGGGGCGGTGGAGTTCACTGAATATGTACTGTTCAACTACGCCCCGTTGCTGGTCCGGGTTGGCATCTACCACAGCGTGTACGCCTCCCGGTATGGTTACCCCGTCTCCAAGGGTCTCTGTTGCGGCATGATAGAAGTATTTAGTGCGGAGACCAATACCTTCTACACGGCGGAGGGAGAGACTTCACTTGATTTGTGGAGCCTAAGCCAGCTGAGCGGCTTGCCCATTGACGGGGAGCCTTATGAAGAAGTATGCCTCCCGGACCTGATCAAAGACGAGACTAACGGGGACGGCTATTATTCTCTGGGGTATTCATACCGGTACCTGATGAAGGCGTACCGGGAGCTGTACCAGCTGTCGCACAAGGGGAAGCAGCCCGCCCGTGGGGACAGAAAACGGGTGCGTATGGCAGTGTGGCTGGAATACTTCTACGACGGGCTGAAGCAGTATGAAGATTTTCCCTGCGTTGGCACCGCCGTTGCTCGCAAGAAACGTGCGAAGCCCAAGCATGATGTGAAGATCCCCTCCAGGGGGCGTCGGAACGGGGCCAATCCGATGGGGGTCGACCCACAGACTCACTGTGCCGCCTATCTGACGTACTGGCTGTGTTCATTTGCCATGCCGTACGGGGACGAGACAGTGATCCGCCAGATGCCATCTATCCGGCGTGCCAGATGGCGTGGGGTGTTAAACTTTCTCTGTGCCCGGCGGCGCTCTGTTTGATTTATAAGGCTCTGGGAGACATCAGCACGCACCAGTTCCCGAGGCAGGCCCGGTACGTGTGCCCACTGCATTTCTTCAATGCGTGGGTTTGTTCGCTGTTTCCGGAGTTCGCCCCGCGAGTCCTTCAGGATTGGGGGCTGGTGCCGAGGATGCTGGAGTTCGCGAGTGCAGAGCCGGCTTCTACCTCCATGCGGATGTATGATATTCGGGGCCGGTTGACCACGGTTCCCCGGGATGCAGCCGGTACTATTCATTTCTGGACGCTGGCCGCACATTCAAGCCCCCTCGTGAATAATAAGAGGGAATGCAAGGATGACCAGGTGGAGAGGTATGTCCACCCTGTCAGCCAGGAAAACGTGGTGCGCCCGTTGCTGGAGCCCGAGCTGAGGGATTGGGCGCTGGCTATCCGCCCGAGCGTGTTGGTGTTCCGGAAGGGAGACAACGTACTGCTGGAGCCGTATTACCCCTTCCGATTTGGCCGCAACTTCGGGTATGACCAGCATATCCCTGCTTATCATGCGCAATTCGGCTTGCCTTCGCGGAACGTCCGGGGAAGTGCGGTCGCCGAGCACGCTAGAAGCTGGTGGGACTTCTTCCACCGGGCGGACTCTGCCTCCTTCAGGGTGCCAGCCCCGGGTCGCGTGCCCCGAGTGACCGAGGACTATATAAAGTGGTGGAATGCCCGGACGGCTTTCTATCGGTTGCACAAGACCGATTGTTGGGATGGCGCCGAAAGGAGATTCCTTAGCCGGCAACCGGTGCCAGTACTTGACATTGAGCCAGATCATCTTCTTCGGCTCAAGAACAGGCAAGAGAAGGAGGTGGCGGCATATATGATAGCTCGTCGGGAAGCCCGGGATAGGAGGCCGACGCCGAAAGTGGAGCTGCCTCCAGTGGCGAAGGACAGCTATCAGAAGACGCTGAGGGATCTGTGCCGGGTAGGGAGCGACCGTCTGGACCTCATCAATTATCCATTCCCCATAGAGGAAGAGGGGACTCCCGCCAAGAGCTGGCGTCCGGAGAGAGATACACTTTGCCCATACCGCACTTTCATGAGGCGGGAGGAGAGGAAGCCCGAGAACTATAAGGACACCACATGGCTATATGTCCTTCTCCGGGTGAATGGACTGACGATCGAAGACCAGAGGGCCTCCGTCCTGGGCAAACGCCTGCACATCCCGTACTATTACGCTGACGGGTGGGGCATAGACCACTTCAGCCTCTTCTGCCACCTTTCCATGAAGAAACACGCGGATTTGGCTAGTCTTACGGATCGGTGCCAGAAGATCGAGGATGTGTGCTGGCTCGTTCGAGAGGCGGCGCGTCGGGATAAAGAGCCATCCCTGAGCTACTGGCCGATTACCCTGCGACTGTATACTGGCCCTCACGGTACTTGATCTCTTTTTTCTTCCTTTGTCTTCGTCTCTTATCATTGCGGCCTTTGCGGACAGTTGGATGCTAATCGTGAGCGCGTGTCTGTTCTTTCTCTTTTCCTTTCTGACAGACCACCCCGATAGCGCGCAAATGGCCACGTACTGGAATCTCCTTCGGCTTGTGCAGAAGCCTGCATATTTTGAAGCCGCGCCACTAGCCCCGACTGCGGCTCCTCTGCCCAAGGCAGCGAAGAGGCCCCGGGCAAAATCTCCCGTGAAGAAAGCGGTGGACGCCGCAAAGGTGGCCAAGCAGAGGGACACGAAGCGGAGAAAAACGGAGGCGGCCAAGGCCCCGACCGCCGTTCCTTCGGCGCCACGGGTCCCCTCTTTTGAGGAATTCGAGGTTGCCCGACCCGAGCCCAGCCAACCTGCCGGTCAGTACCTTCGACTATCGCCGTGTCTTTTAAGTCCCCCCTTTTATTTTCCATCTTGGAGCAGATCCCTAACACTTGAATGTTTTTTGTGTCTCAGCTCCTGTGGAAGAGCCCGTGCCCACACCTGTTCCTCACGCGAGGGAGCCTGCTCCTGTGCCCGCGCCTGACACGGGTGAAGCCGTGGCCATAGCAAAGTCGCCTGTTAAGGAGGCGTTGGCTGCTGCCAAGGTGGCCGGGCCACAAGCGGCAAAGCGGAGGCGGGCTGAGGAATTCCTGGCTCCGACGGTAGCCCCTCCGGTGGCCCCCGTCCTGTCTTTTGAGGAATTTGAGGCTACCCGGACCGGGCCGAGTTACGGAGCTGGTGAGGTTCATCGGCCGCCTGCGTCGTCCGTGATCGATTTGCCTCCTGGGTTGGCCTCGCACTCGCGTATGGCGACGATGCGTTTCTTCTCCGCGGGCGGCGCAAAGGAGCCGGCGCCTATGTCAACCCCGGGCGAGGGCAGGGCTGCAACTCCCGAGGAGGCTCTGCCCGTCGAGGAAGCCCGTGGGTCATCCAGGGCTGTAGGGGCCGAAGAGGGTATTTGTTTTGTCAGCCTAAACGACTTCTTTGTTTTCGGAGAGCCGACTGGGTTTGAGGTAATCCACTCTTTTCTTTTTGTGACAGGCACAGCAGAGGCCGTCGCTGGAGTATTCGGACCCCGCGTGCAACCCCCGACGACGCTTCTATATGTGAGGAGGAAGCTGAAGTCCGGCGTACCGGCCTCGTCTAGCCCGAGGGAGGGCACGCCAGCCATCGGCCTCGAAGTGGAGGCCCCTTTGTCGACAGAGCCTGCGGCAGTCGGGTCATCGTCGGGCGAAGAGGTAGACTACAATTATTCGTCCGATGAAGCGGCTCCTGACGAGGGCGTGTCCGGGGCATCGGGGCCGCCCGAGCCGGTCTTCGGGGCCCCCTTACTTGCTGGTTCCCCGAGCTTTGTGGGGAGGACTGCCGTAAGTGTGGGCTTGCTTGGGCCGGCTCCTTCATCTCCTTCTTGGTTACCTAATGACCTTTTCTTGTCAATTCCGGGTTTCAGGGGCTTGACTTGCCGGAGGCTGTGGAGGAGGGTGCCCCAATTGCGTCGATCGACCATCAGATAGGGATCGATGTGGGCTCGGGCAAACTAGCCCTTCTATTCGAGGCTCTTGAGCAAGAGTCGGCCGCAGGGGCTTCAAATATTTCCGAAGCAGCGGCCGAGCCTCTGGAGGAAGGAGAGATTGCGCCCGCAGACCGCGTCCTTACGGGGGCTGAGGTAAGCAGGGTTTCATGGTTCTTCCCACTCCTCGCCCTTGCGTAAATCATTCCCGGCGACGGGCGGCTAACCGTATTTCACGTGGGCAGGTGGTGCCGACGACCGGGAAGATGCCCAGCCGCTCCCGCAAGGCAATCGCCAAGCGGAGGCCGATTACCAGTCAGCCACGAGCGGGGGGACCGATTCCGGCATCTATTCCGGAGGTGAAGACCCTTGCCGCGCTCGTGCAGGCAGGAAGCGTTCCCCATCTATTAGTCCCCCTTCCACCTCTTCCGAAGCTGCCGGCCCAGATGGAGGACCCGTTCCTGAGACAAATATTCGCGGGGCTCCGTGCACATCTGGAGGGGTTCCAGCCGCGAAGGAGAAGTTCATGGGTGACTACTTCGGGCCCAGCCTTACTTGAAGCCCCTCCTCTAGCCGGAGCAGCGACAGCCACACCCCTGCCCCTTGGAGTGGCAGCAGCGAGTCAGGCGGAGGCAGAGGAGGCAGGGGAGCTCCAAATAACGGGAGTACCGGAGGCTTCGGCAATGGTCTCGTCCACTTCCCAGGCAGTGGCTGGTCAAGGGTCTCTGTTTGAGCTACACCGACCAGGCGGTCTGACCCTTGCCCTTCCTTCCTCTTCAGCGGCTGTGGACGCTGACTTGTGGGCAGAAGTGGACAGCACCGTGGAATTCACTCCCCCGGTCGTGCCCTCAGTCAGCCATATGTCATCAGAAGCACCAGTCCGTCAAATGCTGATCACTCTGCGGACCATGCTCCTCGCCGACCCTCCTCTGTCGTATCGGGAGGTGCATACCATAGTGACGCAGTTGACTGGGGCGTTGCAAGTGCTCAGCTGCCCACTGGAGGAATGGTCGCGGCGGGTTCTGCTGTTGCTGAAGTATGTCAGGCGCCGCGAGTTCCTGGAGAGCCAGGCTCCCGACGAACGTACCGCCCTTGACGCTCAGGCAGACGAGTACCTGCAGACCTTGGAGGCCCGACGCCATAATAGAGAACGCCACGGAAAGGCCTTGGAGGAGGGCGAAGGCAGCGTCCGTTCCTTCAAGAACCGGATCGAGAAGCTGGAGGGCTACCTCGCTGCGGCTAAACTTGGCCTTGCCGAGGCGGAAAGGAGGGTGGCGGAGGAGAGGGAAGCTCTTGCCGTCGCCGACGTCGAAATGGTGTCCGTCGAAGCGGAGCTCGCCCGTCTTGAGGAATTGAGGGGCCGACTGCGCGATATGACGAACTTCCCTTACGTTGGGATCCTCCCTCTCGAGGACATCTTCAGGGACATCGACTAAGCGTTGCATCCCTTAATTCCTTTCTCCCTTTTTTTGAATGTAACACAGGGGTATGCCCCACAGCACATGTAGTTTGATCCTCTTTTGAATAGAGCGAAGCAGTTATGATTTCACGCGTTCTTTGTGTATGCATTTGTCTTTCCTACCCTTCTTTCTCTTCCTTGCATATTGTTTTCTTCTCCCTCTTCCCTTGCTCTTGTATCTTTCCCCCCTTTTTGTGTAGAGACCCATTGGCAAGGTATGAGTCCTTGCAGGGATTCACTTTGGGAGGACCAGGCAGGAACCCATGCCAGGGTACAGGAGAGTGCTCGCCTTCCCAGGGGGAGGACGAGGGGACCACTCCACCATACCGAACGGGGAACTCCCTGATTTTGCCGCAATATTGGAAGCGCGTGCTGGTCTCGAGTGAGGGGTACTTGGCCAGAGACCCCTTTCGCCGTTCAGAGGTGGCGGACAGCGAGGTCTATTCAGTCAGTGACTGAGACGGGAGGTCCGATCTAAAGGGGTACTCACCGCCCGGGGAGGACGGAGAGAAGAGTTTGTTTAGTCAATGACCGCCCGGGGAGGACGGAGAGAAGAGTTTGTTTAGTCAATGACCGCCCGGGGAGGACGGAGAGAAGAGTTTGTTTAGTCAATGATCCGGACGTGAGGTCCGAGCCAAAGGGGTACTCACCGCCCGGGGAGGACGGAGAGAAGAGTTTGTTTAGTCAATGACCCGGACGTGAGGTCCGAGCCAAAGGGGTACTCACCGCCCGGGGAGGACGGAGAGAAGAGTTTGTTTAGTCAATGACCCGGACGTGAGGTCTGAGCCAAAGGGGTACTTACCGCCCTGGGAGGACGGAGAGAAGAGTTTGTTTCTCTCCCTTTTTTTTACATCAATTTTTGGTACCCCCGCTGATGCGGGGCGGTGACTAGAAATGGGGGGCGTTCCCCTTTTCGGGCTTCTTCTTTCTTCCCTTTTTTTCCTTCTCTTCTCTTTTTTTTCTTCTTCTCTTCCCTTTTTTTTCTTTTTTTCTCCTTTTCTTTTTCTTTTTCTCTCTTCCCTTTTTTTTTCTTTTTTCTTTTTTTTTGCTTCTTCCCTCTTTTCTTTTTTCTTTTTTTTCCTTCTTTTTTTTGCTCTCTCTTTTGTCTCTCTTTTTTGCTTCTTCTTTTCTTTCTTCTCTTCCTATTATTCTTTTATATTTTCTTGAAACCTGGCTGGTGGTCAAATCATTTGGACATTAATTACGCACATCCAACCCAAAATGGGGCGAAGAGTAATATTATTACCTGAATGGGGGCACCGGAGCGTGGTACAGTCGCAAGTGCCTTCCATTAAGAGGCGGGAATTGAACCTCCCCGCGGTGATTGACAATTACAAAGGCTCCACCTTCGTAGACTTTTTGGACTACGTAGGGCCCGAGCCAGTTCTCGTTTAGCTTACCCTTGGGGTTGGCCGCCATGAGATCTCTTCTCTTGACCATGACAAGGTCGCCCTTCTTGAATTCGCGTTCCTTGACGAGCTTGTCAAAGGCGCGTGCGATCCGGGCCTGGTAGACCTGAATATTCTGTTGGGCTTGAAGCCGCTTTCCTTCCAGGCTGGAGAGTTCGTCGAGTCTTCGCTCGGCGTTGGTCTGTCCTTCAAGGACAAGCCCATGCTGAATGGCGACCCGGAGGGAAGGTATCTCCAGTTCGACGGGGACGATTGCCTCCGAACCGTATACGAGAGAAAAGGGCGAGCAACCCGTTGGGGTCTTGTATACAGTTCGGTATGCCCATAGCGCCTCGTACATCCTCTCTTCCCAGTCCTTCTTGTTAGAGCTGACAGTCTTGGCCAAGAGGGTGCAGAGTGTCTTGTTAAAAGCTTCGGCCAGCCCATTAGCCTGCGGATTGTAAGGAGTCGATGTCCTCCAATCAATCTTGTATTTCTCTGCCAGCCGGTAGGCCTTCTGATTGCGGAAGTGGCTGCCGTTATCCGATACAATCCGGTCGGGCACGCCAAACCGGAATATGATGTTGCGGCGGACAAACCTGACCACGATTTCTCCGGTGACCTCCCGCAAGGCTACAGCCTCTGCCCAGCGGGAGAAGTAATCGGTTGCCGCCAAAATGTACTTGCATCCTGTGGAAGACGCGGGAAAGGGGCCCACAACGTCTGTTCCCCATTGGGCAAACGGCCAGCTGGGCGCCGTTGGGTGCAATTGCACGGGAGGCCTTCTGGGTATGGCGGCATGCTCCTGACATTTCTGACATGATTTAGCATATTTACAGCAGTCGTCGAACATTGCAGGCCAATAGTAGCCAAGTCTCTTGATCTCAATTTTCATTTTTGGTCCCGCCTGGTGCGCACCCGCCGTCCCGGCATGGACCTCCTTCATGACCCTCCAAGCTTCTTCGGTGGACAAACATCGGAGGAGCAGCTTCCGCCTGGCATCTGCCATAATTCGGAATAATATTCCGCTTCGAAGCTCATAAGAGTCCTTGGTTCTGACTAGCTTGACCTTTTCTTCTCTTCGGTCAGGCAACCGCTGGTGTTTGAACCACTGCATCAAGGGGTCTCTCCAGTCGGGCAGGCTGACGGCTTCCACTGTAGTGACCTCTAGGTCTTCTTCTTCTGATTCCTCTTCTACCATGCTGGGCATCTGGCGTTGGTTTATTACTTGGATGCTGAGAGATCCATCTGGAGGCACTGCTAATGAGCTTGCCAATTTTGCCAAGGCGTCGGCCTGGGCGTTCTCCCCTCGGGCCACATGGCCTATTTCGAGGAGGTAGAATCGCTCCATGAGCCCTTTCGCCTTAGCGTGGTACGGGAGCAGCTCGGGTTTTCGGACATCAAACTGTCCCTGGACCTGCTTGACGACTAGCAGAGAGTCGCCGAATACCTGGAGCATTTTGATCTCCATGTGGAGGGCCACCTGGAGGCCGATAATCAGAGCTTCATACTCCGCCTCATTATTTGTACAGGGCTTGCTGATGCAACACGAAGTGTGTAGCACTTCTCCATCTGGAGACTTGAGGACGATGCCCGCTCCGGCCCGCACCTTAGTATGTCCGGACGGGGTCGCTTCTGTTCTTGAGGCTCCGTCAAAGTACAGCTGCCAGATGGCTTGTTGTATATGGTATACCTCCAGTGTTTCATCCTCGGGCAGCTCTGTGGCCAACGGGGAGTCTTCGGGCACGGGGTGTGCTGCGAAGAAATCCGCGACGGCTTGTCCCTTAACGGCCTTCTGCGGCACGTAGGTAATGTCAAACTCCATGAGTAGCACGGCCCATTTGCCAAGGCGCCCCTTCGGGACCGGCTGGGAGAGAATGTGCCTGATGGGGTCAGCTCTGGATATTAGACTGACTTCATGGGATAGCATGTAGTGCCTCATCTTCTTGACTGCGAAGACCAAAGCAAGGCAGACTTTCTCTATTGGAGTGTACTTGGCCTCCGCCCCTACCAGTCTCCGGCTAAGGTAGTAGAGAGCATGCTCTTTTCCTTCATCGTTGTTCTGGGCGAGCATTGCCCCCAGTGAATATTCAGTAGCTGCTATGTAGAGAATAAGCGGTCTACCTTTGACAGGTGCCCCCAGGACAGGCGGGGTCTTCAGATACTCCTTTAACTGGTCAAACGCGTGCTGGCATTCATGACCCCAGCTGAAAGGTGCATTCTTCATCATTAGTCTGTGGAATGGCTGGCAGCGCCCCGACAGGTTGGAAATGAACCTGCGGATGTAAGCTAGACGCCCCTGTAGGGATCTCAGCTCTCCCAGATTCTTCGGAGGGGGCAGCTCCTGGATAGCTTTTATCTTAAAGGGGTCGATCTCGATCCCTCTGTGTCGGACAATGAAGCCGAGGAACTTTCCACTGGACACGCCAAAGGCGCACTTCATGGGATTCATTTTCAGCCCGTACAGACGGAGCCTTTGGAAGACGACCCTGAGGTCATTCAGATGCTCATCCCTCTTTTTAGTCTTGACAACCAGGTCGTCGATGTAGCATTCGACCTTGCTGTATAGCAGCTCGTCGAAGATCTTGGTCATCGCCCGCTGATATGTGGCACCAGCATTCTTGAGGCCGAAGGGCATCCTCTTGTAGTGAAATATCCCTTTAGGTGACCTAAAGGCGGTGTGAATCCGGTCGTGGTCGGCTATCCAGATTTGGTTATAGCCGGACGACCCATCCATAAAGGACAAGGCCTCGTGGCCAGTAGTTGCATCGATCATCACTTCGGTGATAGGCACCGGGAAGTCGTCTTTTGGGCAGGCTTTATTCAGGTCACGGAAATCCACGCAAATCCTGATCTGTCCATTCTTCTTCTTCACTGGTACAATGTTGGCCAACCATGTGGTGTATTGGTTTTCCGCCACGAAGCCGACATCTATGAGCTTGTCGACCTCCTTGCAGATCTGGCTGGTTAACTCTGGCCTCATGCGCCGGGGAGACTGCTTCACTGGCTCCACCTTGGGATCAAGGGACAGGATGTGTTGAGTCACCTCGGGGCTGAGTCCGGGCATTTCTTTATAGTTCCAGGCAAAGCAATCCCGGAACTCTTGTAGCAGCTTCATGTATTGTTCTCTCTCACGAGGGGGGATGAGAGCACTTAGAAAGGTCGGCCTGGGGTCGCCTTCTGTGCCGAGGTTGATCTCAATCAATTCGTCGACTGTGGCCTGGCCGCCATTTTCAATTTCCGGCGGGGCTGGCGACAAATCGACGAAGTCTTGGCCTTCATTGTCTTCGGGCTCGAGGATGGCATCCTCGTCTTCTTGCTCCTCCTGGCTGGGTGTGGTGGCTGGATTTGCCGTGCAGTCCTCTTGGACCGCAGCCGCCGGGTCTGTGAGGTCCGCTGGTGCAGAAAGGCACAGGGCCACCCCGGGGTCTTCTATGTACTCATCGTAGATAGCTTGGACGGGGGCCGGGGCAGCCGCATCTTCAGGGGCCTGGTAGTGGATGGACACGGTGTAGGCTCCCGCTCTGGGGCTGTCCGCCACATGGGGGCGTGGCGGGGCTATCACATAATCCCCCATCCTGAGCTCGTCCCTGTCAATGAGGTCTTGGGCAATGTCTTTGAAGACATAGCAGTCTTCAATGGCGTGGCCCAGCATCTGGTGGTAAGGGCAAAATAGCGGGTCCCCGCTTCTTCGGGTGTCTTGCGGCCTCTTGGACCGTGGAAGGGAGACTTTGCCGTAGTGGCAAGCCCAGTCGAAGATGCCCCGGGTCTTCTCTCTCGGAAAGGAATAAGGCTTCTGTAGCTTCTCTTGGAGTGTCAGCCCTTGCCTGGTCGGCCGCTCGGTCAGCGAGCTTGCCATGTCTCTCATTTCCCGCCTTGACAAAGCGGGGGTGCTGGGACTGGTGCCTCGGGGCCGAGGCATCCGGCCACCCCATGGGGGGAGGGAGCCCTGGATCAGGTCGGCGACTAGCGAGGTTAACTCGGCTAGCCGCCTCTTCAGCATCTCGATCTCCCGTTGCTGCCTGTGGTACAAGGCGTACATGACGGGGTCGTATCGAGGGGAATTCGGAGCATGGCCCATGCTGCTGCTCCTTGCTTCGCCGGCCGGCCGGGGCGAAGGTGTTTCGCCGGTGTGCCCTTTCGAGGTCGACACTTCGGAGAAGGAGGGGGTCTTCTCTATGCAACGGCGGCGGGGAGGTTTCCAAAGGAAGATCTCCTCGTCTTGTGCCTCCTGAACTGGGGGCGCAGGATGTGCGTCTTGACAGGCTTCCCGCGAATCTGTAGCTTCTGCGGGATCGTCGCCGGGCCATGTTGAGACCGATATGACATCAGTCTCGTAGTAATTTTCTAGTGAAAAGCCCAGACCGGGGTGCTTGGTGATTTTCAGCAACCGTCGATCCAGGTTTGGTGGGTTCCACATTTTTTCAAACATTTCCTTCCGGCTGGAGGGCTGGTAGGGAGGAATCTTCTGCTTCCTGACCATTCTGGCTGCCCGGTCAGTCATGTGGGGAAGTCCCGTAATGGGGACGTGCGGGTCATGCAACTCGTCAGGGAACCGGCAATCGTCGTCTTCCCTGACCGGCTTCTCCCCGGCCACATAGAAGATAGTGGGCGGCCCCTCGGGGTTAGGCACCTCGAAGGTTCTCAATTGCTCAGCCGCTTGGCATTCAATTTCCGCTATCGGCTTGACGATCCCTGGCGGGACCCTGACATCTTCTAGCAGGTCTTCGAGGCAGAGTGCCCCCGGTGTGGGGTAGATAAGGAGAGGGGCTGCCCTAAATACCCCTTCCTCTTGTGCAATAAATGGTACATGTGGGGGAGCCAGATAGCCTGGGGGCGGCGGAGGAAACCAGCCTCCCGATTCCACTTTCTTCTTTCCCTTGTCTTGGATGACTTGAGGAGCTTACTTCGCCTTTTCTAAGTATAGATTAGCATCTGACAGGTGACACTCGAACACCTCGAACGGGTGGAGGTCGGCGAAGATTTTGACTTCCTTTCCCTCGCAGGGGTACTTGATGCATTGATGCAAGGTGGAGGGCACCACCCTATTTTGGTGTAGCCAAGGCCGGCCGAGCAACGCCTTGTAGGACGTGTTGGAGTTGATGACGTGGAACTGGACTTTGGAGGTAAAGTCGTCAAAGGTCAAGTTGAACTCCGCGACCCCCATGGGAACCTCACATTTCTGGTTAAAGCCGGCAATCTTGACATTTTTAACTTCGACCAGGTATACGTCAAAGTAGTGTTTCTGGTATACCCGGTACGGGAGTATATTCACTGCTGCCCCTGGGTCGATCAAGACCCTGTTGATAGGCTGGCCGTTCAGCTGCCCTTTCATGTAGAGGGGCCTGTTATGGCTGCAAGTCGGTAGGAGCATGTCATCTTCTGTGAAAGCCACTGCTACTTCAGGTGGTGTTTCTGCCAAACAGGCTTCAAGGTGTGCTGGCGTCTGGAGTGCGGCGATGATGGCTTGCCGCGTTTCTTCGTTCAAGGACAGCATCTCCCACACCGTGAACCGGGTCGGGATTTTCTTGAGGTGTCTGACTATTCGCTCGGCCGCCCGCACCTTGAGCAATTTCATCTCTTCGGGCTTGCTGCGTCTGCCCTCATCCTGAGGCTGGAGTGCCAGCTCAAGGGATGCCTGTTTTGTGGGCTCTGCTGCGGCCTGTTGAGCTGGCGGGGCCTGCTGGGCTTCCTCTATTTCTCGCATGAATTCGGCGAGGTTTGGGATGCCGTTGAATTCTCCTTCTGGCTGGGCAGGAGCTGTAGCTGGTAGAGCTTGAGGAATGCTTGCTTTACTGGTCGCAGCGGACCCCTGGGGGTGCGCCTGCCCGCCTGCCCGGGCTAACAGGAATTCAGCAAATGACGGGGCGCCTTGACTCTTGGTACCCCCGGGGTAGAGACCTGATGGGGGAGGGATCTCGGTGCCTCGGACCTCAGGGTCGAGAATCTGGTATGGTTGTTCCCCCTTGAGCATGATGTTGAGGCTGCCCTGAGGAGGGCGCCCCCACTTCCTCCCTGACCTGGTGGCGTGCTGGGAGGTGGATGTTTCAGCTTGACTCACCTCTGCCGGTTCATGGGGTGGCTCTTCTTCTTTCTCTTCCAGGGAGAGGGCGGTGTCGAACAACGCCGAGAGGGTGTTGCAGGCGAAGACGACCTCCTTCTTCTTCTTGCCCCTGGGTTTTCTCTTCTTCTTCTTCTTGCCCGCCGCAGCGGATGGCTGCTCCCGAATAGGTTCACCCCACAGGGGAGGCTCTTTATCTGCATCAGCTTCTGTTCCTGGAGCCAGCTCGAGTGACTCGAACTCCTCCCAGGGGACATATTGTTTTAATTCGACGGGCTGGATTTTGGGCTGCTCATAATCTTCAAGCCCGTCAATAATAGCCTGGAGTCTTTCAACCGCCGGGCTAGTCTTCTTATACATCCGCAACGGGGCCGAGCTCTTCTTGTTGTGAGTGGGCCGCCTCATGACCAGCCGAGGGGCCGTGTCGTGGCAAACCGGGTTTACCGGGGGCGGTGCAGGCAGGGGCGCTGCTACCCTCGAGTGAATTCCTGGGGTAGGTCGAGAGGCGCGCGCCTTTCTAGTTTTTCTGGGTATAGTCTGCCACCCTTCTTGGTCTTGAGCTGGGGCCATGATAAAGGTCTCATAAGTGGTACGGGCACAGGCTTCCGCCCACTCTTCTGGCAACTCCTGATATAGTGAGATCATATTGACGGAGGAGGTTATGCTGGGCAGCTCGTGTGGCTGCGGGGGGTCTACTTTATGCTCCCCCATGTCCAGCTCCCCGTCCCTGATTAAGGACTCGATAACGTCCTTGAAGACGTAGCAGTCTTCAATGGTATGCCCGAGCACCCGATGGTACATGCAGAAGCGCGGGTCATCCTTCTTCTTCAAGTCGCCAGGCCTTTTCGGCTCGGGCAGTGTGATTTTATTGTAGCTAGTTGCCCATTCAAACAGGAGCTTGGACTTGTCCCGGGAGAAGGAATATAACTTGTTTCTCATCTTCTCCCTTAGCGAGGGGCCTTCCCGCCGCTCTGTGGTTCTAGGCGGCGGAGGGTTGGCCGCTCCCTTGGCTTTCTCCTTCTGCTTTTCAAAAGCCTGGAAGTCTAGTGCATGCACCTCCGGGGGAGCCGGCTTCTTTTCCGCCTGCCTGGCCCTCTGGCTTGACATGGCTGGGGTGGAGGAGTATCGGGCCAAGAATGCCTCGATCTCCGCTACCACATTGTTCAGACGGTCAAATGTCTTGACCTCAGTGCCGATCATCCTTTCTAGGATTTCTTTCTTTAAGTTTTGCTTGCAGATCTGAACTGCGTCCTCCTGATGCGGGGGGCGCTTGCACCTCATACTAAGGTTCCTCCATCTTTTGATGTAGTCGAGGGCCGACTCATCATTCTTCTGCCTTGTGGCGTAGAGTTCAGCCATGGTAACTTCTCTCTCGGCCACGTAGAATCTTTCCTTGAACTTCTTCTGCATGTCGGGCCAATCGGCCACCGACCCGGGTGACAAGCCGGAGTACCATTCAAAGGCAAGTCCGGTGAGTGTTGAGCCGAAGAACTTCAGGAGGTAGGCCTCATCAGCAGCCAGGTCTCCCATGACGTTCACATAGTAAGCAATGTGTTCCCTGGGAGATCCTTGCCCGTTGAACTTTTCAAATTTCGGCGGCTTGGTGACGCCAGCCGGCAACTTCCTGGCAGCATAATGAGCCGGGTAGGGTACCCGGTAGACGTCGAAAGGCGTCCGATCCCCATCGCCCCTCTCGGCCAACTTCATGTCTATCATCTGCTCGAGCATCAATCGGCTGACTGCCGCCGGGTCGACTGGGCTCGGGTAGAAATGAGCGGGCTGTGCGCTCGGGGTGGCTACCACGGTCGCTCGGGGGGCCATGGGAGACCCTTGTGAAAGCGGAGCCTGTGGCGGGGTCACCGCTGTGCAATGTGCCTGCTGCGGGGGAGTGCCCCCGAGGGGATCGAGGGTTGACGGAAGAGCTGCCTCGGAAGACTGCCCCCTGTCCCTGGGTACCTCGGGTGTGACCTCGGTCTGCCAGGACATTGGGAGTGGTGTGTTTCGCTCATTCAACTGCTTTTTAAGTGATTCGATTTCCTGCTGGAATCGTTGCATCATGAGCAGCATTGCTGGGTCAGCTGTGGGGAGACTGGGCATGCCCCCCGTCTCTTCGGCCGGGGCGTCCTCGGATGATGTCGAGGGTCCGCCACTCGTGTCGCCGGTGGTGACTACATTGGCCGTGAGGGCCGTGAGGGGTTCCTCAGGTAGGGCTCCCTCGGCTCCTGTGGGTGTCGCGCCGCCTGCCGCTCTCCTTCTTCTGGTAAGGGGTCCCGGCCTGGCGGCTATTCTGGCCAATTCTTCCGGGTCGGTGGGTAAGGCCCCATACCGACCATGGACTCCCGCCATATTGCAGGTGAATGTCTGCCATCTCTCACTCTTATTTCTTCTTGACGCCCTCCGGGACGGTCCCCCTGGGAATGTCAGCCTGTCGAAGACCGACCGTCGGGGCGGCGCTTCCTCCCGTACAGGGGACTGGCGCGGCTCCTCCGGGCGGGTCCTCGACTCCATACTAGGTGCAGGTCCCCCCCTCTCTTCCTGGAAGGCGGAGGCCATTGCCCCAAGTAGTCTCTGGCGCCCAGCGGGGGTGCTACCCGGGCCTCGGAGGTAGTTCCTCATGGCCTGCTCGATCCCTTCCCACTCCTGGTCAGGGAGAGCGACCTGGGGTTGCGCGTCGATGACAGCGGCAGGAGGAGAGTAGGCCGTGAGAGCAGGGCGGGTGGCATTGTGCCGGCGCCCTCGGTGACGGCGATGAGCATTCTCGGACGGCACCGGGATGACAGGTGCCGGTCGGAGAGTGGGGGTCACTGCCTCGACCCTGTCACCGCGTCGGGTCCTCCTGGGGCGGAAAGTGTTGGGCCCTGCCTGGGCGAGTACAGTGGGCTGGGTCTCCCTAGGTACCCAGACTTGCTTTAATTTAGCCGGCCTGTGAGCCGACGTCCCCTTTGGTGCTACGATCTGGGTTGTGGGCATCGCCTTCTCCTTCAGCTTCGCCAGTCCTTCAAAGGAGTTGCGGACTGGAACGGTTGGGACGATGCGGTCCGGTGTCACCTGGGACCTCTGCCCGTCTAGGCGGACTCGGAGGGCCCCAACTGTCATGGACTTCCCGGAGTTGGAGGCGCGACGCCCTGATCCGGCGCTGGTGTTGCTTCTTCGGAGCCTTCTCCGGTGGGATGTCGACCCCTGGTGGGGTGGGCCGGCGGTGTGGTGCACGTGGTGCACGTTGCAGCTGAGCGTCGTTGTGGGGACGCTGTTGTTGTCTTCGGCCATAGCTCGGCCGGCGGCAGCTTCGACGGCTCCCGGAGCGGGAGCGTTGGTTTGAGGCTCCTCGGGCGCTCGTGCGTCGAGGATGTCAACGAAGGCCACCCCCAAGAAGTTGGGGAAGCCCACGGTGGGAGGGAAGCTCCCGAAAGTGAGGGGCACCGCCAGGTAGCCGCCTCGCACATGATTCTCCACGACCTTAGGGCTGCAGACAACAGCCATTGTCGGCTCCATGATGCCTTTCTCTTTTTCTGCATTTAAGAAAGTAGCACAATTAGTATTACAAGAAGGGGGCCGCGGAGCCCCTGATTTCGGCAAAGAGATGAAGGGTGGAGAAGTCCCACCGGGCGTGCTAGAGTTGTGGGCGCACTTTTTTTTTTCGTTTATTATTATCTCGTTGGTTTATTCGTTTATTAAGTGCGTGGGCGTGCCAGTCACCGAAGTGACAATTTGTTCGGGCTCCGAAGAGCCCATGGTGCGCTCGATCTGACTTCGTCAGACGATTATGTAGTTCGTGTCGGGACCGAATCCCGTCGCGCCATAAAGGTCACGACGTCATTTACATCCCCCATACGAGGGAATACCCTTGATTAATTGCCGAAATCCGCGGCCGAAAGAATAGTACTAATTGTGCGAGAAAGAGGCAGGAGAAAATCACACCAAAGTACGCATTAGGATGCGAGCCACTGGCCATGTCGGTCACTCGTGGACCTTTTCATATTCGGACACGGGTCCGTGATGGGAACGCAACAGGAAAAGCCGAGACAAATCCGTTCAAGTGTTTGCCGAACACCCGGCAATTTTAGTGATGACTCGGAGGGTGTCCGGAACGAGGAGCAAACCCGGTCTGATCAAGATGTCGGCCCGAGGCCAGGTCGAGACCGGACCATGTTGGGATGACTCCCGAGATCCGAGCCCGGCCTGAGAGGGCGGCATTATTGTTCCTTTTGCCCCGGGTCGCGGGGAGAGATGGGGGCTGCAGTGTGGACCCTAACGTCTTTTATTTGGGATTTTCTTGGTTATATGTTCTGATCTCTGATTTGATGTTTGTTGTTTATTTATGCCTTCGAATCATTATTAACGTTGCGCCTTCGGAGTCCTTCAATTAGCGTAATTTCTGTTAATTTATTTGATAGTGTTGGTGCCCTTATCGGGCCATATATATGCATATATATATATAGTGTGCCGGCGAAGGAAACATGGTGTACCGCTGAGGGCAAGAGTGTGCCGCTGGGCGCTAAAGGGGCGTACCGCTGGGGACTGGAAAGGGGTGTACCGCTGGAGGCTACTTGGGGTGTGCCGCTGAAGGCGGCAATGGTGAGGGTGTGCCGCTGAAGGCTGGAGGGAGTGTGCCGCTGGAGGCAATAGGGATGGCATAAAGTCTGTACGTTCCCCGGGCTCGAAGTCTATACGTTGGCTGCTCAAAGTCTATACATTGGATGGCTCAAAGTCTATACATTGGACAAGTCTATACACTGACCAACCCCAAGTCTGCACGTTGCTGTTCAAAGTCTATACGGTGCCAAACCCAAAGTCTGTACGTTGGACAAGTCTATACGCTGGATAACTCTATACATTGGAGTGTGAAGTCTATACACTGCCTAAGTCTATACGCTGGCCATCATGAAGTCTGTACGCTGGCTGGCTCAAGCCTATACAGTGGCTGAGGGTGTACCGGCGAAGGGAAGGTAAGAGTGTACCGCTGAGGGGCCTAGAGGGGAGCGTGCCGGCGAAGGACAAGAAAAAGGGTGTACCGCTGAGGGCACAAAAAAGGGTGCCGGTGGAGGTTATGAAAGCAAGGGTGTGCCGCTGAGGGGAGTGTACCGCTGAAGGTGGGGGGAATAGGATGTACCGCTGGGGGCAACAAGGTGTGCCGGCCAAGGGGATTGGGGTGTACCGCTGAGGGTTCAAGAGGCGTGCCGCTGGGGAAGGGATTTGGTGAGCAGTCCGGTTGATTAAGAACGCACCGTTGAAGGGCCGATCGGAACGTGCTGGTGGAGGTTCGATCAGTTTTCGATTATTTGTTTTAAGACTTTTCTTTTCTTCTTGTCTTAACCCTTGTGTAGTTTCATATAAAATTCCTCCCTTGTTTTGTTTTCTTTGTTCGGTTCGATCTCTTTCCTTGTGGGTCGGATGCTCGGGCGGCCGGGTGGTTAGCTAGCTTGGTTCAGTTCTCGTCGTGGTGCCGGCAGTGATTTGATGAGTTGGAAGGTTTCATTAGTTATTCTGCTCGTTTGTTGCCTCCTTTTGCCTCTTTTAATTGTTTATCAGTTTCTCACAAAAATTCGGCAGCATCTCCCCTTGACCCGGGGCGTAAGGGAGATAAAGGGAACGCGCCCACATGGAGTGGCGGAACCCGACAACTGGAGGTGGGCCCCCGGGGGGAGCAACACCTTTATAGAGCCTCAAGAAAACGTGAAGGAAAGGGGCTTGGGGCGAGGCCAAGAAGTGGGCTGCTGGGAGACTGAAAGGTGTGCCGCTGGGGGGGCCAAGGTGAGTGTGCCGCTGAGGGCTGATGGGGGGGGGTGTGCCGCTGAGGGCCGAAAAGTGCTTGCTGCTGAGGATGGAAAAGGTGTGCCGGCCAAGGGCCAGAAAGATGTGTCGCTGGAGGATTAAAAGGGAGCCAAGTGTGTGGGCTGGGGGCTTGCAGGCGCTCTATGGAAAGAAGGGGAGCTCGAGGTCAGGGAAGGGCGGCTGGAAGTGAGTGAAGGACCCACAAGGCCAGGCTTCAAAGGGGAGGCCTCACATTGATACGGTGACTTGAAAGAAACCGGAGAAACAAAGAAAACGAACCACGCACCGCATGCGTTGTGGAGGCGAGAACAAGCCATCAGACATAGCAAGGAAGACCCAAGGAAGATGATTTTCTCATTCATGGGAAGCAAAAGGGGCCGGAGCCCTACACATACATTGCAAAAGAAAATGCCCACGACAAGGCTGTGGACTGAAAGAAATGAAAGAAAAAGAAAACCACAGGAGGGGGGAAGGAACCGGCTACAAAGGAAAGCCCCTAACTCTCTCTCCCATTACGTCGAGCTCTATCTCTCCCTTACTCTTGCTTCTTCCCGGTGATCGCCGGAGGGAGCTCACGCCGGGATGCCTCTTCTTCTTTTTTCTCTTCTCCTCTTTTCCTATCTGTGGGTGTCTCTCTCTCTTTTGCTCTCTCTTCTCTGTGTTTCTTCCTTCTTCTTTTTTGTTTGTCGAAGCCGGGGTCTTTTATACGCCCAGCAGCGGGAAGCCTTCCGAACACCGCAGTTGAAGGCGGGAAGGCGGCCTCGTGATGATGGCCTTTGACCTGCCACGTCCTGGGTTGTCAGGGGGGTAGCTCACGTGGCCCAATGGACGGTTGCCACCTCAGACGGCTCACTGCGCGCCAAGGAAGCGTAGGGCATGGGCTGCACGTCGTCTTGCCGTTGAAAAGCTTCACCGCTGTGCCGTTGACGGGCTGAACAGGCGTGCCGTGGGGGAGCCAAAAGGGCCTGCCGCTGAAGCCTCTGGAGGCTGTGCCGCTGAGGGCCCCTTTGGGCGTGCCGTCGAAGGCCCCCAAAGGGCCGTGCCGCCGAACACCCAAAGGGCCGTGCCGCTGAAGACCCGAAAGGCCGTGCCGCCGAAGACCCCAAAGGGGTGTGCCGGTGAAGGCCCCTTTGGGACGTGCCGGTGAAGGCCCCTTTGGGGCGTGCCGTTGAAGGCCCCTTTGGGCGTGCCGTTGAAGGCCCTTTGGGGCGTGCCGTTGAAGGCCCTTTGGGGCGTGCCGGTGAAGGCCCTTTGGGGCGTGCCGTTGAAGGCCCTTTGGGGCGTGCCGTTGAAGGCCCCTTTGGGCGTGCCGTTGAAGGGCTAAATGGGCAATGTTGAGCCCGTTGTGAGCGCGAGTCGTGGCCCGCTTGATTTTCTTCGAGGCCCATGGGCTGTGGGGCCCTTTTGTGCTCTATTTCTCCGGGGTTTCTTCACTCGGCACCGTTGTCGATGCTGGGCCGAGCATGACATTTAGATGTGCGATTTTCGGTGTCCACAGCGCCTGACGGTCCAACGCAGGCCGTCACACTCTCAGCGCCAAAACAGAATGTAACGCGCCTGCCCGGACGCGTTACAGACTGTGACGCGCCTAAGCAGGTGCGTCACAGAACGTAACGGCCCAGCCCTGGGGCGTTACACTTCCTGGGGGTAAAACGGCTCTGACACACCCACCCTGGGCCATCACAAGGCTGTGACGCGCCAGTCCTGGTGCGTCACACGCCTTGACCCCCAACGGTCACAAACCAACGGTCGGATGCCTCTGACGGCCCACCCTAGGCGCGTTACACGCATGTAACGGTCTATCGGGGGCCGTCACACACCCAGCCCCCAGCTGGTTAACAGGGGCTGTGACGCACCCTCGCAGGCACGTCACACGGCTGTGGCAGTCTATCGGGGGACCGTCACAGCCCCTGACCCCAAAGGCTAACAAAGTGCGTGTGACGCACCTTCCCAGGCGCGTCACACCCAAATGGCGGTCTATCGCGGGACCGTTACAGTCCCTGACCCCCAAAGGCTAACAAAGGGCATGTAACGTCCCCTCCAAGGCGCGTTACATCATGTAACGGTCCCTGGAAGGACCGTTACAAGCACCCGACGGCGAAAACGGCAGAACCGCCCAAAAACTTCGACCACGCCCCCGTGCCTCCACCGAAGAGGGGGAAATCAAAGGGGAAGACCCCTAGGGACCCATAGCATGCATCTAAGCCACCAAAACGCGAAATCACGGGCTAAATCCATAGATCGGGCGAGCTCTCCCCAAATCATGGAAAACCCCAAACCCGCACAATCACGCCCCTCTCGGCCTCTCCTCGGCCTATAAACCACGGAAATGAACGGCGGGGAGTTAGGGAACGTCACCCTACCTCAATGGAGCGAATGCTCCGCCGGATCGTCCCTGATCGCAAGAAAAATGCTTTGAAAACCCTCGTTCTTCCTTGAGCTCCCACGACCCACGAAGGCCTCCACGATCACCTCGTCGCAGCCGTCGTCACCACGCCGTCGCCCCGTGCCGTCTGCAGCCGGAGGGGACGCCGCTGCGGTCTCGCCGGACGAAGAAGAGAGGAACAGGGGGCGGTGCTCACGGTGGGAGAGAAAGGAGGAAGAAGAAGAAGAAGAAGAAGAGGGTGGGGGAGAGAGAAAAATAGGGGGGTATTTATAGGAAAATTCGGAAATTCTGGAAAATATCAAAAAATAGAAAATTACATTTTCGAAATCCTCGAGACGCACCGATCGCAACGGTACCACTTGTGCCCAGGTGAACGACCCGGTTCACCCGCAGCGAGGTTCCGAAGGAATTGCCGAAACACACACCGGAAATCGGAAAACACGCGCGGAAAAGCCGCGGAACGCCTCCGGGCCTCCGAAACAACTCCGGATCGCACCGATCCGAACACGAAAGATGACCGAAACGAAATTTCTGACACAACGGAGCCGGACACTCCGAAAAATCAGATCCGGGACCCACAAAGAAGGATCCGAAAGGCCCGGAATATTTCAATAGCGCTCGTGCCTTAGCGGATTCGTAGCAGATCGGATCTAGGCTTTGTCCTGGTCATTTTGGCTATTTTTATGGATTTTTAGGCGTTCGTTTGGCATTTGTTGGAATTTGTTTAAGGTTAATGGCAATTAGAGTTAAGTTTTCAAAATAATAATAATAATAATAATATATATATATATATATATATATATATATCTCTCTCTCTCTCCCCATCGAACTCTCTCTCCCTCACTCATTCTCTCTCTTCCTCTCTCCCTCTCACGATCTCTCCTCTCCCTCTCTCTCGGATTCGATCCGGGCGGGCCCCGATCGAGGCACGGGAGGTACCGTCGGGACGGGCTCGACGCGAGGATCGCGTAGACTCCAGCTTTGTCTCGATCCGCGGTATGTGGAGGCGTGTGGGGCCGAGAGTAGCCGCGGCGTCCCTTCATCCATTCGGCACCGAATCGCCGTTTTCTTCGCGATTAAGGTAGGGGGATGGAATCCTTGTCTCGCTAGGATCGCGTTGGCATCACATGCACGTCCGTCTAATGTCGTTTTCCTCGATTTCCATGAAAAATCCCATGTTAGTGTAATTTAGCCATAAATTCTTGAAAATCACTTCATGGGCATCATTTTTATGTTTTGATGTATAGATTAGTTGTAGAATGGTATGGTTTGGCAGGTTTTTCAGCTTTTCCATTTTTTCCCGTCGATCTGGCTCGATCGGGAGGGAGTTCGATTTTGAACCCGACCCATCCGTAACCCAGACAGTGTGACTGTAATGTCCTGGATATTTGCTGGATCTTTATTGCGTCTTTCGGATCCTTTCCGGAGAGTTTCGGATCGCTTTTGTAGCTCCCGAGTTGAGTTTTACGATCCGTGTGGGTTTTTCTCTCGTACTAGTTACAGAACCCCGCGGTGAGTTTATTTCTCAATTCATCGACTCGTTGACGATACAGTGGCGATGTACTCTTCGAGCCGACCGTTTTAACTATTTTTGCGTATTTTTCTGAGACCGGGCCAAAAATGGGATTTTTCAGAAATTAGAAAAATTCCTAATTTCCTTCTATAAATTCAACTCCACTATCTCTCCTGCTCATTTTCAACTTCACGCTATCTCACTCCGTTCTCTCCCGTCTCTGGTCCGTTCGGCGCGGGGCGCGCACCGTTGCGGAGCTGGCTGAGGCGTGGACGTGCTCGGGTGATCGGTTCGCGGGAAGGAGCAGCGGATGGAGCGTGGTGGGCGCGATCCCTCGGTGGATTCTGAGAGGGCGTCGTTCGCGATTCGGTGGTTTTCGGCGTGGTTTAGTCGCTTCGGCGCTCGGTTTCTTCGGTGGAGGTAGGGAGATGGACCGCCACTTCGTTCTGCACGTTTTCCCTACTTCCGTGCGTAGTTTGGTGCTCGATCGGGGGAGAACGGGCCGGTTTAGTGAAAACCGTCATTTTTGGGGTTTTCAGGATTTGCCAGAAAATGGCAACCATTCTCATTGTGGTTAGTCTCAAAATGACCGCTGGGATGTCCGGATCCCATTCACGTAGGTTTCGTGTCGATCGGTTGTCATTCGGGGCCGGTTGGAGTCCGGGAACCCCGGTGACCCGTTTTGGGTCGATTTGTCTAAATCGCCCCGATCCTGCGTTTTAGGGCTTGCATGTGGGCTTTCGAGCCTCCTGGAGTTATTTTTCGTCGTTTGCCCTTGTTTCCCCAGCGCTTCGGCGTGAATGGGGCGTGGAACGGGCCGATTCGGCCATTCCACTGTTTTTCCCGCCGTGTCGGTGTAGCAGTCGTTTCAGAGACCGTCAGAGGTCTCTGACGGCCCTACGATAGACCGCCACAGCGTTCATGGTTTTTAATTCTTGAGGGCAGAGTGAGCGTGACGGTCTAGCCCTTGACCGTCACACTCCTCTGACGCGCCTCTGGTAGTGCGTCACAGCCATTTCATTTTCTTGTGTTTTGGGTATGTCGGTTCCTCTGACGCACCTGCCCTGGTGCGTCAGGCTGTGTAACGCGCCTGCCCCAGGCTGTTACACCATGTTTTGTTTGTTTTGGGTCGGTAGGCGTAACGCGCTTGTCCTCACGCGTTAGGTGGGCGTAACGCGTCTACGCTTGTGCGTTAGGCCGTTGTAACGCGCCTGCCCTGGTGCGTTACGTGGCTCGCGTTGTGTTTTCGTGCCTATTGGCTCTAACGGGCCTGCCCTGGTGCGTCAGGCCGGTGTAACGCGCCAGTGCTAGGCCGTTACAGTCCTGTTGCGGCCGTGATGGCCGTTGGGCTTTTTGGTGTGTGGTTGTGTGTTGTGGGTCCGTTCTAGGTATCGTTAGTGGTTGTTTTGTGGCGTGTCTGTGTGTGTGTGTCTGTCTATGTTAGGGTGATGTCTGTCGTTCCCGTGGTCTGGCCGCTTTCCTCGTGGACATCGGTTGATGCTCCTATGAAGGCTAGGACTACGTTTCCGGGTTTGTCGATGGCTTCTTGTGCTGACTTTGGTGTTTGAGGTACGGGTGACAGTACATGTTCGACGGTCTGTACTTCAGCGCCGCATTTCGAGCTTCCTCCTTGCGTCGCCCTAGACGTGCAGCAGTCGAAAGGTGACCCCGATATACGGTTTGTGAGCTAGTTTCCATCGGCTCCTGCGGTTACCGTAGCGTCCTACCAGGGGAGAAAACTAACTAGAGGCCTGGCTTTAGGCTGGAGCCGGTGTGTGCACACGTGGTCATGGGTAGAGGATTGACGCCGACGGGCATGACCCTGGCTAGTACTTGTACATGTGGTTCCGCGTGGGTCTGCGACTCGGCCGGGCTCGCGTAGGCCGCGACGGCGGGTAGTCGAGACACTTGTGGTGGGTGTTCTGGTGCAGTGTAAGACATCAGTGGATGCATCTGACCGTTCTCCCGGTGCGGGGATTTTCCGTCACGTGGCGCGCGACTCCCGTGCTCTTCCTGTGTTGTGACCTGTCCGGGTTGGCCTTTCCGTGGTTGTACTCGAGGTCTGTGCCTGTCTAGGTCTTTTCTAGACTTTCTTTTACATGCCTGTTGTAGGTGTAGGTTGGGGCGTTTGTGCGTGGTTTTTCCCCCTTTTCCTCGTTGCTCCTTACTCCTCTTTCCCTTTCTAGGCATGCTTGCCTGTTCGGGTTATTCCCCTCGTCCTTACCTGTTCCCTACTCCTGCTTCCCTTTCTTTTACAGCTTTCTAGTGCTGTTCCTCACTGCTGTTCCTGCTGTTCCGTGTTACTGCGCGTTTTTTAGTGGGGATCCGTATGACCCCTACTGAGCCAGTGACACGAGGCTCACCCCTGCTTTTCAGGTGAGGTGATGTGTTCGTTCTGCTTCCGCGGATCCGGGAGTTCGAGTCGTAGCTGTCAGCTGGTACCTCAGTCGGACTTCTCCCGACTTTTCGGTACGTCTTTTCTTTCTGTCGACTGTACTGCTAGACTGCTGTCTTTAGCTTTGGACTTGACTCTGGTATATAATTGTTTAAAATTTGTTAATTAAAATGAAATTTAATTGCTTGCTGCTATATCTGTCAGTTCAATGTACTACACGATAATCCTTTTTCCCTTCGGAGCTTTACCGCTCTTGGGAGGCCTCGCGGGTTCCAAGTGGTATCACGTGTATTCGGTAGTCCTACCGGGTATGCCTGGTATCCGGGATCCGGGTCGCCACTGTGACTGTCCTACCAGGAGCCGTCACATTGGTAACGGTCCTCATGGGACGCGTTACAGTCCTGTGACGGACCTAAGTAGGTGCGTCACAGTTTGTGTAATGGTCGAGCCCACGAGCGTTACATTTCATTTGACTATAGTTGACCTAGTAAGGCGGTTGGCCTGACGGTCCGTCGGGCGGCCGTCAGGGCCTCGTGACGCGCCTCCGGGCGTGCGTCACACCCTGCCTGATCGTTGTAGAAAACTCTTATTTTTATAGCTCGCGTGGCGTAACGGCTCAGGGGAGGCGCGTTACGTTCGCGTAACGCCCCTGCCCTGGCGCGTTACAGCCTGGACCTGACGGTCCGCCTGGGACGCGTCACAGACCTGTAGCGCACCCTTCCACGACCGTCACACCCTGTGACGCGACAGACCTAGACCGTTACATTCCCCTATTTTTGAAAAGCATGCATGGTCAATTTCTAATGCATTCCACGATATATATGTGCCATGTTTAAATTGTTTTATGAACGATGGCTTGTTATTAGATCCCGATGGAATTACTTTCTCTTTCCTTGTGATGGAACCACTAGTCGTAGCCCAGCGACCGAGCGTGTCGTCTCACCCGGGGGAGGTGGAGAGGTGTTCCCTATGAACGGTTTGTAAGCTAGTTACCGTGGGCCCCTGCGGTTACCGTTGCGTCCAACGGGGGGGGGGGGGGGACTAGCTAGAGGCCTGGCTCTAGGCAGGAGTCAGTGTGTGCACACGTGGTCGGAGACTTGGACTGGCACTGACGAGTGTTTCTCTGACTAGTACTTGGTTTGGTCCTGTTACGCCTCTCGCTTGTCACGTTCCAGACTTGCGAGTTGTCGAGACGCAGTATAAGCCGTCGGTGGACGCATCTGGTCTTTTTCTTCTAGTGGGTTGTTCCGTCTCTCACTTCACTTGGTTAGTGATAGTTTATTCTGTTAGTAGATTTATTTCATGTCGTTATTATTTATTAATTTGTGCATCTGCTTGGTTATTATTTAAATGCATGTTCTAATTGCTTTTACATGTGCCTGCTTGTCTGCTTAGTTGAGGTAGGGATCCACGTGACCCCTACTGAGTCTGGCTGTGACTCACCCTTCCTTCTTTCAAGTGAGCCGCCCCAGTCGTCCGCCGGTCCTTCTCGTGGTTGTGCCGACCGTCGTTAGAGTACCAGCTGTTGTCGGTTTATCTTTTTGTTCTTTTGGGCCGGGGTATGCCCCGTGTAGTTGTACAGTGGACCTCTGTTATTTGTAAATATGGACTATTGTATATATTTTACCACTCTGATATTTTAAATTACTTCCGCACTTATTTATTAATTGCTTTCCTAATTAATATTGCGCGTCTGCGGTCTCAATTCGTTATGCAACTCCTCAGCAAACTCCACTAACCCTTCAGGGGCCTCATCAGCCTCTTGGGTGGCTTCCCTAGTTCTTGGTATCAGTGTATCGATGTTATCAGTATATCAGTATCCGGAGCTCTGGGTCGTCACAATATCGGAGGGGGGTCGGAGGTGGAGGGGGGTCGGGGGTGTTGGGGGGGGCATCTACCAGAGGTGGAGGGGGATCGGATGGGGCGGAGGGGGAGGGAGGAGGGGGACCAAAGGGGGGTCGGGAGGTGGAGGGGGATCGGAGGGGGCAGGGGGCCAGGGAGGGGGACTGGGGGGGGGCATCCACCGAAGGTGGAGGGAGAGAGGGATCTGAGAAGGCTGGAGGGGGCTCGGAGGGGGAGGGGCGGGAACCAAACGGGGGGGGGGGGATTCAGATGAAGTTGCTCCGTGTGAGAGCGACTTCATCTTATGAAGTTGCGCCCACACGGAGCGACTTTCACATGATCTCTCTCCCCCCCATTCATCTCTCCCTCTCTTTATCACCATCTCTCTCTCTCTCTCTCTCTCTCTCTCTCTCTCTCTCTCTCTCTCTCTCTCTCTCTCTCTCTCTCTCTCTCTCTCTCCAGCGTCTCTCTCTCTCTCCCTCCCTCTCCCAATCAGTGTCTCTCTCTCTCCCCCTCCCTCCACCTCCCTCTCTTTCTCTCCATCTTCTCTCTCCCTCCCCCTCTCTCTCTGTCACCAATTCAAGGGGGATGCCTCCCTGCACTCTCTCTATCCCTCCCCCTCCCTCTGTCACCGTCTCTCTCTCCCTTCCTCTCCCTCTCTCTCTCTCTCTCTCTCTCTCTCTCTCCACACTCTCTCCCTCCCTCCCTCTCCCTCTCTGTCACTATCAGAGGGGGCACCCCATGTACACTCTCTCTCTCACCCCGTCCCCTCCCTCTCTCTCTCCCTCCCCCTCCCTCTCTTGATCTGTAACTGCTTCTCTCTTTCCCTCTTTCTGTCTACCATCCCCTCTTTCTATCACACACATAGAGAAAAGAACACCCACTGAGCTATACGCAACAGAAGGATTCAGATGGAGACTCTACGGTGTAGCGGGCAGGTGATATAGAGAAGGTTAGTTGAGAATCTTCTACCTAATTCTTTCAACTCAATCTTTATCTCCGAGCACTGACCGCCTCACCGAGCGTGCGAAAGACATATTTTGTCGCAATGACGTCACAAATCCATCACTAAATGACCAAACATGATAGTCACTAATCACGACTTTTATGGTAGTGACATGAGATATTAGTTAGATAGAAAAATAGCATGTTATTCATCGATTGCTTTATTGTTTTGCTGGGAGGACAACATTTTTATTAGAGGGAACTTGCGACCAAAGCATGTGACAGACGTATTCTGTCGCAATGACGTCACAAATTCATCACTAAATGATTCAACATGGCCGTCACTAATCGCAACTTTTATGGTAGTGACATGAGATATTAGTTAGATAGAAAAATAGCATGTTATTCATCGATTGTTTTATTGTTTTGATGGGGGGACAACATTTTAATTAGAGGGATTTCATCATTCAATCCACTTGCGATATTAATTAGAGTGCTTAGGATTGTCAATGGGTTGGGCCCGGGCCAAGCTTAGGTCGGCCTAGTCTGGGCCCGACTTATCAATATTAAAGTCCGAACCCTATCCGGGCCCGAGCTATATCGGACCGGGTCGGGCCTAACGCTATTAAAAATTTATAAAGCCCGACTAAAGTCCAGTCTGACCGGCCGATAACTTAAATAAAAAATAAAAACTAATATATTTAATAATATAAAACGTATAATCTCTCTAAATTAATTAAAATTTCGATATTAATTACATGATTTATGTGAAAAGAGAGTTTTAAATTTTCTAATTAAGTAAAATAATATAATTTTAATTAATTAGCTTTTAAATTTTGAAGGGAGAAAAAAAGAGAGAACGGACAGGGCTGACCTGCGGGCCGAACTCAAAGCCTGAGCCCGGCTCGTGGGCCTAGTCGGGCAGAGCTTTTAGGCCCGACTAAGGGCCCATGGGCTAGAAAAAATCTTGCGATCTAGTCCGAAATCAGGTCAGACCCGCGAATCTGTCGGGCCAGTCCGATCCATTGACAGCTCAGAGAGTACCCAATTGAACATGGTAGAAAACTTTGGCTCTGAATTCATTCTAACTTGAAATATGTAAGACTTGCATGCTTTGGGTGTGCTCATAATTTAAAGGGGGCAAATCTGCTTATGTGCTCCAAAAGTTTGTTGAATTTGGGACATTAAGGTACTCAAAAACTGCCTTCGGGAGAGTCTACTGGTTTTCCTTCGCTATAAAAAGAAAGTAAATTTCAATTAAGAATCTGAAGTAGGAGAGAAACTGTCATCAACACTTGTCATATAGATCATCGATGCATGTAAAGAGTAGCATAACAAAATCAACAACCAGCAGGAGTATTAATTACAGTTAAAACTATACTTATTATAGATACAAAAGTTGATAATTCACATTTTATGCCAAAAAATTACCTCATGGTCTTTTCGTTTAACTCGTGTTTCCAATATTAAGTGAATGCGACCTTAGTCGATCAAATGTCAGTGAAATTAGCTGTTAATTATCCGATGCAGGGAGCCCCAGCTAGCACCAGCAGGTGTGCGATTGCAAGGAGAGGTGGTCCAAGGCAAGATGCCGAAGCATGTTGCAGGTGAATTGAAGCCTTTATATCGCCCACCTGGGACAACGGCGCGCAAGATATCTCCTGCTGCATGCAGACCGGCCCCTCCAAAACTCCCACGCCTCCTCCATCCTCAAGTCATCAGTATTGTCAGCACCAACCTCCACTCCATGAAACTCTAAGGACAAGTTTATATGCGGAGTTGTCGGCCGAGCCGCGCAACTAATGAGAGAGAAATCTCTCGCGGCCCCGCCTCCCGCTCACACTCATCCGTGATAACTGACCCGGGGTGACTTAATCAACCTTTCGAGGTCGATTAACTTATCCTCACCCGATTATCAAAAGGGGCCTCATAGTCTGTTCCTCTTTCCCCCACCTACCCCCATATATAGGTAGCAGAAGAAAACCTGCCGGTCGAAGTCTCCCCGGCCGTGATTAACCTACAGCTGCTGGGTTAATTAGGTTGCATCGACTCTAATTAATAAAGCCTTAATTTCCCTGTGTTACGTATGTACCTGCATTGAGAATACGTACGTAGGATGCATGGTACGTACGTACGTACGTCTCTAGCTAGCTAGCTACCCCCATTATTGGTCTGGTCGTCCCTACCCAAAGGACAATATTCGATATGGGGCATTTAAACAGACCAACAACAAGAAGACACCTGAGGTATGAGCCAGATCCAGGCCCATGGCTGTGTGGGATGGAGATGGTATGGGAGGGGACGGGAGGAGGACCACCAATTAATGAGTGGGGCCGGTTTTGCGGAGGTTAATGGGCACCGTCGGAGTAGGTGGTGCTCCCCCACGTTTACCAGCTACCTCCTTCAATTCAAAGTGATCCCCGGCCCTTAACGATGTAGGGTTTGAACCAGACAGTTACCGCAAGGGCCATCACTCCTGTTGTTCAAACCCAAATCTAGCTTGTACGGCGGTAGATGGGTGGCTGAGGAGAGGAGGAGCCTCCCGTGGTGTCACCAATGGACAGATTGTCGTCACAAGATGAGATCTTATATATATATCATGGGTGACATCTGGGCCCTCCATTTTACGGGGAGATGAATCCCATGGGATTGACCCCATGAGATGAAGGGCTCAGATGCCGATGTCATGTCAAATTATTATGGGACCGGTCCCATTAGAACATCTCATATATATATATATGCCTCGGTAAATTAGGTACGTACGTAGAGAGCTTGATCTAATTAATTGTGGCCGATTCGGACGATCGATGACCTCCTTGCTCCATCAAGCTATCTATACCAATATTTAGGGTTCGAAAGTCTCTTATCCCTCAATTCCCACCAATCATGTTATGTACTAATCATATTATTGGAGTCTTTTTCTCTCTCCCATCAAGGGACTGAATGAATTAAGGGCATCAGGGACGTTAGATCTCAGGTGGGTGAGTCTCCATCAAACTGTCATTAATTTCTTCTATAATCATGGAGCGCCATCCCACTATTAATTTCTCACTCAGCCCCACTTCACAATTAATAATCACTGATATTCTCTCCTCCCCCAAGCATAAGAAAATGATATTGTCTCGGGTAAAGCTTCTTGATCGTCAAGGTATCGGTAGTAAACAAAGTTAATACGGCATGTATGTTGTATATGGCCTTCTTATTCTTATATATTGTGGACAAAATGTCAGGCGCGCCATTGTTTAAAACTCCTTGTCTAGATGGTCTCATCCTCCTTCCTCACTAGAGACGTGTCCTAGGATTAGGGCGGTTAATGAACTGGGCCAACCCAATTGATTTGCAGGTCGGGCTTAGTTTTGAGTTGGGTCATCAAGTTCCTGTAGGTTTGCATGTTTTTAGTCGAACTTAAAAACTCAATTCCTTTAAATTTGCAGGTCAGATTCAGATTTTAAGTTTGACCCGCAGATTGACTTGACCTATTCTTTTATTTTTATTTTATTTAATTAAACATAAAAATACTCTATATTATTTTATTAAAAATTAAAAATTTTCTTTTTAAATAAATTAACATATAAACTTTTAATTAATTTAATGAGCTTATAAATTTTATATTCATATATATATTATTTTTTTATTTAATTTATCGGATCAGATAGTCTTTAAAAATCTGACCCAGTCTTACTCAACCTAATCTGATATAAGTTAGACTCGGACTAGACTCGAATTTTAAAATTGATGAGTCAGACTTAAATCAAACATACATAAACTCGACCCGAGCTTTAATCCGACCCATTGACACCTCCTGCCAATGACCCTCCACCTCTCTCTCTCTCTCTCTCTCTCTCTCAATCTCAAACCTCCGTTGTGGTTCCTTATCATGGCATGGCGTGCGGATATCTGTCCTTGTCGTGCTTCCACGTCACCTCTGGCCGTGCGTGTATGTGCCTAACAAGGTCTTATGCGCTGTAGCTGAATTGACAACTTATCCGCAACTAGAGATAAATGAACAGACAGGCTAGTGCCCGTGTGTGCCCTCTACATCTATATTTTTGGTGTCTGCCTATCGATTTTCTTTTTCTTCCGTTCATTTAAAAATTGGGCAGCTGGAAACGTTGAACTCGAGTTCAGAATGCAACTTTTTTTTTTTAAAGTTTGGCACTCTTCATCCTTTTGTCATTTGATGTTCGGATTGAATGACAAGGAGACAGCGATCGACATGTAAATTAAATTGAGAAGATATACTTACATAGCTTGTCATGTAATATCGCTGCCAGCTAGCCATCACAGGCTGGTTCGGCGTCGATCATGATGTTGTAAGCAACGTCATCTCCTTTCATAGCTCTGTCTGTGATTTTACATATGAAAGCAATTAGTCTGAGTACTGGTCACGATCTGAGAAATTAACAAAAAATTAAAGAAGGAAACATTACTGAGACAAAAATGATGCAATATATATATATACATATATATATATATGATATATATATATATATCATATATTTTTATGTATGCATAAGCTCTCAGGAATGATAGTCATGTCATATATATATTATATATATGATATCTTATCTTCTATAAAGCTCATATAAAAATAATTTATATTTGATTACAAAGTCTCAAAATGTAGATAATTTTTTAATAAACCATATTTATATCTAAATTTAAAATAACCATGGGATCGATAGGCACGCAATTCAATAACCTAGTAAAGAAACGGATCCTTATTTTCTCTTAAAAGGATGAATAAACAAAGACTATAAAAGGTTAAATTTCCAAAAAACTTTCTTCTTAATTATAGCTTCTTGAAAAAAAAATACAATCAGTGATCGCAGATGTGAGATCTTTCTATTTAAACATGTCATATATATATATATATATATATATATATATATATATATATATATATATATATATATATATATGACATTGAGATTTCGAGATACACAATAACCGTTGGCCATTTCTAATTGAAGATAAATTAGGATTGAAATCATGTATATACATCAATATCAACTATATTCACATATAAATTTATAATCAGGTCTGGACTATGGAGAGTTCTGATTGCCCGTCGCCGCCCCCCCCCCCCCCCACTCCCTAGGTAGCTCACAGTTACTGTCACACACACAATCTCACTGTGTCCAGTTGAGAAAAAAAATAATTATGCATTCAGACACAATAAGCGCATGCACTTAACAAGATAGACGCGTGATCAAGCCTAACACCTGGGCTTAATTAAAAAGGGGAACCGCACACCACACGCCGCCCCCACACCACCATCGTCTGGACCAATCTATATATACTACAGGAGTACCCTATGGCTAATTTGGTCCCCCCCCCCCCCCCCCACTCCGCTGCTCCCATGCATGACGACCACTGGTTGAGCGGTACATGTCATATTAATTTACTCTGGCATATATAAGTAGGCAATAATGTGGCACACCCAACATGGATTTTGGCTTCCTGGGGAGTACAGAAACTTCTATTCTCACGTATACTGATCGATCATAATGAACGAATCTTATCATCATTTCTATTATTTTTCTCATATATATATATATATATATATGTAATTGCTTGTTATATAGTAATAAGTAGAGAGGGGGTGGGGGCTTGGGTGTGCTGTGGGTTGAGTAGGTGGGAGTTTGGTGTGGATGTGCGGTTTTAGCCGCCACCCATCGAGATGTCCGAGAGGTGGTCCAGATGAGAAGTTATGATTAATTCCTCTGTGTGCTCATCTCCCTCTTGTCGGACGTGGCCTAATTAATGTATGGGAGTGACGGGTTGCTCACTAATTAATTATGAGTGACGCCAAACAAGTTCCCCTTTTCAATGGCCGCATGCAGTTCCCCTTTCCAATGAATATATACTTGCAACTTTTATAATTTCTTCTAATCCCAGGTACAAGCTAGCTAGGGGTACGTGGTCTCTAATCAGGTCACAGCAGTGTGGGGCCGGGGGGAGTGGGAAAAGCTTGCTAGCTAGTTCTGGTTATGATCTACTCCTGATCTATGAGGTCGATTTTAGATGAGTACTCTTTTCATTGCCCTCCCGCGAACTAATTCCATATAATTAATATCACTAATTAATTAACAGTAGAATCATATAGAGGGAGCTATCATCAGTTGGACAAATTAGTTGGCATCCACTTCTCTTCACCTGGGCAACGGCAGGTCAATCTGTAGGGCTCCCTTCTATAACAACCAAAGAATATTTAAGAACACTCTATCAAATTAATTAAACAGCTCTTTTTAGAATGATATTTTTATCAAAAAAATTTATTATATAAATAAAAATAGAATTTTTTTTTGAATCTTCAAATGGCGATAGAGATATTTCTGTCACTATTTGATACAAGAAGGTTATCAAAAATAATATGAAAAAAGAGAGAAATTAATCTATAAGTAACCATGTACGGAGCATATTTTTGGGGGAAAAAACTTTATAAAACTAATTCTTTCTCAACATTGTAAAATATCATTTTCATGGGTGCAATAAACCCTGCCCTCAACCAGGGAAGGAAGGGGAAAAAAAAAGAAAAAGAAAAAGAAAAGAAAGAACACACAGACAGACTCACACTCCTTGCAGCCCGCGGAGGGGTGCAACATCGGAAACGTCAAAAGTGCAGGTGCCCATCAGCCTTTGGCAGCATTTGGTCAAAGACAACAAAGTAGTATATATAACAACAACAAGATCTGCATTAAACTTTTATAAGTACTCATAAGCTTCAGGGGAAGCAAAGTGGGGAAGAAGAATACCACCTTGTTCTCTACGGACTGCAGGCCCTCTTTTGGCAAAGCCGTAGACGTACCACGTACGTAGGTGCTCAGTTTTTATCTCTCCCAAACTACGTACACAGACAGAATTCCCTGAAACGAGGATGAAAATTTTTTTTTTCTATGCGTGTGAGCTGGGCGTTCTGGCGCCGTACCCGTGGCGTTCTCCGCACATCTGGGCTCTCCTCTCGTGATATTATTGACTTCAATTTCCGAAGCTACTTTTTTTAATAAATTGGGAGGGCCTCGAGCAGATTAATTAATCAAAGTGTGGATGTGATGTAGAAAAGTGTGGTAGTTTGAGCGGGGTTCCTAATTAAACTAGGCATATTAAACAATTATGCCTATATATGCTCCTACGGCCCTCCACCTGACCACCGACCCACTACTCTTCCCCCCCCCCCCCCACCCCCACCCACCCCTAAACAAATGGGATATTGGATAGAGTATTCGGTGTTTGGTTTAGCTGTGTCATGGCATCCCACCCGGATTTCGCAGACATGTGGAAAGAGAGAGAGAGAGAGAGAGTGTGAGTGTGTGTGTGTGTGTGTGTGTGTGTGTGTCTTCGAATCTGGGAAGCATGCCCCATTAAAAGGTGCAGGCGGAGATTCCAACCGAGGGACGCTAGAGATCTTCCGGCCTAAGCTTACTTCATGCACCTTATTAATCAAGGTTTCTTGTACCACGGGGGTAAAGTTTTACGGGACAATTAATAGAAAATTAGTGACCCAACTGCAATTTGCTTCCCAGATTCCAAGTCTCCCTCTCTCTCTCTCTCTCTCTCTCTCTCTCCCCCCTTCTGAGACATCCCCTGAAAGTGTATGATAGCTTATAAAGTTGACTGCTTGGATTCTGTGCTTATTAGTTGCTGCTTTCGATCTTCGGGTGATAATTATGTGTTCATAAAGCGAGGTCAAACAGCACTCAGCTGGCACAGTTTGATAGTAAGGTTAGTGCATGCAAGTACTCTTTTTTAAATACAGAACTGGGAATATATATATATATATATATATATATATAAATATATATCTGTAGTGTACGTCTCATTTAAGAGCTGTAATTATCTATATTATTTTTTCATGGTCAAGACTTCAAGTACACGTGTATTTTCCCGTACGTTCAGATTTGAGGGCTGTGGCCATCCCCTTAAGGCCGAGGCATGTCTGCGATTAATTAAAAATAATTATTTCAGGCGCGGCTGTGCAAGCAATGCTTTGGTTGACCCGATTGATGGGTGAAATTAAAAAGAAATTCTTATATAAATGCGAGAGAGCTACATATAAACACACACACAGAGAGAGATGGAGAGATTCGAACTTAAGAGCTGTTTGATGTGACTTAAAATGTTATAAAACAATATTTAAAAATCTGTGATATCTTATGTCAAATCAAATGACTCCCTATCCGTGTCTCCATCAAACACTAGCTGTCAATCTACTAATAAATAATAACACATGCATTAACGTCGTGGGTAATATTAATAGAGATAAGTGCAAACATAAAACTGGTATATATGTAAATAATTTGTAAAAAACTGTAAAAACTGTACATTCAAAAAAAAAACACTAAGTAAAAAAATTTAAATGTAAACTTAGTTTGGAGGGGGTGACAGGGTGACCCTGGCTATAAGGAATTAATGGTCTCGCATTTGACTCTTACGTATGATGACTTGATAGGATGAGGATCCCACCACGACCATGCATGGTTTATCAACTCTCTATGACGTAGGTGACTCGGATTGTATCCAAAAAACATTGAGTTGTGAATTAAAAAATATAAAATAAATTATTTAAATAATAATATAATATTAAAAATAATTTAAATTAAAAATATAATATAATGGATATTATATTTTAATATATAAAAATTAAAATTTATTATTTATTTTAAATATATGACTTCGTAGTGTCGGTCCGAGTTAAACTTCAAATCAGGCTGACCCGTATCAGATTAGGTAGAATCCCATCTAATATGAATCTCTATAAAGTCTGACAAATAACTCTGCACGTGACTCGTCAAAATTTACCGATGAACTTTGACTTTTTGGCGGAAACTAATGTATATGTATATGTTATATGTCAGGATTAGGCAAAAGGGAGAAGACATAGAAAAGGTGTGGGGATATATGGTTTGGGAAGCATGGAGTTCGGCCGGGAGCCACTCAAAACTTGAGGAAGTTTTTGAGCTGATGATCGAGAGCCAATATAATTTGGGACTAACGGAGAGAGAGATGTGGAAAAAAAAAAGGCCAGAGAGAGAGAGAGAGAGGGAACGTGGGAAGTAGAAGAGCCAGATGGAGGAGGAGGAGGAAGACATGTCAGCGAACGTGAAGCAGAGCCAACCCCACAAAGACAGGAATTCACGCCCCTGCCAACTCCCCCCCCGCCCCATCCATCCTCCTCGCTCTTCTCTCTCCCTCCTTCTCCCACCCTTCTTTGTACTTTTCCTTCACTTGAAAAGTTGAAGGCAGCAGCAACACCACCCTGTCTCGTTCCTCCCCCTTCCACACCCCTCCTCCTCCTCCTCTCTTCTGTTCCTTATTTTACGCCCCCCCCCTCCTCATGTGTTACTTACTACAGGCAACCCCAAAAAAAGAAGAATACCAAAAACAAGCACCCACTATGAAGGCCAAAAACAAAAAAAAACTAAAATTTAAAAGCAGGTGCATATCCCAAGCCAACGGAGAGAGCTGCAGTCTTTTTTAGCGTTGAGACTTCCTCTACTCCCCTCTTTCCATTCCAGGTTTGGTACATTATTTACACTCACTGTAGCTCCTACCCAATAATTCGGGCCTTTCCAGCTCCCTCAGCCGTGTCCTGCTACCGCCTATAAAAAGATTTATGCAGTGGGTTTGCTTGGTGTGGTTGGGGGGAGTGTGGTATGGACTATGGACCTCTCCAGCGATGTGATGGTTCTTGCTTGACCTGCACACAGCACAGTGCTCGTCGTCGTTGTTGTAGTTTTTTTTTGTTTCTCTTTATTTTTGTTGTCGTTGTTGTTGTCGTCGTCGTCTTCCCTTGCATTTCATTTATTGCCTCCCTAATGGGAGCCATGCTGGGAATTGATGAATGGCTGGGGTTTGGGGATAATACCCAAACCAGTCTCCTGTTGCTGTTGACGCCGCTGTCTCTAATAAGCACTGGCTGGTCTCCCAATTCCCTACTTTTTGGTCTGTTTTATTAGCGAGCCCTCTTTTCCACCCTCCCCTTCACCCCCCCTCCTCCTCCTCCTCCTCCACACTCTCTGTTATATTCTTTTCCTCTCATCACCCCTTTCTTTCCCAGCAGTAGAGCTTGTATTATTAGCTGCCTCCAGCTTCTGTCAAGGTGAGATCTCTCTCTCTCTCTCTCTCTTTTCTTTTTCTTCCCAGCTGGGTTGTCTGGTTGCTGTGTGGTGTCTTCTTGCTGTTTGTTCGTTCAAGTACCTACACCCACCCTCCTCTCCTTTCTTGTTGGTCTCTGTTTTTTCTTGTCATTCTCATTTGATGTAGTGTTTCCCCTTAATAAAAACCTCCCATCTGCTTCTGATCCTCTCCCCTCTCCCTTGCAAGCTCCATCTCCTCTGATTTTCAGTTGGACATCCAAACGTGTCTGGTTTTCTCAAATTCGCCTCACTCACTCTTTTCTGCTACTGCTGCTTCTTCTTCTGCTACTGCTGCTTCTTCCTCTTCTGTGCTTCTCTCTCTCTCTCTCTCTCTCTCTCTCTCTGTGTCTCCACCATCTTGTCTTTCATGCCTCTCTGTGCTCTGTTTTCCATGGGTGTGATGGCTCTCTAGATTGCTAATTTTGTAGCCAAACTGCTAGTTGAAGGGTGGCTCCTAGTGACTGACTCTGCTTTATTTTGATGGAATCGTGACTACAGCAACGAAATAGGATTGATTGGTGGAAGGGCCAAGGGCGTAACAGTAGAGAGAGAGAGAGAGAGAGAGAGAGAGAGAGACTGTGCAGTGGAGAGTAAGGGAGGAGGAGTAGGAGGAGCAGTGAGAAGAACTGAAGAAGGTTGGGCATATATGGAGTGGGACTTGAAGATGCCTCCTTGGGACCTGGCGGAGCTGGAGCGCGGCGCCGAGGCCAACGTGAGGCCATCCTTCTTCGCCAGCAGCGGCCCGGCGGGGCGCCAGACCGGCGGGTTGGACTGCTCCGTCGATCTGAAGCTCGGGGGGATGGGGGACTTCGGATCCTCGCCCTCCGACAAATGGAGGGACCAGACGAGGGCCTCCACGACGACGGCGTCCCCGTCGAGCTCGGCGAAGAGGGCCCGCGCCCCCAGCAACGGTGTCCACAACGCCTCCTGCCTGGTTGACGGGTGCAACTCTGACCTCAGCAACTGCAGGGAGTACCACCGGCGGCACAAGGTGTGCGAAGTCCACTCCAAGACCCCCGTGGTCATGGTGCATGGCCAGGAGCAGCGCTTCTGCCAGCAGTGCAGCAGGTAATACTGGAACATAAGGGCCACTGCAAGAGTTTTTACCACACCTTTCTTGCTGTTAATGGCTCTGTAGAACTTTTGTGCTGGTTGGTGAACCTTCTATTCCGTTTGTTGTAACTTCTGGAATTTCTGTCAGTATTTGTTGCATTA
Source organism: Amorphophallus konjac (assembly GCA_022559845.1). Lineage (NCBI taxonomy): Eukaryota > Viridiplantae > Streptophyta > Magnoliopsida > Alismatales > Araceae > Amorphophallus > Amorphophallus konjac. The sequence continues at coordinate 25,927,419 of CM040128.1, forward strand.
CAGACAAGGGAAAAAAAAAGGAATCAGGGATGAGGGGTCCTGTGTGGGTTGGCTAATAATTTAAGGTTGCTGCCATTGCTGTTCTTATTAGCTACATGCCTACTACATAGTTTGTAGATATCTTTAGTGCTGATGGAATTTGTGTTGTTCCTTCTGATCCTTTCTTGGACCTGTTTCCTGTTTTTTCTCCACATCCCCCCCCCCGCGGGAACCAATATGTCGGTAGAATTGTAGACTTGGTTATTTCTAAGTTCCTGGAGTATATTGATTTATTGATGATTATTGTTTCTATATGCTTACTGAAGTGAGTCTTCTTATTAGCAGGAAATGTTTGAAAGAAAGGTATCAAGGCGTTGTTTAAGGAAGCTGCATTGTCCTTGATGGGATAAATTTAAAAGGGGAAAAAAGAGAGAAAGTAAGAGGCATGAGGAGCCACTTTTTTCCCCTTGGTCTTGTGCTAATGTCATAATGATTTCTATATCTATGCAACGAGCATTTTCAATTTCGGAAGATGCTTTCACCATTCAGCTATCTTCGATTGTTCTTCCAATGCCTCTTTAGTGATTCTTTGTAAAGTTCATCTGCTAATTCGTCACCTAGTGGCATCAATAACTTTTATGAATTGAGGAAAACTTTAGAGGCAAGTCTTCTTAGGTTTCCCACTGTAACTCTCTTCCTTCAGGCATCTCCATAATTTCAGTGCTCTTTGAGGTTTGTCTGTTACTATGATGTCTTGCATTTGGGTCCGTGTGGGGGCGGAGGGCAAAGAGAAAACATGTTCAGTTCTGTTCTCTCATTACTGTTCGGAACAAAGATTTTAGCAAAGTCAATCATTTCTTGCCACTTCTGAGTTTATCTTGTATAGAAACAAGAATCATAAAAGCCCTCGTGTCAGGATAGGGGAGGGGTATTTTTTTTCTTCATATGTCAGGGAGAGACTTCCGGTTTAAGCTTGCCTTTTGTCCTCACTGGTGTGCTTTTTATCCTCCATTCTTCTGCCTGCACTTTCCATTACAAACCAAATCCCACTTTATTTGGTGTTTCATCTTTTTTTCCAGCACCTCTTTCGTCTTTATCTGCTCAGGTTTGCATCTTCCTTTTCTTCAAAAACCAAAAATTCTCTCTTCCTCCTCTGTACTGACGCATCATAACAGTCAGCCTCTTCAGCACGCCCCATTTCTCCTACACCACTGACCACTCTCGTCACTTTGATCGGCATCTTCTCTTGCAATTTGTAACTACCCATCTATCATTTGGCCCCTGTTATCTACTTTATTTCTCTCCTTGCGACCTTGACCAAGGTGTCTTATTCTTAAATGCTGCCCCAGTTTCTCTGTTTGCTTTTGCAAGTTGGATGCTGAGAAATTGTCATATTCATTCCAGAACTTGCTTTCCTTCACAGTCATAATGATATAACTTTCATCATCTTTATTTCCTTGAGGAGATGACGGTACCCTTCGCCACCCCCCCCCCAAAAAAAAAACCTGGGCCCTCCCTGGTCGATCATCTACTAGACATGGGCATGATGGTTCCTATGCTGAGCTTTGAACATGTGGGCTGTCATCTGATTTGCACGAGGTGGAGAACCCCTTTGAATAATGCGCCAAGGCAGGCCACATTGGACTCCAAGTGTGTTGGCAATGATGCATGCCAACTTGTGTCAGGCGGCATTTAAATGCATGACCTTACTTCCTGAGGCAAGCTCCACTGCCAACTGGCCGATCCACTCAGTCCTTTGGAGTCTTCATCTTATACAATCAATTAATACTATCTGTGCCTTTACATGCAGTCTGTGTCATTAAAATGGCTAACTAGATTCCCTTAATTTAATCAAAGTTTTACACATAATGAAGAGATCACCGTCCTCAATGTTTAGGGGATTTAAGTTGTCTGTTTTTAAACATGGGCCAGATAACTTTCCCTTGCTCCATTTAGGGGTTTCATTGGGCAAGCATTCAATGCTATTTCTTTCCCTGGTGTGATTTCAAACTTTAGTGAGGCCTTTAGAGTTGTTTCTGAGGTAATTGCACTTACACTGTACATTGAGGAAGAATAACGCCACTGGAAGGTATGTCAGTTAGATACATGATACCAATTTGTAGAGATGGAGCCACTCGGTACATTTTATCATATACTTGGGTCTCTTATTGGACGATGATGTAGATGATGATGACGATGATCTGGTTTTTGTGACATGATGTTCTGGCTATTATGACATGTGAGCTTAGAAAATCATCATGCAACCTTGTTTCTCTCATAGAGTGAACTATGTTTTCTATGTTCTTAATTGATTCATATTTTAAATTTGGGTGGTGTGAGGCTGTCATAAAGATGTATTTTGACATGCTATGCAGACTAAGGATCCAACGTGTGCAGGCTTCCTTACATTATTTGTTCTCCTTACATTATTTGTTTTATCTATCTTACTAACTATTTCTTTTTAATATTCAAAATGAAGCTACTTGTGATGGAAATATTCCTCTTCTTATATTTATGGACAGACCAGACCATTTCTTATTTCTCCTAAGCCTTGTAAAAGTCGTTTATCCTAATTTCATCACTCTCATCCCAGAGAATCTGTTTATAGGTGTTGCTTTGGTTTCAATGTAATGATTACATCATAATCTTGCATGAATGATTCGATTATTTTGAGAGTAGCCTTTTATTTCATCTCTCTGTTACATACATTTTTCTCTTCTCTTTTATCCAATGAATCATTGCTCATTTTACCCCAGCAGCAACAAGTGTGGTTTAAGATGTCCATCTTACTATTCTATTGCTTGAAAATTGCTTATATTATTGTCACTTGCACACTTGGCAGAGTGATGACTCGTCACTCAGGAGCAAGGTTTGAGGCCGACGTGCTTGGTGTGCAGGCACGTTCATGATTGTTAAGCAGAGTTTAGGAACAAAATTGCAACTGAAACCAAAATATGTCTTTTCCACATTAAGATTTTTCTTTTTGTAGAACTATTAAAATTCTCAAAGTTGACAAAAAATGGGAGTGCACCACCTCTTGTTTTTTAATGACATAAAGATGGCTCTGAAAAATGTTGGTAAGTATTTTTTCCTGAATAGTCAGTAAGACAAAGGCAATCCCCTTCCTTCACCACAACACTAAATTGGAACTTGAATTCCCAAGTCATGAAAACATTATCTGCATTAGTTTCTTGGAATTAAAGATAGGTGATGTTTGGATAAGAATTCAGAATTCTCTTCATGGAAAACAAGTGAGCTGGTTCGCCCAAAGACGTCTGCACGCCCTCCCCGATACGGACATTTATTCCAGCATTAAGTTGTTTCCTATGGATTCCAAACATGTAATCTTTTCCCATGTTTCATTATTTTAGTGGCACAAACACAAAGATTGTTATGCCATTTTTTCCTAGCTAAATTGTCCCTCTTTGACGTGATAATGTAATAGAATATTTTCCAAGATGACACATCAAAGCTTCTAGTATGTTTGCAATTTCAGTAAAATAGGAACTTCTAGAAAGTAACTAAGTTGTATCAGGATATTTTCATGTAGAGCACAACTGTTTAAAGTTTAAAGTGAGATAACATTCATAGTTATGCTCTTGAACTAAACTAAATGCTTTACACATGGATGTCACATACGGCATTGGTTGTACAGGATTGGTACAGTGTTAATAACATAATAACCGTGGATTTAATTAAGTTTCCAGAGGATTTTAGTTCTTTTGACTACGAAACTATTACTCAGAGGAGATGTTGACATATATCTTCCTGTTTCCATTGTAGCTGCTTTTGTTTCCATTGTAGCTGCTTTCATCAATCACCCTTTCTCTTTCTCCGTGCCTCCTTGATTTGGAGGAACATGCACTTTCACTTCTGCCTAGCATTTTGATCTTTTTCGGTATCTGAAACAAATTTAAGATGCTCATGCACATGATGCAGTCTTGAATGAGCCCTGAATATGGAGGAGTTGTATTATATATATATATATATATATATATTCCTCGTTGATCTGTTGCCTTTCCCTTTCTTTTTTGCTTTACTAAGATATGTGTTGATGGGCGCAAGGTCTTACAGTGATGTGCTTATATTTCACCAGGTGTATGCTGGAGAAGCATACCAAGAAGGTTAATGCCTTCGTTTAAGTGTGTCCTTCAAATGGATACTTCAACGAGTATGATAGTATTATATTCACAGGATTAACTACTTTGATTTAATTCTGTTCTTGTAATAAAATGATTGCAAAATTGTGATCTAATGTCGTGGGGCTGGGGCAGCCTTAGGTGTAGAAAGCTATCCTCTACAGAAGCTGAATGAGAATTTATGAAAATGTGATTGCTAAGGAGTATGTTAGTAGGGAAACACCTTTAGAGAATTAGAAAGGTGGACACTTGAATGAGGTTACCAATGGCACCAAGATGTGCCTATGGAGGTTTTTTGGACATGCAATAGACTTGATCCAGCATTTGTTACGAGAGGGCCACCTTATGGAAGGTGTTGGAAAGTTAAGAAGGCCAACTTGAAAAAAATAAAATTATTGAACGGGGGTAGCCTCAGATGGAAGCAGTGAATAAATAGACTAGCTACTCAAAACGGAAACAGTTACAGGGGAGGACCCTGTAAGTTTCTTCTTCCCACACATTTTGCAGAATTATTTATCCATCTTAACCATGCATTTTCTCCTTCCAGCATTATAAGCAACCTGTAAGTCCTTTCTGCAGGTAGTTCTTTCCCCCATCTACCAGGAAAGTTTGTCAGGTAGGTAGTCCCAATACACCTAATTGGTCATTGAGCATACATTTTTGGCAAAAAGTAAAGCAGTTGGTGACAGGTTAGTGTGATCAATAGTGTCAGTTCTTGTAGATCCTAGCTGACCTTGGATTAATGTGACTAGGACTTCCACTGACTGATCCTTTTAGGACTGCTCTCCTGTTTATGCAATGAAAACATGTATCCTTCCAATAGCAACTTTATGAGAACATCATCTGAACCTACAGGTTTCATCTGTTGGTGGAGTTTGATGAGGGTAAACGAAGCTGCAGGAAACGTCTTGATGGACATAATAGGCGCCGAAGAAAGCCTCAGCCAGACACTGTGAACTCGGGAGGCCTTTTTGTCAATCACCAAGGTTCGAATGACTTCAGTTATGGAGTTCAATTTATTTGCCTTCAATCTAAGGATTTGAAGAGATGACATGATATTTCTTTGTCAGTAATTATTGTTACCACTTTGCCATTCTCCATAGCAATTTCTAACAAGCGTTAGTTCTTTCCAATTTGCAGGGCCCAGGTTTTCATCATACTCTCAAATGTTCCCTACTGCTACACCAGAGCCCAACTGGGCCACAGTTGTGAAAACTGAGGAAGACGTCTTGTATGCCCACAACTCACCACTGCATTTCATTGACAGGCAACAACACTTTCCTGGGTCCTTCTGTCGGGGCTACAAAGAAGAGAGGCAATTTCCTTTCTTGCAGGAGAGTGACTCTGCACTCGGCAACAGAACCATCGAAACTGCTGTCTGCCAGCCACTTCTCAACACCATTTCTTCATCAGAAAGCAGCAGCAACAAGTTATTTTCTAACGGCTTAACCCAAGTTCTTGACTCAGATTGTGCTCTCTCTCTTCTGTCATCACCAACTCAGACTTCAAGCATCAATCTCGGTCACATGCTGCCAGCTGACCGGATTCCAATGGGTCAGCCGCTGGTCTCAAGCATGCATCAATATGGCGGTCTGAGTCACTATTCTCACTCTCAAGCTTCAAACACTGTTTCATCAACTGGGTTTTCTTGTTCAGGAGTGGAAGATGAGCAGGTTGGTACTGTTCTGGTTTCTGATGCCAGTGATGTCGATCTCCACTGTCCGAGTATCTTTCATGTGGGGGCTGATGGGACCTCAGGTGGGGCTTCCCAGGCCATTCCCTTCTCGTGGCAGTAGTTCTGTTGCAATGGTCCGTGTATTTTTTTTTTAATTAGCCAAGCCCTTCTTTAGGCTGTTCTGTATTACTGGATGCTTGAATGATCAAAAGATTCTTTCTATTTGTTTTCCACTCCTTTAGTAATGCACAATGCAACATCTGTGTCCTGATCTCCTTGCTTTGGCTGCCGGTTGATTTTGGGTGGTGGCATATTGGAGGTTTGTAATGTGGTTTAACAAGTGCTTCCTTGCAGCTATTAGCCTTGTCTCACTTTCTTTTTGCTATAAGTTTTCGGTCTTTTATGCATATTACTTGCTATCATTTCCTCCTTTCTAATCCATTGGCACAGCTACACTTAATTATTAAATACTGTATGAACTTATGCTAGAAATTGCTGTTCTCCAACATTCGTAAAATCTTTCTGATGCCTTCAAAAGGATATCGGTTATACTAAAAGTTTGATGACCAAGGCTAATGAGGATGCTTGAGGTTTCTGTCAAGTTTTAAAGCTACACTTTCATCACCTCCCCAACAGTGCAATCGCTAACCAGGTTAAGAGCATGATGTACCATTCAAATCTTAGAACTCTATACTCGCTTTCCTTTTTTAGGTAGAGGTAGGTTTTTTTTTTTTTGGGGGGAGGGGGGGAACCAGAATCTCCTCCAAAGAGGGGAGGTGATGAGATCACCACGGCAAGCTGTCCGAATTTTTTTTAGTTACGGAAAAATTGGTATAGTTAGCCAACTTTTGACTCACATCTATTTAGGATTAAATATGAGTTAAACAAATCTCCTCTTGAGAATAACTCTAAGCTCACTAATTTTAAAAGAGCTGAAATCTTTAGTTTTTTTTCCTCTCTTTCCCCTCCTTTTTGAACAATCATTTTGCTTGCTAAGAGGTAAATAAAGAAAAAAGAAGAGTTATCCTGAAAGCAAGGTTGCATTCATAAACAATTGAAGCAACCCTAGAGAGAGAAGCGGCCCTTGGATAGCTTCCGCAGATTTTGAAAGTGCTCTCTTTTTCTCAATATCTCTCTTTAACTTTCAAAATCTCTCTAAAGATAAAACTTGATAGGACATGTGCATATTTGAAATGGATTGTGAGGAGGTAAAGATCTCAATGATTAAAATCTCCAAAATCTACCTCAACATCGTTTCCAAACACAATCTAAACATTTATGATTATCCCGTGGGTAGATCACAGTACAATAGAATACCGTTTTCCTTTGTTTTGCATCTACACAAATGCTGGAAATAAGCTTCAAAATAGAGCATCTACAGGAGAATAAGTATGATATCTAGGTCGAGCCTCGTAGTGAATAAGTATGATATCTAGGTCGAGCCTCGTAGTGATGGTAGTCCGACAGAAGTAGGGCATGGGAATGTACTGTAACTGGATTTGGTCCTCTTAGACTATGTTAGAGCATGCAATCGAATTCAAAGGCTGTGTTAGACTTGAGAGATCCAATGTAAAATGACTTCGGAGCCTTCAACATTTCCAGGTTTTTGATACTGCTTCTGACGAGTTTGATGGTTCGGTTGATGAGCAGGGTCTGAAGTTTGATGTTTCTTTCTAACCCGCCCGCAGGAGCAAAAGAAAGAATCGCCGCAAACTCAATCATCTCGACTCCTACAGTAGCAAACTTTAGTTGGCGGTCTCTTTGATTTGACTTCCTTGACCTTTTTTCTATTTCTTTGGGCCTTTCTTTGGTTCATGGGTTTCTCTTAGAGGCTTTGTAGGTTTATCTCCCTTCTGTTGTTTGTGGCCCCTTTCGTCTCTTTTAGTTTGGGTGTCTTTCTCTCCTCCTCCCTCCTCCTTGTATTACTTTTGCTATTTACTGTTTTATTTAATGAAAATCGCTTGTCTGATGGTCAAGGTGGAATGTCCACCCCCTTCCGCAATGAAGGGATGAACGAGAAATTTCAACTCACCTTACAAGTATTACCTTTGAGTTAAAAAAAAACGGCAGCATCAATTGAGGGCAGTTTGAGGAGCTGCGGGTTGAACTGAATCCGAACCGAATTCAAGTTATTATTAACACTTTTGTCTAATCTCGTAAAAAGTGTTTGCATAGATAATGATATTCTATCGTGCATTTATGTGTACTCTTCTACACGAACTTAATACTATGCATTCATCCTTTAGACTGACAGTCAAATTGGAGAGGCCATAGTCTATTTTAGATCAATGACTTGATGTTTAAATCAGACCACTTTGTTTTATTAACTAATGTATAATATAAATATATATGTTTTTTATTACGGAGAATGTAGGACAGTACTACTCTGAGTCCACGTGAAATGTGAAAAATTCAAGTTCAAATCCGGCAATGATCAACTGACGTGTATTTCTTTTTCAAAAGATTATCAAAATTTAAACTCATATCTCTCGAGGATTAAATATGACCTAGATAACACTTCTTTCCTCTCTCTCCCCCAAAGGTCAAATTTGAGATCTCTTTATTACGAGATGATATCTTTACCGGTCGACTCAGTCAGGATCCTTGTAAAATGTATACATATTTGTTGAACCAACTGTCCGGCGCAATTGTTTCACCACTCTCCCTCGTTTAAGAGAGATCCCGAGTTAAAACACAGATATCCCCTCTCCATTTAAAAAATAAAATGCATGCATGTCTGTTTAAAATATTGTATATTCATTATTTTATATAAAACAAGGTTTGACGGATCGGGCCGGGTCCGCCCGACCCGCACGACCCGCCCCGTCCCAGGCGCCCAGCGGGTCGGGCGGGGCGTGGGTCGCGGCCGGGTCGGACTGGCCCGCACCGACCCGTCCGTCCCGCAACGTACCAGACCGGTCCGTGGACGGGACAGGCTGGTACGTGCGGGACGGCTTGCTCGTGCCGGTCCGTCCATTTAATGGACCGGTGGGGGGCGTCTTCAAGGCGTGCCTAACTCGGCAGTGGAGGTCCTGGACGGCGGTGAGCGGCGAACACCGGTGGACGGCGGCGAGCGGCGAATTGCGGCGAGCGGCAAACGGTGGTGGACGACTGTCGGAGGTAAGTCGTCTTCCTTTGAAATTTTTTTTTAAATAACAGAGCGGCCGGAGGGGGGCGGGCGGCGGTGGGGCTGCTCGTGGGAGGGCCGGCGGAGGAGGTGGTGGATGGGGGGGGACCCTCCCCCACCGGCCCCGTCGTGCTCCCACCGGTCAGATCTGGCCGCTCACCGGCCAGATCTGGCCGGTGGGAGCCCGAAGGGGCAGTGGGGGACGGTTGCAGGAGATGGTGGAGGGGGGGTGGGGGACGGCGGGGCAGGGGCGCCGGGGGGACGTTGCAGGGGCTGCTGGAGGGTGGGGGTGGGGCGGTGGGGGACGGTGGGGTTGGGCCAGGGGCGGCGGTGGGGGACGGTGGGGGTGGGGCAAGGCCGGCCACGGCCGGCGACGGGGGGACGGCGGTGGGGCGGCCAGGAGTGCCAGCGGGGGTGGGGGACGGGGGGTGGGGTGGGGATGGGGGTGGGGGAGGGGGACATGGGCCCTGGGCGGTGGGGCTGGGGCGGCCAGGAGCGACAGTGGGGGTGGGGGAGGGGGTGGGGGGGTGGGGGTGGGGAGAGAGAGAATAAAAAGGTTTTAGTTTAATAATTAAATTAAATCAATTGATATTTTTTTAGTTTAAGAATTATAATAATAAAATTAGTAAGCTTATTTAAATTTATTATTGTTGTATTGTTTATTTCATGTTGTATAAATAATATAATTTTTGTTTAATTCATGTTGTATCTCTAAATTTTTTTATGTTTTGTATAATTCATATTGTAGAAATAATATAAATATTATTTAATTCATGTCATAGAAATAAATTTATTTTTGAGAGGTTTTTTTAATTCATGTTTAATTATTATATTTAATTGAGATGTATTAAATTTAAAATTTAATCTTACATGATGTAGAATTAATGATATTATTTTTTACATTATTAGTTGTAGACGTAAAATAATGTAATACTTTATTTTTAAGAATAAAAAAGATATTTTAAATTTAAATATATCTGTAGTGTAAAATATTTTACAAAAAACTAAATTTAATTTCTATGTATATTTTAAATTAATTGGAGATGTGTTGAATTTAAATATAAATTTATTGATACTTATTTTATAAATAATTTTAAAGTTAATTTAGATGTACAATGTAATTTAAGTAGACATGTATTTAACTTAAATATAAATTTTGTGCTGAATATTTTACAACTAATTTTAAAGTTAATTTAGATGTGACGCGGCGGCGACGTGGGAATAGCTCGACGGCAACTCCGGGACGCGAACGAGACGGATAACTTGCTACCTCGCGCAGCTCGGCCTCACGCCGGACGGTCTTACACCGGGCGACACTCAAACTCACAAAATGAGAAAGAGGGAAGGGGAAAAACACAAAGGTAGAAGCACCTTGGGTTTCAAAGTTTTCTTTCATTTCATTCATGTCTCGTAACACACCCTTGGCCTCCTATTTATAGGAAAGGCCCATTACACACATACCTTCCTTATTTCTCTTATTTGCATATCTATCCCAGCCTAATAAAATAAAACCCACCCACCTCACTTTGACTTGTGGGTTTTAATCAAATAAAATATAAAAATTTACACACATTTTATTTGACTATGACTAGTCTAATAAGACGATAGGAAAAATATATGTAGGAATACATGTATACATACACACACAAATTCATATACTCAATACGCAATATACTACCGTAGCCATAAGCCGAGTCTTCAGGAAGGATCTCCGAGTCATAAGCTCGGTGCAGTGGCGGTGCGGCGTCGGCTCAGAGTAGTGGACCCGGTAGTGGACCCGGTGTCCCCACCAACCCTCTCGGGACAGTTGGAACTCAACTCCGTCGAGTAAGGGGGGACACTGCTGTGGTAGTGCTCCAGCAGATCCGGATCGAGGCGCTGGAGATCTTCCCGGCTGATCCAGGAATCATCAGAAGGTGGACGGTCTCGCCAGCGGACAAGGTAGCGCTGGTACACCCGGCTCTGTGTAGTGGTCACCTGCTCATCCAGTATCTTCTCAATTTGCTCGCGCGGTACTCTCGAGGCTGTGCGACGCACAGAGGTGGGCTCACTCTCAAGGGGAGGAGAAGGCTCGAAAGGGTCACTAGGAATCGTTGTGGATTCCTTATAGGTCACTAGGTCTGCCACATTAAAGGTCGAGCTAATCTCATATTCGGGAGGTAAGTGCACAACATAAGCATTGGTGTCAATCTTCCACAGAATTCGGAAGGGTCCATCACTACGGGCTTGTAACTTTTTAACGGTTCCCGAGGGGAGTCGTTCGGGTCGAACCCGTACCATAACCATGTCACCTTCTTAGAATTCATGGTGACGCCTAGGCGAATCAGCCAATTTTTTATAAGTCTCATTACTGAGGTTGATTTGCCTGCTAATTGACTCATGCAGACTCTTGACATGCTGTGCAAACTCCTCTGCTGACTTGGACATCCTAGACTCGAGGGGAAGGGAAATGAGATCCACAGGTTTCCTAGGTTTGTAGCCATGCACGACTTCAAATGGACTTATACCGATGGACCGATTGACCGAACTGTTGTATGCAAATTCGGCTCTAGGTAAAAGAAGGTCCCAAGTGCCCGAATGATCCCCTACGAGACACCTCAAGAGATTCCCTAAACTCCTATTGACGACCTCTGTTTGCCCATCGGTTTGTGGGTGATAGGCAGTGGAGAATTTGAGTTTGGTGCCAACTAGGTGTCAAAGTGTCTTCCAAAAATAGCTAGTGAACTGGACATCTCGGTCAGACACGATGGTTTGGGGGAGACCATGCAGACGCATGACTTCATCAAAGAATAAATGGGCTACTCTAGATGCATCGGATGTTTTGGAACATGCAATGAAGTGGGCCATCTTAGAGAACCTATCAACGACAACAAAGATGGAATCATGCTTGTGAGCAGTGCGAGGTAAACCAAGGATAAAATCCATACTCACATCAACCCATGGTCGATCAGGAATGGGGAGAGGAGTGTAGAGACCAGTGTTCTGTTTGACATGTTTGGCCATCGTGCATGTCCTACACTGGGCTACAATCTTGGCCACATCTCTCTTCAGGCCAGGCCAATAAAAGTGCTCCTCCACAGAATGGATGGTCTTGTTGCGGCCAAAGTGACCAGCAAGACCTCCAGCATGCATTTCTCAAATCAGGAAGTCCCGAACAGAAGTCTCGGGACACAGAGTTGCTGCCCTCAAAATAAAAAATCATCCTGGAGTAGATAGTCAGAGAAGGCTATCGAGAGTCCAGCAGACAGAGCAGAGTAGGCAGGGCCAAAATCAGGACACTCTCTATAGAGTTCCTTCATGCGGTCAAATCCCATGACCCTTACCCGAACAGTGGAAAGAAGGGAGACCCTTCTACTTAAGGCGTCGGCCACCTTATTATCATTTCCAGCCTTATGCTTTTGGACAAATGTGAAAGACTGGAGAAATTCTATCCACCGACCATGCCTAGGGTTTAAGCCCTTCTAAGAGCTAAGGAATTTCAGAGTCTCGTGGTCGGAATATAAGACAAACTCTTGGGGTAAGAGATAGTGTCTCCAATGTTTGAGGGTTTGGACCACGGCATAAAACTCCTTATCATAGGTGGAGTAACGAAGCTTTGCATCAGAAAGCTTCCCACTGAAATAAGCCACGGGGTGGCTTTCCTGGCTGAGCACTCCTCCTATTCCTACGCCAGATGCATCACAGAATATCTCGAAGACTTCGGAAAAGTCTGGCAGGCGGAGGATAGGGGCTTTAGTCATGAGCTCCTTTATAGCACGAAAAGCCTAGGAGGCGGCTTTGGTCCACTCAAAATTCTCCTTACAGATACAATCCGTAATGGGTGCCATAATGGTGCTAAAACCCTGAATGAAGCATCTGTAGAAAGTGGCTAGCCCATGGAAACTTCGAACGTCATGGACATTCCGAGACTCTTGCCAGTCTACTATGGCTCGGACCTTGGATTGGTCCACAGACACTCCATGACTTGAAACCACAAATCTGAGAAAAGTGACCGGGTCTGTCATAAATTCACATTTAGTAAGGTTGACACATAGGGTTTCTCTCCTCAAAGTCTCGCAGACTTCTCTCAAATGGTGGATGTGATCCTGAGGGTTGTGGCTATAGATGAGAATGTCGTCAAAGTAGACGACAACAGAGCGACCAATGAGAGGACGAAGGGCTTCTGTCATAAGCCTCATGAAAGTGCTGGGGGCGTTAGATAGACCAAACGGCATGACAAGCCACTCATACAGACCTTCTTTTGTTTTGAAGACTGTCTTCCACTCATCCCCTGGTCGAATCCGGACCTGGTAGTAGCCACTTTTCAAGTCAATCTTGGAAAAGATGGTGGCTCCACTCATCATGTCAAGCATGTCATTAAGACGGGGAATGGAAAACTTGTACTTGACATTGATTTTGTTGATGGCGCGGCTGTCAACACACATCCGCTAGGTGCCATCTTTCTTTGGTGTGAGCAAGGCAGGAACAGCACATGGGCTCTTGCTCACCCTGAGGAAGCCCTTTTGGATAAGGTCCTCAATAATTCGTTGGAGCTCAGCATGTTCTCTGGGGTTTAATCTGTAGTGGGGAAGGTTGGGTAGGGTGGACCCAGGGACAAGATCAATGGCGTGTTGAACATCACGCATGGGAGGGAGTGTTGAAGGCAAGTCTTTGGGGAAGATGTCTTGGAAGTCCTGCAGGATTGCCTGGACTTCAGGTGGGATGGAGACCTGGGACTCCTCAGGGGTAATGGTGACGACAACAGCCCAAACAAGGGCACCCTCGGCAACCTTTCTATTCAACTCACGAACACCTATGAAGGTAAGGTGCCTAATCGGGTCATGGTCAACCTTAGGGACCTTAGGGATGGATATGACAGGTGTAAGAGAGGAGGGCAAGAGAAGCTTCTCTTTGGTGGGGGTTGGGACATTCTCCTAAATTTTGGGGGATGCAGCGGGTGTAGAGGTAGGACTCTTTCCCACCTTTGGGGATGTCGGGCACAACTGAATTCTCCTTCCATTGTGGGAGAAGGAACACTCATTGGACCGACCGAATGTAGTAAGGTCTACATCGTAGATCCATGGCCGTCCTAGGATGATGCTCCCGACCTTCATAGGCACTACATCGCATAGGATTTGTCCTTGGTAGGACTGGAACTAGATGGGAATGACACATGTAGTGGTGACTGGGATAGACATGTCGTCAACCCAAGCCACGTTGTATGGCCTCGGATGAGGATGGGTAGGTAGACCTAAACAGGATACAAAGTCTGAAGAGACTGCATTGATACAGCTCCCGTTGTCAAAGATCACCTTGCAGGGTTGAGATTTGACCATGATGTAGGTTTGGAAGATGGAAGTTCGACGCCAGTCGTCCTCCTGTGGGTGTGCGGGGATGCATCGAACTACACCTAGTCTTCCCTGGTTTGAACTTTCGGTAATTTCTCCCACTTGCATGTACTCGACATGCGTTCCATCATACCCTGCATCTAATTCCTCAAACTGGACAATGAGATCAGGGTCAGGCTCATATCTCTCAAGGGGTTCTCCTTCCTGAGGTGGAAGCTCCATAGACTGGGGGTCGGTGATGACCAAGGCTCGGGTGGGGCAATTGGTGGGAATATACCCTAGGTTATGACACCTGAAGCAGCAGACTCCCGAGATAGGGACTGGTTGGGAGGTGCTAGGGACCACTCCCTTCCCCTTGTCGTCTCTCCTCTCAGCTGGTGGGGTATACTCCAGTCTAGGCACAGCAGCGGGTGCAGGTAAAGGGTTCCTTGGGAACGGAGCAGTAGGGGCAACGGCCCTAAGTGGGGTAGCAGTAGGGACGTAGGAGGTGGAGGGGCCAGCTCTCTCAGTATAGCGGACTATGGGGTTTCGGGGTTCAGGTTGGCAGTAGATGGGAACCCGAGGTGGGACCACCCTCTGAAACCTCTCAACATATCGTGCAACCTGGTAGGCGTGCTCGAGGGTGTTAACCTCCTGCAAGAATAATTCCCGCTGAATACTCTCGTGTAGGCCAGCCCTAAACCGTGAGAGGGTGACGGAGGCATCCTCCATGACTCGACTCCGAAGGAAGAAGTCATCAAATTTGGCGATGTACTCATCCACAGATTTTCCATCTTGGGGGAGTTTTTGCCATTGGTCTAAAAGACGCTGATGGTAGGA
This sequence comes from Amorphophallus konjac, assembly GCA_022559845.1. Classification (NCBI taxonomy): domain Eukaryota; kingdom Viridiplantae; phylum Streptophyta; class Magnoliopsida; order Alismatales; family Araceae; genus Amorphophallus; species Amorphophallus konjac. The sequence goes on from CM040128.1 coordinate 25,942,485, forward strand.
GGGTGGCAGATACTTCTCCCTTAATTTCTCCTTCATTTCTTCCCACGTGCCTATAGGTTCCTCTCGTCTCCTTGCTAGGAGATTCTCAACGTTACACCAGTAAGTTTTGACTTGTCTTAGGAGCTTTATTTTGACAAACCTCACCCTTGTAGCAGGGGTCATGCGGCGATGACAATCAAAATATTGGTCCATCTCGGTCTCCCAGTCAAGATATGTAGCGGGGTTGAGGGACCCATCAAAACTTGGAGCGTCAATCTTGACGTTCCGTAGGATGATATCTTCATCGTCGTCGTCTCTCTCTCGAGGCACACGGGCCTCTTGCTCTCTACCTTGGGGAGCCTGATTTTGGCGGGCTTGCTCTCTTTTCTCCCTAGGATTGGCTACGGGATTGCCGTGGCCATTCACTCTTCCTTCCTCCCCCTTCAGTCGATCCTCTAAGGCTCGGATCCTCTTATCGAGTTCCGTCCGTAGTTGGCCTATGGACTCTTCAAAGTGGGCCACGAGATTGTGCTCGAGCTGGACTAGCATAGCAGTCACGCTCTCTTGATCCATGAATAGCGTTGAGGGACGCTCTAGACGGCCGGATGAATTCCTAAACCAACGTGGCATGCACGACCTCGGACCTAAATGATGCAGTCCTGGGACCGATAATTAGCAAGTTATAGACCCGAATTTTGTTCGCTAATTGGCAAAGGGCCACTTTGAAGGGACCGGTCAAGGAGAGTTACTCGCCCGTAGGCAAAGCAGTTGTGAAACTACCTCCTGATAATTAGGGTGCCCTAATGCGGCAGTGTAGGACCTAAAGGATGGGTACATACAAGGCCTCCATTTCCGTCCACAGCGATGCACTCAGAAGACTGGCTGCATAGATCGGACTCTCTCTCACTTCGCGCGACAATTGAAAAGATACTAAATGAGTAAGTGATGGGAGCACGTACCTAGCTAGACTGAAAAGTCTAACTCCGAGCAGAGACGAAGACGAGCGGGGACGTGCGTGCCCGCACGGCGTCGAAGAAGCTTCACGGTTACAAGGAATTCTCTCTACGCAGGGAGAATTTAACTTATTACAAAACCGCTTTAAAATTTTCCACGCAGGGGAACAAATCAGTCCAATTTCTCCGCCCAGGGAGACTCAGAGGTACCCACGTTCCATGATTTACGGACCGTCTATCGATAGTCAGGCGACCCGAGCGTTGCTCAGACCGCCGAAGTGGACTCGGGTGCCACTGTCATCAAATGATACTTATAGATATAATATAGATAAACTTCTAAAATACATAATAGTATATATCCAATATATATATAACTTTTTTTTTCAAACCTCTCTTTTTCAAACCTTCTTTTGACTGCGTTTTTTTTCACTCTTTTTTTTTGAATTTTCAAACCTTTTCAACTCTTCTTGCGCGTTACTTTGCGGTTGGTGGGTCAAATGGGGCAGGCAGTCCTCGCTGGGCGCGTGGCCAGCTGGCTAGGCGGGCGGGCGCACGCTGGGGGGGGGGGGGGTGGGGCGCAAGTGCGCGCGGGCGCGGCGGGCGCAGCTGCGTGCTGGACGGGCGGGCGCGGCCAGTCGCGGGCCGGGTGCAGGCCGGCCGAGGACACAGGGCCGTGGGAGCGTGGGCGCGTGGCCGGACGCGGAGGAGGTGCGGGCGCAGGTGGCGGGGCGAGCGCGCCCAGGTGCGGGCGCAGGTGGCTGGGCGAGCGCGGGCGGGCGCTGTGGCGCGCGACGACGGGGGCGGCAGGGCCGCGGCGGTGTGCGGCGGCGGGCGAGGCCGCTGGAGGCCGTTGCAGCTGCGGAGCGATTTGAACCTGGGCACGTTCGACGATGCCCAGGCCGCGAATCGCTATATGTTATAAATATATTTTTTTTCTTTTCGCTCTCTAAACTGAGAGGGTTGCTGTTGCCTTTTTTTTCACTCTTCTTTTGCTTCGCGCTGAACGAGAGAGAGAGATCAGAGAGAGAGAGAGAAAAGGACAGAGAGAAAGAGAGAGAGATTAACACATGGACTTTTCTTTTCTTTTTTTTTTTAAATTTTTTTTCCTCTCTATTTTTTTTCACCAACACTCCTCTCAACAAGATCTCTCTTTTTTTTCTATTCTTCTTTTTTTTCTTTTTTTTTCTTCTAGCAATCTAGAGAGAGAAAGAGAGACGACGTCGGGGACGTCGGGTCGTCGGAGACGTCGTTGTTGGGCTGTGATATCAATTTGATGCGGCGGCGACGTGAGAATAGAACGACGGCAACTCTGGGACGCGAACGGGGACGGATAACTTGCTACCTCGCGCAGCTCGGCCTCACGCCGGATGGTCTCACACCGGGCTACACTCAAACTCACAAAATGAGAAAGAAGGAAGGGGAAAAACACAAAGACAAAGCACCTTGGGTTTCAAAGTTTTCTTTCATTTCATTCATGTCTCGTAACACACCATTGGCCTCCTATTTATAGGAAATGCCCATTACACACATACCTTCCTTATTTCCTTTATTTACATATCTATCCTAGCCTAATAAAACAAAACCCACTCACCTCACTTGTGAGTTTTAATCAAATAAAATACAAAAATTTACACACATTTTATTTGACTATGGCTAGCCTAATAAGACGAAAGGAAAAATACATGTAGGAATACATGTATACATACACACACAAATACATATACTCAATACGCAATATACTACCGTAGCCATAAGCCGAGTCTTCAGGAAGGGATCTCCGAGCCATAAGCTCGGTGCAGTGGCGGTGCGGCGTCGGCTCCGAGTAGTGGGCCCGGTAGTGGACCCGGCGTCCCCACCAAGATGTATAATGTAATTTTAATAGAGATGTTTATAATTTAAATATATAATTAGTGATAAATATTATAGTGATCAAATATTTTACAAAAAATGTATTAAACAAAAAATTAATCTTACATGCATGTTGTAGAAATAATTGATCTTATTATGGACTAAATTATATTTGTAACATAAAATGTAGATTTAATTGAGATGTATTAAATATTGAATTAAGTCTTGCATGTTTTAGAAATAATGATATTATTTTCATTGTCAGTTGTAGACGTAAAAAATAATTTAGAATGAAATTAAGATATTTTTAATTTATATTTTATATTTCTAAAATTTAGTGATATTTATAATTTATATTTCTTAAATTTAGGAGATACAGTTAAATATTCTATGGCTCCTAAGGAACGACCAAATGACATTGGATGGTCACACGGAGTTATGTTTGATGGAAACCATAGGTGTTGGCGATGCAACTATTGTAAAATAGAACATCGGGGAGGATGTGTCTCTCGGTTGAAGAACCACTTGGCAGGAGGAGCCGGTGCGTGGTTCTTGGAGGTTGCTGGGTGTTCCCATGTGCCTAGAGATGTAAAACTTACAATGGTCAGACACCTGCGGGAGAAGAGAGATGAGATGTAACAAAAGGAAAAAAAGAAGAAAAGAGATCAAGCGACAGTGAGCGGAAGACCAAGCGGCAGTGACGAGGAGGAATGTGCATGGACACCAAGTGATGAAGACCAACAAGCACATACTGAGCAGGCTAATGTGTATGTCACGGTGAATGATTCATACGAAGGCGAGTTTCGTGAGGCAGTATGTCAGAGCAGGGAAGAGGCGAGGCAACCCGAGGAGACGAGAGTTCGAAGTCGCGAGATGGCGAGGACCGGAGCATCAAGGAGTGGTGGTTCATCTACGACTCGACAACCACGGGACATAAGGAGTTTCTTGACTGGTGACTCGGGTTCACAAAGAAAAAGGACACAATCGATCAACATTGAAGATGTAGAGCCCGGTGCACTATCCCGAGAACATGGCAAGCAAACGAGGATGGACGATGCATATGGTCAGAAGGGGCCTAAATAGAAACTTGGTCAGGCCGTTGCAAAATGGTGGCACCACGCGGGTCTGCCTTTCAATGCAGATAATAGCACTTACTACAAGCCAATGTTTCAGGAAGCACATGTCTTTGGGTTACACGTGCAGCCACCTACAACGAGAGAATTGGCAGGCGTATATCTTGATGAACAAGTTACTGAGATCAAGAGTTACATTGACTCATTCAAGTAGAAATGGATAAAGTATGGAGTCACACTGATGTGTGATGGATGGTCAGGTACCACAAAATCTAGCCTGATCAACTTCCTTGTTCATTGTGATAGACATGTTTTCTTTCACAAATCAGTGGATGCGTCTGGTCAAATTCATAATTACCAATATATTTTGTCATTGATGGAATAAGTTGTAACTGAGATTGGGGAGGAGTACATTGTGCAAGTGGTGACTGACAATAGGTCGAACTATAAGAAGGCTGGGGAGGAGCTAATGAGGAGCAGACGGCACATTTTCTGAACCCCATGTGCATCACATTGTGTAGATCTGATGCTGAAGGAGATTGGGCAGCTTCGTATGGTCAAACCGTTGATCGAGGTGGCACAAAAAATCACGAAATATATCTACAACCACACACTTGTATTGGCATGGATGAGGAAGCATTGTGGTGGCGAACTGTTGAGGCCTGGCATCACACGATTTGCCACCAACTACATCGCATTGTAGAGCCTACTGAAGCACAATGATGGGTTGAAGCAAATGTTTAGAGGTGAGGCCTGACTGAGTTCCTCTTTTGCTGCTTCACGTGAAGGGGCGGAGGTCGAGGGGATTGTCAACACCTCGAATTTTTAGGATAGAGTGAAGGTATTAGTGTCATTGATAGAGCCATTGTATGAGGTACTGCGATGTGTGGATGGAGTTAGAGTACCAACCATGGGGTTGATGTACAGCAAAATTGAAGCTGCCAAGCGGAAGATCCTTGCAACGTCCAAAAAATATGGACCCACCATCCTACAGATTGTGGAGGACAGATGGGACAGACAAATGAGCCGCGATCTTCGCATGGTAGGTAAACACTTATATTCTCGTCCAATAAATGAGCTGTGATCTTCAACTGATACTAATATGTAATTCATTGTCTTGCGATTGTAGCGTACTGTCTACATCCGGCCTTCCAATATGCTCGGGGCCTTGCTTATGACAATACTTTGATAGAATCGGTCAACATTGTGGTAGACCGATTGTCTTTCACCCCAACAGATGTTGTTGATGTGTTGAATGAGGTATACTTGGATATTTTATCACTAAGAATATAAAATGAAATATACACTTAATATTTTTCGATAATACAGATGAAAATATTTAGAGAGGCAACTGGTTCATTTGCGACACCTAATGCCGTGGCCAGTCGTGACAGACTCGACCCAGGTAATATGTCTTCATAATATACCTTCTATATCTTGAGAAGTAATTTTTACATCTAATTATTATATTATACGTGCTCTGTCTTAAACATAACTGAGTGGTGACTAAATTACGGCATAAGTGCACCTGTATTAAGGAAGATCGCAATGAGAGTTCTATCATAAACATCCTCGTCGAGTGGGTGTGAGCGAAATTGATCGACGTTCTCCTTCTTACATACTAAGCTGAGGAATAGGCTGACACACCACAGGCTAGATAAAATGGTGTATGTTCATTACAACATGAGGCTAAAGGTCCGGCATGTGCAAATGGATACAAGGAGAGGAGAGGGAGATTACGACCCAACGGATGATGTGTACTTGCGAGACGATGATGACCCTATGGTAGCATGGGTTGCAAGAGGCACAACCGAGCGTGGTGAGGCAGAACTGGACGATGAGACTGAAGAACCAGGCGAGACACCGCGGTCTAATACTTTTCTCGCATCAGCTGTACAAGAGGCAGTGGGGGAGGGAGATGACATCCACGTGCAGTTGGGTGGTGATGAGTCAGCAACGGGACGTGATGAGGAAGTAAATTTGGATGAAGATCTCGTCATTGGGGGGTGGAGACACATCGTATACGTACGATGATACAGCATGGGAGCGATTGATGCAACCTCCATCAATTAAGCGTCCACCGCCATCTCAGGTGAATTAATATATGAAAGTTGAATCGCATATTTGATTAGATAGCGTAGCTATATATTGATGTATGATGATGTAAGAAATATATTACAGGTCGGTCCGACAAATGACAACATTGCGAGAGAACAGTGGTCCCGGGTTGCTACACCGCGGCATTCAATATCTGCGGAATCCAGATGGTTATCCACTTCAAGAGATGCTAGGGGGAGTTTCTCTCTTTGAGAGATGAAATTATATTGTCATTTCTATATTTATATGTAGTATTTTATTAGTAATTGAATATATTATTCTTTCAATTGTGTAGTCTTCGATAGCATAGAAACAACTATCTCAATCTGCTGCGCCACGACGCTCAACATCTAAAGCACCTAGTCAGTCGTCTCAGGTATACGTACAGACTTACACAGCAGAAAGTAAATTGAATACTTATCTAACAAGGCTTCTGCTTCTCAAGCATCTAGAGGAACACAACATGCAGCAGTTAAGTCGCCCCTTGGTCCACAGACGAAAAAATCATCATGGACCACATTATTCAGAAGCAAGAAGGACAAGGAACCACCACTAAATCTGATAGATATTGCAGACATGGAGACATTAGATCCCAATGCAGATGACGACACACCCGAGCCCTCTGTTGAGCCCCGCATCAGTGGGAGTCATGACTCCGATGATGATAGTACACCGACAGGGTCTTCATCCCATGGAGGTGGTGGTTCTCAAGGTGGTCAACGGAGTCGTCGTGAGGATACTAGTGCTGGTGACAGAGAGTACAACAGTGGTCATAGTAGAGGTCGTGGGGGTCAAGTATATGCAGCATGGACAGAGGAGCAGCACTTCACACATGTCACCTAAGATGGGGACCACGGTGCTCCACCGCGAGGGACGAGGCATACAGCTGATCATTGGGATCCCTACTATGGAAGTTCGGTTGCAGACAGTACCAGCTATCAAGGCATGTTGTCTGATTTTGAGAGGATGAGCACACATGACTCTCAGGGATCTGGAAGCTCGTATGGACGGTCATGGCCGCAGCAGCCGATGTATCATGCCGACTCAGATAGCAGTAGTTCATTTTTCCCATCGTATCCATATCCTTATGCCGCAGCTGCGCCAGTAGAGGTCCTGTACACACAGGGTTCCTATCAGTATGAATACTACGTACGCATGTACTGTGAGAACTATGCAGGTTCAATGCACTATGAAGACTATCTGTCCTATCTGCGGGCCACATTTAATGTCAGATTGTTTGGAGATGGGCACTGGCCCAGTTTGGGTCCATACTCTTAATAAGTATGTATCATTTGGTTAAATTTATAACTAACTAATAATTAATTATAAATTTCTTCATATCTTGAGTGTTGTACTTATCATTGAAATTACTAATGTAAATTTTTACATCATTTGCATGTCATCATGGACGGACAGCGTCACCTTGCGTGGGAGCATGGATACTCTGTTGAGGGTGATGGACATGTGCACCGTAGATACTGCGAACATCGCGTCACCGGCATACACAGATTTGCGGAACATCTTGCGGGAGTGGGACGTGATGTTCATGCATGCGACCGAGTTCCGGGATATGTCCGACATTCCTTTCGGACACAGTTACAGGAGAGATATAGTTCTCGTAACACACTCAAGGTATCTTCTTCTACGTCCCAGGTACCCTCACCACGAGCACCGGGCGGAGCAGGATCTTCCTCCACGTCTAGAGTTCGAGTAGCACCAGTACCAACACCAGTCGCACCATTAGCACATGATAGAGTTGAATGTATAGATGTAGTGAAGACTTTTTTTAGAGATTTTCATGTACCATCCACCGTTGCACATGACCCATCATTTGTGCAGATTGTTACATATTTTCAGTCCCACCCACATGTACGTCCACCCACTGGGATAGAGTTAGATTATACGGGTGATCAGTCTCATGTATCTGATGATGAGTTTTGGGATTCGGGCTTCACTGATGACGAGGATTAGTGAGTTTTACGATTCGGACTTCACAGATGAGGTGGATGAGTGAGTCTTTATATTTTATATTTTATGAATGAATGTCATTATTATGTCACTGTTTACTTTAACATATTAAGTAATTTAAATGAATTTTTAATGTATTATATCTAATAAGATGTTTAATTAAGCGGTGTAATAAGTTATTTTTTTATAATTAATTATGTTAAAGTTAGTATGGATCTATTATCATAAAAAAATTTTACTTTCTATTATATTTAAATATATATAACATTTAATCTTTAAATAATTTTTTTTTAAAATTTAAAAAAATTAAAAAATCGCTCGCCGAGTGCCCGAGAGAGCGGACCGGGTCGCTCTGCGACCCGGCCGACCCGACCCGTCCCGCGCCGAGACCGGGTCGGTCGGATCGGCCGGGTCGACAAACCCTGATATAAACTTTATTGGGATTCAGTGGGTCGTTAAGTGGTGTTCTCATGATCGAATTTGAATACTTTCAACTCTCACGTGACATTTTATAAAAGGAAATATTTATAGTATTTGACTTCGAACTGTTAAACAAAAGCCGATTTTTTTTTTAAAAAAAAATGAATCGGAACGAGAAGCAGGTGTGATTCCAGGTTACTCTGGGCCGATCGGCTGGTCCCGTCCGGCTCCCACGATGAAGCCCAGCCTGTGATGACGACGACAGCGGAGCATCAACCCTCAAGTGGCCAAAATTAAAAGCGAGAAAAGGAAATGGATTATTGACGTTAAGGGCGGCTGCCTTGCATTGTTTTCATGGATCCATGAATGACCTCAACGGCATATTCAACATCTTCGCCAAGACAATAAAATATGTGCTTCACAACAGAACTGCTATGCAGAGATGCAAGCCACAGCTCAACGGATACAATTTCAAAGGGGAATCGATAAGAGACTTCATCTTCTCAACTTCCAGGTCAACCGTGGAGTATGGAAGGAACTCGGAAAAATGGCTCTGCGTGATATCATTCATCGCCACTGCTAACTTTTGGATCTCTAAAATCTCTTCGTGGGTCAGCTCCCTCACGAATGTTGCAGGAGTCCCCGCCCAAAGCTCTCCGGAGGGAATGCGACGACCAGGCGGGAGCACCGAACCAGCCTCCGGGATAGAGTGCCAACCGATGATGCATTCTGGTTCGATGGTGCAAGATCGCAGAAGAGCACTGCATCCACCAATGGTCACATAGCGTTCAATGGATGTCTCTGCTGGAAGCCTTGGAAAATGGGAAGGAAAATGATGGTAAAAAAGGTTAAAACCAACTGTCATTATTTTGTGAATACAAACTAGCCTTCATATGCTAATTTCCTAAACAGAAAAAGGATCCGACACCATTCAGTTTCATTGAAAGTGAAGTATCTGTCCGACCAATGTAGATATATGGATATAAGTGATGAAGAAGATTAAGATTCACAAAACTAAAGACCGATGGTCTGGCGTCATGCTAACCTATATAAATCTACGAGAGGATGGCGTGACCGAAGTTCAATAGCAGAGACCACAAGAGTAAAATTTTCAGGATGCCCAAATGAAGATGTCATGCATATCAAAATACATGATCTCCTAAAAAACTGTGAATGACCGTACATGAAGTGCTCATGAATGACCCGAATGCACCATCAACCAAAAGGTTTCTTGGCATCTCTACCCCTGCATCTTTAATGCCCCAGGTACAAAAGAAAGAGAACATGTGTAACCTGATCCACAACAAGAATTTTACAATTCGACCTACCAAAGATGTCTTTTATTATTCATGATATCCGGAAGTAGTGCACAAAAGCTGTATATACTAAGTTTTGAAAACAAAAGCAACATTCATCTCTTCTAACTAATGTAGCTTCCCCCGGTAAACGGGGTGTGGGAAACACATTCTATAAACCAACAAAACAGAATATAGCTGGATTCATCGTTTTTTTTTCCCCACTTTCAGAGGGCACCATGTTACTGAATACATGTATGAATGCATATAAACTGGTGTGTCTATACAAATCCCATGACCTCATATCCTGCTTCTAAAATTTCCTCGTGCTTGACACATGTATACATGCCGACACTTATCACCCCTGTCCATGTTCCACAAGTCATAGTCCCAACCATATTCCTCACAGATTAAGATGTGCATATGATGCAGGACAAAAACGAGTCACCCTATCAATTTAACCAGAGCTCTCATGGTCATTTTATCGAACATATATCATGCCGCAGATCACTGCTTTCTACTCAACACAAATAGAATTATATGTACGGAGACAATCATCGACTGAACAATTTTAATTAAGGTGCATTAAATCTCAGACAAATCTCAATGGACAAAAACTCAGAACACAAGTCACAAATATTTGTCCATACTTAAGTCAACGTACTCTATTGTTTTTCTGACGTTCTCACGTATGGATTCTTGTAACTTCTTATTTTATCTAATCTTATAGGCATTTATGATCTCCATGTCACCTCAGTTATGACACCAACCATCATCACCAGTGACAGAGCTCCCTGTCAACTGTCATTCCTTTCGGGCTCGTGAACATCACCGTAGAGTAGTATTCACACATGCATTAGAAATCAAACCTGAACTAATTGAGAGGCTTCTCTCACTGGGTAACTCAAGGATGGCGGTGGCGTTGGGATTGCTGCAGACGACTGCTGCAGGCAGCAGTCGAAGACCCCAGCAGGCACGGTGATAAGAGACGGTCTGGAGCGGGGTGTGACGACTGGGGACGACGGCTGCCAACTGGGCTCGCCGGTGGGCGACCGCGGGTGACGCGGAACCGTGCGGGCGAAGGAGGGCCGCCCCTCCTAGCGCTGGAGCGAGGGCTCGCAAAGGCCGCGGAGGAAACCCGGTGTGGAGGGGAAGCCGGCGGCCAATGAAGCCAACCGTGGCGGCGTCAGCCCTCCGCGGTGGTCGCGGCTGCGAGTGGCAGCGCCGGATGGCGCAGGCGGCGGGGCAGAGGGCCGCTCGCGGCGGGGCAGACGGCGGCTGGCCGGGGGTGCCCGGGAGAGGCCAGTGGCCGTTTGCGGTTGGGACTGCAGGGCTGCTGCTCTCCTGCTACTTCCTTTGCGAAGGGAAGACACGGCGGCGGGAAGATGAACAGTGTGAGACTAGGAACTTAGGAACATGAAATCAAATAAATGAACCGGGATCAAACAAACAAGAAGAGAGATTGGGGGGTTCGGCTTCCGCCAGATAGAAATAAGAAGGGGTTTTGACTTCCGCGAGGAGAAGAAGAGAGGAGGGTTCGGCTTCCGTAATCACATACAGATTTTTTACTAATCATCGTCTAACCCTAATTAGGGTTGACACATTTTTATTTATAAAAAAAAAATTTATAAATAGATCCAATATTTTTTCTACTTTAACACTTACCATATCACAACTATTAAAATAAATAAAAAATACACAACCGATTATATAAATTCTAAATTAATAATAACTTAAAAATTAACTATAAAAATATAAAAAAATTAATGTCAATAATCTTCATATTAGATGCTTTTGAAACTTTCGCATAATTTAAGACGATTCCTCGTAAATCTTGTAACTCGCTCTACATTAACATGTATCTATAAGTGATGGTTTTTGACAATTCCCCACCTAGCTCTGACATCGCAGCGCATGTGGGAAACTCTCAATACTGTGCCAGTCATATTCCTTGCAGAAACGGCTACAATTTTAGGTGTAGTCATCGTTATCAGTGGAAGCTTTGTCCCATTAATTTAGGATCGACTATGATGTAGAATTCAAACCTTCAAACATTTGACTTTGTTTCCAAACACCTGTCAATCCAAAGTCTAGCCCCCACTTCTGTCATGCCATAAGACTGGCATATAACAGTTGACAAACAATTGGAAAGCCTGTCCCCATGAAGTTATTCCGAGACTCCTAGCATTAGCTAGCCAACAGGAAGCGAATGACATCCCCACTTGTGAGACAGATGGGAACAGAAACAAAGATAAGAATCAAGAATCAAAGGGGATTGCAAATTAACAGCCGGGCCCCCTCCGTTACACAAAGGGGATGGAAAAACAAGAAGAAGAGAAAAACAAATTTGAAATGGACATCTAAGCTTACCATAGATGGAGGAGGGGTGAGAGGCCCATGGGGTGAGAGGTCACATCCCATTTCACTGTACCGCCATCCCGTGCATCCGCTGTAACACTGCAATTTTTCGAAGCCCAAAAATATATTAGATTTTTATGATAATATCTCGAATACATATTAGATTCTCTTAAACAAAGTTCAATGGATAGGCTCACTCAGTTAATTTAAGCTCATTAAATCTTACTAAGTAATTTAAATGACTAATTCATTTATTAACAACATAATTTTGTGTAGGGATGTCAGAATATAGTCGATATTAGATTCATTGAAAAGATAATTTAATAATCAACAAATTTCATGTCAATCACTTTTTCAAATTTCACCATTTAATTAGTCAAAAATAGCAAATAAAGAAACTAAAACAGAATAAGACTTAGCTATTGGCGATTTTAGGGAGGGTTTTTTGTGAAAATTGCCCCTTCCCTCATTTCCCCTCTCGGAAGGCTACGTGGAGGAGCCTTGGGGCTGTGAAAAATAAAATAAAAACAAAACCGATCTCTCTCTCTCTCTCCTCACTTATTCCCCCCAACCCCAACCCTTCTTTCTGTTGCCCACGGTGTGAGAATGAGAGGACGGATGAAGAAGAACGAGAAAATTAAGGTTACGTTTGGGAATAAATCCAACGGAGATTCTAATCATTAGAATCTCTTAATTTTTATCAAGTGAACATAATATTTCTCGACTTTTGTGAATATAAGATTTTATAGTGAAAAGATAACTCAGGCACAAAAGTATCAAATTTTTCCAATCTATCGAAATAACTAGGAGTTACTTCTCAAGATTTTACATCATGAATAGTCCTTTGACAGAGTGGACATAATACGGAGGATGAATTTTACGTAAAATAGTAGAGCCCATCTCCGTTCCAAACGAAACCTAAGGCCTCATCTGGAACAAAGACGCCCTTCTTTCCTTTTTGCAAAATCTACTTCTGTACCGGGTGCAATGTATCAGAGAATTTATCATATAACCCTCAAAATCTCTTTTACACCCGTTTCTACCTATTCATAGCGGAGTGTGTTTTTGTTCTCACAATCTCTTTCCTCCGAATTTCTATCCGTATAAAAAGTCCAGACAACTGTTATATATTTAATAAATATTAAATCCTATTGAGGATTCTAATGATTGAGATCCCCTCCTAATTTGTTCTCAAACGAGGCCTGAGGAGAAGAAAACGTAGACGAAGAAAAAAGAAGAGTGAAGATTAAGGGGCCCATTTGGTTCGGCTGAAACACATGGGATTTCTATAAAAATCCGCAAAATGTCTACCACCTTGCTACTCTAACTATTGTCAGAGATTTTTTAAATGTTTCAAATCCCATTTGACGCTGCAACAACAGGAAACATGGGGGCGAATGTGCACACAGTCGATTGTGCCTGGCCACGAATGTGCACATTCGCCTCATTAATGGACGGATTGAACTCTAATAAATGGGCGGTATAGCCATTATTTGAGGGGGGAGGGGATTAATGCCATAAATGGGTAGTTAAACCTTTTAATGACCACTAGAATCCGCGAAAAGCTCCTCAAAAGAAGCTTTTACAGATTATATGACATATGCTAAAGAAATCGTGCATGATTAGGACCCCATAATTTACATATTAAATTATTATATATGTGATCACAATATTTGTGATCACTTATGTGTGCTCAATTTGTTTATCTGTCCATCAACCTTAGTTTATATATGCTCAATTTATTTATTTAGTTAAATTAAGATTATTCAAATAGAAATTAATAATAAAATTAATATAAAATTAAGTACATGGACAGTGCCATTTTAAGGGGAACTGTTGACAATATGTAGTAAGCGTACGTCCTCTACGGATTAGCCCAATGTCCGAGGACAAACAGAACGTACTGATGGACACAAGTTGTCTCGATCTTGCACGATTGATCAAGATCGATCGGCCCCAGCGTACAGGCCATTTATCTTTATGCTTATCGTATGGAACTCAAAAATTGACTGACCTCTTATGTTGTGGTTTGAATGCACGTCTAACTTTTGATAATAATATTACATTTAAATAAGATCCACTGAATTGTAACTAGTCTTAATAAGTAAAGGCTACTGAGTGTGAAATTAATTGAATGACTTGCATATGATTGATTGATATGATTGAATCCGATTTGAGTTCGGATGAATATTGAATTGATTGATAAGTTGACTATTATATTAAATTAATTGATTGTTAAATTGATTGATTAAGAACAATTGTGAACAATTGTTTATACGATTGTTAGCTGTTCTGTTTCATTATTACATCTTTCGAAGTTATGATATACGTTTAGAATCTGCAAATAATTGTGATAAGCTAAGTATTATTATGTGTTTGGTAAAAGTCATTATATAATAAGCATGCGATTGATTTTAACGTCTACTGAGTCTTATGACTGACGTGCGTTGTTTAACTATTTTTCAATAGATCAATAAATATATAGTTTCGACTCTGACGAGAAGTAGATCAGAGAGTGATCCCGGAGATATTTTAAATTCCGCCGCATATAAAGCATGGTAGGATAAACTCTCTCTCTAGGATAAATGTAAATTTTAACTTTTGGATTGAGAGATGTACGGTACTTTGTGATGTAAATTGTGTGTTTCTATTTACGAAAATGATATGATTGTATTTTATTGGAGTTGTGGATTGTTTGACTTTTAACACTTTGCAGATTTTTTAATTCACAACGTTGGTATATGATGTGACAACCTCGGACCGGATGTCGAATCTTGGGAAGGGGGCATCACATCCAGCTTGTTCCTCCTCTTCCAGCACATTGTAGCCGTTAGCCTATCCTCCTCTGTTCTTCTTCTTCCTCCTGCTACATCTCAGGCCATCATGAATCGGATCCGGTAGCCTCCTCACCCTCCTCTGCCCAGTCGTCCTCCTCCTCCGTACACCTCGGTCAGTGTCACCGTCTGCCGCTCCACATCCCCACTCACAACCACAGCCACCCTATGCCGCAGTCTGCAGTCGTCTGCTGCCGACATAGCAAGCTCCGCACTGTTCCATCTTTTGTAACCCCGCTGTCGCGGCCCTACGCCGCCTTCTGCAACCCAGCCACGCTGCCTCTACTCCACCGCCTCACCTCACCGACCCCACACTGCCACCGCCCATCTCCACTACCTTCGTCCTTTGCAAAGTAAGCACACTAGTACTCCCTGCCAGTAGCTAGGCCTCCGCATCCTTCGCCGACCGGCCACATAGCAACCTCAACCCTAGATGACTTCATCTACAGCCTCTTATGTGATAGAATTCCATTGGAGACCCACCACATCCAATGCCAAAAGCAGCTGCATCCACCACCTCTCCGCCTCCCCTCCTACCTATTCACGCGAGTGCCGCGGCCATGCTGTCGGGAACCAGACCACCGCGCAGAGCCTGTCGTCCCTTCCCCCCTTCTGGCCAAGGCCCTACCTTTGCTGTCCCCCGCCTCCGTGACCCCCCCTGTGAGTCCAACTCCACTGCACAGAGCTCCCGCCACCCCTTCCCAACATGCTAGTGACCAGCACCGACCCTCCCCCACCAACAGTTGTCTCTCCCTCTCCTCCCTCCCCCCCTCTCTCTCTCTCCCTCCGTTTGTTTCCCTAATAACTTCCAGAAGACAACGCAAGCCGACAACAACTAATAAGGCCCGTTCCAGCACATTGTGGATTTGTTTGTTGGACCAACAACACCTGGCATCAAATCAGTCCGACCCATCTGAAAATTACGGTCCCTCTTCCTCATCAAATTGGTATCAAAGCTTCGAGAATTAGTTTCTTTCGAGAAACTGAGGTCCTACCTAGTGCATGATGCATTCTTTCTCTAATTCTTAGTGACTACACTGATAGTAACGTTGTGTCCCAAGGTGTGGTCGACTTGCTCTTACAAATAGGGAAAGTTATTGTCGAGAACAACCGTGCATTTGTAGAATTTGAAAAAGTATTCATAACTGTGATCATTGGGAATCGCGCAAAATATTTTGATGGAGCTTGGGCCACTATCACTTCAACACCAGACCTCAATATTTAGGTTGGCTGAAGCTGGCTGCAAGAACGACATACGATCTACAATCGTGAAAGCCACACTTGCATGTTGTAGCCTCCACATCTCAGAGGCAAATTTTGTTTCATCCACGAGCCACCACATGTAGTTGCACTGTGTGCTTCTGTCGCAACGGTCATCCAAGCTATTTTAGAGATTCCAACTACTCAGTCTGTGCATGTTGACGATGTTTGGGATACAACTTTGTTTGCCGCGTCAGGTCTGGATCGAATTGATGCATCAATCTTTAAGCCTAATTCGGT
Source organism: Amorphophallus konjac (assembly GCA_022559845.1). NCBI lineage: Eukaryota > Viridiplantae > Streptophyta > Magnoliopsida > Alismatales > Araceae > Amorphophallus > Amorphophallus konjac. The sequence continues at coordinate 25,958,810 of CM040128.1, forward strand.
GCTTGCTTCAGAGTCCTTCGCTATCGTCTGGGAGCACGACTTATTTGTTTCTTCTGTGTTAGATTTGATTGATGTCACGATGCTCGAGGATGATCAGGCAGTTGATCCATCCGACGACGTATTATCTCTAGAGCCATCACATGTTAATGTCGTGTTGCAGGACTTCTGCAAAGCACATGAGAGCCGGCAACTTGGCATTCTTCATATGTTTTTCTGTCCTGAGCTCTTGACATATCCTTTGGTGATCGTCGCGTTTATGCTTCAACACTTCATGATTCAAAGTTGAATCTTTTCCAACTAGGGGGAATTGACGAGGACACCGGCCCAAGATGAAAGTTTGACTGATGCGGGTGGACCGACGCCAATAAGATCTTGACCCAATCGCACTCAAAGCGGGAGACGATCCCCACCGTTAAATATTTGTAATTTTATTTATGTTTTATGTTTCCAATGTCAAGTGTCATTATTAGGTTATTTGTGTTTTCCATGTAATGTTTTTAATACCCACAATATTTTCTTATATTTTCAAGAGATGTTGAAAATCTATTAAGTTCCCTAGGCAGAGTCTTAGGGTCACTTTGATAAAGGGGTGAGATGGGGGCGGATACGCCACCCCAGGTGGCTCACCCCTAACTCACTTTAGGTGACTTATTCCACCCTTTTGTTTGGATTCAAAAAATCTAAGTTTATCCTATCTTGACCCCGGTTAAGAAAAAAAGAGTCAAACAAAAATAAGTCATCCCACTTCGGATAACCCACTCTAATCTAGGGTTTGACGTCCCGATCCAGGACGCCTCGACCCAAGTGGTGGGCGGGACGCCCGGGTCGTAGGTCATGACCGAGACGTTTTATTATTTTAATATTATATTATATATATAGTATCTTTTTCTATTTTATTATATTATTATATATATTATATATATATAGTCTTTTTTATTTTAACACGGAGCGATATAGACCGAGATGGAGCGAGACGGGACCGACCCGACCCGTCGCAGACCGTGACCGAGACCGACGGGTCAGTCGAGACGATAAATCCTACTCTAATCGAGATTACCCCTTTATCAAAGTGACCCTTAAAAGTAGGTTTTTCTATTTAAGCATCGTACTTCTCCTTTGAAAACAATGTAATATGGAAGAAAAAATTGATCTTTTATGAGGTGTGAGAGCTTGGTTGTTGTGAGGTGAGACGCCTTGCGTATTCCTCTACGATGGAGGGGTGAGAGGCCCCGGGCCATTTCACTGTACCGCCAGCCCGTACATCCGCCTTCTTCCTCCTCCTCTTCCAGTGCACTGTAGCCGTTCGCCTATCCTCCTCTGTTCTTCTTCTTCGTCCTGCTAGGTCTCAGGCCATCGCGATCCAGCTGTGTCCTCGCCCCCCCTCTGCCAAGTCGCCATTCTCCTCTGTACACCCCGACCAGCGCTGCCGTCCGCCGCTCCACCTCCCCCACTCACAACCGAGGCCACCCTACGCCGCAGTCCGCTGCCGGCACCGCCAGCTCTGCCTTGTGCCGACTTCTGCAACCCCGCCGTCGCGGCCCTACGCCACCTTCTGCAACCCAGTCACGCTACCTCTGCTCCACCACCTCGCCGCATCGGCCCCACACTTCCACCACCCATCTCCGCCACCTCCGTCCTCTGCGATCCAGCACACCAGTGCACCCAGCCAGCAGTTAAGCCTCTGTCGTCCATCGTCGGCCGGCCACACAGCAACCTCAGCCCCAAACGACTCCGTCCACCGCCTCTTTTGTGCCAGAACTCCGCCGGAGCCCCACCACAGCTGACGCCAGAAGCAGCCGCGTCCGCCACCCCTCCCTGCCCATTCACGCGGCTGCCGCAGCCGTTCTGCCAGGAACCGGACCACCACGCAGGGCCTGCCGTCCCTTTCCCCCCTTCCGGCCGTGACCCCCCCCCCCTTGAGTCCAGGTCCGCTGCACAGAGCCCCCGCCACCCCTTCCCTGCCTGCCAGTGACCAGCTTCGACCCTCCACCTCCACCGGTCGTCTCTCCCTCTCCTCCATCTCTCTCTCTTTCCCCCTCTGTTTGTTTCCCCGATAACTTCCAGAAGACAACATGGGCCAACAGCAAGTGACAAGGCCCGTTCCAAACCATTGTGGATCCGCTCGTGGGCCCAGAAACACCTTCCAGCAAATCAGTCTGGCCCATTTGAAGGTTGCGGTCCTTGTTCCTTTGTCATTTTGCATATAAACATCCATTAGAACGAAGCTGCAGACTTTTCACTCCGGTACTTGAATTTAAAAATGTCGATATTGCACGAAAAGACCACAAAATTGTCCTTTAGCATCATTAAAAATGCTCACTTAGACATGTGCAAAGGGACCATCTATCAATGATTTAAATGCAAAACATCCTAAAAAATGTGAGGAAAAAACAAAAGAGATGTTCTAGTAAAACCAAAAGGACAGATACTTTCCAAAAATAGTACCAATACCTATCATCTTAAAATCAAGAAACCATGCCTACCCATTGAGGCTCTTGAGCTCCCGGATCGGGCTCTCCTTCCTTTGCTTGGCTACTGCTGCTTGCTTCACTCAATCACTTCTGCACCTTGAGCTCCTTCCATTATGTCTTTAAATCCAATTCAGGTAATATCCGTTTACTCTCGTCACTCGACCCTTGATGGGTTGAATAATATCTGAATAAATAGATATGGATTCGGGTTCGGATATATTTAAAATACCCGTTTCATATTCGGATAGGGTATAGATTTAGTGCACCCGAATCCATACCCGATCCGAACCCGCTCTTAATAATTTATTGTACATGTTAGGCCTATGATTTTGACATGAACTTAACCCATTGCTCGTCTTGTTGAGTATGTGAGTTTAGACTTCTTGTTAAATTGTAAAGACGCTATTATAGAACATAAAAATTACTTTAGAAAGGAAAGAATTGACCGAATTTCTATTTTTCTAATTCTCATAAATCTCACATTTCCTTGGAGGTTGACGTAGACTCATGCTTTATGGACGGATACGGATATCCGTGGATATATCCATACCCATGACGGATATACCCGTATCCATACCTGTCAAAATAATAGGATATTATCCGGATATGATATTTATAAAATTTTCACGGATATGGTATGATATTGACCTACCCGAGCCGAACCCGATCCATTTACATCACTATCCCTTAATACTAATTGCCCACCTTTATCTCTGACCCTGAACAAGCCATCTAGTCAAATTAAGCCTTCATCTACGCAGGGTTTTTTATTTTTTCCCGAAGATAATTATTTTTATGGAAGATGGTCCTCGCCTACAGCCAAATTTCTGAAAAGGTCTCCCTCTTGGCCCCCACAACAAACTTCTAATGCCGAGATGCATGTATAGCCTTCTACTCCCAGACCTTTTCTGCCTTCAGGAGAGGTCTTGGCAGATACTCCCATGGGTCCTAATTAATGACCTGCCCACAAATAAATGGGAAGAAACAAGTAGATGGATTTTAGGATTGAAATTAGGCCAACTTCCATAATCCAAGGCCACAATTCCAACTGCCTTTCTGAAGGCATATTTATTCTTCAGCAACCAATGGTGCCTCCTCGTGTTGAACCCAAAATGATGCTTTTGTTGTGAGCTTCCTTTCCGGCCTCTCCACCACTGTATCACAATTAGTGTCCTCGCCCTTTATAATGGCCCACATGTAAGACATTTGTGCCTCCCCCCTTGATACTCCATGAAAATCCCTCAGCAAAGCACTCTGTTTTGCCTCAAATGAACTCTGCCTCTTGGGAGGAACAGTGGTCTTTCATATTATGTCATAATTCCAACCGTCATTGCTCCGTGGATCAAGATAGCTGGAAAAAACTTTTCTAAAGTCACTGTAGTCTATGCATTTGGTGCATTCTGTGGATGCCAAGGTTTGTTGGATGCTCTCCTTTCTTCAACAGACGCCTGTGATTTCTGCCTGTATGCAAGAAGACTGATCTTTCAGGTCTCTTATACCAAACTTTATCTTGTTTTTGAATGTTGACTATAACCCTAGTTGATGCACCAAATGCATAGGACAATTCAGATTGTAAAATGATATTTTTTTTTAAAGAAAATCCCTGGCAACCCTGATGGGTGTACGTACTGTGTAAGGATCTTCCAAAAAAAAAAAAATTCCACCCTCTTTCGTCCGAAAGTAACGGTACCTTTTGTGTCCCGATCCGACGTCGGAGTTGAGCGTACCAGCCGATCTCACCAGAGAGTGCAGATCTGGACAGAAACACAGCTGCGGGACAGCATTGGGAGATAATTCCCAAGAAATTACCCGCCTCCACTTCGGCGACCGCCGCTCCCGGGGATCGACCCGGGACACTCCAGGAGCGTCCCCGTCACTCACTGCAGCCCGGAGCTGCCCCGGACGCCGCCGTACCAGTAGCGGGTCGCACGTACCATTCAGTGGGCCCGAGTGAACGGAGTTGAACCGTCCGCCCGAGCGCGTCCGCCCGAGCGCCATCGACTGCTGCCCGCCAACCCGAGATTGGTGCTCCCGGAATTGTCGTGTAGTCTGTTACCTCCCTGCGTGGAGTGGGCCATTATTTCTTTGCTATAATTAAATATTACCATTGTACCGGGAGTCACAGTCTTGGCCGGGACGTCTTCCCCACGCCCCGAGCGTGGAGGTACACCCGCCACCCCCTCGTAGACGTATTTTTCTTTCCTAATATACGTTCTTATGCCGCTGCTAGAGAGCATGTTAGGATCCTAGCTCGTATCATTTAAATCACCGCTGCGAGATAGAGAGCGAGACCCGTCCCGCGACTCATTCCGAGTGCGAGAGTAAGCCGATCACCCGAGACTCAAAGCCGGTTACTCAACCGTGCAGATCGTCGCGCTTCCCTCGATGGGGACGACCGTGAGTTAGCACTTCTTGTGTGGGGCATATCGCCTCTTCTGGAGCTCTTTAGGTGCCGCATTGTAACGTTGTTGCTGGTCGTGTCATCCAACCAGTCGCATCGTCCTATAGAGTCCAAGGTCGCAACCCGTCCGCGTCGAGTCTCGTAGTCGTCCCGCATCAAATTGGTATCAGAGCCGGTTTGAGTTTAGGGTAGTCTTGTCCAAGGTCTTACGTTGCGTCCTAATATTCGGTATATAAAAGGGTGTTGCCCGCCTGTTAGGTTACACCTATCGAGGAGGTGATCCACTCGCGTGAGAGGATCTTCAGATCCCCAGACTCCGCCAGGTACCTGATATCAGTTTAAGTCTAGGGTCCTCGACTTGCATCGGTTCATCCATATAGGTCTAGTGAGTCACCCTTAGCTCTCTTTACGTCTCATTGCATGCTCACCCATGGAGGCGCCCAGTACCATCGCCCTGACACTATGGGTGAACACCGAGGTGCCAACCCGGGAGGCCGTTTCCTGGAGGACATGATAGCTCTACTCATGAAGCGCATGGATAGGTCCGAGCAAACTCTTAGGGAGCATACCGAGCGTATGGAGAGCCGATTCAAAGCCATGGAGGACCGCGCCGAGGCTTCTGACCGATCTGTCCAAGGTCTGGTTGGAAGGTTAGAGAGTGTGGAGAGAACCCCTCGCCGAGACCTACCCGGCATTCTCCCGGCCCCTCAGGCACATGCTGCCCAGCCCATGGCTGCTGCCCAGCTCGCACCACCTCGGGCTGAGGAGCAACGGCAACGTGCCCCCCATTTTGAGGACTACGAGTCTGACAACGATTACGAGGGAAATGGCCGACGCCGGCATGGTCACCGACCACATAGGGATGATGAGGACGAACGGATCCTTAAGACCGTCCGTGTGGACCATCCCACGTTTGATGGGTCCAAGCCTTTGGAACCCAAGATCTATCTTGATTGGGAGGCCAGCATGGATCGGTATTTTGAGTGGTTCGAGATGACGGACCACCGGAGGGTCAGATATGCCAAGATGAAGTTGTTGGGGCAAGCACAGACTTACTGGAGCAATGTAGAGAGCTTGCTCTTTCAGCGTCATGAGCCTCAGATAGGTTCTTGGGATGAGATGAAGGACAAGCTTAGGCGTAAGTACCTTCCTGCCACGTACCGTCAGCGACTTATTGATAGGTGGCAGAGTCTCACCCAAGGGGACCGATCCGTGTCAGACTACATCGCGGAGTTTGACGAGTACTTTTTACGATGTGGCGTTACGGAGGAGAGCACCATGCCTATATCGCGCTTCCGTTGTGGTTTGCGTCCCCACTACCAATATGAATTATTTCACCGTAATATTACCACCTTGGAAGACGCATACCAGGTTGCTCTAGAGTTGGAGCAGTTCGAGGCGGAGTTCACTCCCGTACAGCGCCCGGGGTTCACTTATCAGCGTGGGACCGACCCTCGTACCACGCCTACCTCCTATAGCTAGTTTTTGGTAGCCCGTCCCCCGGAACCCCCTCGGCAGGACCCCACTGCTCCTAGGCTCCGCACTTTCCCTCCGAGGGACCCTCCCCCTCACCCGCAGGCACCCATCCCTGCCACTCGGCCTTATCAGCCCGCCGTACCAGCTCGGCCTCTTCTTCCTACACCCCCAGTCCATCGAGAATACAAGGGTAAGGGGCCAATGATTGGTGGAACATCTCAGGGCAATAGGACACGAGCCCGTTGCTACACTTGTGGTGGAGTTGGCCACTTTGCCAGCAAGTGTCCCACCCGGGGAGCACTTGTTATTTCCGACACACCGGCCCGTGACCCCACGCCTAAGTTGGTGCCAGTCAGCTACGAGCCGGACCAAGAATTGGCCGAGGAATTCTTTGACGAGTTATTGGAGGGCGAGCAGGTTGACGTCCCTGGTACCTCGTATCAGGATGACGTACATTTGGGTGTAGTCAGGTGCATCCTTACCCAGCCTCAGGTGAGCGATGACTGGCGTCGCACCACCATATTCCACACATTTTGTAGGCTGGAAGGGAAAGTTGCAAGGTGATTATAGATAGCGGGAGTTGCATCAACGCTATCTCCACAGGCACCGTGAAGCGCCTTGGTTTGACGCCCGTGGATCACCCTCCACCTTACAGAGTTTCTTGGGTGGATTCCACTTCCATCCCGGTCGGACTGCGGTGTCTGGTGCCGCTGCAATTCCAGGCGTACCATGATGCGATCTGGTGTGATGTACTACCTATGGAGGTGGGTAGTATCATCCTTGGTCGGCCTTGGCTCTTTGACCGAGATGCCACCCTTCTTGGTCGGTCAAACACTTGCACCTTCGACCATGATGGCCATAGGATTACCCTCCACCCAGTCCAGCCGAAGGACCTATCTATTCGCGGACCAGTTGGCCCCAGCATTACAACCACTTCTGGTCAGGGGAGGGCCGGTCCACCCACTTTGTCCTCGGCACAGGCATCCACCTCTTCGACTACTCCTAACAGAGTGGACCCTCCACCCAGGAGGTTGATGATGATCAGTCCGAGAGAGATGGAGCAGGAGGTGACTGGGGGTAACCCCATTCTAGCTGTCGTCGTCAGGGGCGTTGAGGATGTTGCCCCTAGGTCCGAGGATGAGCATCCCCCGGAGATAGCTGCAATATTGCGGGAATTCTCCGATATATTTTCCGAAGACCTCTCGGGAGGCCTTCCACCCATGAGGGATATCCAGCATGAGATCGACCTCGTCCCGAGCTCATCCTTGCCCAACCTTCCCCACTATAGGATGAGTCCCACGGACCATGCCGAGCTACAGCGGCAGGTCGAGGAGTTGATGAGTCGGGGATCTCTTCGGGACAGCAAGAGCCCTTGCGCTGTTCCCGCATTATTGGCCCCGAAGAAGGATGGCACATGGGGGACGTGCTTTGATAGCCGTGCAATCAACAAGATCACGGTGAAGTATCGTTTTCCCATTCCCCGACTGGATGATCTACTTGATATGATGTCGGGAGCCACTATCTTCTCAAAGATAGACCTTCGCAGTGGCTATCACCATGTGCGGATCAGGCCTGGGGATGAATGGAAGACGGCATTCAAGACCAAGGATGGTCTTTATGAGTGGTTGGTTATGCCCTTTGGGCTTTCCAATGCCCCTAGCACCTTCATGCGGTTGATGACCCAGGTCTTACGCCCTATGATAGGGGTCTTCTTGGTCGTCTACTTCGACGACATTCTTATCTACAGCCGCACTAGGGAGGATCACTTAGACCATATTAGGCAGGTCTGCATTGTGTTGAGGTGTGAGACTTTATACGCCAACCCGAAGAAATGTGCTTTCATGTCTGATCATATCACTTTCCTCGGGTTTATTGTGTCGAGAGATGGAGTCTTCGCTGATCCGGAGAAGATTAGGGCCATCCAGGAGTGGCCCGAGCCCCGCACACTCCACGATATTCGAAGTTTCCATAGCTTAGCGACGTTCTACCGTCGTTTCATTCGTGGTTTCAGTTCTATCACTATCCCAATCACTGATTGCATAAAGAAGGGGGCATTTGTATGGACCAAAGCCGCGGCCACGGCATTCCAGGACATCAAGGAACGTATGACCCAGGCACATGTCTTTGCACTTCCTGATTTTTCTAAAGTGTTTGAGGTCACATGTGACACTTCTGGGGTAGGCATTGGTGGAGTGTTGAGTCAGGAGTCCCACCCCATCGCATTCTTTAGCGAGAAGCTTAACAATGCCAAACTGCGCTATTCCACTTATGATAAAGAATTTTATGCAGTCGTCTAGGCATTGAGGTATTGGAGGCATTATCTTTTACACCAGGAGTTTGTCCTCTTTTCTGATCATGAGGCCTTACGATTCCTCCATACCCAGAAAAAGTTGAACGCTCGTCACAATCGTTGGGTGGAATATCTCCAAGAGTACACCTTTGTGCTTAAACACAAGGCAGGGGCGGAGAACAAGGTGGCCGACGCACTGAGTCGTCGGGTGATGATGTTGACCACCATGAGCATGGAGGTGGTAGGGCTAGAGAGGCTGAAGGATGCTTATGTTGACTGTCCAGACTTTGGTCCGATCTATGCCGTCCTTCAGGATGGTCCCTCGCGCGATTATAGCGAGTTTGTGCTACAGGAGGGTCACCTATTCCGAGGTGACAAGTTGTGGATCCCACGGACTTCTATTCGTGACTTTCTTACGTGGGAGATGCACGCAGGAGGTCTTGCTGGCCACTTTGGCCGGAACAAGACCATAGAGGCGGTTGAGCATCGATTCTATTGGCCTAGCCTAAAGAGGGATGTTGCTCGTATTGTGGCCCAGTGTCGCACTTGTGCTATGGCCAAATAAAGGAAGCAAAGTACCGGCCTCTATACCCCCCTTCCCGTCCCGGATAGTCCATGGCAGGACATTGGCATGGACTTTGTGTTAGGATTGCCCAGCACCCTCCGAAAGTATGACTCGATCTTTGTGGTTGTCGACCGGTTCTCCAAGATGGCATTATTCATCCCATGCTCTAAAACCTCGGATGCCTCTAGAGTTGCCAGTCTATTTTTTTCACATTGTGTCTCCAGGTTTGGACTCCCACGCACTATAGTGTCCGATAGGGATGTGCGCTTCACTAGCTATTTCTGGAAGACCCTATGGCACATGATGGGCACCCAATTGAAATTCTCCACTGCATATCACCCCCAGACCGATGGTCAGACTGAGATTGTCAATAGGAGTTTGGGGGATCTTCTTAGGTGTCTTGTCCGATATCGAGTCAGGGATTGGGATTTAGTCTTACCCTTGGCCGAGTTCACCTATAACGATTCGGTCAATAGGTCTACAGGTATGAGCCCCTTTGAGATTGTCACTGGCCGTAGACCTAGGAGACCCATAGACCTAGTCCCATCTCCCATCCAGTCCCGTGTGTCTGAGTCAGCCGAGTCTTTTGCTAGCCATATTAGACAGTTGCATGAGCATATTCATCGTCACATTGAGTCCAGCAACGCACGATACAAAGAATTGGCTGACGCCCATAGGCACCACCGTGAGTTTCAGGAGGGCAATTCTATCATGATCAGGGTCAGACCTGAACGGTTTCCCTCAGGAGCCGTGAAGAAGTTGCATGCTCGCGGTGCCGGTCCCTTTCGGGTAGTGAGGCGAGTAGGATCGAACGTATATGTTGTGGACTTGCCAGAGGATTACGGGATCAGCTCGACTTTCAACGTCTCGGATCTTGTCGCTTATAGGGACCCAGCGGTGATACCCAGTGAGCCCTTTGAGCCGTCTCCACCCATTGTGAGTGACACCACCCTAGAGTGTCCACCTCCAGCCTTGTTACCTCAGGAGCGAGAGCAGATAGAATGTATACTAGATGAGCAGGTAACGACTACTCGAGGTGGAGTGTACCAGCGCTACTTGGTGCATTGGAGGGGACGGGCCGCGTCCGATGACACCTGGATCACCCGGGGAGAGCTACAGAGGATTGATCCAGATCTGCTGGATCGGTACCAGTGCGACCCATACCCTTACTCGACGGGGTCGAGTTTCTCCCACCCGGGGAGAATTGGTGAGGACACTAGAGCACGAGTACGGCCCGACTCAGCGAGCCGTCGGTACCGGACCCGCAGCACGACTCGGTCGACATCGACATCCTTGTGGCTGGACGACAGTATGGAGTCCCTACTTGAGTGTTGAAACTTTTCTATGTTTATTGTGAGTGTATTAGCATGTATTTGCTTATTGTGAGTGTATTAGTGTGTATTTTATATTTTAACTTCTAGTTGGGTCAAGATTGTAATATGGGCTACACTTTATGTAAGGGGTCCAATTTCTAAATTGGGCCTCAAGACCATTAGGAGCCCAATGTGGGTTTCTAGAAGACTTGGACTATTGGACCAAGGAGAGAAAGGTAGAGGATGCCCCCTCCTTGCCCCTCATGCTTATCTCCCACCTACCCTTGATCAATGTTAGTGGGTGTCCTTTGGAGTTAGTGGATGTCCTTTGATGTTAGTGGATGTCCTTGGATCTAGATCTAGGATTTTCATATTTATAGTCTCTTGTTGTATTTTGTGTGGAACTAATGAGAAAATTGAAGAGAATATTGATTGGTGTGCACTCCCCTCTCCCTCTTGAGTGTTCTTGGTGTTCTTCCTCCTCCCACCCCTAACTCTCTCTAGATCTGATCCCAAATCTTCTATCTCCCTCATATTTCTTCTACTTCTCTTCTTCTTCTATCTTCTGTGAACGTTCACCGCCGCCGTCGCCACCATTCGTGCCGCCATACAGTCTCCACGAGCCGGTCTTCATCCTGCTGCCCCAAACTCGGAGTTTCAGGACAGCAGCTCGGTGAAGGAACTGGTACGAGAGATCCGACCGTTGGATCGTCGAGAAACTTTTAGGGTAGGCTCCCCCCATCAGAGGACATTTTCAGTTCAATTGTTAGGTCGATCAGAGCCCGTTTGCCCCCTTTTTCATCCACCTGTTCATCTTCCCCAAAATCTGCCTGTGTGCAGGTCTGCCGGATAGATCTTAGTAGATGATTTTTCTCACCTATCAAATGTTGTCCAAATCTCACAAATGAGCTATGTGCGTCTCCGTAACCCTCCCCTCTACCCACCATAAAAATATCTGGTCCTAATTCGCCCATTTGATCCTTGGTCAAAGCCCTTGATCAGGGAGGTTAGGTTCAGTCCTGTCTGTTCTTTATTTCGGGACATTGTTCTCAGTCTGTTTGCAGTCACTCCCATTTTCAATCCAACCGTTGGACGAGTCTTTAGTTCCAATATGTTGTAGGATTTTAAGTCCTCTTTCCAACGGTACCTTTTGTGTCCAGATTCGACGTCGGAGTTGAGCGCACCAGCCGATCTCATCGGAGAGCGCAGATCTGGACAGAAACACAGCTGCGGGACAGCATTAGGAGATAATTCCCAAGAAATTACCCGCCTCCACTTCGGCGGCCGCCGCTCCCGGGGATCGACCCGGGACACTCCAGGAGCGTCCCTGTCAGTCACTGCAGCCCCGAGCCGCCCCGGACGCTGCCGTACCAGCAGCGGGTCGCACGTACCATTCTGTGGGCCCGAGTGAACGGAGTTGAACCGACCGACCGCGTCCGCCCGAGGGCCATCGACTACTGTCCGCCAACCCGAGATTGGTGCTCCCGGAGTTGTCGCTTAGTCTGTTACCTCCCTGCGTGGAGTGGGCCATTATTTCTTTGCTGTAATTAAATATTACCATTGTACCGGGAGTCACAGTCTTGGCCGGGACGTCTTCCCCACGCCCCGAGCGTGGAGGTACACCCGCCACCCCCTCGTAGACGTATTTTACTTTCCTAGTATACATTCTTATGCCGCTGCTAGAGAGCATGTTAGGATCCTAGCTCGTATCATTTAAATCACCGCTGCGAGATAGAGAGCGAGACCCGTCCCGCGACTCATTCCGAGTGCGAGAGTAAGCCGATCACCCGAGACTCAAAGCCAGTTACTCAACCGTGCAGATCGTCGCGCTTCCCTCGATGGGGACGACCGTGAGTTAGCACTTCTTGTGTGGGACATATCGTCTCTTCTGGAGCTCTTTAGGTGCCGCATTGTAACGTTGTTGCTGGTCGTGTCGTCCAACCAGTCGCGTCGTCTTATAGAGTCCAAGGTCGCAACCCGTCCGCGTCGAGTCTCGTAGTCGTCCTGCATCAAAAACCGTACCCCGAGTTACAAAATCAACGCAAACGTGAAAGCACGTAATGTGGCCTGAATTTTTATTTTTATTTATATTTTTGTGTGAAAGTTAAGTAGCCTGACAATTGGCATGCGATACTCGGATGTCTCTCAATCTCTATCATCCTTGCAAGATCAGGTGGGAATGATTAAAGCCATTTTTGAGAGTCCAAATTTAAATTTGGATCCTTAATTTACTGTTCAATCATTACATCTAACGGTGAGAACAGAATGTGACATACCATGTTCAACTCAAATCTACATTTAACTCTACCGTTACAAAAAATTGTGACGTGGAAAGGGAGGCCAAACACAAGTGTGAAACTATATATATATATATATATATATAATTTGTGATGTGGAAAGAGAGGCCAAACACGCAGATTTAGTTACATCCAAGAGACTATCCTACGACAGTCTTCCCATTTTCCTTTCATATAAAAAAAACATACATATATGCGTAATCTTTCAAATCACTCTCGAAAAAAAAAGTCCTGCTTCCGTACTAAGTAAGAAGCACGAAGTCTCTGTTCCACATGAAGAAGAAGAGATCTCAAGCGTGCATGAAGATCCAGGTTTCAAGCTTCTCCTAATTAACTCTTGGTCTCTAAAGAAGAAACACCTTTTCTTCCTCTTGTTTTTGCCCCCTTTCACGGTCTCCTTTATTGTCTCATGTCTCTATGAAAGATACAATCTCTCTTTTATTTGAATCGCAGAGACGAGTTGTGTATCTTATCCTCAATACAAGTAATATATAGCACCCGCGGGTAGTCCATTCACACCGGCCCAATGAGCCCATTATGAAAAATGCCTACCCCCCCTGTATCCCGAGGTCATACACGACAGAAGTCACTAATGGGGGGCTTCATCCTGAAACTTTCTCGATTATGGTGCAATTATGTATATATATATATATATATATATATATATATATATATATATATATATATATAAATATTTGGTAGGTATTTTTTTCTTAAATGAGAAGAGAAAAATCTAAGATCGAACCCGTTATCTCCCCCAAAGAGAAAAGATGGTGAGACCACCACGACGAGACGAGACGTGAACTCTCTCTCTCTCTCTCTCTCTCTACGAATATAGAGTCCTGTCTGATCAAGAATGAAAAAGATGCTATCAGAATTATTTGATATGCACCCACCATAAACCATTAGATGAGGTGATGACTAGTCTTCATCTCTTTTGGGAACTATCGATGAATGGCAAAAGGATAGAGAATGCTTATCAAGATATGGGAAATGCTTGGCTGGGACTTTGGACGAAAACTCATTCTTCACAGGAGATCATGATCCTCATTAGGACGAAAAGGGTTTTATATATATATATATATATATACTAATGGTTAGATGTGACAAATTTGCAATGGTGCTAGTCAGCTTGCGGGTAAACGATATCCAACTTTGTGTTTTTTTTTGTTTAAATTTTATGGAAGAGGATTCAGAATCATATCCCACTTAATTCGATGTGGGGACTGGGGAGGAGGGGACTCAACTTCTTCCCCCAGCCCCAGTGCTGGAACACGGTGCCCCTCGATCTCACGTAGAGGCACAAAAGGCTAGCCACCAATTATTAAATGAGAGGTGGACGTACGTGCTGTATTTGGCCGGACTGGATTTAATGTTATTAATCCATATTGGTGAATTAATTAGCTAGGGTCGACTACCAAACCCTAGAGCATTAAAAAGGAGGCAACCCAAACCCCTCCCCGGCCACCCCCCCCGTCACTATCACATGAATGAATGAAATGGTTTTGACGAGACTGTTGCAGTTCTTGGCCGTCCATGGTGCCCATTTGGGGGCAAACCCAACCCCACCGGGGAGAAGACGGGTGGACAGGCTTGCGGAAGGCTGTGCAAAGCTAGGGAAGAAAAAATTAATGATCTATCTATGGAGAAATAGGCTGCAGATCGACAGCGCGCGATGGAGATCGACACAGGTGCAGCTCCTCATCTCCCACCCAAAAAGGGTACTTCTCTTCCCCCAACCAAAAAAAGGGAAAGCTCACTCCTCTGGCATACGAGGATTTCCACTGTGCCGATGCCGTGTCCCCATGAGAATTCCTGCGCTCATAGTCATGACAGCACCGGGGCCACTCTGTCGAACCATGTTTCGCATACGCGAACGAGAGTGGTGCCCCGTCGCATCACGTCGGCCCCCCACGAGGCAATCGCCCCGCTGAAGCCTATACATACATAATTACATGTGCATGCACTTACTCCCTTCTCTTTTCAGATGATTTGAGAGGCCACGAACGGTGGTCGGGGGAGAGCACGAGAGGCTGAGAGAGCTCGTCCAGCGCCCCCGGCCCCCAGCTTGCGCATGCGGGCTGGCCGCAGGTTGTCGGCTCCTTTCGAGTGGGCATGCATGAGACCTGCAAATCATTCTTGACCTACAGCTTCGGGTGAAGGCAGTGTGATCAGTAGTAGTATGCTGCTTAATTAATTAGTGGTTGTGTGATAGCTAGGTAGGGGGCGCGCTGTTGTTAAATTTATATCTTTACTATGGAGAAGTACATAGAGAATTATGGAGAGTGTGTATGTCTTTGTCGTACAAATGTTTTGTCAAATATATTTTCCATATTCCCCCTCCGTCATGGTCTTGGAGAACAAGACATGTCATCTAGAATTCCCACCGAATGGGATCGTCTGTAATCAAAGCCCTTGCACCTTCCTGCTATCACTTCCTCTGATTGATCTAGTTGTACTTCAAGTAATTAATATGAGACTTAATGTATATACAAATCATCTTGATAGAAATTTGAAGATGTGATGCATGCGGAGTTGGACCAATCAAAGGAAGGGGATTGGGAATTTTAGACGATCTCAATTCATTCATTCCTATCCACTTTCCACTTTCCACTGCTCACCCTCTTTCTCTCTCTCACACACACATACATACACACACACACAGAGAGAGAGAGAGAGAGAGAGTCAGTCGCAGACTCATACTCATGCACATGCACAAACACATGTAGCTAGCTCCTTTCTTAAGAACAAATAAATTAGGGTGCAAGTATATAACCTGTCATAGAATAATACGAATAGAAAGCAAGTGTGTAAAATAAAGTAAGAATGTATAAAGAAGGCAAATGATCGAGTCGGACATGTGTGAATGTGAGAAAGCTACTGAATAGGGTGGAAGTGGATTAGACCCATTTAGCCGAATAATCTAATAGGGTGTATGGGAGAACTTTTTTATATAAACTCTTTTTACCTAAACATTTATGCTATGTCAAATTTTAATCAAAGTTTTTAAATTGATGGAAACAAGTAACTATTTATTTGACAAAAATATTATAATTTTTAAAATTTATGTAGAGGAATTTGATAGACCCCTACATAGGCCCTGTTCACCGCCTGCACCATGCATCCACTTCAACAAGAACACATGGCAACAGCCCCAGTCTGTCCTTGTTGTCCTACGCTCCCATGGCTACTCCCCTCACCCATACTTTTCCCACTCTTAGACCACCATCCACCAATTAGCCCAGCCCTGCCTGTAGCCCACAGCGCCGCCCCGCTACTCCTGCCGCCACAAGCCCAACTGCCACATGCGTTAGCTAGTGGTGTGAAGGGGAAGAAGAAGAGTAGGCAGGAGAAAGAGTTGTATGTCGGCAGTGGAGGTCAGTGATGGGCGAATGGCTGGGTTGTCTATGGGTGTCATGTTCGTGGTGGTGGAGGGGCGGTTCTTGGTGGTAATGGGGTGGTTGGGGCCAGCCGGGGAAAGGAAGGAGGAAGGTGGGGAAGAAGGGAGTAGCAGCGAGGTGGTGCAGAAGATAGTGCCGCACCTAGGCCATCATCACGGGGTGGCCGCAGGGTGACGTAGGGGAAACTGTGGTGGCCGTGGACGATGGCAGAGGAATGGTCGGGTTGGCGGTCCGCCTATAGGCAGACCAGCAAGCTCAGATGAAGTGCGGCCAAGAGAGGGAGGCTGATCCGATGGCAGTTGTTGTGGCTGGTGATGGTTAGGGAGGCCAATATGACAGGTAGCAGCCGTGGAGACAATGGGCAACACAGGTCCCGTGCTAGTGGTGGCGGCCTCGCTAAGTGACAGAGCAGAGGATGGGGAGGAGGGGTAGTGGAGGCGGGTGTCTGATGGTAGTGTGGCAGTTGGTCTTGTGGTGGCGGGATGATGGGAATCAACATCGAGCACTAACATTTTTATTTTGTATTTGTGTCCCTTTGTTTATATTTATACCCTTGGCTAATTGGGTTTGTAATTGTAAGGCATTATAAGTCAAAGGGTTAGTCATTAGAAATCTTTGGGTTTCTTTACAAAAAGGCCTTTGGGTTTCTATGTAAAATGTCAGTAGGTCCAACAGGGCCCCCACCCTCTTTCCCATTGGTCCACCTAAGATCTAGGGCCCATGTGGGGCTAGTTCAAAGTCCAAGATTGGACTTGGACCAAGGGAGGACAAGGTGGAAGAAAATTTAAACTTGGACCAAGCAAAGTTCAAGATGCTCCCCCCTTTAATATAGCTTATTCGTGATTTATTTTATTTAATTTGGTCATTTGACCACATGGGGGATTAATTATCTTATCCCTAGTTTATCCCTCCCTAAGGTCTTTTTTATATTTCTATATAACCCATGTAATTAGCTATTTTCATAGAATTAATGAAAGAAAAGATTGGAAATTGCTCCAAGCCCAAGGGCGCCCCTCCTCTCTCCCCTCTCTTGCAGCTGGATTGCTGTGTTTCTAGGGTGGATTCCTTAAAAAAATTGGTCGATTCCAACTGATCTCTCCTCCCCGGAGTGTGAAGCTCCGCCGTCGCCGCCATCGAGCCGCCATCGCACCGGCACCGCCTCGCCGTCGCAGATCTGTCCATTGCTGGATAGAAGCCTAGTGCTCAATTTTTAGCTCTCAATCAGGAGTTCAGATTATGCTGAAAATTGGAGGGTGAGTTCCCCACGTCCACCCCAGCCTCCACAAAAAATTTCACATTTTTCCTTCTTTGTTTACCTTCCTTTACCCTTTATTTCCCCGGATCTACAGGTTCTGTCTCTGTGCAGATCTATGATCCAGCAAGCTACCTCCTCACCCTTTTCACCCCCTTTCCGATTTCAGATTGAGCTGGAATTTAGACTGGGACTTCTGTCCACCAAAGCCTTCGTCCTTAATTTTTTTTGTGATTTTAAGAATTTTTTATCCCATCCAAAAAATCACTGCATTTTCTCAAAATTGGTTCTGTCCTGTGCAGTCAAGATCCGACCACCACCACCAAAAAATCTATTTCCCCAGTCAAACCACCTCCAAAAATTAAAAAAAGTATCCCCGTGTTCCTTACCTTCCCATATACCATCCACAAAAATTTTAGATCCAAACTCCACCGTTTGATCTTCGGTCAAATCGCGTTCTCAGGCAAATCCACTTTCTGCCCTGTCTGATCTGGTTCTATGAGCCAACCTGTTCTAAATTCAGCCTCAGCAAATACAGAGATAGGAAATTTCCTGTAATAATAGGTGGTTGAAGATCTCCAAGTTAGCTTCGCAACGGCGCCCGTTTCGCGTCGATCCAACGTCTGCGCTGATCGCAGTAGTTGTTTTCGCCGGATCGCGCAACCCTGAAACAACATAACAGGTCCGTGGACAGTAAGCTTCATCGTTCCCAGTCGGGTCGCCTCGCCTTCCACAAGGCGAACCACCGCGTCTCCTTCCTAAGCATCGTCCCTCCAGGAGTCCCCACCGCAGCGATACCACTCCCGGCCCTATCGGCCCTCCGACCAGGACGTGGGCCCCGCAATTGCCGGCGCTCATCACCACCGGAGCTGCCCAAATCGCTGCCCGTCAACCCGAACCCGTTACTCCCGGGTCCACGTGTAGCCCTTTACCTCCCTGCATAGAGTGGGCAGTAATCATCATTGCTATAATTTAATTATTTACTGTTCCGGGAGTACGGCGTTCGTTCGGGGTCGTCTTCCCACGCCCGGTAGCGTGGAGGTATCGTGTCCGCTCCTCTCTTCGCATTTTGCTTATTTCGTATATATTCTATTGCAGCTGCATGAGTGATAGGTTAATCTAGCACGATATTTTTATCACTGCTACGAGAGATAGCGAAACCCGTCCTGTGACCCGATCCGGACACGCAAGAGAGTTGACTACCTGACTCATTGCAGGTTTCTCAACCGCGCAGATCCACGTGTTTCCCTCGCTTAGGAACGTCCGTGAGCTACAGTCCCAGGTTCACTGTCCCATCTCGCATCAAATTGGTATCAGAGCTAAGTTCAGTCTAGGGTAGTCAGTTAGTCGGTCCAAGGTGTCGTATTGCATTCCTCTACCCGGTATATCAAAAGGTGTTCCCGGAACGATAGGTTATGCCTATTGGGAAGGTTGCACACTTGCGTGAGTTCGGTCTTCGGATCATACCTCCGCCACGTACCGGATACTGGTTGAGTCTAGGTTTATAGTTGAGTCTGCATTCCAACTTTGCATTATTGTTTTAGGGTCGTGTCTAGTCGGTTTGTCTAAGTCACCGAGTGTCGGCATGGCCATCCTATAGCTCCCCTGTGTCCCATGGGTCCCCAAAAGCCCACGTCATATGAATGGTGGCGACACACCGAAGGATGGGGAATCCAACACCACCACCTCCGCAGGCCCGAAGCCCCGGACTTATATGGCTCCAAAGTCCCGAGCGACTATCTAGAGTGGGAAGCCGCTATGGACAAATACTTTGAGTGTTACATTATGTCCGATGCCATGCAAGTCGACTTTGCCACAAGGTGACTTTTTTACGAAGCCGCTGAAACATGGAGGGACATAGAATACTTGAGGAAAATTAGGAGGCAATGGCCTATAGAGACTTGGCGTGAGATAAAGGGTGAGCTTAGAAGGGTCTACCTATCCGGCCCAGTCACCTCCAACCGACCCCACCCAATCACTTCCAACCAAGTGGGTCATAGTCGGAGGCAGAGAGCCCCGCATGTCGATGAGCCTAAACCCAAGACTAGGCCGAGAGACCATGAGCGAGTCCACCACGATGCCCCTACTCCAACCCCCACCGTTGCCGAACTCTTTAAAATCATGTCGGATCGGTTGGATAAGATGTGTACTCAAATTGACGGACTCCTGCTCGAGCCTCCCAACCCGGTGCCACCCCAAGCACCTCTTCCCCTTAGGGAGGACATTCCTTCCCCACCCATGAGAGCTCCATTGCCATCACCCTCACCTTCCGATCTTTATTCGGAACCACCTCATTTAGAGCCACACATGCTTCTATTAGGGAAGCTAACCATCGACAAGCCACTTTTTAGCTGGCTCAAACATGGCTTGGTCCCTAAAGCACCATGCTACCCGTCCATGGACCCCGCACTACACTTAGCGTCCGTCAACTTGTTCCATACCACATTCCGATCTAGCCACCATGTTGATACATTGGATGACCTTATTATGGGATTAGACTCGCAAATGACATTGACGTATATGTTGGCCCGAGGCTTCGACCAACCCCATAGTCGTAGCTTCACACATCCGGCCTTAGGGTCCATTACCTCCGTGTGCACCGTGGGTCATGTCACCACGGAGGTTCTCTTATTCCTCCCCTTGGCGGCCGAGTCTGACTTCATTCCCTTTATCTCAAGGGAGGAACCATACCTTCTACACATGATCGTTGTCCCACCGATCGCAATGCATGAAGGTGAATATTTATACCTTCAAGAATTTCTAAATTGGGATCGTGTCATGGGGGAACCCATATCGAGGGGTCACATATTCTTTGATTCCTTCGATGTCACGCCCCGACGCGAAAAATCGAGGGCGCGAGCAGTTACGAGACACTCGTGTTGATCAGAGCATGTACAAATTTAATTCTAAGACAAGAGATAAGAAGAAATTGATAATTTTATTCCATCAAAATAGAGGTTTACATCACTAATTTATAAGCCATAAAGGCATGATACAATCTTCCAAATTTCACAATTCTTGTAAGATTAACTATTGATCTACATAAACCTAGGTAAATCACTCTCTCACTCTTGTCCATTCCCTTGTTCATTTTCCCTTCCTGCAACAATTAACTAAAACGTAGGGTGAGCAAAAAGCTCAGTAAGATTTTATATCTCTAAAGCTAGGCAATCTTTAAGTATTTAACAATTTAAACAATTTGTGTCACGAAGTAGTTGATCATGAATTTCAAGTAGGAAATTTTGTATAAGGAAATTCCAAGTAATTTCAAGATAACAAAATAATTTCAAGATCATGATAGTAGGCAAGACGATGGTCATTTCCAGAAATATAGCAAGAACTTTCATGATGAGACGATGGGTACTATCATTAAGACAATTCAAGAACTTTCATGATGAACTTTTAAGCAATATCGAAGTAGAGCAATCACTTGAACTTTAACAATATAGAAGTAGAACAATCACTTCTACAAGGATATTTATGATGAACCTTTAAGCAATAACAATATAGAAGTAGAGCAATCACTTCTACCAACACTCAGCAGGATTGGCCAAAGCACTAAGGGGAGATCACGACGATATGACAGCCCCTCATGGAATATCACGATTTGGCTACACACTTAGGGGTTCTCACGACAGTATGATTGCCCCTAACTGTAAAAGACTCTGTATTGGTGAATGTCAGCACTTGATCATTATAATACAGGTTTATATTTGGACTTTACCTCACCCGTGGGATCAGATCAGAATCCCTTTATACACTAGCATTTAAATGTCATTTCATTGGGACCCATAGCCCCTGACATTTTTCTATATAATTCCACAATATGGCCAAAGAATTTCAAGAACAAGCTCATTTGTAAACAAGTACAGATCTGGCAAAAATTGTGATAATTGCACAGGATAGTAGAAAACTCATTTTAGGCATCATGTTTAACAACATTAAGTCGTAGAATTCAAGGATGACGGTAAACTAGGAAGGAAGTCAGGTAAATAGAATTATTTTAAATTTCATAGTCTAATCTGATGTGTATTTTTCATAATTAAGTGTTTTAGGTAGGAAGTATAATTTCTGAATTTTAAAATTTTGATTTTTTGGTATTTACTATTTATTCATCAATATACTAGTTATTTGATAAGAAAATAGAGCTTATATACTAAAAATAAGTTTTACTTGCTGAAAATAATTTTCATGTGTCACTTTACTACTGAGATGATAAGGTAGACTTTTCATGCTGGAATTAACTTTTTTATTATGCTAAAAAATTTTATTTAACATATTAATATGAATACTTAACATGCTAAATAATACTCGTACACTAACTTACTGATGAGGTGATAAACATAAGTTTACCATGCCATTTTCCTAAATTTTCTGATAACAAAATAATTTTTTCATGCTGAAAAATAATTTTTTTACATTTATTTGCTAATTATTTGTTGAGAAAATTGGTTTATCATGCTGAAAATAGTTTTTAAATAGCTTTAGCATGCTTAAATTAATTCTAACATACTAAGATAATTCTGGCATACTGTAACATATTGTAAATAATTTTATCTTACTGAAAGTAATTTTTAAAATGTTGAAAATAATTTTTATACATTTATTTACTAATTTCTTGATAGGAAAATATGCAACAATTAGTTTTAAATAAACTTATCACGCTGAAAAATAATTTCCTATCTCAATATGCAGGAGGTAAATTTATTAAATTAGAAATAATTTTTTTACATGCTGAAACTAATTTGTATACATTACTTTACTAATAACATGATAAAAATAGATTTTTACATGCTGTAAAATAGTTTTAAATAACTTTAATATGCTACAAAATAGACCTAACGAGATACAAACAATTCTAACATGTTGGAATTAATTTTATCATGCTGGCAGTATTTTTAACATGCTGTAAATATTTTTCATGCATTAATTTCCTACTTATTCGATAAGAAAATATGTTTAATCATGCTAAAAGTAATTTTCATAACTCAATTTCTGATAATATGACAGAAATAAATATTATCATGCTGAAAATAATTTTTGAAACATCAATTTACTTATAAACATATTTTTACATGCTTCAAATGAGCTTTATACCTAAATTTTCTAGTAATATAGACTTATCATGTTGTAAATAGTATTTAACACACTAAAAATACTTTTATTCTGTCAAAATAAATTTAACATGATGAATTTAATATTTAAGATGATGAAAGTAATTTTAACATGCTAATGTTTTACAATTAAGGTAGATTCCAAGTACTATAATCAGATTGTATGGTGGCTAAAGTTTAGTCCCATGTTAGAAGTTAGAAAAACTTCCATGGCTTTATATGTTGGAGAGCTCACCCTTAGGTCAGGACCCAAGGGGCATAGGATGTGGGCTCGAGTTGTGTGTAGATATAGTACAGAACTAGTAATATATTTATTTATTTATTTGTGTCGAGCCGAGCCGAGCTGAGGTTGGGTGGTTGGTTGGCGCTATTGCTATAGATATATATTTTCAAAATATTTATTTTGACCCCCGGTATTCCGGGTAAAAAAATTTCATTAACGCGCTAGCTTATGCTAGCGCGATATTGAAGATCGCGCTACCCTCATAAGCTAGCGCGATATTGAAGATCGCGCTACCCTCGAGTAGCGCGTTCTGGAATATATATTTTTTTTTTAAATTCTGTATTTTATGAACGCGCTAGGTTATGCTAGCGCGATCTTGAAGATCACACTACCCTAGGGTAGCGCGTTCTGGTAAATATATATATATATTTTGAAATTATACTTTTGACCCCCCTGAGGGCGGGAAAATATTTTAAAAAATGAACGCGCTATGTCTGGCTAGCGCGTTCAGAACGCGCTCCTGAGGTATAGCACGTTATGATTCTGACGAAAAATGGGAATATCCCTCTAATAAAATGACCATAACTTGCTCATTTCTTAACGAAATTTAGGAAAACATGTATCAATGGAAAGAGCACTGAAAAACGAACAAGATAGCATACTTTAATTGAGATTTAGCCTGAGAGATACCTACCTTTTGGCGGATCTAATGAGAGGTAAGAAAAATACCCAAATAATATGGAACCTCTTTGATTTCTCCCAAATCCTCCTTCAAATCTCCTTCAATCACCGTAGCAGCATAGTCTTGGTCTCCAGGGATGATTTGAGGGTCGAATGGAGTTCTATTTATAGCCAAAACTTGGCCAAATTTGTCAAGATTCCTTGCCTAACAATGCCAAACTTTCTAACTCCGAATGAGAAGAAAATTCCAACTTCTCCTCTTAATCTAGCCTCCATTTGGTGTGAAACCAATGTAAAAACGGCTGGTCCAATGTGGGCTGTTAGGTAAAGGTCGATTTTGGAGTCAATCTTCTAGAAATTAGATTATTATAATCCTTTTCAAAAGGCATTTAACTTGTGTTACGAATTTAAGGTTAAATATCTTTTAATAAATCCTTTAATCCATTAATCCAGCCCATTATGGATTATCCAATGGGCCAATTGTAATCCTAATCCATCATATGGACTTTTATTGGGCTTGCAATGATTTATCTAAGGGTTAAAACATTTAATTTCAATTTACCTTAAGTAAATTCAAGTAAATTCACTATTCTAGTTTAGAAAAATATAATTTAATTATTTCATGAAAAATTTAATTGTATAATTTGTTTGAAAAAAAATATTTTTGAATTTAAATTATCGGGTTTCTACATTCGACTCCTTCCCTTGTGAACCCCTGGACCCACCATATCTACGCCACTTCTACAGGGACGTTCACTATCACACCAATACCTCACCGGCCAGTCCGCCTACACTCCGCAAGGAGCCCGTTCATTGGGGTAGGGAAGACGGTGCATTCAACCCTCCTGGTCCACCCAAACCCCCCAAAGGGTCGTCCGTGCATGAGTGGTGCACTTTGGGATGTCTAGGATTCCATTCCATCAATATTAGGTTGCGTTTTGTGTATGCATGGCACACATTTGGATGTCCTGGTCCACCATTGCATATGTATGGGTCGGACTAACAGTAGGTTTGTCTAGGGTCATGTGTGAGTCCGTGTCTTTCTTTATATGTCCAGTTTGTCAACATTGTCGAGTGCATAGTGGGTCTGCATGTGTCGAGCATATTAGGAGTTGCATAGTCGTCTCATGTCCGCTCGCGTTGTCAGTCCCTTTCGAGTGTGAGGAAATGTAATGCCCCGAATTTTTTTCGGATCATTTTAGTGAGTCTCGGAGAGTATTTTGTGCTTTACACGTATTTTTCCCTGGTGCGCCTTCGGAACTCTGTGTAGGGCAAATTGTGGTGTTCTCCGACTCCGGGACTGTACCGGCGTGTTGTGCTCCTCCCTTAGGATCGCGGAGGTAATTTTTCGTAATTTTCTAAATTTTTAGAATTTTTAGGTTTTTCTATATATATTACCCTTTCTCTCTCCCCCTCTCATTCTCTCTTTCTCACTCTCTCTCATCTCTTTCTCTCCCCCTCTCCCCGGGCGGCCAACGGTGGCGGAGGAGGGCGAGGCGGCGATGGTGGGAGGCGAGAAACGGGGAACGGGTCGAGGATCGAGGGCCGGTGGCGCGGTGAAGCTCGACCGCGAGTTCGTGGAACGGCGAGGGTTTCACGGCGTTTTCTTCGTGGATCGGCATCCACGGCGCGTCGTTTCTTCGGTGGAGGTAGGGAGATGGACCCCCAGCTCGTGCATTTCCTTTCCTGCGAGTTTTACAGGCCGTGGTGAGCCGAGCGGGCGTATTTGAGGATTTTTGGGAAAAATTCATGTGTTAGGGCTCGTGAGTCGATCTACCGTTTCACTGCATTTTTGGTCGATCCGAGGCCGTAGATGCATGCTAGGGGCCATTTGGGGGCTTCTCCCTTGTTTTCCCCTTCTCCCGTGGAGGTATGGGGGCGTGGGACGATTTTTAGGTCGTTTCCCACCGTCCTGCTCTCTGGATGGTGTGACGGTCCTTCCAGTGACCGTCACAGGTTGTGACACCCCAGGGTGAGTGCATTACATGCCGTGACGCCCCAAGAGGGGTGCGTCACAGAGCTTTGTGGTGTCGGCAGGGCGTCGGTCGCTCTGGCGGTCTTACGATAAACCGCCAGAGGGTGTGACGCGCCTGGGTTCGACCGTTGCACCCGTGTTCGTGGTTTCTGACCGTTGGGGTCACGAGACTCTGACGCACCAAGGGTGAACCGTGAGAGCTCTGTGACGCCCTTGCTTGGGTGCGTCAGAGTTGACGTATCTCTTCTTCTAACGCGCCTAGGTAGGTCCGTTAGGGGTTGTGACGCCCCGAGGGGTGTGCGTCACAACTTATTTTGGTATGTCTTCTAACGCACCAGGCTTGCTCCGTTAGAGGCTGTGAAGCCCCAGGGTGGGTGCGCCACAGCCAGTGTTGCCCGTTTCGTGTAACGCTCCTGTGTTGGACCGTTACAGTGCTGTGACGGCCTAGCTTTGGACCGTTACAGCTGTGACGGCCCAAAGATGGACCGCCAGGCACTGTGTTGTGCCGAAGTGGTTCTTCGTGCTTGCCGCGATTGTTTCACGTTGTGTAGGTCCCTAGTCGACCCGACTGTGACCCAGTGGTGGACTTGCGGTCTCTTGGATGTCTCAGACACCCCGAAGGTTCTGTGTCCGTGTCTTGAGGGTGTCGGGAGGACCGTGTTACGTCGTTTAGCGTGCCCATGGGTTTGAGAGTCCGGGTGACTGCTCGTGTTTCGGGCTTTTATGTTACGCTTAATCGAGTCATCGTGTATCGGTGTGTGTGCGGTGGGGTCTCCCCCGCATGTCGCGAGTTTTCATGGAAGATGATTCCCGAGTGGGCCGTGTGTTTGGCCTTGGACTGCGAGTCCAGTTATCGGTGTGGCGGCTTGTGCGCTGCCCTGTGAATCGTGCTTCTGTGCTTTCCGCGTGGGCCATGTGTGTGGCCTTGGACTGCGAGTCCAGTTGCCTAACCTAGGGCTGGAGGGTTCCCACTTTTCCCTGAGAGTGGGATTCGGTTTGGCGGCCTGTGAGCTGCTTTGGGAACTGTACTTCTGTGTTTCTGTGTGGACTGTGAGTCCCGTTTCTCCTCCGACTGTGGTCACCGTACGACGGTGCTGGTACGTGGGATGGTCCCCGTACTTCGTCGGGTTCGGACGTGGTTTTCCGTTGACTTGAGAGTCTACTCTTTCAGTGACCCTCCACTAGTCGTAGCCTGCTTGCACGCGAGTGGACCCACCAGGGAGTGGTGGAGAGGCTACCCTGAGGATGGTTTTTAGACTATTTTCCGTCGGGCCCCTCGTCAGTAGCCAGAGTCCGGCTCCAGGGGAAAACCAGTTAGACGCCAGACCTAGGACGCATGGTCTGTGTGTGCACACGTGGTTGGGGGCAGTGGACACACGTTGACGAGTGTGACCCCAGCTAGTCACTTGCTTTGTTGTTACTTGTGCGGTGTCTGTGCCTCTGGTAGGCGCTACCACGTCAGGTAGTTCACCTGCGGTGCGGTGTAAGTCGTCAGGGGATGCTACCGACTGTGCTTCTTGTGGGAGGTACTCCTGTCGAGTCGGGAGTGGCAGACTGTCAGTCAGTCTCTGTGACTTCGACCTTCGGGTTTTTGGTCGTGTTGACCATTAAGTTCCGGGTGTTTCGCCGTGGTGCGTGTGTCGGTTCTCGTATCGTTTGACGGGTGCTAGTAGCTTTACCGAGGTTCCGTCTTGTTGTGCGGTACCCGCGACCAGGTGGTCAGGGTTGCACCTTGGATAGTGTGTCCAGGTTAGCCGTGTCTTGGGAGACAAGCCTCTACGGCGGAGTTGCCGTGGGTTTTTACTTCGGTAAGTGGTGCTAGTATGGTTCGATTCCCGACTGCGAGATCGGGACTTCTCTTTCTGATTGACCGGTATAGTAGGAGTAGTTGTAGTGCCGAGTTTTGACCGGCCACCGGGTTTACTGTTCCTGCTATTACTGTTGCTCTCGTAGTTACAGCTTACTGTGCCGCCGTTGTTCTCAGTTGGGGTTCCGCGGGATCCCTACTGGGCCAGTGACAGGAGGCTCACCCCTACTCTTCAGGTGCGGCGGTTCTTCCTCGTGGTTCGAGGATGCTGTTCAGAGGCTTTCAGTTGCCAGCTCGTCGAGTCAAGTGTTCACTTGGCTTGTGGTACGTTTTTACTACTTTAGACTATACTTTCTGTTGGACTGGACTCTATTGTAGTAGTTGTTTATTTATTTCTGTTAATAATTGAATTGTCCTGCTTTATTTCCTATTTCTTTGTGTCTCCACACTCCTTTTAGCCCTTCCGAGCCCTCCCAGCTCGTGGGCGGCGGTTCGAGTCTCAGATTGTCGGGTCTCTCCTGGTAATCGGATTCTCGGGTCGTTACAGCTGGTATCAGAGCGGTGGTTGTGGACGTACATAGGAATTCGAGATATTGCAGCGATCAGAGTCCATAAGGTCCAGTTTAGTCGGCAGCTGGCATGGGGTTTTGTGTTTATTTTCCGCCTTGTTTCTCGCTTGAGAGCTTGAGTGCACTGTACGGCGCTGAGAAGGTGGTTGTTGTTCGCGACTTTCGTGCTGGCGTGGGGTCTAAAGATCGAGGTTGAGAGCTTCTCCCTCCTCGGTGGTGATCCCGGTTGTACTGCGTTGGGCAGAGGTTGTTGGCAGGCGTGAGCTCGCAGTGCTGCGTTCGAGGTGCCTGCAGCGTGGTCAGGTGGCTGGTGTGGATTGCTTGTGGTTAAGTGGCCGTGAGTGTGCTCTGAGGGAGCTGCTGTTGATTTTGGCCACTCCAACTTGAGGCCTATCCAGCCCCTGAGGTGTTAAGGTCGTGGTTTGAGGTGTCGGAGCAGGTGCTCTGATCGAGAAGTGTGCTCAGGCAAGCGGAGGATCTTCTCGGTGAGCTATTGTCTCGTCGAGCCTGGTGTTCTTGTCGTGCTCTGTGGCATCAGAAATGACGTGTCGGTCCCGATTGTTCTTTCAGATTTCGAGGCAGGATTGGGCTGTGGTGTCCCAGTAAGTCTTGCTCCTGCGCTCTTGCGTGCGAATGTGTGGTGTTCGCCTTGGATTTGAGTTGAGATATGAAGGTTCCGCGGTGAGTTTCGGGACTCGAGGATGAGCGTTGACGGTCGTCGGTTATGGCTCGTGTTGCGGCTCTTGGCGTGGTGTGCTGCGATTCGAGGAATCGCAGCGGTGGTGCATCGGTAGATGCTGTGATTATGGTCCGACGTGACACTTGTTGAGTGTGTCGGAGGTGTTGACCTGATGGAAGCGATAGTTTTCTTGGTGCTGGATGGTGCTGTTTCTAACGTGCGCGAGATTCGAGATCAGGTCAAGCATGGAGTTCTTCCATTGGTCGGAGGCGTGATCAGTTTCTCCTTTGGTTGGAGAGATTATGTTTGCCTAAGGTTCGTCGTCTTGCATTGTGTGTTCGGATTGGTTGGCCTTCGTGTGCCATGAAGTCCGTGCGAGACGTGATCCGTGTTTTGGCAAGGTGGTTGCCTGTGAGAAGTTGTGCCCATTCCCTTGTCGTGTAAGGGTGTTGGCACTTTTTCGAAAGGACGAGTGCCGGTTGGGCGGTATTTCTGGGAATTTGTGGCTGTGCGCGCGGATCAAAGTGTGCAGCGGTAGCGTGGTGGGCCTATAACCCACTGGTTCAAGATCGTAGCGTTGGTTGCTACGGGTGGATTCCTGAGTTTGCGTTGGGCATTGGAGGATTGGTTCCTCTGTGTGAGACATGTTGTTGCCGTGCCGTTGCTCGAGGTATTATGGTTCTTGGCACTGGTAGGATGGAGTATTAGGGAATGTGCTGGCTAGTGCGCCGCATGAGTACCATGTTCCTGTGATGGAAGCCGTGTCAGGCGTCGGTGTTGGACCCGGATGGGGCTGTTGAGGATGTCGCCTGACGATGGTCGAGGACGTGTTGGTCAGAGTCGGTGGCTTGGTGCCCGACTTGTGTTCCCAGTCGTGTCCTCGGATGAGATCATCTTTGGAGAAGTGATCTCTGACAGATTATGGGTTCCTATTGGTAGCTGCGAGTGACTGGTAAGGCTAGTCTCGTAGTCGACCATGGTAAGATATGTTTTGCTTGGGGACCCATGTGCATTGGGCGTGGTGTCGGCGACCAGGTTGCTGTGATTTTGGATGGCACTTTTCTCCCCTTGGGATGTGTGCCATGCATTGTTCCGGTGGTGTCCCGTGGCTCTGCGGTAAGGGTGGAATCGGGATTGGCAGGTGTCCACTTGGATTAGTCGAGAGATGTGATGAGACAAGACGGAAGAGTGATGCCTGTGGGCGGAGGCCTTTTAGTGAGATTGGCGTCAGATTGGTGGTCCTTGATGGGACGTTGGTGTCACAATGGTTATCCCTGGTTTGGTGACCAGCATGGGATGGTTCCCCTGTAAGTCTGAGTCAAGTGAGGTGATGACTGAAGGCACCAGTATCTTCTCATTTGGTTTTATAGTGCTCCCCTGAGAGGGTTGATGGTTGAGTTGGCGCGATAATCAAGGTCGGATGTGACGTCCGAGGGGAGTGCAGCTTGAGATGTGGTAATTGTCTGTGTGTGAGTCAGCGGGTGGCCTACTGTGGGTTGGATCGTGCCTGTTTGGCCGATGGAGGTTTCCCGTTGACGAGCAGTTGGCGACCGACGTGTGGTCTTTCACAGACAGAAGATGCTGGTTGTCGGGGCTCGAGCGTGGCGAGAGCCATGTGCCAGCGAGGCCTCGGGTGACTGATTTTGAGGTGTGCCTTTCCGGACGTGATCTGGGCTTTGTCGAAGTTTATCCTCTAATAGAGTTGGCACAGTGATATGTCTGGCTTTCAGCTTGCCATGCGTGAGGCGATTCTTGGTGCTGAGCCGATGTTCTGGTTGCGGTCTGTTGAGATGACTATTTGAGCTGGTGGAGGCTCTGTATTGGTTGTTCCCTTGGGAGGGTGTGCGACCTGTCAACTGGTTGTGAAGCTGACGTGTAATTTGGCTGCAGACCATTGGATGGATCGGTAGTTGTTTCTCGTGTCGAGGACTGTGTCTCCTCGGTGAGCGAGATGGTGGCAGCGGTGCCATGATTGGTTCTCGCGTGTCTGAGTTGATGCCGGGAGGTGTGTAACGACTCGAGAATCTGATTACCGGGAAGGCCCGATAATCCGAGACTCGTACCGCCACCCACGAGTCCGAAGACTCGGAAGGGTTAGAAGGATGGTGTGAAAACTACACAAGTATCACAAGTAATTACAGAAATTAAATAGTGTATATAATTAAGCAGGAAATAAACAACATTTTAATTGATACATGGTCTACAAGACAATAATAAACTAACAACAGCAGTCCACAACTAGTATAGAGACAAGAAAGAAAAGTACAGCTACACGGGGCATACCCCGACTCTGACCTCTGGCACTAACGCTGGGCACCTGAACCACGCTGAGCCTCAGACGCGCTCCCCTGAAGCCGAGCCTCACCTGAAACACGGTAGAAACACGCAGGGAATGAGTCTCAGAACAAGACTCAGTAGGGATAACTCGAACCCTACCTCGCAAACGGGAAACCACTACGCTAGCGGCTAAGCGAGTACCTCGGAAAGGGAAGCCCTGCTATCTACGAAACACCAGTCTCACGGCACGAAAACTGACACACATGCCGCGGCGAAAATGACCCAAAACACCACGGCCAGCATGACAAAACCCGAAGGTCGAAGTCACAAGCCTGACAGTCTGTCACTCACGACTCGACAGGAGTACCTCCCACTAGAAGCACTGTCGGTGGCGTCCCCTGACGTCTTACACCGCACCGCTGGTGAACTGCCATGCGTGGTAGCTCCTACCAGAGGCACGGACACCGAACAAGAACCACAACGAGCGACTAGCTGGGGTCACGCCTGTCGGCGTGGGTCCAACCGCCCCCAACTATGTGTGCACACACAGACCATGCGTCCTAAATCTGGCCCTCTGACCGGTTTTCCCCCGTAGCCATACTCTGGCTAACGATGAGGGGCCCGACGGAAACCCGTCCAAAACCGTCCTCAGGATAGCCTCTCGACCACTCCCTAGTGGGACCACAAGGGTGTAAGCAGGCTACGACTAGTGGAGTGTAACTGAAGGAGTAGACTCTCAAGTCAACGGAAAACCTCGTCCGCATCCGACGTCGCCCGGGGACCACCCCACGTACCGGTACCGTCGCACGGTGACCACAGTCGGACAAGAAACGGGACTGCAAACCTCCTTATGTAGCCCAACGCTTGACGGTCTACCCTAGATGCGTCATAGGCTCTGACGATCTAGGATGGACCGTCACAGCAACCTGACGGCCCAATGCAGACGCGTCACACACTGGGTGGAAAACCACACGTAACGCACCTGCCCTGGTGCGTTACAGACTGTGACGCGTCTACCCTGGTGCGTCACAAGACAAACGAGGAATAGCTGTGACGCGTGCCACTTAGTGCGTCACAGCATGTAACGGTCCAACGCTGGAGCGTTACATGACCTGGGGTTCATCAACTCTGACGCACCCTCCCTGGGGCGTCACAAGACTATGACGTGCCAGTCCTCGTGCGTCACAGGCCTTGACCCCCCCCCCCCCCAACGGTCAAAAACCAACGGTCGTGCCAACGGTCGAGAGGCCTCTGACGGCCCAACCCAGACGCGTCACAGCAAACAGACCCCCAATTGACAACACAGGGCTGTAATGCACCTACCTAGGCGCATTACATGATGTGACGGTCACTGGAAGGACCGTCACACCCGCCCGAGGGTGAAACGACGGAAAAATGCCCAAAAATCCAACCACGCCCCCATGCCTCCACCGGAGAGGGGGAAATCAAAGGGAAAGACCCCTGGGGGCCCCTAGCATGATACTAGGCCACCAAAACGTGAAATCGCGGGCTAAATCCATAGATCAGGCGAACTCTCCCCAAATCATGGAAAATCCCAAACCCGCTCAAACACGCCCCTCTCGGCCTCCCCTCGGCCTACAAATCACGGGAACGAAAGGTGGGGAGCTAGGGAACGTCACCCTATCTCAATGGAGCAAAAGCTCCGCCGAATCGTTGCCGAAATCGTAAAGAACGCTTTGAAAAACTCTCGTCCCTTCACGGTTCCCACAAGCTTTACGCTGCCACGATCGCCTCGCCGTCGCTCACGCCGTCGCCTCACGCCGTCTGCAGCCGGAGGGGACGCCGCCACAGTCGAACGGGAGAGAGAGAGGGGAAGGGGGCGGTGCCGGTGGGGAGAAAGGGAAGAAGAAGAAGAAGAAGAGGGTGGGGAAGGGAGAGAGAAAAAGAGAGGTATTTATAGAAAATCTAGAAATTCTAGAAAATACTAAAAAATAAAAAATTACATTTCTGGGATCCTCGGAACGCACCAATCGCAACGGTACCACTCGTGCCCAGGTGAACGACCCGGTTCACCCGCAGCGAGGTTCCGAATGAATTACCGAAACACACACCGAAAATCGAAAAACACACGCGAAAAAGTCGCGGAACGCTTCCGGGCCTCCGAAACAATTCCGGATCGCGTCGATCTGAACACGAAAAATGTCCGAAACGAAATTTCGGACACAACGGAGTCGAACACTCCGAGAAACCAGATCCGGGACCCACGAAGAAAGATCTGAAAGGTCCAGGATATTACAGCCCTCCCCCCTTAAGAAATTTTGTCCTCGAAATTGAGAACAACCCAAGGGGAAAAAGAGGAAGACTCACTCAAATAGGTAAGGGAACTGCTGACGCATCTCGTCCTCACGCTCCCAAGAAGTCTTACCACCAGAGTGTCGCTGTCACACAACCTTGACCAAGGGGATGACCCTGTTCCGCAGGCGCTGCTCTCGCATATCCACAACGTGGACGGGAAACTCTGGGAGGGAAAGATCTGGAGTCACCTCTGGCCAAACGGAATCCTCAAGCACATGAGAGTCATCGGACATATACTTCCGCAACATCGAGACGTGAAACACGTCATGCACCGACGCGAACTCAGGAGGTAACTGCAGCCGATAGGCTACCTCACCGATGCGCTCCACAATAAGGAAAGGACCAACATAGCGGGGACTCAGCTTCCCACGCCGTCCAAAACGCATCACCCCCTTCATCGGAGAAACTCTCAAAAACACACGATCGCCAACGGTAAACGTGAGAGGCTATCGCCTACGGTCAGCATAGCTCTTCTGCCGACACTAGGCCGCCAACATGTTCTGACGAACCAGGTGCACAACATCCACACACTGCTGCACCAACTTCGGTCTCGTCAAAACATGCTCACCAACCTCGAACCGATCGAGTGGAGTCCGACACGGACGCCCATACAACGCCTCATAAGGAGCCATGCCGATGCTCGAATGATAGCTGTTGTTGTAGGCAAACTCCACCAACAGCAGGTGGTGAATCCAACTCCCTTGCCACTCCAGGCAGCAGGATCTCAACATATCCTCTAAAGTATGAATGGTCCTCTCTGACTGACCATCTGACTGAGGATGATACGCCGAGCTAAAAGTCAACTCCGTGCCAAGAGCTCGCTGGAAACTCCTCCAGAATCCAGAAGTGAAGCGCGGATCCCGATCTGACACAATGGAGATTGGAATCCCATGCAACGGAACGATCCGCTCCACATAAAGACGAGCTAACTTGGGCACACTCCAGCTGACTTTGACCGGTAACAACCGAGTCACCTTCGTCAGCCTATCCACCAGCATCAAAATACTGTTCTGACCGCTCGGAGTCCTCGACAATCCCACCACGAAATCCGTGGTCACGTGGTCCCATTTCCACGCGGGAACATCCAAGGGCTGAAGAGTACCTCCCGGTCGCTGATGCTCCGCCTTCACCTGTTGACAGGTCAGGCACCTGGCCACAAACTCGGCCACATCTCTCTTCATGCCAGGCCACCAGAATTACCTCCGCAAGTTCCGATACATCTTCGTCGCACCCGGGTCTACGGTGTACCTGCTCCCACGAGCCTCGCGTAACACCGCACGACGAACCAGCTCCTCGGTTGGGACATACAGCCTGCCACGAAACCTCGCAGCACCGTCCTCGCCGAGTTCCACATCAGCCATAGCCAAGATCTGGGACAACTCAGGGTCCGTATGCTGAGCCTCTGTCACTTGACAGCGGATAGCGGGAGTGACAGTCAGACTCGCAAGCACAACTAACCCTGGCTCTTAGGGAATCTTGAGCCTGAAAGACACTTCGGGCACTTGCTCCCAGAGCCTCCACTTCCTCAACATCAAGGCATTGACCGTGACCTTTCGACTCAAAGCATCGGCGACGACATTCATCCAACCCGGTTGATAAGATAAGGTGAAGTCATAATCCTTCATGAACTCCATCCACGCCTCTGCCTGAGGTTAAGGTCCCTCTGCGTGAACACGTACCTCAAACTCTGATGGTCAGTGAATACCTCAAACTTCTCACCGTACAGATAATGCCTCTAGATCTTCAACGCGAAGATCACAGCCGCCAACTCCAGCTCATGGGTAGGGTAGTTCTCCTCGTGGGGCTTCAGCTGCCCAGATGCATAAGCCACCACTCTACCATGCTGCATCAACACAGCACCCGGTCCGACCCCGGAAGCGTCTGTACACACCACAAAACCTCCTGCTCCAGTAGGCAAAACCAACACCGGAGCCGAGGTGAGTAATCTCTTCAACTCCCTGAAACTCTGCTCACACTCCTCAGACCAGACGAAAGGCACATCTGTCCGTGTAAGTCTAGTCATCGGGGTCGCAACGCGAGAAAAATCCTAGATAAACCGACGATAAAAGCCCGCAAGCCCCAAGAAACTCCGGATCTCCGTCACATACCTTGGCCTCGGCCACTGCAACACTACCTTGACCTTGGCGGGGTCCACGGAAATGCCATCACAAGAAATCACGTGCCCTAAAAAGTGCACATCGCGAAGTCAAAACTCGCACTTACTGAGCTTCGCATACAACTGGTGATCTCGCAACGTCTGCAGCACCACACCCAAATGGTACGCGTGCTCCTCGACAGACCGCGAATAAACAAGGATATCGTCTACAAATATGACCATGAACTGGTCCAAGTAGGGACGAAACACCCTCTGCATCAAGTCCACGAAGGCTGCGGGGGCATTGGTGAGCCCAAACGGCATCACCAAAAACTCATAATGCCCATACCTCGAGCTGAACGCAGTCCTCTCCACATTGGACTCATGAATCCTCAGCTGATAGTAACCGGACCGCAAATCAATCCGCGAGAACACTCGCGCAGACTGAAGCTGGTCGAACAAGTACTCAATCCGCAGTAACGGATACTTGTTCTTAATGGTCACCTCATTCAGCTGCTGGTAGTCAATGCACAACCGCAAGCTACCGTCCTTCTTCTTCACGAACAACACAAGCGCACCCCAAGGGGAAAAACTAGGACGAATATATCCTTTGGCTAGCAGCTCCTGCAACTGCGCCCGCAACTCCCTCAATTCAGCGGGAGCCATACGGTAGGGAGCCTTCGCCAAAGGTCCCGTACCTGGCACAACTTCGATCACGAAATCGATCTCCCGCTGGGGAGGCAATCCAGGTAAGTCCTCCGAAAAAACATCAGGAAACTCCCATACCACCGGAATGTCTTCGACATCCGGACCCGGCTGATCTACCAAGACCACAGAAGTCAGAAAACCTTGACAACCCGCATCAAGCAAACGACGAGGTCGAATCGCAGAAACAAGGAAGCGAAAAGAGGAAGACCTGATACCTTGGAAATAGAAGGTGGGTCCACGAAGTCGCCGAAAATAAATCCTCTTCGAGCCGCAATCCACCAACGCATGATGTGCCTCGAGCCAATCCATGCCCAAAATCACATCAAAGTCCTGAAGCGACAACGCATAGAGCCTAGTCGGCAAACTCTGCCCTTCCACCCACACCGGAACCTCATCGAAACAATGCGGAGTGATCATAAAATCACCCGAGGGCAACTCCACTGCCAAATCGCAGGACAACTGGGTCACCGGCTCCTCGATACTCAGCGCAAAATCCTCCGAAATAAATGAATGAGACGCACCAGAATCAAACAGCACCCGAGCCGTACAACCTAAAATCTGAACGGTACCTTCCACGAGCTGCGACGCCACTGCCTCTGCCCGGGTCATATGTGTAATCTGGCCTCGAGCTCTCTGCCTGCCTCCCACACTCCCTGACCTAGGTAGCGGTGGATACTGTCCCTGCTGCTGTTGATGTGGCCTCTGCTACTGGGGAATCTGCTGCTGCTGAGGGAACTGCTGCTGCTGCCTCTGATGATAGTCACGCACCATATGCCCTGGCTGGTCACACTGGAAACAAACTATCGGCGTCGTGTACTGCCTGCCTGGATGGAACTCGCTACACCGTGGGCACGGTCCTCGCGATCCACCCACTGATCCCTGACGCTGAAACGGGACAGGTTGCTATACACTGCCCGATGAAGCCTGCTGCTCACGGCCTCCCTTCTTCTTCTTTCGGAAACTCTTTCCGAAGAACTTCTTGATCTTCGTGCCAAAAGACACCGATCTTGTCACTGACGCTGTCGGCGCCGACGCTCCTGAACCACCCGACGCATGTTGGCAGGAACCCTGCTGCTGGGTAGCCGACGGCTGGCTGCGACCTGACAAAGACTGCCCCTGGCTAGTCGGTCCCCGAGTCCTCTGCATATCCATTTCCAAGGAAGCCGTGACACGAGACGCTGTCTCCAGATCAGTGGCAACGTTCACGATCAAGTGGTGTCTCAACTCCTGCCTCAAGCCCTGAACGAACTGTGCGGTCTTCACCCTCTCATGCTCCATGATATGAGGTGCATACCGACCCAGCTCAACAAATCGGGCCCTGTACTGCAACACGGACATGTCGCCCTGGACCAGCTCCAGAAACTCACGCATTCACTGCGTAGCAATAAACTCTGGACAGTAGGTACGCTCGAAAGCACTGACAAAGTCGCTCCACGGAATCTGCTCAAGGGGGCGTGACTAAAAAGACGTCTTCCACTCGGAAGACCACCACGCTCGAGCCGTACCCTGCAACTGGCTGTAGGCCAACATCACCCTGTCCTCTGCAGTACATCGCGCGGAACTGAACACCCGCTCCATCTCGTCGAGCCAATATCGAGCCACATCAGGGTCTGGCTGACCGCCATAGTAAGGAGGATGAAACTGCAAGAAATCCCTCATTGCTCGGCCTGGCCCACCCCTGGTCGACGAGCCCTCACCAGCTTCTCCGCCGAACTGCTGCGACATAAGCTGGTACATGCCACGAAAGAAATCTTCGGCCCCCGGAAGCCTCGTAGTATCCACTGCCTGGGTGGCCGCAAGTGGCACTCTACTCTGCTCCTCCAGCTCCTGCTGAACCTCCTGCTGGATCTCCTGACCTCCAGCCGACTGCCCCTGCTGAGAGCGAGTGCTCCGCCTCGGCGCCATGCTCGCTCCTGAAGTAAAAGACAGAAAACACATGGAAACAGCAATGTCAAGAAAAATGCATGATGCCCAATGCCAGTGTCAACCGTACATCATTGATGTGGACTAGTGGACCACCATAATTACTTCTGATTCTCGTATAATCCCACAACCGCGCTCTGATACCAGCTGTAACGACCCGAGAATCTGATTATCGGGAAGGTCCGATATTCCGAGACTCGTACCGCCACCCACGAGTCCGAAGACTCGGAAGGGTTAGAAGGATGGTGTGGAAACTACACAAGTATCACAAGTAATTGCAGAAATTAAACAGTGTATATAATTAAGCAGGAAATAAACAACATTTTAATTGATACATGGTGCACAAGATAATAATAAACTAACAACAACAGTCCACAGCTAGTACAGAGATAAGAAAGAAAAGTACAGCTACACGGGGCATACCCCGGCTCTAACCTCTGGCACTAACGCTGGGCACCTGAACCACGCTGAGCCTCAGACGCGCTCCCCTGAAGCCGAGCCTCACCTGAAACACGGTGGAAACACGCAGGGAATGAGTCTCAGAACAAGACTAAGTAGGGATCACTCGAACCCTACCTCACAAACGGGAAACCACTACGCAAGCGGCTAAGCGAGTACCTCGGAAAGGGAATCCCTGCTATCTACGAAACACCAGTCTCATGGCACGAAAACCGACACACATGTCGCGGCGAAAATGACCCAAAACACCACGGCCAGCATGACAAAACCCGAAGGTCGAAGTCCCAAGCCTGACAGTCTGTCACTCACGACTCGACAGGAGTACCTCCCACTAGAAGCACAGTCGGTAGCATCCCCTGACGTCTTACACCGCACCGCAGGTGAACTGCCTAGCGTGGTAGCTCCTACCAGAGGCACGGACACCGAACAAGAACCACAACGAGCGACTAGCTGGGTCACGCCCGTCCGCGTGGGTCCAACTACCCCCAACTACGTGTGCACACACAGACCATGCGTCCTAGGTCTGGCCCTCTGACCGATTTTCCCCCGTAGCCGTACTCTGGCTAACGACGAGGGGCCCGACGGAAACCAGTCCAAAACCGTCCTCAGGGTAGGCTCTCCACCACTCCCTGGTGGGACCACACGCGTGTAAGCAGGCTACGACTAGTGGAGTGTCACTGAAGGAGTAGACTCTCAAGTCAACGGAAAACTTCGTCCGCATCTGACGTCGCACGGGGACCACCCCACGTACTGGTACTGTCGCACGGTGACCACAGTCGGACAAGAAACGGGACTGCAAACCTCCTTGTGCAGCCCAACGCCTGACGGTCTACCCTAGACGCGTCAGGCTCTGACGGTCTAGGCTGGACCGTCACAGCAACCTGACGGCCCAACGCAGACGCGACACACACTGGGTGGAAAACCACACGTAACGCACCTACCTTGGTGCGTTACAGACTGTGACGCGCCTACCCTGGTGCGTCACAAGACAAACGAGGAACAGCTGTGACGCGTGCCACTCGGTGCGTCACAGCATGTAACGGTCCAACGCTGGAGCGTTACATGACCTGGGGTTCGTCAACGCTGACGCACCCTCCCTGGGGCGTCACAAGGCTGTGACGCGCTAGTCCTAGTGCGTCACAGGCCTTGACCCCCCCTAACGGTCAAAAACCAACGGTCGTGCCAATGGTCGGGAAGCCTCTGACAGCCCAACCCAGGCATGTCACATGCCTATGGCGGTCTATCGAGGGGCCGTCACAGCCCACAGACCCCCAATTGACAACACAGGGCTGTAACGCACCTACCTAGGCACGTTACATGAAGTGACGGTCACTGGAAGGGCCGTCACACCCGCCCGAGGGTAAAACGATGGGAAAACGTCTAAAAATCCAACCACGCCCCCATGCTTCCACCGGAGAGGGGGAAATCAAAGGGGAAGACGCCTGGGGACCCCTAGCATGATACTAGGCCACCAAAACGTGAAATCGCGGGCTAAATTTATAGATCGGGTGAACTCTCCCCAAATCATGGAAAACCCCAAACCCGCTCAAACACGCCCCTCTCGGCCTCCCCTCGGCCTACAAATCACGGGAACGAAAGGCGAGGAGCTAGGGAACGTCACCCTACCTCAATGGAGCAAAAGCTCCGCCGAATCGTTGCCGAAATTGCAAAGAACACTTTGAAAAACCCTCGAAGGAATTACCGAAACACACACAGGAAATCGGAAAACACGCGGGGAAAAGCCGCGGAATGCTTCCGGGCCTCCGAAACAACTCCGGATCGCGCCGATCCGAACACGAAAAATATCCGAAATAAAATTTCGGACACAACGGAGCCGGACACTCTGAGAAACCAGATCCCGGACCCACGAAGAAAGATCCAAAAGGTCCGGGATATTACAAGGTGTCTTTTGGTGTGCCTGCCCTAGTGGCCGGTGTGTGCGGCATGCGGAGCGGGGTGTTGTTCGTGATTGTAGTCCGGCTGTGTGCCTCAGGAACGGTGTTTTCGTGAGAATCGAGATTTTTTGCGTTGGGGTTTTGACAGCGTTGTCAGTTGGTTAAGGTGTTATTCTCCTGTGGCTTGGTGCTAGTCCTGAATTTCGAGGATGAAATTCCTTAAAGGGGGGAGGGCTGTAATGCCCCGGATTTTTTTCGGATCATTTTAGTGGGTCTCGGAGTGTATTTTGTGCTTTACACGTGTTTTTCTCTGATGCGCCTTCGGAACTCTATGCAGGGCAAACAGTGGTGTTCTCCGACTCCGGGACTGTATCGGCACGTTGTGCTCCTCCCTTAGGATCGCGGAGGTAATTTTTCATAATCTTCTGAATTTCTAAAATTTTTGGGTTTTTCTATATATATTAACCCTTTCTCTCTCCCCCTATCATTCTCTCTTTCTCACTCTCTCTCACCTCTTTCTCTCCCCCTCTCCCCGGGCGGCCGACGGTGGCGGAGGAGGGCGAGGCGGCAATGGCGGGAGGCGAGGAACGGGGAACGGGTCGAGGATTGAGGGCCGGTGGTGCGGTGAAGCTCGGCCGCGAGTTCGTGGAACGGCGAGGGTTCACGGCGTTTTCTTCGTGGATCGGCATCCACGGCACGTCGTTTCTTCGGTGGAGCTAGGGAGATGGATCCCCAGCTCGTGCATTTCCTTTCCTGCGACTTTTGTAGGCTGTGGTGAGCCGAGCGGGCATATTTGGAGATTTTTGAGAAAAATCCATGTGTTAGGGCTCGTGAGCTGATCTACCGTTTCACTGCATTTTTGGCCTATCCGAGGCCGTAGATACATGCTAGGGGCCATTTGGGGGCTTCCCCCTTGTTTTCCCCCTCTCCCGTGGAGGTATGGGGGCGTGGGATGATTTTTGGGTCGTTTCCCACCGTCCCGCTCTCTGGACGGTGTGACGGTACTTCCAGTGACCGTCACAAGCTGTGACGCCCCAGGGTGGGTGCATTACATGCCGGGACGCCCCAAGAGGGGTGCGTCACAAAGGTTTGTGGTGTCGGCAGGGCGTCGGTCGCTCTGGCGATCTTACGATAAACCGCCAGAGGGTGTGACACGCCTGGGTTCGACCGTTGCACCCGTGTTCCTGGTTTCTGACCATTGGGGTCACGAGACTCTGACGCACCAGGGGTGGACCGTGAGAGCTCTGTGACGCCTTTGCTTGGGTGCGTCAGAGTTGACGTATCCCTTCTTCTAACGCGCCAAGGTAGGTCCGTTAGGGGTTATGACGCCCCGAGGGGTGTGCGTCACAACCTGTTTTAGTCTGTCTTCTAACGCACCAGGCTTGGTCCGTTAGAGGTTGTGACGCCCCAGGGTGGGTGCGCCACAGCCAATGTTACCTGTTTCGTGTAACGCTCCTGTGTTGGACCGTTACAGTGCTGTGGCGGCCTAGCTTTGGACCGTTACAGCTGTGACGGCCCAAAGATGGACCGCCAAGCACTGTGTTGTGCCGAAGTGGTTCTTCGTGCTTGCCGCGATTGTTTCACGTTGTGTAGGTCCCTAGTCGACCTGGTTGCGACCCAATGCTCAACTTGCGGTCTCTTGGATGTCCCAGACACCCTGAAGGTTATGTGTCCGTGTCTTGAGGGTGTCGGGAGGACCGTGTTACCTCGTTTAGCGTGTCCATGAGTTTGAGAGTCTGGGTGACTCCTCGTGTTCCGGGATTTTGTGTTACACTTAATCGAGTCGCCGTGTATCGGTGTGTGTGCGGTGGGGTCTGCCCCGCATGTCGTGAGCTTTTCTGGAAGATGATTCCCGAGTGGGCCGTGCATATGGCCTTGGTCTGCGAGTCCAGTTATGGGCGTGGCAGCTTGTGCGCTGCCCTGGGAATCGTGCTTCTGTGCTTTCCGCGTGGGTCATGTGTGTGGCCTTGGACTGCGAGTCCAGTTGCCCAACCTGGGGCTGGAGGGTTCCCGCTTTTCCCTGAGAGTGTGATTCGGTTTGGCGGCCTGTGAGCTGCCTTGGGAACCGTACTTCTGCGTTTCTGTGTGGACTGTGAGTTTCGTTTCTCCTCCGACTGTGGTCACCGTGCGACGGTGCTGGTACGTGGGACGGTCCCCGTACTTCGTCGGGTTCGGACGTGATTTTCCGTTGACTCGAGAGTCTACTCCTTCAGTGACCCTCCACTAGTCGTAGCCTGCCTGCACGCGAGTGGACCCACCAGGGAGTGGTGGAGAGGCTACCCTGAGGACGGTTTTTACACTGGTTTCCGTCGGGCCCCTCGTCGGTAGCCAGAGTTCGGCTCCAGGGG
Source organism: Amorphophallus konjac (assembly GCA_022559845.1). Taxonomy (NCBI): domain Eukaryota; kingdom Viridiplantae; phylum Streptophyta; class Magnoliopsida; order Alismatales; family Araceae; genus Amorphophallus; species Amorphophallus konjac. The sequence goes on from CM040128.1 coordinate 26,001,345, forward strand.
AAAATCAGTTAGAGGCCAGACTTAGGACGCATGGTCTGTGTGTGCACACGTGGTTGGGGGCAGTGGACACACGTTGACGAGCGTGACTCCAGCTAGTCACTTGCTTTGTGGTTACTTGTAAGGTGTCCATGCCTGTGGTAGGTGCTACCACGTCAGGCAGTTCACCTGCGGTGCGGTGTAAGTCGTCAGGGGACGCTACCGACTGTGCTTCTTGTGGGAGGTACTCCGGTCGAGTCGGGAGTGGCAGACTGTCAGTCAGTCTATGTGACTTTGACCTTCGTGTTTTTGGTCGTGTTGACCGTTGAGTTCCGGGTGTTTCGCCATGGCGCGTGTGTCGGTTCTCGTACCGTTTGACGGGTGCTAGTAGCTTTACCGAGGTTGCGTCTTGTTGTCCGGTACCCGCGACCAGGTGGTCAGGATTACACCTTGTACAGCGTGTCCAGGTTGACCGTGTCTTGGGAGACAGGCCTCTATGGCGGGGTTGCCGTGGGTTTTTACTTCGGTAAGTGGTGCTAGTATGGTCCGGTTCCCGACTGCGAGATCGGGACTTCCCTTTCTGATTGACCGGTACAGTAGGAGTAGTTGTAGTGCCGAGTTTTGACCGGCCACCAGGTTTACAGTTCCTGCTATTACTGTTGCTCTCATAGTTACAGCTTTTCGTGCCGCCGTTGTTCTCAGTTGGGGTTCCGCGAGATCCCTACTGGGCCAGTGACAGGATGCTCATCCCTACTTTTCAGGTGCGACGGTTCTTCCTCGTGGTTCGAGGATGCTGTTCAGAGGCTCTCAGTTGCCAGCTCGCCGGGCCGAATTTTCACTTGGCTTGTGGTACGTTTTTACTGCTTTAGACTGTACTTTCTATTGGACTGGACTCTGTTGTAGTAGTTGTTTATTTATTTCTGTTAATTGTTGAATTGTCCTGCTTTATTTCTTATTTCTTTGTGTCTCCACACTCCTTTTAGCCCTTCCGAGCCCTCCCGGCTCGTGGGCGGCGGTTCGAGTCTCGGATTGTCGGCTCTCTCCCGGTAATCGGATTCTCGGGTCGTTACAGGCAAGTCGGGTCTAATGCGTACGTTGTAAACTTGTCAGAATTTGGGATCGGCTCTACCATTCTATGTCTCGGATCTAGTCGCATAAAGGGATCCAGCGGTGATTCCTAGTGAGTCATTGAGTCGTCTCCTTCCTTTGAGAGTGACCCCACCCCGGAGTGTCCACCACTAGCCTCATTCCCACAGCAGTATGTGCATATCGAATATATACGGGATGAGCAGGTGACGATCACTTGGAGTGGAGCGAACTCCGTGCTATCTGGTATGGTGACAGATCCGCCGGAGCCACACGAGCAGCCGCCTTACTCGACGTGGTCGAGTTCTTCCCACCCGGGGAGAATTGATGGGAATCAACACCTAGCACTAACATTTTTATTTTACATTTGTGTCCCTTTGTTTGCATTTATACCCTTGGCTAATTGAGTTTGTAATTGTAAGGCACTATAAGTCAAAGGGTTACTCATTAGAAATCTTTGGGTTTCTTTACAAAAAGGCCTTTGGATTTCTATGTAAAATGTCGGTAGATCTAGCAGGGCCCCCACCCTCTTTCCCATTGGTCCACCTAGGATTTAGGGCCCATGTAGGGCTAGTTCAAAGTCTAAGATTGGACTTGGACCAAGGGGGGACAAGGTGCAAGAAAATTCAAATTTGGACCAAGCAAAGTCTAAGATGCTCCCCCCTTTAAGATTGTTTATTCATGTTGTATTTTATTTAATTTGGTCATTTGACCACATGGGGGATTAATTATCCTATCCCTAGTTTATCCCTCCCTAACCCCAGATCTGAGGGTAGGTTTGGTCTTTTTTACATTTCTATATAACCCATGTAATTAGCTATTTTCATAGAATTAATGAAAGAAAAGATTGGAAATTGCTCCAAGCCCAAGGGCGCCCCTCCTCTATCCCCTCTCTTGCAGCTGGATTGCTGTGTTTCTAGGGTGGATTCCCTACAAAACTTGGTGGATTCCAAGTGATCTCTCCTGTCCGGATTGTGAAGCTCCGCCGTCGCCGCCATCAAGCCGCCATCGCACCGCCACCGCCTCGACGTCGCAGATCTATCCATTGCTGGACAGAAGCCTAGTACTCGATTTTTAGCTCTCAATCAGGAGCTCAGATTGTGCTGAAAATTGGAGGGTGAGTTCCCCACGTCCACCCCAGCCTCTACAAAAAATTTCACATTCTTCTTCCTTTGTTTACCTTCCTTTACCCTTTATTTCCCCGGATCTACAGGTTCTGTCTCTGTGCAGATCTGTGATCCAGCAAGCTACCTCCTCACCCTTTCACCCCCTTTCTGATTTCAGATTGAGCTGAAATTTGAACTGGGAGTTCTGTCCACCAAAGCCTTCGTCCCCAATTTTTTTTTGTGATTTTAGGAAGTTTCTATCCCATCCAAAAAATCACTGCATTTTTCCTAAATTTGTTCTGTCATGTGTAGTCCAGATCCGACCACCTCCACCAAAAAAAATCATTTCCCCAATCAAACCACCTCCAAAAATTATAAAAAAAGTATTCCCCTATTATTTACCTTCCCATCTACCATCCATAAAAATTTCAGATCCAAACTCTACCGTTTGATCTTTGGTCAAACCGCGTTCTTAGGCAAATCCACTTTCTGCCCTATCTGATCTGGTTCAATGAGCCAGCATGTTCTAAATCCAGCCTCGGCAAATACAGAGACAGGAAAATTCTTGTAATAACAGGTGGTTGAATATCTCCGAGTTAGCTTCGCAACGGCGCCAATTTCGTGTCGATCCGACGTCTGTCTTGATCGCAGCAGTTGTTTTCGCCGGATCGCGTAACCCTGAAACAACATAACAGGTCTGTAGACAGCAAGCTTCATCGTTCCCAGTCGAGCTGCCTCGCCTTCCACTAGGCGAACCACCGCGTCTCCTTCCTAAGGATCGTCCCTCCAAGTGTCCCCGCCGCAGCGGTACCACTCCCGGCCCGATCGGCCCTCCGACCAGGACGTGGGCCCCACAATTACCGGCGCTCGTCACCACCGGAGCTGCCCAAATCGGTACCCGTCAACCCGAACCCGTTACTCCCAGGTCCACGTGTAGCCCTTTACCTCCCTGCGTGGAATGGGCAGTAATATTCATTGCTGTAATTTAATTATTTACTGTTCCGGGAGTACGAAGTTCTGCCGGGGTCATCTTCCCATGCCCGGTAGCGTGGAGGTATCTTGCCCGCTCCTCTCTTCGCATTTTGCTTATTTCGTATGTATTCTATTGTTGCTGCATGAGTGATAGGTTAATCTAGCTCGATATTTTTATCACAGCTGTGAGAGAGAGCGAAACCCATCCTGTTACCCTATCCGGGCACGCAAGAGAGTTGACTACCCGACTCATTGCAGGTTTCTCAACCGCACAGATCCACGAGTTTCCCTCGCTTAGGGACGTTCGTGAGCTAGAGTCCCAGGTTCGGTGTCCCGTCCTGCATCACGGGACCTGTGAGGTGGCCCCGTGGGTTGTAGGCGAGGCTGGGCTAATCGGCGAATGGTGGTTTGAGAGTGGGGAAGAAATGGGTAAGGGAAGTAGTGGGTGTGTGCGAAGGTGGAGGTCGCAAGAGTCGGAGGGTGGGTTGCGAGATCCTTCCTTTAAAAAAAATTGGTCAAGAATTATTTTTTATTTTGATGGAAACGTTTAAAGGGTGGGATTCCATCCTAAAAATTAGGCGAGAGCTTACCAAATGGGTCAAAGTGGATTTTTTATTCCTATTTTTTATTTTGAGAGAAAAAAAGCAAGCATCCTATAACGCTTATAAGGTCAAAAGAGGGTACTCTCTAAAAGTCCAATAGATATCCCCACTATATACGTTACTTTACTATGCGAAAAATCCGATTAATCATCTTGGGTGTCGACACCATTAGGCTACATGTTTAGGCCGCGTTTAGTAATGCTCATAGAGCAGATTCCAATCATTCAAATCCCCCGACAACATTTGAGCATTTCCAAACATCCTTCTCCTACCCTAGCTTGCGTGCAGGACCGATTGAGGGAGGAGAGGCTGTGGACACATGTGCACAAGGTGTCCTAGAAGTGGGAGAAGTTGGTCGAGATCCCCTTAGGGAGGAGGTGGGTGGATTCCAAAGGTCCAATTTCTCATTTTATCCTTCATTGTAACCCCATTCGATCCCTTCCCCTGTCGGGCCTCCGCCATAACCTGCCACCTCCACCTGTGGCTGACCCCCACTGTTGCTATCGCCATTGCGGTGGTCGTTGCTGGTGCTACTGTCATCGGGCCTCCACCATGGCTATCATCGAGCCTTTACCACCTCCACTTGTAGCTGCCCTCAACTACTACTGACTGGAAATAAAAGCTGTGCCACCTCCTCTGATAAGTGTTATATTTTACATCATATTTTACATCACATTCATCATTTTTGAGTATTAAATAAATAAAGTTGTGCAACATGAGTAGATAATTTCATTCTCACCATTAATTTAAGTCCGCATGTATTTTATCATCTTTTTGAGCCAGAATGACCATGTGGGAAATATTCAAGAATTTACACGATTATTTGAAATCCATTTTTAGATGAAATATGTTGATAATTTGAATTTTCTGAATTTTCAGGTTATAGCGACCGGATGGTCAGACGCCATTTTTGAAGATTTTTATGAAAAAAAGAATTAGCGACTGATCAAACGGGCGCCCATTTATTTTTAAAAGAGAAAAGAAAAAAAGAAAAAGGAGAATTAACGACTGCACAAATGGGTACTATTTTATTTGATGAAAATAGAAAAAAGAAGAAAAGTTAGAAAATAAGAGGAATAAGCGACCGTTGATGCAGACACGGTTTCTTTTAAGAAGAATATGCGATCGTGGGAGCGGGCGCTCATTCATTTATACGGAAAATTGATGAAAAATAGAAAAAGGAATTAGCGCCCATCCATACAGTCGTAATTCCTAGATTTATGAAAAAAGAAAAATGTCAAAAATAGAAAATAAAGATTGGGGGACCGCTTGACCAGACGATATTTTAATTTGCACCCACTTCCCCAGTCGCCATTTTCGCGAGAGTTTGAAACAAAACCGGCAGATCCCGATCATGGTTATCTTCCAATATTTAAGCTTATCTTCTCTTGTATGAGGTAAGGAGGACTCTAAACATGGCAAGCTACCTCCTTTGATCAATCCTCGATACTGAAAAGTCGGATTTGAAGTTAATCTCAAATTCACGATCGTGAGTTTCTTCTGCAGTGTATAAAAAAGCCACCGTGAGCGACCGAAGGGAGGAGTTAGCCAGTTGGCGTTTCTTCTAGCCTAATTTTCATACTTTTCTAGTCGTCCTTTCAATTTGTTTTCTTCTGCAATCTCCTTCTTTTTTAAGTGTTCTTCAAATCTCTCTTCTTCCTCTCCCTCCAATTCTTTCTCTTTTTTAACTTATTTGTTGTTTTTCAAAACACTATTCTTCCATTTCTACTGTTCATCCGCGCACCATCATCCTGTTCTTCCTCATTTTTCACCATCTTCCTGTCATCTTCTGTCTCTGCACTCTTCACCAATCTTCTTCGTCTTCCTGCGATCTAAAATTGTCTCTTCTTCCACTTTTTCTAAATCTCTCTAGTTTTAAAGTTATTTCTCTTCTAATCTCCCTCAATTTTTATTTTGTTTTACTATGCTTTTCTTTTCTCCACCGAAGCCCTCTCTTCATCTCCCCCTTTGTTCTCTGTTTTCAACTCACACACGCACACACAGATTTTCATGTTAAGTTTTTAGGGTTTTCTTCTTCCACCTATCTATCTCCCTCTTCCATATTTCTTCACACATCTTAAGGCGGATCTTCTTCCTCATGTCCTCTCGACGGTGTCTACTTTCAAAGCGGGGTGAACTTTCAAGACTTAGCAAGGCGAAGACGGCGGCGCTCTTCACCATCTTGGCTCTTCTTTTTCTAAATCTCTCTAGTTTTAAAGTAATTTCTCTTCTAATCTCCCTCAATTTTTATTTTGTTTTACTGTGCTTTTCTTTTCTCCACCGAAGCCCTCTCTTCATCTCCCCCTTTGTTCTCTGTTTTCAACTCACACACGCACACACATATTTTCATGTTAAGTTTTTAGGGTTTTCTTGTTCCACCTATCTATCTCCCTCTTCCATATTTCTTCACACATCCTAAGGCGGATCTTCTTCCTCTGGTCCTCTCGACGGTGTCTACTTCCAAAGCGGGGTGAACTTTCAAGACTCAGCAAGGCGAAGACGGCGGCGCTCTTCATCATCTTGGCTCTTCTTTCCCTTGTCCTTTCTCTTTTATTTGCAAGTTGTATTTCCATTTCTTATAGAGTTGTACTTGTCGCCTTTCATAGTAATAAAATTCAGATTTTGAGAAATTGTGTTCTTCTCTCTCCATCTTCCAAATTTGTCATGTTTTATTCTCTCATATTCTTTACTTAGTTTATTTTCATGCAATTTATTTTCATTAGTTTAATCTCACTCAAAATTTGGATCTTCTCAAATATAAGAATTTTTCATCTCATGCTTAATTGAAAATATTTCTTCTCCGTGAGATCAACTCGTTCTTACCACTTTACTCTAATTTTAATCTTTTTAAGTGAGTGAGTTTGGTTATTTTTAAATTATGGCACATCTTTTCAACGACGGATTTTGTGGCTATCAATTTTTGGCGTCATTGTCGGGGAAGAAATTATTTTTAATGGTTGAACTTTATTGTGTTTGATTATATATAGTTTTACTAATTTTTCTATTTTTATTTTGTAGGAAAAATAAAAAAATTAGAAAATTAGAAAATCCACAAAAATTTGGACCTGAAAATCTCAGGAAATAAACTGTCACAGAAAGCGTTGCTGAAAGCCTGAAATTGTAGTAGAAAATAGAAATTTAAAAAATCTAGAAAAATCAAGCGTCGCTAAAAGGTCAGTAAACGTAGGAAAAGGTCCTGATTTTTTTAATTTATGAAAAATTCTAAAAAATCTAAAAAAATCTTGAAAAATTCAAAAAAGATCAAAAATTCAGAAAACGTCAAAAACATGATTTTAGGTCTTAATTTGTAGCAATTTTGCATATGGTTTACTATTTTTAGTTGATAATTATCTTTTATCCACATATCTTTTTGAAAAAAAATTCTCTAAAAAATAAAAAATAAAAAAACAGAAAAATTATCATCATGTTATCATGCCTTCAGCTTAGTTGCATTAGTTTCATGCATTGTGTATGTTAATTGATTTCTCATTTACTAACATCATCATTTGAAAAGAAAAAAAAGAAAAAATTCTTTCTTTTCTCTCTTATTCTCACCTCTCAAGGGCAAGTTAGGTTCCTTACACCCTTCTTGGAATTAAAAAGACCCTCCATTGTGCACTCCATCTCTTTAGATTGGAATTCTATTTTTTAAGACCTCCATAAGTTCTCGCACCCGTAGATTCCCTCCGGACGCCGGACAGGTTGTACCACGAAGTATCCTGGAGTTAGATTACCCTTTGAAGGTCACAAAAAATAAAGAGAAGAATTTTGGAATGTATTACTATTTTGGAAGATCGGTGTCTAGGTTAGAGGTTAAGTGGCAAACGCTCAAGCGGATTTGTGGTTATTTAATTAGATCCCTACGAGAGTAGGTGGAGCCTCCCACAACTAGGGCTATCAATGGCCCTTGTTGGCCCGACCGGCCCGTGGGCTTGGCCCGACAATGGGCCGGGCTACCAACTGATTTTCAACCCGTGGGTTTTTTATAGGGCTTAAAAGCCCAAGTCCGATTGTAAAGCGGGCCGAACTCGGGCTTTTAGATGAGCCCGTCATATTGGCCCGGCCCGAATATATGATAACATAAATTATCTTCTAGGTGCAAAACCCGCCGCATCACCACCGGTGCCAAATCATCAATTATACAATAGCACCAGCCCACAGCTGCAAGATCCTTCTTCTTACAGAAGATTAATTGGTCGGTTATTATATCTAACCGTCACAAGGCCGGACATCACCTATTCAGTACATCTTCTGAGTCGATTTATGTCTGACCCAACTAAGGACCACTGGCAAGCTGCTTTGAGGATTGTTCGCTTCATTAAACAAGACCCAGGATCAGGAATTTTTTTGTCCTCAACAAGCCCCCTGCAACTTCGAGTTTATGCTGACGTAGATTGGGCATCTTGGCCCATTAGTCGTCGATCAGTTACTGGTTACATGGCTTTTCTCGGCTCCAGTTATCGCAACTGCAACATGTGAAATTCAATGGTTGCAATCGTGATCTCCACATTAATGTTAAACCAGCATTACTCTTCTGTGAAAACCAAGCAGCTCCTCACATCGCCGCCAACCCGTTTTTTCATGAACGTACGAAACACATCAAAGTTGACTGTCACCCATGCAGCGTCTTCCAAGCAGCTGGCAGATATTCTCACAAAGCCCCTCGGTTTGGATCAATTCTCTGTCCTTAGGTCCAAGCTGGTTCGCTCGCCTCACTCACCAGGTTGAGGGGGAGTATTATCCTGGTAACAAATTATGTAACAACCTGTACATGTTACCCATGCACCCATTTGTACGAATATTCCTTCGAACCTTGCAGTGCATGTGCATTTCTGTTATGCGTGCACGCCCATGCAACCATCTACGCTATAATAAGAGGAGGCACCCCAAGGCGACCTCATCAAGGCTTCTCGTCACCCTTGTTAACTATGAGATCAAAAAGGCAGAGAGAAGTCCAAATAGGTCAGTACACCAAAGACCTAGCTTGGATAGAAGATGAAACAAGCACATAGAGTGGGCTAGATACCTCATGAAGTTGGAATGTGGGTGTAACTGGGGCTCATGCCACAGTACGTCTCAAGTCACGGAGCCATGCACGTCTAGCATGGTGGCTGCTCTTAACTACATACCCCATTCATAAACCGGACATCATGCCTCACATACAAGCATTAATATTGTGTCAAAGATTATAAAAGATAAAAGGATAGGATATAAGAATGTTACACAATCTTCACCACCCAAGAGTCATATTACTTTATTAGCTCCTTGATCTCTTATTATATATATATATATATGATTTTCTAATTGAAATAATACTCTGATGACGACGACGATGATGATATATATTTATATATATGATTTTCTCTCAAGGCAACATTCAGAGTACTTCTCACTTTTTTTGACATTCGCTCGATCTACTGGTCTTCATGTTCTTCCATTTGCATCAACGCCATCATCAAGTGTGTCCAATGGGCTATCTGCTGCCATTTTGTCTGTTAGTGGCTGGCGGATTGCTTCGGAAGCCACCTGATCCTATGGCCCCATGAAAGAAACAAGGGATAATGTATGTGAGGCAATCCATGTGCCACGTGAAGCCCGTAGCATGGATTCCCCCTCCCCTTCATGTTTCATGTAGTGTACATCCATGTCCATTGCAAAACATGATGAGTAATGATGTATGCATCGAATTTTGTGCACAAAATTAGCTCAAATTATAACATACTCTTTCACTTACTCAAAAAAGGATAAAATGATCGTTTTTACACAAAAGAGATTGTGTCGTACCTGTATGGTCTATTTTTTTGCTCGACGGTAGAGCGTAATAGTGAAATATTTGACTATATGAATGAAATATTTGATATAGAATTAAAATATTTTATTAGTGTAGCGGTCGAGAAATAGTTACCCACTTCTCGATCCACACCCTCGATAATTTGTTTGCACGAGATAAAGAGTTTTACCAGAGAGGGGCCTGCAACCACTGATGAAAGGTCAGAAGGAGCCCTAGAAATTACCCTAGGGGACAACCCTCTGATAGTTAAGTTAGACAACGGCGTCGGAGAGGGAGGAGAACATTCAAAAGAGGACGAGATAAGGTGACAGAGACCGAGAGAGCTCCAAGGAAGACTTTTACCTACCTCATGGCCGTTGGGGCAGGATCCTACTTATACCATCATTGAAGGAGTTGACCGTTAGGTTGCCGTGACTGGAGGAGACATGAGCCGCCCGTTCGCGTGCCTGACGAGATAGGGAGACATGGGCGGTGACCTACCATCTCTCGTCGGGGAGATATATAGCTTCATCATTAATGCTGCAGGGTCGTCGGTCATTAATGAAGCAAGGTTCGTCAGAGAGGGTCTGCGCCTACGTTGACAGAGAGAGTGGCGTGGGTGGCATCCTGATCTCGTCGTCGGACTGGAGCACCATTTGTCATCAATGCACAGTGATGCTCGCTCGACAGTCGTTGTTAAATATTGCCGTGCCACACAAATTTCAAATATTTATAACCGCACTCACTCACTTATGCATTTGAAAACATGAGTATAATGGTAAGTACGGGTCGATCCCACGGGGAAGGAATTTGGTTATTTTTTCTTAGTTGGAAAATATTCTTGTGTTTTGAAAAATCAATTGTTCGGATTTTGGAGTGCGATTATGAAAACTTAAATTGGAAAACATAACAGAATTCAAGTGAAAACAGGGGTTGGAAGAAAATGCATAACTTCAAATATAGACAGAATGAGAAGAAGTGTAAAACATGAAAGTTGTAGAGAATTGAAAAAGGAAGAACTTTTATGAAGAACACAGAAACAGAAAATGAAAGGAAGATAAGGAAAAACTTGAAAAAATATGACCTATTGGTTCGGATGAACAGTAATTGACAGAAAACCAGCACATTGAAAACTTAATTCTAAAGCTCAAAAGAAGAGGAATTTGACAAAGTGCAAGAAGAATAAAACTTAGAGATACAAGAGAGGAACAATTCTTATAAAGAACTCAGAGTTATTTGAGGACTAGAAAGACTTCAAAATGAATGAATGGAAGAAGATATCACCACGGATGAACAGTAAATGCACAGGACAGCACTTAAGAAAATGGGTTTTAACTCTATGAATTTGGACGAATTTGAAGAAATGCTAAACAGAGAAGTTGAAGAAAATTTTAAAAGGAACAACTTTTATGAAGACAAGAATTTGAAATGAGGATCACAATAATGAGAAATAAGGCTATGAAAAGATTGAATTCTAAAATGAAACTTGTATTGCAATAAATTCAACTTACAAATTTGCCTTCAAAAGCTTGGAAAAACACAACTTCAACAATCAAAAATTTCAGAAATGTAAAGAACTAACTTACATTACAAGTGCCCATAGCTAGCTCTCTCCCTAACTCCATCTAGTTCTAACTCTAACAGCCAACCCCCTTCATTACAAGTGATACACCCTTTATATAGGGTTTACAATCTCTTCTTGCTCATATAAAACACTCAAGTGCACCTAATTTTTGACCCAACTTGGTAGGCTGGAATGTGCTGAACCTTTTGTCATTTTTCCTGATTTTTTTCGGATTTTTTTGGAATTTTTATAGCCCATTTTCTTCTCTCTTTCTCTCTTATTCTCTCTGCCGGCGCGTTGCGCCGAACGGTTCGGCCGGTTAGGCAGCCAACCGTGGGCCCGCCGTGCGCCTGCCTTCTGGCCTCCGCCACGCGTCGCACGCGGTGCACGCGCCCGCGTGCGACGCGTGCGACGCGTGTGCCTCGCCGTCCCGCCGCGTGGACCCCGCTGCGCCCGCCTGCCTTCGCCACGACCGCCACGAACCCCCCCCCCCCCCCCGCCCCTTCGCGCTCCCGGCATCGTCGCCCGTGCCCAGGCGACGAAGGCGGGAAGTCGGGGCGGGGGGAGTTTGAATATATTTTTTTATTTTTTTTATTATATATATAATATATATATATATAGGATAGAAATAGTTAGAAAAATCTAAAAAAACATCAAATAATTTTATTTTATTTTATAATTTTTTTCTTATCTTTTTGAACAAGTTTCCGGGCTTTTGGCCCAGTTGAACATATATATGGTTATTCTTTTTTTTTCTTTTTCTTGGAGCTTTCCTCGAACTGCGTGCCTGCATAAATACATAAAAATCGTTATTAAAATTAGTTAATTTCAGAAAATTAAACATTTGATTCAAACTCAATAATAAGTGTGAGAAGTGTATATTTATTATTATTTAAGCTCATAAAAATGTGTATAATCATGAATTAAGATGTAAAAATACACACTTATCACACCCCCCAACTTACTCATTGCTAGTCCCTTAGCAATGCACATAATGAAAAATTTAGGACTAACAAGAGTTTAAAGATATTCAGGCCTCATTTCCAGTTCATCTTTCATAGAGTCAACTAAAGATCAGGAATCTGGAGTAATTATCACAGATTAGCCTTATGAACATGATCAAGAATTCTAATCAAAATTCAGTAGCACTTGTGCAAGTGGAATACTAAATTCACAGTAGAGACAATTGCATCCTCCAGTTGCTATTCCGAACAAATGCCTTTCAATTCTGCACTTCTTACTTAGAGCGTTCAATGCACACTAGCTTTTTGTCTGCCTTATTGATATGTCCCTTTTGGGATCACTATATATATATTTTGTTTCCTTTTCTTTTTTTTCTCTTTCCTTTTTTTTGTTTCTTTACACACATGATGCTGCACTACCCGTCACTGTTTTACGCGAACCTCAACACGTCTTAGGTGAAGTAGGTCCGGTGCCACAGATCAAAGTTCCCTTTTCCTTTTGACGCGAACCTCAACACGTCTTAGGTGAAGTAGGCCCGGTTACTCAGAATCGGAGCATTTTTCATGGTGTTTGTTTTTTTTTCTCATATTTTTGTATGGCAGAAAGCTTCTAAAAGATCTCTTTTTCAGAAAATGCAGAATATTAGACAGTCTGTTTAAAATAACAGAAGGCTTGTCCTTCTTGTTTCATTAGCGTGCATCGTGATTTTATTTTTTCGAAAGTGCATCTGAACTTTAAAGAGATTCTTTAAATCAGTTTTCCATGGCTAGAGTAAATAAATTATCCAGCATCCTTTTCCCAGTTGTTTCTATTCAGAATCAGTGTTCTATAAAATTTTGGGCGAAAATTTTGGGCGAAAGTTTGGGCGAAAAGTTTAGAGGTTGTATATATGAATGTAGAATGTGCAACATGATGTCATGTCCCCCCAACTTAAATGACATTGTCCTCAATGACATAAACAATAGAGAATAATAGAACAATGTAAACATGATAGCTTGTTAAAGAACGGGACAACCTGATGTGTACTTCGACAGCTTTGGCGTGTTGAGAGGCGGTATTTGGCTTTGAAAATCGGAGAAATAGAGTAAGCAATCAGCTCTCTCCCCCCAACTTATCATTTATTCAAACCTGTAAAATAAACACAAAACCATAATAAAAACTTGGGTTGCCTCTCCAGAAGCCATTTATTCTCACACGAAACTATGAAAGGTTTGGGTTGCCTCCCAAGAAGCGCTAAGTTTTATGTCGTCAGCCAGACACCAGGTAGATCATTAACCAACGCGTGGCATTCAGAATGAGCCACCACGTGATCTTGTCTTCCTTCAAATTCCAGCCCTTAATCCATTGGAAGACAAGAGTAATCATGTATGGATTAGGGCTAGAAATATGCGGGTTGCGCACTTTATTGAAATTTTTCCTTGTCCTATAGTCCCTCCTGACAAGCTTTGTAGGAGTATCTACCCAGGGGTCCCCTTGTACTATATCGTCCTTTCTGATGAGCTTTTCAGGTACGGCTTCCTTCATGATAACTTGTTCAGGCCCTGGTAGTTTAGGAATAAGATTGTTAGCCTGAGACACTTTCATGTCAGTAACAACCTCATGAGCTTTAAGAGCATTGATCAACTTGTCTGCCTGAGAGAAAGTCAAATCAAATGTAAATGTAGTTGGCACATCCCCCTCAGGTCCTAGAATCTCAAATTGGAGAGGCTCGACTGACAGGGGAATCAAAGTAGAAGGAAGCACTAACTCATCCACAGATTCAGACGTCATTGGAGAGGCTTTAGGGGTTAGATCAAATAGAAAAGTTTCAAATGAAACCCCTTCATCACACTCCTCACTCATCTGAGGATTTTTAACCGAATTGCCCACTAATGGAGTGGATAGAGGAAATGTAAATGATTCGAGTCCGACCCTTTCATCATAGGTTAGATCAAATGTGAATTCCTCTAAGACAGGCCCATTATCACACTCCTCACTCAACTGAGAATTATCACTCAAATTTTCCAGAAATGGGGTCGGTAGATGAAATGTAAATTTTTCTAATAAGGCCCCATCATCATGTTCTTCCAGAGAAGGAGGATACTCAGAATTTGGTTCCATTAAGTCAACAATTTTATTACTTACAACGTAATCCTCCTCTTGATTCATTTCCTCAATTGAGTTGTTTGGGCCATTATCCTTTACCGTAGGATTCTCAATCTCAAAACATTCAGAGAATGAGGTGATATGGTCATCATTATGAGCATCATTATCCGTCAATTCACCCCCTACTTCCTTTCCTTCTCCCCCCAACTTCTCACGATCATCATAATCCTCTTCATAAGAGGAATTGGATTCAGGCATCTGAGACTGCTCTTCCTTTAAGTCCTCCTCATAAGATTCTTCTATGATTCCCTCAAAATCAACAGTGATATGAGTGGTAGATTGGGGGATCATAAGTTGATCGTATGGATTTTTATCGTTATCACATCCATCAAATCCAAGAAGTTGGTCTTCAATACTTGTGGAGTTGCTAGACATTGGATCCACTTCCATGTCTATGATGTTTTTAGCAACCCTATTCACTTGGGCCTCAAAGTTTTGCAGTTGTTCCTGAAAGGCTTGTTGTTGCGTTTGGAAGAGCCGTGTCAATTGATCAAACATCTCCTCCTCATTCAAAGTGGGCTGAAAGTCAGATTGAGATGGATAGTAATTTGAAGGGCACTCAGTCTGAGAATGAGGTGGTGGAGAGTGTGTGGGTTGTCCTCCATAATATGGTTGATCATAAGAAGCATTTGGGTATGGAGCCCAATTTGAAAAATCTTGTTCTTGAGGACTTTGGGCTTGATCCTGATAAGACTCCCAAGAAGAATTATGTTGATCTCTCCAACCAAAATGAAAGTTGTTTGGACATGAGTCAAAATAAGGTGGGGAGAGCTTTGGAGACATTTGGGTTTGCCTAGCTTGGTCCATCCAAGAGATTGTTGGTTGATCAGCCCAGCTAGAGTTATGCGTATCGGAAGATGATTCATAATTGGGCTGAGAAAATCGTTGATCATATGGGGCTTGCTCCGGGATGAAAGGTAGATCATGGCCCCCAAACTGAGTGGTTGGAACATGGTCCTGGGTAAACGATGGAAACTGGGCCATCATAGGTAATGTGATCTCATTTTGGGCCGACCACGAATATGGACTGTCATAAGAGGTTGGGTTGTTTGGGGTGAGAAATGAGTGTGGATTTGGGCAACCACCTACATAAGGGATCGGGTTAGCCCACATGTGATCGTTGTCCTGGCAGCCAGGTGGTATGAAATGGTTTTGATCCATGGCTAGAAATTGATCAAATTTATGAGCCAATTGGTCAAACCTATCTAAGTTGTGTGCCCAATCCATAGATGAAAGTTATGATCTCACCATTTTTTTGTAGATTTTATTTTTTTTTTGATTGATTTTTTTTTAATATGCAAACACAAACAAAGTAACACACAATTATCTAATGACCTAGATGTGACTTAAACATATAAGTAGGGTTTCACAAAGTGATTAACGTGAAACTTAAGTTCACCCTCAGTATGTCCACCAGCCAGGTAAGGGGTGGGGAAGTGGGAGGTTCCCCCTACTTTCGTAGGGACCTTATTATACAAAACCACAATCCCGCTTAAGGCGTTTGCCATCCGACCGTCTTGCCTTAGACACCAGTTTTCATAAGAGGATAAACCTAAATATCACAGGAATCACAGTGTGATCCTAGGGCCAACGTCTACTGACTTTTATTAAGGCCTAGGTAATGTAGAGATGCAAAAGAAATTGTGGTTTTCGGGCTAAGGGAGGGTGATGAAATCCCCACCTTATCTTATTAGGGGTGTTGCCCTTAAAGTATTTTGAAATGAAAATGCACACCACAATTTCAAACAAGGGGTTCTTTATGCAAAATGAATGCCAGACTGGGATCAGTAGAACGTACCTTGACCCTCGCGATCTTCAAAATACAATGCAGAAATTAAACAAAGATAAATTCTAAGCTAAATGATGCATGACCTAGAGCATGAAAGTGTAGTTTCTACTCTTGCAATGAGGTCTTTTATTTGGTACAAATGAAGATTTTTTTTTTTTTTGTTTTTAGTTAATGAACCTAACTAACCAGCATGAAAATTTTTCTTTTGTTTTGATTGTTTTTTATTTTTATAGAGTTTTCAAGAAATTTTTAGATTTTTGTAAAAAAAATTTTAGAAAGTGGAAAGATAGAACCTGTTTCTTGATTTCAGCCCTTTAGCAATGCTTCCGAGCTATTTAACGACGTTTCATATCCTTGGAATTTCAGATTCGATCTTCCTCTTTCTTTGTTTTTCAAATTTTTTTTCGTTTTCCTGCACAAGTAAAAAGAGCAAAATTAATATTCACATATATACACCAAACACAAGAATATCCAACTATCATCATAATTCCATCCCCGACAACGGCGCCAAAAATTTGATGCTCGCTCGACAGTCGTTGTTAAATATTGCCGTGCCACACAAATTTCAAATATTTATAACCGCACTCACTCACTTATGGATTTGAAAACATGAGTATAATGGTAAGTACGGGTCGATCCCACGGGGAAGGAATTTGGTTATTTTTCCTTAGTTGGAAAATATTCTTGTGTTTTGAAAAATCAATTGTTCGGATTTTTGAGTGCGATTATGAAAACTTAAATTGGAAAACATAACAGAATTCAAGTGAAAATAGGGGTTGGAAGAAAATACATAACTTCAAATATAGATAGAATGAGAAGAAGTGTAAAACATGAAAGTTGTAGAGAATTAAAAAAAGGAAGAACTTTTATGAAGAACACAGAAACAGAAAATGAAAGGAAGATAAGGAAAAACTTAAAAAACTATGACATATTGGTTCGGATGAACAGTAATTGACAGAAAACTAACACCTTGAAAACTTAATTCTAAAGCTCAAAAGAAGAGGAATTTGACGAAGTGCAAGAAGAATAAAACTTAGAGATACAAGAGAGGAACAATTCTTATGAAGAACTCAGAGTTATTTGAGGACTAGAAAGACTTCAAAATGAATGAATGGAAGAAGATATCACCACAGATGAACAGTAAATGCACAGGACAGCACTTAAGAAAATGGGTTTTAACTCTATGAATTTGGACGAATTTGAAGAAATGCTAAACAGAGAAGTTGAAGAAAACTTAAAAAGGAACAACTTTTATGAAGATAAGAATTTGAAATGATGATCACAATAATGAGAAATAAGGCTATGAAAAGACTAAATTCTAAAATGAAACTTGTATTGCAATAAATTCAACTTACAAATTTGCCTTCAAAAGCTTGGAAAAACACAACTTCAACAATCAAAAACTTCAGAAATGTAAAGAACTAACTTACATTGCAAGTGCCCATAGCTAGCTCTCTCCCTAACTCCATCTAGTTCTAACTCTAACAACCAACCCCCTTCATTACAAGTGATACCCCCTTTATATAGGGTTTACAATCTCTTCTTGCTCATATAAAACACTCAAGTGCACCTAATTTTTGACCCAACTTGGTAGGCTGGAATGTGCTGAACCTTTTGTCATTTTTCCTGATTTTTTTCGGATTTTTTTGGAATTTTTATAGCCCATTTTCTTCTCTCTTTCTCTCTTATTCTCTCTGCCGGCGCGTTGCGCCGAACGGTTCGGCCGGTTAGGCAGCCAACCGTGGGCCCGCCGTGCGCCCGCCTTCTGGCCTCGGCCACGCGTCGCACGCGGCGCACGCGCCCGCGTGCGACGCCTGTGCCTTGCCGTCCCGCCGCGTGGACCCCGCTGCGCCCGCCTGCCTTCGCCACGACCGCCATGAACCCCCCCGCCCCTTCGCGCTCCCGGCATCGTCGCCCGTGCCCGGGCGACGAAGGCGGGAAGTCGGGGCGGGGGGAGTTTGAATATATTTTTTTATTTTTTTTATTATATATATAATATATATATATCTCTATATATATATATATATAGGATAGAAATAGTTAGAAAAATCTAAAAATATATCAAATAATTTTATTTTTTTTATAATTTTTTTCTTATCTTTTTGAACAAGTTTCCGGGCTTTTGGCCCAGTTGAACATATATATGGTTATTCTTTTTTTTTCTTTTTCTTGGAGCTTTTCTCGAACTACGTGCCTGCATAAATACATAAAAATCGTTATTAAAATTAGTTAATTTCAAAAAATTAAACATTTGATTCAAACTCAATAATAAGTGTGAGAAGTGTATATTTATTATTATTTAAGCTCATAAAAATGTGTATAATCATGAATTAAGATGTAAAAATACACACTTATCACACAGCAGCAGTCGTGTGCCATGGCCGCTGCCGGAGAAGGCACATGCGGGTACAGAGCCTGTACTGAGTCTGCGTCGAGACAGGTGATGTGCTGGTCCGTTCAAATAGCATGGTAGGCCTGGAGAGTTGGGCTCTTGTGATGGGTCAGAGGATATTGGACGCTTATACTGGGCTGGCGAGATAGACCCTCTTCAATTAGGTTTACTTCTTATAACAAAATGTTTCATTTCTGTAGTATTTTATCATTATAACAAATGTTTCGTTCTTATAACAAAATATTACATTCCTACAAAATATTTCATTAGTTCATTTCTGTAGTCAAATAAAATGTTTCATTCCTATAATAAAATGTTTCATTCTTGTAACAAAATATTTCAGTCTTATAAAATATTTTATTCTTATATATCAGATATGTTTCGTATTTAATACGTGAAAAAATGGACCGTACGGATCTGATGCGAAGCATCTTTTTCTACGCGTGAAAAGGTAGGTTGTAATTTAAATTGACTGTATATACCGAATTCGGAGCACAAAGTATTACTCTAACATGATATAGATGCAACCCACTGCGCAGAGAGGCATTTGATTATGCATCTACCATGATCGCATGACTTGCATTTTCTCTCTTTTTTTCAAAAAACCCTCTGGTGTCACCTTAAAGTATCTCTTACTTGAGCATATTCTTTGACCCATTTTTGGTTAAGATTTTAATTATTTTATTAAATCTTTTAAAAGTTAGATTGTCATATTAAAGAAAAGATGACCGGCCGGTGAAGTCCAACTTGACTAGCTATTTGTACTATTGTCAATTTCTACGTAATTTATAGTTATCGAGCCAACGAAAACCCCCATCTAGTTAGGGCATTTGTTATCTTTTGTTTACTTTATAATTTGTTTATTAATTAATTAGGTCAACTATAAAAACATGGAGTGGGAGAAGTGACGAGAACCATATAAGAGTGGAGAATTTCTATTTCACTATTCAAATCATTGTTTAAAATGGTGGAACCTCAATGTATTAAAATTTAAATCTCAAGATAAGTCATTAGAAAAATGGCCTGAGACCTACGACTCATGTTTTTTACTTGAGATTTAAGTCTTTTTTTGATTGAGGTGGTATATCTCGACGTATTCATCGCCTCGAGACATTTGCTTAAAATTTGTGTATCAGTTGAGAAGGTGATATAACGAGATACTGTAGGATAAATTTAAGACTTATGTTTCTTTTATCGTCCTTAAAACATAATTCAATATTTTTTTCTAGATAGATATTATTTTATTAAAAGGGAGGGAATAACTAGGTTCGAACCTAGAACCTCCCCCATATGGGAGAGGATGGAGAACCACCTACAATAGACAGGTGATTCATAATTTAATATTTTTAAAATAACGTGAATCTGTCGTTGAGTTGAGATAGTACTAACACAAAATATTTAATATTATTTTTAATTATTTTGATAATTTTAAAATTATTTTCTCAATTTATTGAGACTTGCGCTTCATTGAGTTACGCCTTATGAGATTTATAGAAAATATCTTACAACTACATAATAGGGCGTTTGGAAGCACTTTTTTCTTTAAAACTATTTCTCTCTTAAAATTTATACTATGTCTATTTTTTACTTAATTTTTAAAAGTGGTGTAAACGATTCACTACTTGTTTGGTAAAAATTATATAATTTTTAAAAATTATATATACATGTTTGGTAGATAATTTTTTTTTAAACTCAAGAAGCAATAGGAACATGACAGCTTGACCGGCCTTCCTCTTGGACGCGTTCGACCGAGTGACGCTGGAGACGGGAGGGAGGATCCCGGCGGGGACTGCCTGCGGAGGCTTCTCCTGCAGGGTGGGGGTGCGGTGCATGCAGTGGTGTGCCTGAGTTCATCCAGCCCGGCCGCGGCTTCACCCTCGACGGCTTGCGAGAGGTGGTGCTGGTGCAGGTTGTGTGACCCGGGGCTCAGGTTCTGGACTTGCAGTCGAGGGATGCCGGTAGAGAGGCCGACGACGAGGTGGTGGACGACGAGGCCTGGCTGTTCTGGCTGCCGCGCACCTACGCCGCCGCGGCGGTGGAGAAGGACGCCGACGTGGTGTCGGTTCCGGTGGCGGCGATGATGGAGGGCTCGGGTTCTGGCGACGCAGATGATGGGCATGCTGATGCGGCGGCCCCGTCCATCGACCTTGTTGTGGTGGTCCTTGGAGGGGGGCTTCTAGGCCACCACCGCTCTCGGCCCCGTTGGCGCCGGCATGTTGGAGATGCCCAGCCCCCCCATGGTGCTGGTGGGCGGAGGGGGCCGGCGGACGAAGTGGGAAGGGGGGAGGGAGGGACAGCGGGCGGAGGGTGCCGACGGAAGAAGTGGGAAGGGGGGAGGGAGGGACAGCGGGCGGAGGGTGCCGGCGGACGTAGGGGAAGGGGGAGGAGGGAGGCAACGTGCCAGATGATTTCAAAAAAAATAGGTCGATACTTATTTTTATTTCGAGAGAACTTTTTAAAGGGTAAAATTTCTTCCTAAAAATTAGGAGAGAGTTACCAAACACGTCTAAGTGAGCTCTTTGTTTCTATTTTTAAATTTGAGAGAAAAAAGAAGTAAAAAAGAGCAACCAAACATCTCATAAAACCTTTAAAATTATGATTCAAATTTTTCTCGGGAGTATACGTGGGAACGTAGAACGAAACCATTTTTGAAAACGAAAATATTGACAAAATGAGTGAATCTCACTATTAAAATATGTCCTAAAAGAAATGGGTTCGATTCCGAGTCCCCCTAACTGTAATTACTCTACTTTTTTACTTAGATAACTATTTTAAGTTTGAAGATCGCATCATCGTAGAAAATATTATATACTATTTTCATGTTACCTATCGTTTTGTTGGGAGCACGGGAATGTACGTAGGCCTTTACAAACATATAATTAAATTAAATCTTCTTTTGATATATACCTGATCAAAAATGCCCTAAAAATGATAAAAGTTAATGCCACCAAACCGTATATTAGCTCCTATTTGATTTATGCAACATGCAGTGTGATCATGTCCATATTTGTTAGAATAGTCTATTATTGAAAAGGGACAAAATCAAATTAAACTCATAATAATGGAACCCTTTCTGCACTTAAGTTCCCTATAGTGCTCTCTCTCTCTCTCTCTCTCTCTCTCTCTCTCTCTCTCTCTCTCTCTCTCTCTCTCTCTCTCTCTCTCTCTCTCTCATTTCCATCCGCCAAAGAATATAGCATAAAATATCATGTCCCCATATAGTGCTGCCATGTCAATGTCCCCATAGTGCAGAAATATCCTTTAAAAAAAAGAATAAGAATTCCATTCCTACTTTCTGGTCTCCATCCTTATCTCTATCTATCCATCCTCAATTCTTAAAAACAAAAACAGTCCATCCTAGCTCATTCCCTGCCTAAGTGGGGTTTCCAACTGTCACCAGTAATGGGCTTGGAACTCACGGCAGTATATATATATGACCGCCTCTTCGAGGGAGATGTAGGGATCAAATCCTTTCATCTCTAATTTGTCAGGAGGGGATTTCTTCCTCAGACTCGTGAGACTGAACACCTTCATGCATGCAGTTCCTCGCATGGGGCAGAGTCCGCAAGGTGATCGATCCTCCTCGCAATTAGATCCCATGAGTTCGGAATTGTCAGCCAGGTATATACATATGTGACCCTTTTTATGTCTGGCGCCGAAAAAATATGTTCTTAATTTTAAAAAAGCCAATAAATTTAAAATAAACTCTTTTTGATTAGAGAAAAATATGAATATCTGTCTATTGTATTATCTGATCAAAAAAATAATTCTCGTCATTTATAGTTTGAAATATCTGCTTCTTCACTACCTATATATTATCGATAGGGCTCAATCTGTCCATCGCCTCAGAAAATATTCCCAGAAAAAAAAGGGCAAACGTATATATTTGTGCCATCCAATCACAGATTCCTGACATTTTGGGTCTCTCTCTCTCTCTCTCTCTAACTCACATATGTTCTCATATACTCATGCGCGCGCGTGTGGGGATGTTGGGGTGGCACTGCCACCGTGGCAGGGCTTAAAACATGTTTGGATGTACTAAGTTACTGATTTTTCTCGGCAGATATCACTGTACTTTTAATCAACTTTCTGTCCAATTAGATGTCATGTCGGAGGAGTTTTGCACGTGACGTCTTTCCCACATATGATAATAATACTGTAAATTTTCACATTTGCATGGCCCTGACTAGGTACGTACTATAATTAACCAAAAAGCCCCGGCACATGCTTTTAATATTCCAATCTTATTATTCACACAAGTGCTGGTGCCCGTACGGACGCTATTAATAATAATGGACATTTTTAGCACGAATTAATATACTACGTACAACTTATCCCCCCCCGGCGCGCGCCAAAAAAGAAAAAAAAGGGGTAATGTCTTGGTTGCATGTCACTTCAATTCCATAATTAACACAATATCCTTTAGTACGTATTTCTAAAATTGCAAACTCTCCTCGACAGAGTAGACTAGCGCGCGTGCGCATAAGAATACCGGCAGAACAGCCTGGCCGTACGGTGGTGAGAGATGTTTGACTACAATTAGATGCTTTTATTTGAAAACGAAAAACAAAATTAAAGGATGCAGGAAGATGAGAGTTGCTTGCAGCCCATAATCTCGCTCGCCCGATCTCATATTTGATTTTGTCCGAACTAATTAGTATCTATGGCATTAGGGTCACTGACCGCTGCATATAGACCGAGAACTAATGAGGTGTTTGGTTACTCTTTTTATCTTTTTTTTCTCTCAATTTTAAAAAAGAGAGAAGGAGATCTTATAATCCTGTTTGACATGTCTCTCCTAAATTTTAGGGAGATGATCTACTCCCATATAAATCTTCTTAAAAAAATAATAACTCCTGACCAATTTTTTTTTGAAATCGCATTCTTGTCTCTTGTTCCCCCCATGCGTCC
Source organism: Amorphophallus konjac (assembly GCA_022559845.1). Taxonomy (NCBI): domain Eukaryota; kingdom Viridiplantae; phylum Streptophyta; class Magnoliopsida; order Alismatales; family Araceae; genus Amorphophallus; species Amorphophallus konjac. Next base: position 26,024,621 of record CM040128.1, read on the forward strand.
CCTCCCCTCTCCCCCACAGCCGGCGTCCCCTCCCCTGGCTCGTCCCTGCCCCCTCCCCCGGCCGTTCCCCCTCCCTCCCCTTCAGGCCCCCCCTCTCCCTCTCCCTCCCCCGCGACGACCCCCCCTCTTCCCTCTCCCCCCCCTCCCCCTGCGAGGCTCCCGTCTCCCTCCCCGGCGGATCCCCCCCCCAGCCCCCCTCTCCCTCCGCCGCGGCGATCCCCCCTCTCCCTCTCCCTCCCCCGCGGCTCCCCCCTCCCCCTCCTCCAGCGACTCCCCCCTCCCCCTGCGGCCCTCTCCGGCAGCTCCCCCCTCCTCCGGCGGCTCCCCCTCCCTCCCCGTCAGGCCCCCCCTCTCCCCCCTCCCCCTCCTCCGGCGGCTCCCCCCTCCCCCTGCGGCCCGCAGCCCCCTCCTCCGGCGGCAACCCCCTCCCCCTGCGGCTCCCCCTGCGGCCCCCTCCGGCGGCTCCCCCCTCCCCTCCCCCGCAGCCCCCTCCTCCGGCGGCTCCCGCAACCCCCCCTCCGGCGGCGGCCCCCCCTCCCCATGTGGTCTTTCGTAACCTCCCCTCCTCCGACGTCAAAATTGGGAGCTTTGCCAAACAACACAAGACTCTTTTTATTAATTTTAAAAATGAAGTAGAAAATTGACGTGTCATAATTTTTAAGATAGAAAAAAAATTATTTATAAAGTGTTCCCAAACACCCTATAAGACTTTTGTGAGATTTGTTTGTTTATAAAATATTATGTTTTTAATATATAACATACGACTTGTCGTGGTGATGGTCTCATCAACTCTCACTTTTGGAGAGGCCCCAACTTAAATCTTAGGTTCTCCTCTCTCCTTTAGAGAAAAAAAAACTTATGATTTTTATATAGATATATTTGATTGGAAGATTTCAAGGAACGAAAGTTTAGTCTGATCAGTTCATAAATATTCAACATTCAAGATTAATTTCTTCACTATATAAAAGAATCATATGGAAAGTATATACATAATTAAACAAACAGTCGTAAAGGTCTTGTATCTATTATACTTTCCGTGGTCACCGTTACAAAAGCAGCATCAGTAATTTGTAGCCAATGGAAGACAGCTAGCGCTCCTTCCACCAAACACGGCAGTGGATGTTTCTGGAGTTGGAAAAATCTCGGTTGGGAGTAGATTTATCGTTCGGGTCCAGATATTTACAAATTTTGTTCGGTGGTCTCAGTCAAATCGTTATACTTAATTAAGAGTCGTTGACTATATATGTTGAATGCACGTAGAAACATCTGGGCTAGATTGTGATTATGAGATGGATTAAAACCATATCTAGAGCTATTATCTTCCTCAAAGCTCAGCTAATTAACTAACCCATCGAGTTAATTGTGCACGGAATATTTGGGGAGTCCATATGGTATGGCATCCTCGTGGCAAACTCTGGGTACGTACACATGTGTTGTCTCTCGCTGATCAAAAGTTGAAAATCATAGACAGACGTAAATTTGTAAAAAAAAAAAAATTCTTATAAATGTACTAGTAGACTGCGTAAATTTGACGTGTGAAAAGTATCATATTTATTTATAAATATATCACTTTTTGTTAAATTTTTTTTAAAAAATATGTTTAAATGACATTTATACACTATTCGAATGAACCAGTGATATATCTGTTAATGTATTTTTAAGAATAATATTTTTACAAATTCAACGTTAATAATGATTTTCTCATAAAAATTCCGAAGTTAAATTGACTGGGTTGACATTAAGTTAATAGTTGAGCTGGTCAATTGGGATAGAATTCAATCTTTTACCTCAACCAGATTCTTTCCACCTTGCATGCCTTCCGTTGATCTACTTTGAATGTCTTAGGAGCCATATATATATATATATATATATATATATAAAATTAAGTTCCACACATGTGCGTAGACAAGTGATGTGTACTTTCGGACTTACAACTTCCATCTAGCTAGCTTACTTATGTTGAAAGATATCAAACTCCAACAGACATCTACATAGTATTTCCGCTTCCAGTCAAATTAGTGTTTCCTCTAATTAAAGCGTCGACCCCTTTTCAAGTGTTTAATTAAAGGCATCAAAATTAAGGCTTCTGATTAACTTGCCTCTCAAAAACATTTCTGCCCTTCCACGTTGCAGCACGTAAATGCCCACTGTAGTTATTAACGATGGATGTACCTGCGTTCGTGAACCTCCCTCTCCGTTGGTGCATGTGGCTTGCACGAGCATAACGATGCATATAGGAATAGTATATAGACAGTAGCGGGACGTACGCTATGCTTTCTATAGAGTGATCATCATCCCTGGCGCCTCTCAGATGTATGACTCGGACTTTAACCTCATCGCATGGAACGATTTCACGAGATTCACCAGACAGCATATATATATATCTGTCGGCAAAATCCACGGAAATAATACCATTACATATGTCATGCATGCAGATATATATATATATATATATTCAGAGATATATTACGAAGTTCATGAACTAGCTAGCTAGAAGTGACAGGCTGATGCTATGCTTTCTCTTTAAATTATTCTCTTGCAAGTCACACTCCGGCGGCGGGGAACTCCATGTAATTATCTTGGCCAACAAAAACATAAGTAGCCTTCTTTACCCATATGGCATGTACGTAGTAGAACGTACTCTCTCGATCCCATTTACTAAACGATCTCTCTTAATTGGTGACCAGTGTACGTATTTGTTTTGTTTGTTTCGTTTTGGTTTGGTTATTTTCTTTATTTATTGACGCAGGAGCTGGCCCCCGTCTCTGATCACTGTTCTCCTACATGAATGTTCCTGCAGAAACGCCGTGGACGGGGTGGCAACACATGAATTTGGATTCGTGATCTGCCCCCAGCCCAGCGCCCCCCCCCCCCCCCCAACAGGGAAAGGCGCTCCCTTTTACACTTTCCCCACCGCGAAGAGAAAAGGACCGTTCATGGTAGCAAGAGGGCCCGCCTGGCTAATCCCTTGCGCCCGCCGGATCGAGATCCGTCGGCGGACTTGGTGCCAGCCTCATCCACTGTTCGTCGCTAGAAGCCTGGGGGAAGAGGAAGGATCTGCTTTAGTCACCTGTTTGGATCTTTGGAGAGCCGGCATGGCCCCGGAAGGCCCTAGTGACGTTGCGTCACTCGTGTCACCTCTGCCTTCCTATGAAAAGCCACACCCCCTCTCTAGCTCTCTCTCTGCAACAGGAGGAGGAGGAGGAGGAGAGGCCACATGAGCGAAGATCTCCACCCCTCTCCTCGTCTACCCTTGCTGGTCGTGGGAAAGAACTCCCCTTAACTAGCTTTATTCTGCCTGTCTTCTTTCTCTCTATATATACATCTCTCTTGCTCTTTCACCTATCTATCTATCTATCTGTCTGTCTATATATCTACCTCTAGATCTGTCGGCCTTCTTTCGAGCAGAGAGGCTGAGACAGGAGGGGAGGAGAGATGGGGAGGGGCAAGGTGCAGCTGAAGAGGATCGAGAACACGACCAACAGGCAGATCACCTTCTCCAAGCGCCGGAGTGGGCTGCTGAAGAAGGCGTACGAGCTTTCCGTCCTGTGCGACGCGGAGGTGGGGCTGGTCGTCTTCTCCGCCACCGGCAAGATCTACCAGTACTCGAGCCACGAGTCAGTAAAAAGCCTGCCAAACCCTAGTTTTAACACCTCTCTCTCTCTCATATTTAATTCTTTTCCTTGTTGCAGCTCTCCGTGTTGCATAGATAAATCAATATATCTGCATATTTCATTCTTTTCCTGGTAAAATGTTCATCTTATCTCATGATTTTTGATGAGATGGAGTACGTCTTTTGACTGTCGGACGTAGTATATCCTCCTTTAAAGGAGCAGATGCATGGGGAGAGAGAGAGAGAGAGCGCTTGCTTAATGCTTGTTAGCATAAAAAAAGTCCGGTTTTGCAGTTGTCTTCATGTCCTATTATTGTAGGATTTGATCCTTGTGTTTCATCTCGAACAGCATGGACAGCATCATCGCCAGGTACCGGAACATGGTCGGAATGCCCCATTTGAACGGTCACCACGCTAGAACCGCGGAGGTAATGCTTATGTTCTCCTCGAGTGACATTGCAGTTCTATGCCTTTTTATACAGAAGGATTATTATGTCCGCTTATTTGATTAATGTGTGGTTGTGTAACCTATATATATATATAACAGAGAGAGAGAGAGAGAGAGATGCAAGTACATCGTATTTCATTCCAATGCAGTCATCGATAACTTTGTATTGACGTAAGATCTGGTTTCTTGATTAATCCAGATTTAATGTAGTTACCAGGCAATCTAGTTCTTCTTTACTTTATACTCGTTTCAGCAGCCAAGCTCGATCGACTCGCATTTATTCTGGTAAGAGCGTAAACTCCATTTGATTACTGATTCAGCAAATTAGCAACGGTCCGTTAGCTTTTACTAATCTTCCATAAGGTTATTATTAATATTTAGAATGATGGAATAATCAAATATATATATATATATATATATATATTTATGATGATCCTTACAGGATTGGAAGCTGTGAATAAATAATATATCTTAGTTTACTAATGAACTCAGACATCCCATATTGTTTGATTTAGTCACAAAAATCAAATCTTCGTTCGTTTCATTTTCTTCCCTTTCTCGGGCAGAATATACTATGTTTTCTTCTTCTCTACGAAGAACTCCTCCATTATTTCACATTCTATATGATGCCAATGCTTATGCCAGATTATCCTTGCAGATCTAAGAATGCTTAAACCTAGTTAATTATTGATTAATAATAGTGTCAAGAAATATTGTTTGTTAATTGATTTCTATTTCATGCAGCCTACCTTGTTCTCAAAATTAGAATTTTGACTTATTCATTTTAATTTGTTTCAGTATTGGAAGGCAGAGATTGACAACCTAAAGAAATTGGTCGAGTCGCTGGAGGCCCGAGATAAGTAAGCTTTTCTTTCCTTCAGTCTGACTATATATTAACATAGGCATATATATACAACTAGAACGATATTAGAACTATATATGTGGAGCATAGTTAATTAAATATGCCTATCTTTGTTCATTATATAAGTATATTTTTATTTTTTATATCCTTTTCTAGTTCTCGACGAATATAACCCATGCATGTATATATGTTTTCTTACACCCTTTTGATACCCTCTGCTTCTTTGTCTAAGACCTCGATCTTCTTAATTATTCAAAATCAAAGTTGAATTATACACAACTGCGCATCTTTACAGTATATATTAATTTAGGAATAACACATATATTTAATAACTAACTTCAGTGGCGTTAGTTTACAAAGCATGTAATTAGTTAATACATCAATAATGGAGTGAATATAAATAAAGTCATGTGGAAGCCGCAATGGCCGATCTTTCTTTTGCTCGATCGATCCCTTATTAATGAGCAACTGGGTGCGGCTGTCATTGCCTTAAATAACCTGATTAATTTCCAGTGACAGACATCGATCAAGTTTGTGGTTATATATGTTGGAAACCTTTCGTTGGTGACCTCTTTTTCTATCAGGCATTTTCTAATTGATATCTAGTTTTGCCAAAAAAATTTGTGGTCATGGTTGATAGCATGATTTCCTAGTTAATATCCGATCTCATGCAAGCTACTTTAACTCTCCTATTTACGGATATATCTCACTACGTACCTTAATTAATTAGGCGAGGTTTGGTTGCTGTAATACAGGGCTGTATTAATTAATATACAATTTTAATATTACTTGTTGAGTATGTGCATTAATTTTGATACTCATACATAAAAATGTTACAATTGATATTGTACATGAAAGTCTACAAATTAAGTCCCTCTCTTCTCACTCCTTTCCCGTTAAGTACTCTCTCCTTCCCCTTGTGCGCGCTGCTCTCTTCCACAGTTAGGATTGATTGAACTAAGTCAAAATATATGAAATGTAACTTCGACAATATGTGAGGGTATATTAATTAATTAAGAGGATTTGGTTAGGATTGATGGTCATTATAGCAACTTTCCATATTTACGTTCTATCACTCAAGAAAATGAAGAGATCCAAAAAAAAAAAAACGAACATTGCATTTATGATGTTTGTAACAAATTTGTAAATCCTCACCCCATTGATCTCGTCGGGGCTTATTAGGAAAATGGATATTACTGTCCACTTGAACAACCCTGCGCCTGGATAGTCCTTCTCTGGACATCGCTTAGCCAGCTGTGGAGAGTCCCATGCATGTGCACATCCCATCTAGAGTACGTCCTCCCTGGGATTAATGTCGTTATATATCTTGTATAGATCAGAGTCCTACTCTTGGTGAGTGGTTAGCCATGGAGAGTCCTTCTCCTAGCATGTTAGTATCCACCAAGAGGCTATAGAATAGTGTGCACATGCACCATCATCGAGTACATGTGCAACAAGTATTGAACGTTGCACATAAGATTAAGGCAAGTTGGTTCGACTGGATAAGCGCATCTAGAGTTTTGTTTGGTTGATAGCCACTTTCAAAACAAGAAAAGAAAAGATCTATATATAGAATTGTTATAAGATGAGTAATATTATAAGATACATGTGTCGAGCAACTAGAAAGGATACGAGTATAAATATGATATACATAGAGGCTTAGGTGCAGCTCTTATTGACATATAGCTGGGGGAAAAATATATGCTGATAATTTGGTCAGTATGCAATTCTGTCCAAGTTTGATGGTGGTTAGGAGATGTAATCAAATTCGAATACATGGGGATAAAAGACAAGCCTAAAACAAGATGGTTGGGCATAGCAAGAGAGGGCTTAACCATCATAGATTCAACTATAAATATATAATTGAGTGTATTAAAATGGCAGGACAGGATGCATATATCCTATCCCAGGTAAATGATGCAAGGTTATCATGATGGCAATAACGCTAATTAATGATGAGTGAAGTGTGTTTATAACGACAATGTAGCATACTAAGAATGTAATATATATATATATATATATATATATATATATAGCGCATTAAAATGCAGTATATCACTTAGGAATGAACAACAGCCTAGAAAGTTCAATTTTTTCTGATTTTTTGTTAATTTTATGCTGTGATATTCTTTTCTTATAACATTCTTGTGAAATGTTAACGCTTTGAGTTTGTGGGATCACTTTTTTATAAGTAATATATGGAGGTTCTTTTCTGACGATTTTTCTCTCCATATGCTCTTCCTAAGGTCTTATGCATGCATTTGAAAATATAGCCCACAATTATCATATTAGCCATTAATCAAAACTATAATATATACAAGCCTTTTCATCACTTTTGCAAGAATATACGATGAATATTCTCTAAACTATATTGATCAGAAATAGTGAATTATGATTTTACCATTTTTGTGTTTGCTAAGATTTAGGCCCATATATATTATATATCCATGGGTGTCTTTCCTTTATGAGTTTCAATTGTTGCACCACTCGGTTTGTTGCACCACCAAACATTGCACCAAATTCTTTTGTTTTTTTTCAAAAATATTTTTTTTATAGGTCGGGACCGACCTAAGTTTCATGTATGCACAATGTAATATGAGATCAGACAACTCAAACAAATCAAAATAGGAAAGATCGATACTAATTCAATCACTTTTGGCCTATTAAAAGTTTTTATTTTTTTTATTTTTTTTGAGCCGTTTGATCTTAGATTGTGCTATACAGGCACGAAGGTCAATTTGACCCTGGCCTTTAATTTTTGAAAAAAAAAAAATTTGTTACACTAGATGGTAGTGCAATAAACTGGGTGGTGCAGTAGCAAACATAACAGAGAAGAGACGATGCAGTTTGAAAGAGCTATATCCATATTCAAAAGTCGAGACCAAAGGCCCCTATGCGTCATTCACTCACAAAAGGAAGGTTACATCGGTATAGCCTCGTCGGGCATGGGGAAGAAAACAAACAAAGAAAGAAAAGATACAAAGACCCACCACGGACAGGTCTTCTCCCTCTCCTTCTCTCTGATTTTTTTTACTTTGCACACAGCGGGGGGGAGCCGGGGGGTTTCCTCGTCGCCGGTTGGCTGTATATATAGGGACGGTGGGATCTTCTCTTCAAGCGAGGCCTCCCGCAGCTTCTTTCCTTCTCCAAAAGAAAAAATAATGGGTCATATGTTTCGCTGAAGCCCGTCCGTTCTCGTTTGACAGGGGGGGCGTCGGACGTGGAGGCCTTGCGGAATGGCCTGGAGAGAAGCCCGCCGCCTGTCAGACGGGTTGCCTTGCCGTCGATGAGCCGCTGCCATCGTGCTGCCGTTCGCAAGCGAGGGGGGGGGGGAGCATCCGAGCATTGAATGTTCATGCAACGGAGCACGGCCGTGCTTCCCATTTTTTCAGGAGAAGCCCCCCCCCCCCCCCCCCCGTGTTTTCTGTTTCCCTTTTTTTCTCTATTCTGCCCCTTTTCGTCTTTAGCTCCATTTCATTTTTTTTTGTTTTGGCCTTTTCTCCCTTTTCTTTTTTTATAATAAAATTTTCCCTCGTGCGGCTGTAGACAATAGCCCGCATTTTGTTACCCTTCTTTTAAAAAAAAAACGTCAACACATGACTACCTCTCCTAGAGTGTGAGGAAAGGGACTGGGTCAGATGTGTCTCGGATGCCTTACACCGCCCACTACGGTCACGCCTGTCTGCCTCTCCCAGAGAGTGAGGCGGAGTCGTAACAACACAAGGACTAGTTGGGGTCACGTCTATCGGCGTGGGTCCACTGCCCCCAACCACTTATGCACACACCGATCATGCGCTCTAAGTCAGGTCCTCTAGCAGTTTTTTTCCCCAGCCGGACTCAGGCTGCAAAGAGGAGGGGCCCTACAATAACTAGCCTAAAAATCATCACATCGGGAATAGCTCTCGACCACGCAGTCGGAACGTGTCTGCACTCAGTAAGTAACACTCACGGCCCAACCGGTATGTGCACGAGACTCAGTATGCTGAGCTAGCATAGTACTGCTCGAAGAAGGTCCAACTCACGCACACCTGAAACCACAAAGTGGCACCACTCGGTACAGGTAAATAGCCTAAGGCCGGTAACAAGAACCAACGAACGCCAGCCTACTAAACTCGCGCGGGAACGGACCTTTGCTAACGATAACCCAGATGGGGAAGAACACTCCCTACAACATATAAATCCCGCAAGGATGGCCCATGATAATTACCCAGAAATCTCGGATCATCGAGAATCACGCTGGCACCTCTTCTGCGAAATCGCATCGCATACGGACACCTCGGGGCAAGAAATGGCGAAGCACGGCACCCCGGGGCAGGAAGGGGCTTGGCGGCCAACCTCCTGGCCGCCCAGTGGCCTAGGCGGCCACATCACTGGCTGCCCAGCATAGGGCCACCCTGTGCACTAGGCGGCCATCTCCTTGGCCGCCCAAAAGGCCTGGGCGGCCACCACCTTGGCCGCCCAATCCAGGGCAACTTCAGAGTCTGGGCGGCCAGAGTGCTGGCCGCCCAGTAGACTAGGGCGGCCAAACCTTTGGCTGCCCAGGAACAGTGCAGGGTGGCCAACAGTCTAGCCGCCTACAGTTGGAACAGAGGGGGAAAGAGAAAAGGCAAGGGGCCAGGACTCTGACCTGGGCCACCAGGGTTCTGGGCAGCCTAGCTCTGGGGTGCAGACAGCCACACTCGTGGCCGTCCTCTGTCTGGTTTGCGAAAACGGACCGAACACCATGTGGAGTTCGATCTCGCGCCCCATTTGTCTCGACACGAAGGGGAAAATAAGAGGAATCCATCCCCGAACATTCCTACATCTAGAAAATCGCGTTTAAACCACAATCGAGGCATAGATTGGCCGAAACAATCGCTCGTCCCAAACATGATCATTTCCCCCCAAACAAGTAATGCACCCACTCTCGTCCTAGCCGGAGCATGGAATCGTGAGGGGAAACATGCGAGAGTGCTAGGGATCCGTCCCCCTACCTTTTCAAAGCTTTTACCATCAAAAATCTTGCGAAAACGATGATCTCCCGGGCGGTCGACTCCCACGGCCGCGATTGCCTCCGCCTCGCTGCACGCCATGCCCCTCGGCTTCGTCCTCTCCACCGGCCGCTGCCATTGTTGCCGCTCCGCCGCATGTCCCCTCGTCACTGCCTTCGGCCGTCAGAGGTAAGAAGGGAGAGGGAAAGAGAGACGGGAGACTGAGGGAGAGGAGAGACGCGAGAGAGTGAGAGATGAGAGAGCGGAGGGGGGAGAGGGGGTTAAAATATATTTTTAATTTTTTTTAATTTTATTATATGTTTTTCATTTTCATTTACAAATTCTACATAAATCCCAAAAATTCTTAAAAAATTAATTCGGACTCCGAAAAATTTCAAGAAAAAGTCAGACCGCTCAACGCACCGCTATAAACCCGAAATAACTCACATAAACACCAACTAAGGGTTCGAAAAATTAATATTCAACTCTGAAACTCAAACGGACACGATCCGCAATCCGCGGAAACACGGTCTGAAAATTCAGGACATTACACTGATCCTCTCCTTGCAAATCCCAACTGCTAGCATATATATGATGCCAATATTATCGATGGACCGATTGATCCGAGTTAGTTAACCCAAGCTACTGGAAGGGTAGCATGATCGACTACCTGCAACAGAGGATAAGCATGCTATTTATCTTATTTCTTCACCTCCAAGAGTTATGGCCGCAACGAGTGCGAAGAAGGTGGACGACTCGCTCCCACACAAGGAAATGGTGGAAGATCGGATGGATGTAATGGACACTGCTTCGGCTGTCGGTTTAGTACATGTACATGATACCACTACCCCCATTATCCAGGATAATAAGAAGGATTTGGACACCAAAATTTCAGAGGGTTACGGTCGTGATGCACAATGCTCCTATGGGTGTCTGGGATTTGACCATGCTAAACATTGGCCTAGTGGCTAGGATCGTGACAAAATTTCCATTTGATCATTCCACTTTAATTGCATCGGACCCATCACCTCTTGGGACAAGTTCTTTAACAACATCTTCAACCCAGGATAATAAGAAGGATTTGGACACCAAAATTTCAGAGGGTTATGGTCGTGATGCACAATGCTCCTATGGGTGTCTGCGATTTGACCATTCTAAACATTGGCCTAGTGGCTAGGATCGTGACAAAATCTCCATTTGACATGTTAAACATTGGTCGTGATGCACAATCACCTCTTGGGACAAGTTCTTTAACAACATCTTCAACCCGTCGAAAGTACACCTCTCGCTCAGTACTTATACTCCTGCTAACTTGAGAGCGGATTCGACTTATGATTTTTTGATAAATTCGTGGGATCAAATGTTAATTAAGAGGTCCAGCTAATACACACCCCCTTACGGGTGCTCTCAATGTTGTTACTATTCCATTTGTCCCTTAAGTTGTTTAGGATCAAACTACTCTGAAGTCTATTCAGACTCCAACGTCTGATATTATTGCAGCACTCAAAACTTGGGTTGGTGGCTATCCAGAGGATGAGTATGATTTTTAAAATCCACAAAACTGCATGCAGTGTTGAGATACACAGGCTCGGGGTCATAAGCGCACGAACCACAACCCATTAACTGATATGGGACTATTACCCAAGAACTATCTAACACTCCCTCTCACGGCCAAGATAGGACGTGGAGATTAATTGGGTGGAGGCGGTAAGATAAGAAATATATGGAGTTGGACCTAAGACCATACTCTGGTATCATGTTGAAATTCGTAAAACCACTGTGTTGAGAAGCATCGGCCCAGGGTCATAAGCATGCAACCCATTAACCGATACGAGACTATTGCCCAAGGACTATGCCCAAATTCCAACAATAATCAGGATGATGAAGAATAGCGTTGCTCGCCACGTCTGAGTCTTCAATCTCAATCTCTACTTCGCCGTACTTATTCTTGGGATGGTCCCTTCTCCTCATAAATATCAGAGTTGATTCGCTTTGGATTAGGCTCTTAATTATGTAATTGCCACATAGTCCTATAATTTAGATTCTCTTTATTTTTTTAGGTTAGCTTTTGCATTGTAAGGAGAGTCTTGCCCTTCATTTGGCCTAACTCCTATGATAATTTTTATGACTTTTGCCTCCTTCATACTTTCTTATTAATAAACTAAATGCTCTGCTTACATTATTTGAAAAAGATTACTTTGTTAATTGTCTCATTAATTCTATGAAATGTGTTATTAAAATAATATTTTTTAATTTACAAATTAAAAAATAACTATTTGTATTAATAAGAATAATTATTCGACATGTGAGACCTACGTACTTCTATGTAGGCCTGTCGATGGGTCGGGCCTGGGCTGGGCTTAGGTCAGCTCGACATGGACCCGCCTTATCAATATTAAAGTCCGAGCCCGGCCCGGGCCCGAGCTATGTCGAGTCGGGCCCGACATTATTAAAAAAATGTAAAGCCTGACTAAAGCCTGGTCTGGCCCGACAACTTAAATAAAAAAATAAAAATTAATATATTTAATAATATAAATTTTATAATATCACTAAATTAATTAGAGTTTTGATATTAATTATATAATTTGTGCGAGGAGTTTTAATTTTTCTAATTAAGTAAAATAACATAATTTTAACTAAGTAATTTTTAAATTTTAAAGTGAGAACAAAAAAAGAGAACAGGTCGGGCCAGCCCGCGAGCCTAATCGGGCCGAGCTTTTAAGCCTGATTAAAAGTTCGCGGGCCGAAAAAGACTTTGCTACTCGACCCGAAATCGGGCCAGACCCACGAGCGACATGTCGAGCCGTCTCGGCCCATTGACAGCCCTGCTTCTACAGATCGACCAATCATATAAGCGTGGCAGGGAGAATGCTACGTACCATGTGCGTGGTGTCCTAGCGTTCTTCTTCTTCTGCCCCATATATTTAGTAGATGCTAGTGCTGTTTAACATCTCATTGCAGAGACCTTGGCAAGAAACCCCTGACATTTGAGCACTCTAAGACTAATAACAAAAGTGGTGTCGTGGCCACTAAAAATAGAACCCTAGGAATGGCCGTATCCCCCGTTCCCGAAATCTACGAGGCCTTCTGTGGTGTAAAGTGAAGCTTCATTAATCGTCAGATGAAATGATCTTAATTTTTAGCATACATATGATTCGTTCCCTTCGAGAACTAGTAATTCTCAGAGTTCCTTTATGTAGGCACCTGGCTGGAGAAGACCTGCTGTCACTGGGCATCAGAGAAATAAAACAACTTGAACGCCAGATGAGGACTGGACTTGAGCGTATTCGCAATAGAAAGGCAATGAATCATACGCACTACTTGTTTCAATGATGTAATTTTAGGATTATATGAATCATACGTAGTTCTTGCACTCATGCATGACTTCATTACTACTACCTAGCTTGGAGTCTGCATTGTACTGTTGTCAACATTGTGATCGAACTTAAGCCATCTGGGAACTCTTACCCTCTTCTCGTACACTCTGCCATGCAGAAGAAGATCATCTCTGAGCACATCAGCCAGTTGAAGAAGAAGGTTGGTATTTTTAGTGCTTATGGACACCCAAAAAAAAAATTGGTTCACGCTGTTGATCATCTCCTGCAGTTAATTTCTTTCCTTTTTTTTTCTTTCTTCTTGTAAATACCGATCGAGAAGGATCGTATGCACGTCGCACTTCCTCAGGCGAGCCCCTTAATTAGCTCGAATTAGGGGTGGGTTTGTTAATGGTGTAGAAGACCTCGAACATCTCGAAAGCTCGCTTTTATTAGATGTTAGGCTTGATTTGTTAGCCAAATTTATCTGTGAGTGCACTACACAGTTTTGCTCACTTTGATCAACTTCACCGCAAGTTTCCTCAACAGTGGAGTATACAAGAGAAATGAAAAGGATAGCATTTGTTTGTACTATCTCATATATAGTACTCTCTACATATCATAATATATATGAATTAGTATAGAAGGCAACCAGTTACATGGTATGGTATCGAGTGATACTTTAAGAAGAGGTAAGAACACCACCGCCATAGAAAAGAAATCTCAAAAGTTGCACAAAGCACCTGAAATGGAAATCTGTCACATGCATACTAGACTGACTTAATTGACATCTCTCATGTTGCGGCAGCAAAGAGAACTCCAAGAAGAGAATGCCATTCTCCACCGAAGGGTAAGCACACACTAGTCATCTTGCAACCAGCTAGCTTGTGCTTCAAATGGCTTCAGCTTTATAACATATATATATGACTTGCTCTATATGGGCGCCAAGCTGAACCATGTAAATTTCGGCCTTCAGTTGCAGGAAGTTGACATGGTTTCTGGAGTTGGGAACCTGCTGGGCTCTTAAACCTGCAAAAGCGAAGCTAAATAGAGAATGCCTTCCCGGTGTTCCTTTCTATGATAAAATGGAGACAGAGCACTAAATGAGCATCCCATTTCAATGCTACTATATTGTGTGCGGACAATACTGTCTTTGTACCAATATAATAAGACGATTTGGAGCATCTGTAATATGCTTGTGTGGTCGCCATGGCTGCAGTTGCCATGGTTTGTGAGAAAGGTATTAATGCATTGTATAGATACAGTACTGGTTTAAAAGAAGGGTGGGGTACCGCGCGTGGAGGCTTTTTGGCAGTACAAAGGCTAGGATTGGTGTTATTTCCTAGACCTCGGAGCAAACCCCATGTCCAGATTACAGTTCTACCGTGGGGTGCACGCTTGTGCATGCATTCATATTAGATAATAAAGAGTATTGAAACCTTAGCTCTGTGTCATGTTCTGAGGCTGAGATGAAGTTATTTGAATATCAGTCACTTGGCTGGCTCCAAGTACTTCAAACCCGTCTACAATGAAGTAAAGCTATTTCTCAATAACATATTCTCTCTCTCACTCTCTCTCTCTCTCTCCCCCCCCCCACCTCTGCGTTCTTTCTGCTTAACCAGAATTACGCTCTTATATTGTATCTGAGCCAAATCGAGATGATCAACTCGCTTCAAGATAAAACGAGTCTTTTAGTTTCAGGTCGATCCAATTCTATACTATCGTATTATATCTGAGTTAAATTGAGTCAATTTGAATTGCCGATACGACGAATCTTGCTGAAATCTTGGGACACCGATGTCCACAACAGAGTGATATATATGATACATACATTGTATTTGGAAACCTAAACCATGAAAGTTATCCGGACTTTCGGAATATAACTGTTTTCATCATTGAAATGTATAGTCCAATTATCAGTTTATGCATAGTGTAATTGAAGATACTATTATTGTTAATCTCTGTCTCTCTCTAGATCTGCCTATAAGGAGGAACCCGATTACCCGAATATTCTGCGTATGATTTAGTATTTCCGCCGTTTTACACTAATTGAGATGGACCATATATGGCAAGTAGTATCCAACCATGTTTTCAAGGACTATATGGCCCGGTGGAAAACAATGCTATTGCACCATTGTATGTATATCTTTTAGCGTCAAGCATGCAGAATCCAACCATGCTTGCAAGGACTTCGAAAACTACTCACTTACGAGAGATTGCACTCTATGTGCATGTCATATCAAGGGACGAGTTCCACTACAAGGTTGGAGGATAATGGCCACTTGCATCGGACGGAAGCTTCGGTCAGCCCCAACCAAAAGAGGAGGCAGAAGTCTGTCTCACGAGATGAGCTTTATTAAAACATGAACTGTTACAAAGGTTATAACTTTATTCACTATAATAAGAAGTATTATTAGCGACGGATATTTTGCGACAAAATAAAAATAATGACGGATTAACGGCGGAAGGGGAATCAGTTGCAACATAGCGGAGTGCATGTTTTTTGAGATAGATTAGCGACGGATCATTTTCATCGCAAATTTACTATACTGTTTGAGACATATTTGCATCGAACCGTTTATGTCGCAAATTAAGCGACGTAATAGAGTAGAGTAGAGACGAACATCTTCCATCGCAAACTGTGGACAGCAATTGGCGACATAATTAGCAAGGGAACTCGCTCGTCGCAAAACATAAAGACGGATTAGCAAGGGGCAATTTCATCACAAAAAATCTTGTATTTTAAAAGTAGATTAGAGACAACGTATCCATCGCAAAACTCCTTGAACTTTAATGACATATTAGTGATGGAATTGATTTCATCGCAACGGTTCTTGAACGATAGGGATGGATTAGAGATGGAAAGTTGTCTATCGCATATAACAAAATATCACTCACCGTATATTTTGATCAGATTTCGATCGGGAGAAAATTCAATAGTCGTATCTTTATCACATTTAAATAAGAAACAAATCTAAATGATTGGACCATGATCAAATTTAGATCGAGAGTAAATACAACGATCGGATCTTGATTAGCTCTAGTTTAAAAGCAAATTCAATACTCGGATCTTGATCAAACTTAAATCCAACAGTCATATTTTGATTCGGAGTAAATCCAATGGTCGAATCTTGATGAGCTTTAAATCGAGAGCCAATATTCTAACTATAAGATCTTGATCAGTTTTAGATCGTGAGCGAATCCAGCGATCGAACCTATCGAAAAAATATATATATGCCAATGGTAGGATTTTGATCAGCGTTAGATTGAGAGCAAATTCAAAGATCGGATCTTGATCAAACTTTAGTCCAACAATCAAAATTTGGTCGGGAGCAAATCCAACGGTCGGATCTTGATCAAGCTTTAACTCTAATGGTCGAATCTTGATCAAAGTTACATCCAATCGTCGATCGATCATACTTAAATCCAACTATCAGATTTCGATTGAGAGTAAAATCTAATGATCAAATCTTTATGTGCCTTAAATCATCCAAAGGTCAGATCTTAATCAAGAGCAAGTTCAATGGTCGGATCTTAATCGGGAGTAAATCCAACGGTCGAATTTTGATCGGATTAAATTAATCCAATGGTCAGATCTTGATCAAACTTAAATCCAATAGTCGGATCTTGAGCAAACTTTAACTTTAATCAAATGATCAGATTTGTATATGGAGTAAGATCAAATAGTCGGAACTTTATCTTAGTTAAATCCAATAGTCGGATCTTAATCGGGAGGATATCTAACGGTCGGATATTCATAAAGTTGAGTGAGGTATTGAGGAGGGTAAAATCGGCTCGACCCATGAAAGGCCCATTTCCGTCAGGTTACACACCTAGGGTGTGTATTGAGTATATTAATTTTTTTAAAAAAAAATTATGACGTGGGACTTACGTCTCTCTAACTTTTTGTACAAAGCACACCCCTATACTATGACCAAAAAAAATAAAAAATAAAAATCAAATTCAATGAATAGTGTTGGGCCCAATTTTTTTAAATTATTTTTTTATTTTATATTTTTTGGGACGATCGGGTGGAGGTGTTTCTTGTATACTAAATTAGGGGACGTAGACTTCACGTCACAAATTTTTTTAAAAATTATTAATTTATTTGATGCACATCTTGAGTGTGCCATAATTATACTTAATATATTTGACATTCCTGTACTAGAGGTAACAGGACTAAGGACCAGAGTGACGTAGACGAATGCTCGGGAATACGGGGATCCGACTCCGCAGGCTAGCTAGGGAGGGGGATCGAACCTCGTGACCTTCTCACCGAGAGAAGGTGGGTGAACCACCGTGCCACGTCTCAGAATTCGGGTAAGAGACTTTTTTTTTTTTTTTTGGGGGGGGGGGGGGGGGGGGGGGAGAAACGGCTCGAAGCCGTGTCCTCCTGCCACCTGCGCAGGAGGGGGGGGGGGTGTCCACCCCGCCACTGACGGGGGGACGGGTAAGAGACATTATCACTACAAGGGGAAGAAAATAAAGTCTAGACTTTGCTACGTAAAGGGCCCTAATTAATTATCTCTATAACCTATCTATCTTACATCTTTTTCTTCTGTTCTATATTAGTGCGTGCGTGCGTGCGTGCGTGCGTACGTAGATCAAAAGAAGCCAGTTTCGCAAGAATCTACAAACTCAGATTAGCGGCAGGTATTACTCGATCGAGAATATTATTAACCTCTCTTTATCTTTTCTTCCCTACATTGGACAGACATCTCCAGTAGGACCACACATGCATGGCATTGCTGATCCCGTGGGCTAAAGTTGGAGTGACCAAGAAAATGGACCTGGGTGACGTCCTCACACGGCTGGCTCGAGACAAGCCGCACGGGCGACGGGCTTCTCTCACCGCTCCCTCCCCTCTCTTCCCTTCCCATCTCATATAATCAGATAATCTGACGACTTTAAAAAGTCGAAATTAGATTCGAGAATGCCGTATTGATTTTAAAAACGCATCTGAATTAGATAAAATCATGACGATTTTAAAGTATACACCCTGGTCCTTACAGATACAACTGGTTATGATTTCAAAATATATCGGATAGATCGCGGTTTAAAATCAATCACACAGTGATTTTAAAATCTAATTGGGGCAAAGCTTCAGGAGTAGAGGAGATTCAAGAGTGGATTTGAAAATACCTAGCCATTGAGATGTGTTTTAAAATCCACGCTTCATTTTGTAACAATCCTAATGACATTTGAGTTGTTGGGGTTTAAAATTCAAATATTTACAGCTTATTTTGACTAATAAATGACTTTAAGATTCCTTACAACCAACAACTGATTTTAAATTCTACGGTCAAAACCATGGTCATGCACTCTGAAATCGCTAGTCAGTAACCCCCTCAATCCACCTCTTCTAAGGGCGCGTTTGGACGCGCTTTTATCGCAGGGATTTTTTAAAAATCCTTGAACCGTCCGTGCTCTGTGTCGGTGTATAAATTCTTCTGACAAAAAGTTTGACCGTTGTCTCCCGTGTCATTCGCCCTCTCGTCGCCCGTGCCATGTTTTAAAAAAATGGACAAACTGCGTCGACGCTCGTGCTAATATTTAAAATCTCCAAATGAGCCCCGCTCGTCTCGTTTTTTTCACAGACGCAAATGTAAAAATGGCGAACATAAAGGGCAACCCAGTATTTACACTCGAGAATCTGCGCCGACGCCTCCGAGAAGCTATCCCTGGGTGGCTTTTTCGGATTTGAAATAGTGAAACTCTCATGTGTCTCATTTCTCTCTCGTCCGAAAATCTCCTGAGTGCGTAAGTCGAGGTCACGGGTGTTCATTTGGTTAGGCTTCAAATTGTGCAGGGGATTCCAGTGATTGGAATCTCCCCACCATCGAAACCAAACGCGGCAAGAAACGACGGCCTTCTAAGACAATAATGATCGATAGCATTAATATAGGGCGCGCGACCCTCTTAACTCGAGCTAACTAGGATGGTATTCTTGAATCTGGTCCGCCATTAGCTAAAGGGCATTACAAAGGTCTTCAATTAGGAAGAGGTGGGATTTCTAAGAAACATATATGAGTACACTCTTTCTTTCAATGAAAACAAAATTTTAATTTCAAATCGAAAGAGGAAATAACACGGTGATTTACAGAGAGTTTTCTGAACGATGATGTATCCTCGGCCCCTCTTTGTTTGATAGGGGGATAGATAAAATGAGGATTATCTCTCTTAGATTAATTTGTCTCATCATTTAGTCTCATTAATTTATTTTGATAGATAATGAGTTATTCTTTTAAGATAAATAAGGGTTAACTCTGCCCCACCTCATGGAATGGAAACAATCAGTCCGGGTTAAATAGGAGTTATCCCTCAGTCTGACCCGATTAACTTTTTTGGCCTATCAAATTAAAAAAAGGTAAAGTGGAGGTTATCCCCGGGACAAATGAGAGATAACCCCTAATCAAAGTGGGACTCGAGTCTCTTTTGAATTGGAGTGGAGCAGCGTATTCGACCTGCAGGACGCGAATACGTTATCCCAACCCACCCTGATTACCGTTGTGCCTTCGTGTGTCTCGAATAGGGTCTATTTTCTCCGTCATCAGTTTACTATTCTCCTCTATCATATTCTCTACGGTCCCGTTTGATTGGACCAAACAAACAGGCCCTACCTGTTGTGTTCACCTTGGTCCGAGGAAAAGATGACTACATTTGGGTTCTAATATATATGGTCTAATCAAATTAAAGGACCTTAAGTATGGCTTCAAGTTGGATGGTGCGCAGTTACCATCAATGACAGAGTGGACACATACACACACTCTCGCTCTCTCTCTATCAGGGAGGTCCCGAGTTCAATACCCCATTCACACTCCTCTTTAAAAAATTAAAAAGAATTATCTCGATTCCCACTCCCCATTAAAAATAAGGATTAAAGTATCGTGGGCTGTCTACAATTTTTGACCGTGTAGAATAATTTTTTTTCCAAAGCGGCATGCACTACGCCATCTTGCAACCTTGCCTCTAATTAGTCTACATTCGCGCCACAAAACAACTACGCTATCTAACAAGATGGCTGCATACACCCATATGGTATGTCTGACCAGAGGAAAAGACTTGAGACCTCTTTGTTTTATCAAAGAAATATATCGTATAGAATAAAATAATACTGTATAAAAATATAAAATATGCAGTGCAAGAAAAAACATAACGAATTAATGAAGAATACTGTATAAGAATAAGATATGCTATATACATATAATGTAACTATATAGATTAGAAATTAAAAAATAATGCGAGAAGAATTATGTTGTGCAAAAATAGAAGCTATTATAATATATTTCATCTTTACATAGTATATCTTATTTCTGCATGGTGTCTCTTGATCTTATAAAAGTGTGCCTAGCTACTCGCCCTTCTTCTTGCTTGCAAATCGTGTTGGTTAAAGTAAGGATGCGATTATACTGGGCCTCGCCGAGGTCTATTGTGGTCCAATCGCAGTCCACGCTCTAAGTCCTGCCCATTGCCCAAGTCTGAGGCGAGCATTCATCCTGGCGGGGGCTGGTTCCCTCTCACGCCATCCCCACTATTTTATTCTATTCTATCAGGGCGTCTTTGAAGGTCGGAACATGGGTTTTAGTGGGAGCATCTCACGGACAGAAGCCCACTGGAGGCAATCCGCACCATATCTCACCCCACGCACATCATGCTTAATATATACGTACCCCAGTCTTCTGACTTCTTTTCTTCAGTCTTACTTATACTCGATCGATCTGTGGAGGGAACGTGCATGCATGGGAGAACCTCTTGCACTCTACGAATGATTGGATTTCCACGTAGTGCATTTCTTGGCAGACCCTGCCACTGGATCTGTTCTTCTTTTTATAAACCCACCACTTGGTGAAATAATGTTAACACAATCAACTAGTATCCATGCAAATGCAATGGAAGGGAAGTGGATTAGTTGAGTGCAGAGTAGATCCCAGGGAAAAGAACAAGCGTGCGTGCGTACGTACGGCTAGGAGGGCATCACATCAGCTGTGCACATCCTCGGCTACATCGTGTCCTTCATTTGGCGTTGCCTCCCCGTACGTCTGAGTACCCAACAGCGCCACTCAGCCTAACAAGGGTCTCTGTCAAACTTGCTGCCATTCGCGACATACTCTCCCTCCAACCTCGTCTCAGCAGCTGTCTGGATATAAGGGTGAGTATTATTCGAGTTCAATTTGAAAATTAAATCGAATCGAATCGATTGATTTGATTTGATTTAGTTTAGGTTAAAATTTAAAAAAATTCGATTTGATTTCAAATCGAACCGTATTAAAAAAAATTAGTTTAATTTAATTTTAATTTTTGAGAAATCAAATCCAATCAAAAGGATATTTTTGTCAAGTTAATATAAATATATATATAACCATTAACTCTAATTCCAAAAGTCTAATCCAATTTTAAGAATATTTTTATAAATTTAATATAAGTGTATAAATAATTATTAAACATAATTCTAAAAGTCTAACCTCCACTATGTCGGTGAGATTTCTGAATATAGTGTTACGAAGTTAGTTTCAAATCACCTTCTATTAAAGTTCTTAGTTTTTTATGTGGAAATATGGAGCTTACTCTGGTAAATTGTAACTTTTGATGTTATTTTTTAATATTTACTTTATTTGATAGAGATTATTTTACCCTACATTTATTTACTCCCTTTTGAATTCACTTTAATTTCTAAAAGAGGTAGAAATATGATTCAAACCGAATCAAACCGAATTAATTTGGTTTGATTTGATTTGGATTTGATTTGATTCGGGTTGAACCTTTAATTCGGTTCAATTTAATTTGAAAAAAATTCTCTTCAAACCAAATCAAACTGTGTTCACCCTTATCTGAAACAGTCGAGGAGGAGGAGAGAGACACCACCGTCACCGGAGAGGGGAACAGGTCAAAGACACGAGCAAGGTACGTGGTCACTCGTCAGGATGAGGAGATGGAAGACGTCTCAACTGACATCTTCTCTTTCAATTGAGATGTCCTCTGTCGCGTAAAATCACTCTCGGGATGTGAGAGGGGAGGAGGGAAGGGAAGTATGGGACATCGAGGAAAGGAAGTTAGTGGCAAAAAAAAAGATATTTTTATTTTTAATCCATACAAATGTATAGGTATTTTTATTTCATTCTCTGGAATATAATTATTTGTCAGAAAGTCTCAATAATTTTCTAACTGTTGCTAAAAGGTCAATGTGGTTAACATTATACGATAGAAAAAGATAATATGTCATTTAAAAATGAAAGAATATTCTCATTAGGTGAGAAAATTATCAAATAACCCCCTTCTCTCACCCCCACCCGCTGGCTGGATGCATGGCTAAACGGTGCCGAGGTATAGAACATCAGATGCCACTAGTGTCGCTCAACCGAGGAGTGGAAACCAGTGTGAACCATCATCCATTGACCATGCGGGAGGTGTACGTGCAATGCTCTTAGGTCATCCAATATGCTTTGTTGCTAACATCATCGGCCAGATCAGTCGGTTGCATGTAGGCCTACGGTGGTGAGGCACATGCAAAGCAAGTGGGCGGCAGTCGCGAGATGGCGTCAACAGTCGTTCGCAAGCTAAATCAACCGGCCTCCCCCACCATCGCACAAAGGAAGAAGAAGGAGAAGAAGAAGGAGAAGAAGAAAAGGTGATGGGACTAGGGAGAATGAGAGATGGTAGAGTGAGTAGAAGATAAGAAGACGACGAAAGAGAAAATGACAAAAAAGTCAATGGGATTGGGAGGAGAGGAGATCTAGAGAGAGAGAGAGAGAGAGAAACTGGTGGCGGTGGGGATCGCCCCTCACGGGCTCCTCGTTGCACTCCTGGGTCTTCCTGTTAGCCACCACCCTACCGCTGACGCCGTTGTGTATGTTTGTAATATCATTGCTAAGGCTAGCTGGGTAGACAAGGAAGATATCATCAGTGGCGAGACAATTTGCATTGTGTATGCTACTGCAACTGCTCGCATACGTGGTCTACGTCCCCCTCACCAAGTTCTTGCAAGCACAAAGTTTAGATGATGGCGATGGCGATGGCGGTGGTGTCAGTTGGGGAGCTACTAGTGCACGCAATGCTGACCTAAGCGCTAGTGTTGAAGCAGATGTTGGCGCTGTTGGCAGTTGCGGTGACCCTAAACACGCTGTAGTGGGTGACTGTGCTTAGGTGTGTTAGTAGTCAGGCACACCCTAGAGGGGGGTAAACATATATGCCAATAAAAAATAATAGCATATTAAAATTAACTTTACTAATGTAGCAAAAAATAAAGGTTAGAACGCAAGCAAACCAAATAAGACATCAAGTTTTTATACTGATTAGGTCACCCCTCTTTGGCTTCCCTACGTCCAGTCTCCCTACAACTCGTCTGAGGTTTTCACTAACCCTTTACCAAAGGTTACACTAGCTGTTTTCCAAGGCTAGCTCTGTAGCTGATCTTAACAGGACTCAAATGATCTTACCCAAGTGGTTTTCCAAGATCCACAAGCCTAGTTGATTTTGATCAGTTCTCAACAAACTAACCAGTCACGCCCAGTGATTTAGTTTTTCAGGTGATTTTGAACCTATTATCTTTCCAAGAACTAGTCACCTAACTAATTTGCACAGTATCAACGGGCCAACTTAGCACACTTAGTGTTGGTTATTCCAGAGCAAGAAATGATCTTCTTATTGTCAGGTGGACATCTACAAGATTCCACAATTATGCTCCTACATGAGCAGATGGTGGAAATTACAATACGCAAACAAGAAAAAGTGGCTATAGCGACCGCATTAGCGACCGCTTTAATCGGTCGCTAGTCGGTCCCAAATAGAGACCAATTCGGCGACCGAAATCATCGGTCGCACATCTGAGACCGATTAGCGACCGAACTAAATTCGGTCGCTAATCGGTCGCTGATCCCGTTATACTCCCCCCTGCGACCCCCGCCCGCCCGAGCCCCTCCCCGCCCGAGCCCTCCCTCCCGCCCTCCACCCTCCCGCCCGAGCCCCCGCCCGAGCCCCCTTCCCCTGCGGCCCCCTCCCCCTGCGGCCCCCTCTCCGCCCTAGCCCCCCCTCCACCCTCCCGCCCGAGCCCCCGCCCGAGCCCCCTTCCCCTGCGGCCCCCTCCCCCTGCGGCCCCCTCTCCGCCCTAGCCCCCCTCCTCCGCCGGAGTCCCCCCTTCCCCTGCGGCCTCCCGCCCGAGCCCCCCTCCGCCGGAGCCCCCCCTCCCCCTGCGGCCTCCCGCCCGAGCCCCCCTCCTCCGCCCGAGCCCCCCTCCCCGTGCGGCCTCCCGCCCGAGGCCCCCTCCGCCGGAGCCCCCCTCCGCGCCGCTCGCCTCGCCGTCGTCGCCGCGCCGCTCGCCTCGCCGTCGCCGCTCGCCGTCGCCGTCGTCGCCGGCTTCCTCTCTCTCTCTCTCTCTCTCTCTCTCTCTCTCTCTCTCTCTCTCTCTCTCTCTCTCTCTCTCTCTCTCTCTCTCCAGCCCGCCGCGGCCCCCCCACAGGTACCCCTCTCTCTCTCTCTCTCTCTCTCTCTCTCTCTCTCTCCAACCCGCCGCTGCCCTCTCTCTCTCTCTCTCTCTCTCTCTCTCTCTCCAACCCGCCGCTGCCCCCCCCAAGGTACCTCTCTCTCTCTCTCTCTCTCTCTCTCTCTCTCCAACCCGCCGCGGCCCCCCCCCCCACAGGTATCTCTCTCTCTCTCTCTCTCTCTCTCCAACCCGCCCCCCCCACAGGTACCCCTCTCTCTCTCTCTCTCTCTCTCTCTCTCTCTCTCCAACCCGCCGCGGCCCCCCCCCCACAGGTACCTCTCTCTCTCTCTCTCTCTCTCTCTCTCCAACCCGCCCCCCCACAGGTACCCCTCTCTCTCTCTCTCTCTCTCTCTCTCTCTCTCTCTCTCTCTCTCTCTCTCTCTCTCTCTCTCTCCAACCCGCCGCGGCCCCCCCCACCCCAACCCCCTGCAGGGAATTTAATGTGAAAATTTTGTTTAGGCCATGCTAATTTTTTGTTTAGGGCATTTCATAGTCCATGTTATTGTTAATATGATAGAATATTATTTTGTGCACTTTTCAGGTGTTTGGGTGCTTTATATTGCCTTTATTAACAGTCATATGGACCTTCCATTTTTTGTAGTAAAATACCAGTGCATGTAAATAGTCATTTTTGTGTGTTAGCATGATAATATATTCACAAACATGTGTTGTATTTGGATTGGCCTCACCTCTCCTTTCCTAATGATTAGTGTAAGGTTTTTAAGGGTTTAGTGTTTAGTGTTTAAGGTTTAGGGTTTTAGATTTAGGTTTTAGGTACTAGATTTAGGTTTTACTCTTTTAAGGTTTAGGATTTTTAGGGTTTAAGGTGTTTAGGGCTTTTAGGGTTTAGGGTTTAGGATTTTAAGCTTTATGGTTTAGGGTTTGGGGCTTTAGGGTTAGGATTTAAGGGTTAGGTGTTAGGGTTTAGGAAGGGTTTCAGGGCTACAGGTTTTTGGACTTCGATTTTAAGTGTGGGTTTTTCGGTTTACGGTTGCTAGGCTTAGGGTTGAGGGGCTGTTTAGTGTTTAAGGTTTAAGGGCTTACGGTTTTAAGATTTAAAGTTTAAGGTTTGACAGTTTTGAGGTTTAGTAGTTTATGTATTAGGGGTGGGGTAAGGGGTTCAATGTGGGTTTAGGATTTTAGTGTTTTAAATTTTATGGTTTTTAATTATTTTAGGGTTTTACAGTTTAGGGGGTTATGAGTTTATTTTTTTATGTTTAGGGTTTAACATATAGGGTTAGGGTTTAAGGTTTAGGGTTATTTAGGGTTTAGGTTTTTGGGTTTAGGGTTAGTTGTTTGGTGTTTAGGTTTGTTTGCATTTTATATTTGGCATATGAGTTTAGGGTTTTGGATTTAGCATTTGGGGTTTTTGGTTTAGCGGTTAGGGGGGTGGATTACGGTTTTGAGAGTTTAGGCTTTAGGGGTTTTTGGTTTAGTGGGTCTAGTTTCTAAGGATTTTAGGTTTTAGGGTTTAGGGTTTTTCATGTTTTTAGGGTTTATAGTTATTACAATTTAGGATTTTTAGGGTTTAGGGTTTTTCGAGTTTTTATGGTTTATAGATATTATGGTTTCATATTTTTAAGGTTTAGGGTTTAGGGTTTAAGGTTTTCAAGATTTATGGTTTAATGTTTTGAGTTTAGGGTTTAATGTTTTTAAGGTTTAAGGTTCTTGGGGCTTTTAGGGTTTTACATATAGGTTTACATTTTTGGGTTTCTTTTATTTAGGGTTTGATGTTATTAGTGATTTTAGGGTTTATGATTTTAAATTTATGGTTTATGGTTTAGAGTTTATAGTATTAAGATTTTTGATTTTTAGGTTTAGGAGTTTTAGGGTTTAAGGTTTAGGATTTAGGGTTTTTCAGATTTAGTCTTTTATGTTTGTGGTTTTTAAGGATTTTAGAGTTTCTAGTTTTAGGGGTAACTCAAGATTTAGGGTTTTAAGGTTTAGGGTTTGGGATTTTTAGTTTGAGGGTTTGGGGTTTAGCAATCGGTGGTTTAGCAGTTTAGGAGTTTAAGGGATCGTAGTGGGGTTAGGGGTTAGGGGAGGGTTTAAGATTTATAATTTTTAAGGGTTTTATGGTTTTATGATTTAGGGGGTTCGGGGTCTGCAGTTTAGTGTTTTTAGGGGTTTTAGGGCTTACGTTTTTTTTTCTATAGGGTTTACAATTTTTACGGGTTTAGGGTTTAAGGTTTAGGGATTTGGGAATAGGTTTAGGTTTTAGGATTTTAGATTTAGGTTTGAGCAAATCGCTCAAAAGTGCAATTTGCAAATGCACTTGGTTTATAATCAAAGCCGTCGGGGTCCGGGGGTCCAGAATGTGAAATACTGATCCGATCGGCATTCCGATCATTCCAACACAACCTGGGAGGTAGACGTGACTTGTCAGAGCTGACGGATTCTAAATCGGACATCCGGTTTGAGCCCGACGCTCAAAAGTGCAATTTGCAAATGCACTTGGTTTATAATCAAAGCCGTCGGGGTCCGGGGGTCGAGAATGTGAAATACTGATCCGATCGGCATTCCGATCATTCCAACACGACCTGGGAGGTAGACGTGACTTGTAGAAACTGACGGAGTCCAAATCGGACATCCGGTTTGAGCCCGACGCTCAAAAGTGCAATTTGCAAATGCACTTGGTTTATAATCAAAGCCGTCGGGGTCCGGGGGTCGAGAATGTGAAATATTGATCCGATCGGCATTCCGATCATTCCAACACGACCTGGGAGGTAGACGTGACTTGTAGAAACTGACGGAGTCCAAATCGGACATCCGGTTTGAGCAAATCGCTCAAAAGTGCAATTTGCAAATGCACTTGGTTTATAATCAAAGCCGTCAGGGTCCGGGGGTCGAGAATGTGAAATACTGATCCGATCGGCATTCCGATCATTCCAACACGACCTGGGAGGTAGACGTGACTTGTAGAAACTGACGGAGTCCAATTTGGACTACCGGTTTGAGCAAATCGCTCAAAAGTGCAATTTGCAAATGCACTTGGTTTATAATCAAAGCCGTCGGGGTCCGGGGGTCCAGAATGTGAAATACTGATCCGATCGGCATTCCGATCATTCCAACACAACCTGGGAGGTAGACGTGACTTGTCAGAGCTGACGGATTCTAAATCGGACATCCGGTTTGAGCCCGACGCTCAAAAGTGCAATTTGCAAATGCACTTGGTTTATAATCAAAGCCGTCGGGGTCCGGGGGTCCAGAATGTGAAATACTGATCCGATCGGCATTCCGATCATTCCAACACGACCTGGGAGGTAGACGTGACTTGTCAGAGCTGACGGATTCTAAATCGGACATCCGGTTTGAGCCCGACGCTCAAAAGTGCAATTTGCAAATGCACTTGGTTTATAATCAAAGCCGTCGGGGTCCGGGGGTCCAGAATGTGAAATACTGATCCGATCGGCATTCCGATCATTCCAACACGACCTGGGAGGTAGACGTGACTTGTCAGAGCTGACGGATTCTAAATCGGACTACCGGTTTGAGCAAATCGCTCAAAAGTGCAATTTGCAAATGCACTTGGTTTATAATCAAAGCCGTCGGGGTCCGGGGGTCCAGAATGTGAAATACTGATCCGATCGGCATTCCGATCATTCCAACACAACCTGGGAGGTAGACGTGACTTGTCAGAGCTGACGGATTCTAAATCGGACATCCGGTTTGAGCCCGACGCTCAAAAGTGCAATTTGCAAATGCACTTGGTTTATAATCAAAGCCGTCGGGGTCCGGGGGTCCAGAATGTGAAATACTGATCCGATCGGCATTCCGATCATTCCAACACGACCTGGGAGGTAGACGTGACTTGTCAGAGCTGACGGATTCTAAATCGGACTACCGGTTTGAGCAAATCGCTCAAAAGTGCAATTTGCAAATGCACTTGGTTTATAATCAAAGCCGTCGGGGTCCGGGGGTCCAGAATGTGAAATACTGATCCGATCGGCATTCCGATCATTCCAACACGACCTGGGAGGTAGACGTGACTTGTCAGAGCTGACGGATTCTAAATCGGACTACCGGTTTGAGCAAATCGCTCAAAAGTGCAATTTGCAAATGCACTTGGTTTATAATCAAAGCCGTCGGGGTCCGGGGGTCCAGAATGTGAAATACTGATCCGATCGGCATTCCGATCATTCCAACACAACCTGGGAGGTAGACGTGACTTGTCAGAGCTGACGGATTCTAAATCGGACATCCGGTTTGAGCCCGACGCTCAAAAGTGCAATTTGCAAATGCACTTGGTTTATAATCAAAGCCGTCGGGGTCCGGGGGTCCAGAATGTGAAATACTGATCCGATCGGCATTCCGATCATTCCAACACGACCTGGGAGGTAGACGTGACTTGTCAGAGCTGACGGATTCTAAATCGGACTACCGGTTTGAGCAAATCGCTCAAAAGTGCAATTTGCAAATGCACTTGGTTTATAATCAAAGCCGTCGGGGTCCGGGGGTCCAGAATGTGAAATACTGATCCGATCGGCATTCCGATCATTCCAACACAACCTGGGAGGTAGACGTGACTTGTCAGAGCTGACGGATTCTAAATCGGACATCCGGTTTGAGCCCGACGCTCAAAAGTGCAATTTGCAAATGCACTTGGTTTATAATCAAAGCCGTCGGGGTCCGGGGGTCCAGAATGTGAAATACTGATCCGATCGGCATTCCGATCATTCCAACACGACCTGGGAGGTAGACGTGACTTGTCAGAGCTGACGGATTCTAAATCGGACTACCGGTTTGAGCAAATCGCTCAAAAGTGCAATTTGCAAATGCACTTGGTTTATAATCAAAGCCGTCGGGGTCCGGGGGTCCAGAATGTGAAATACTGATCCGATCGGCATTCCGATCATTCCAACACAACCTGGGAGGTAGACGTGACTTGTCAGAGCTGACGGATTCTAAATCGGACATCCGGTTTGAGCCCGACGCTCAAAAGTGCAATTTGCAAATGCACTTGGTTTATAATCAAAGCCGTCGGGGTCCGGGGGTCCAGAATGTGAAATACTGATCCGATCGGCATTCCGATCATTCCAACACGACCTGGGAGGTAGACGTGACTTGTGAGAGCTGACGGATTCTAAATCGGACTACCGATTTGAGCAAAACGTTTAAAATTATCATTCGTCAATTTCACTTCAATGAAAAACATCTTGCTTTTAATTTTCAAGAATAATTGATTTCTTTATTAAAGAATTGATTTTAATTTTTTTAAATGATATACAGGATCATCCGTCGCGAGATGTTGGACGAGACGACGACCAGGATGACACATATGCGGAGGATTTGTGATTTCATTTTAGTTATTTGTATGTTGCCATTTTATTATGGATGTATGATTAATTTGTGTGTTTGTATGTGATGAATTTGAAATTTGTGGAGATTATGAGTTGTGTAGTTGATTTATATGTTTTTATGAAATTGTTATGTAACAGGTTATTTATTTTATTAAATTGTTATTTATCAGGTGATTTATAGTAGCTTTATATTAATTTTTGAAAAAAAAAAAATTTTAATTAGCGACCGCATGGAGACCGAATAGCGACCGAAGTTATTACTTATTTTATGAAAATATTAACTTTGGCGACCGCATAGCGACCGAATAGAGACCATATATTATTTCTTTTATCAAATTATATTATTTATAGTCGTTTATATAATTTTTTTTAAAAAAATACTACAAAATTGGCGACGGAATGGAGACCGAATAGAGACCGATTGACTCTGGGACCGTTCTTGCGACCGAGTTATATCGGTCTCTATGCACGACTGATTCGGCGACCGACGTTATTCGGTCGCCATCAGCGACCGTATCCGCGACCGACTTATGTCGGTCGCGATTTAGCGACTATTATATAGCGACCGAAATAGTCGGTCGCTAAGTGGTGTCTGTTCGGTCGCTATTGGATTTTGCGACCGAAGAACGACTGAATAGAGACCGAATATGTCGGTCGCGATTTAGCGACTATTATATAGCGACCGAAATAGTCGGTCGCTAAGTGGTGTCTGTTCGGTCGCTATTGGATTTTGCGACCGAAGAACGACTGAATAGAGACCGAATATGTCGGTCGCTATTCGCGAACTTTCTTGTGGTGAAAGAAAGAATTAATTAACTAATAGACAGACGGGGAAGGAGAATTGTAACGACCCGAGAATCCGATTACCGGGAAGGCCCGATAACCCGAGACTCGTACAGCCGCCCACGAGCCGGGAGGGCTCGGAAGGGCTAAATGGAGTGTGGAGGCACAAAGAAATAGGAAATAAAGCAGGACAACCAACAACAACAAGCTGAAAGAAAGAACAACCACAGCTACAACAGAGTCCAGTCCAACAGAAAGTACAGTCTAAAGCAGTAAAACGTACCACATGCCAAGTGAACACTCGGCCCGGCAAGCTCGCAACTGAGAACCTCCGCTCCGCACCCTCGAACCTCGAGGAAGGACCGCCACACCTGAAAAGTAGGGAATGAGTCTCCAGAACAGAGACTCAGCAGGGATCCCGCGGAACCCCAACCGGAAACAACGGCGGTAGCGGAAAGGAGAGCTACAACTACAGCAGGAATAGCAAACCGGCGGCCGGTCAAAAACTCGGCGCTACAGCTACTCCTACTGCCAGAAGGCAGACCTCGATCACGCAGTCGAAGCTACCGAACCACGCTAGTACCACCTACCGAAGTAAGAACACACGGCAGCCGACCTGGACACGCTGTCCAAGGTGCAACCCCGACCATCCAATCGCGGGTACCGCACAACAAGACCCAACCTCGGTAAAGCCACAAGCACTAATCTCATGACGCGAAAACCAACACACGCGTCACGGCGAACCAACCGAAACTCAACGGTCAACACGACCGAAGCCCGAAGGTCAAAGTCACGGAAACTGACAGTCTGTCACTCCGTACTCGACAGGAGTACCACCCACTAGAAGCACAGCCGGTAGTGTCCCCTGACGTCTTACACCGCACCGCAGGTGAACCGCCTGACGTGGTAGGTCCTACCCGAGGCGCGAACACCGTACAAGTAACCACAAACAAGTGACTAGCTGGGGTCACGCCCGTCAACGTGCGTCCAACCGCCCCCAACCACGTGTGCACACACAGACCACGCGTCCTAGGTCTGGCCCTCTGACCGGTTTTCCCCTCAGCCGGACTCTGGCTGCAAGACGTGGGGCCCAACGGTAACCGGTCCACAAACCGTCTCTAAAGGTCGGCCCGTACACCACTCCCTGGTGCGACCAGCACCTCGTACTGGTGGGCTACGACTAGTGGAGGGTCACTGAAGGAGTAGACTCTCAAGACAACGGAAAACAACGTCCGAACCTGACGAAGTACGGGGGCCGTCCCACGTACCAGCACCATCGCACGGTGACCACGGTCGGAGAAGAAACGGGACTCACAGTCCACGGCCACGCACGCACCGTGCGCTAGAGTTGAGAAAGCTCAAGTGGCGCTAAGCCACTGGACTCTGGACAGTCCTCCAGACGCACTACACCCAACGGTCCTTGAGTCACAAGACTCGGGGTCAAGACCGTTGTACGCAACAGCACAAGGCCGTCAATCTAGTTCAATCTCTAGGTCTAAAATCACGGTAGCACAAGTACCAAGACAACTCACGAGTCGCCAAGACCACTCCCTCGGGAAGGGAACGCAAGGGACCAAGGCCACCCACACGGGCCACACGGAAAACACAGAAGCACGATTCCCAGGGCAGCACACAAGCCACCACGACGATTTCCCATCTTGTAGCAAGCGGGAAACCTCCAGCCCCAGGCCGGATAACTGGACTCGCAGTCCAAGGCCAAGCACATGGCCCACATGGGAATCGCCTTCCAAAGAAAACCCACGATATGCGGGGGAGACCCCACCGCACACCCACCGATGCACGGTGACTCGATCAAGCGAGAACACGGAAACCCGAAATGCCTGAGGTCACCCGGACCCACCAAGCCCACGGGCACGTTTATCGAGGTAACACGGCACCTCCAGACACCCCTAAACACGGACACGAAACCCACGGGGTGCCCGGGACACACACGGCCCAAGGGGAGCACGATCAGCCGCAAACCACCCGCCCCGGGTAGCCCGGCTGCTCACCTCCATGAACGCGCTACAGGTGCATAGCGCGTTCAGGAAGAACGCGCTATACACACCTAGCGCGTTCAACAAGAACGCGCTGCAGGTCCATAGCGCGACCAGACCAGGTCGCGCTATGATCCTATATCGCGACAACAAGAACGCGCTGGGGCCCTATAGCGCGACGGGAACCGCCAAACTGTTCATCTTCTCCGATGAACGCGCCCCGTCGGGGCAGCGCGACCATCAAGAACGTGCTACTGGAGCATAGCGCGTTCTCAGTCCGCGCACGAGAACGGTGCAAACCCCGGGAAAAACCATTCCACGTCCCGTTCACCCCCAGGTGAACGGGAAACAAAAGGGGAACCTTCCCCAAGCCCCTAGGCATGCATCTAGACCCCTGGATCGCCCGAAAACACAGTAAAACGGAAGATCCGGCTCACACCTCAAAAATATGCATTTTTCCTAAAACGCCCCGTTTAGCCCGCTCGGCTCGCCACGGCCTACGAAACTCGCGGGAAATGAAGTGCGTGGGTTGAGGGTCCATCTCCCTACCTCCACCGAAGATTCGACGCGCCGTGGACGCCGATCCACGAAGAAACGCCATTCAAACCCTCGCCGGTTCACGATCCCCCGAACCGCCTCCACCATCGCGATCCTCGTCCCGAGCCCGTCGCCCCACATCCCACCAACCACGCCGCCCTGCCCTCGCCACCTCCGTCGGCCGCCCGGAGTGAGAGGGGGAGAGGAGAGAACGTGAGAGAAGAGAGAGGGAGGGAAGAGAAAAATGAGATGGGAGAGAGAGAAAAGGTTATATATATAGAAAATCCGGAAATTCTCAAAAATACCGAAAAATAGGAAACCACGTTTCCGCGATCCTCGGAACGCACCGGTCGCAACGGTACCGCACTCGCCTAGGTGAACGGCCCGGTTCACCCGCAACGAGGTTCCGAAGGAATTACCGAAACACACACCGGGAATCGAAAAACACACGCGGAAAAGCTGCGGAACGCTTTCGGGCCTCCGAAACAACTCCGATTCGCGCCGATCCGAACACGAAAGATGTCCGAAACGAAATTTCAGACACAACGGAGCCGGACACTCCAAGAAATCAGATCCGAGATCCACGAACAAAGATCCGAAATAACCGGGGCATTACAAGAATGGTAGGAATGTCATGGAGACACAGTTTCCTCCCGTTCAATGCATGCTTATCGGAGAGAGAGACTTCTGGGATGATGTTTTGAATGCAATGAAAGTCTCTCCTTGACTTGAATGCGCAAGAAGCTTGTGCTCGGGGATTGCTTTATTCGTTTAAGATGATTGATTGTTCTGCAGGTCGGAATGCCTTTGGTTCTTCTTGGAGTCCAGGTTATTTATAGCTTCAGACTTCATTATATCTGTTAGATATATTGACCTCCAATGGTTTGATCCCCAGTCACAACATTCAATAGATCAGCTACTACACTTCCACCTGCTTTGTCGTTCTTCGAGATGGTAGGTGAATCAGATCTTCTACTGCTGAAGATATGTTTGTCTGTATTCTTACTTCATTTGTGCAACTCGCGCCTCTGGCTACTGTCGTCTGTATATCTGAAACAATGCTAAAGATATTTCTGTCAAGTAGAGTCGTGAGATAAGGTAGGCAATTCAAATTGCAAACGCCAGTGAAGAAAGTGTGCAATAAGTAATGTCAGTTTTACACATAAAAATATATCCTCAGATATTGGGTGTTGCACAAAAAGATTATAAGATATATTTTATACATCTTGAAAATGAAAGAGTATCCAAACGGATGCTACGCATTTAATGAGGATATATTATTGAGTTGACTATTCAACACCGTAGTCAAGGTGGCATTAGCGATGGAAAATGGGATTAGTAATATTATATATATAGTTTACGTGCATGGCGCTGTAGCGCTTATATGTTGCGTAAGCGCTTTACTGTATAACTTATCATTTAACATAGTCAACAAAGATATACTTTTGACCAAGTCTAAAATGTAATATATATATATACCTCCTTATTTGAATGAAAGGTAAAATTAGGACGACGAGATTTTATCATTTAATGAAAGTAGATAAAATATCGTCGATCTATTCATCTAACCATTCTATTTTATTTTTTATACATTGGCCGCGTTATCTGGGCCTGCTACTACCATTTCTGACATCAACCGTTTGTTGTCTAATTTTCTTTGGGGTTTCTATGATGGGCGGCCTAAACGTCACTGGGTTAGTTGGAATAAAATTTGCCAGCCTTTATCCTCTAATGGTCTTGGGCTTATTTCCTTGCAGGACATGCAATTGAGTTTGCACATGAAGCTCTTGTGGCACGCCATTTCCACCGATTCTTTTATGGGCTACTTACTTAATTTAGAGCTAAACATTTGCATAATGTTCACCATTCGGAAGCTCCGTTTCGGCACATTAAGGCTCCAGGCAGAACTATTTGGATCCAAGCTAGCTACCACGCATATTTATGATAACTATAGAGTGGTGACTAACCCACATGCCTCTGCTTCGTCGTTCTCGTGTGATAAGTGGGCCGGGCAGCAGGCTTTCATTTCCGTTGTCCCGCCAGACACGCGCTAATATTGAGCATAAGCTGGTTGCAATTTCTGAAGTCATATCCAATCCACGCTCTAGTCAGTTAGCTCTTATTCGTTAGTTTGCTCCTCGTCATATCGCCTCTAATATGTTTGTGAACCAAGGCCCCTGTGACGCATGTATCTGGTGTCCCTCCACGGATGGTCGTTTTTCTACTATGTCTGCTCGCTCTTGCATATATATAGCGCTCCCATGACCACAGAGTCACTGTTTGGAACAAAATACGGTGCCCTCTGATTCCTTTGAAATGGTCTATATGTTGCTATGGAAAATTCAGCACAGATGCGTACCCACTAATGATCATATTCGTAGGTGTGATGTTAATCTTCGTTCCAAGTGTCATTGCTCTCCGGCCGTCAGGCAATGCGGAGTCGGTCGATCACCTTTTTTTCTCTGGCTTTGTTGTGAAGGCTGTTTGGGCGCACTTTGGTGATTTTCTTTGTCCGCCTGATGGGAACTGTGGGTGCGTCTGAACCTGACCTTTTAAATATATATGCTCCAACACCTCAGTTCGAAGACATATCATGGCATTCTATCTACTATTATCTTTGTTGCTACTATATGGGAAATCTGGTTGAATAGAAACCTAGCTGTCCATGAAGGCAAACCAATACTTGCGCAGGGAATTATTCTTAAAGTGTGGTCTCACATCTGTACCTTCATGCCACTTCTTCCTACGGCAGTAGTGGATTTGCCCCCGTCGTTATGCTCAGATTCTAGTCTCTTGGGGCGTGTTTGACAGCGGAGCTGTCGGTCAGTTATCCGACACCCCCTACCCGCTGGGCCCCACCTCCGCTCGACCCCCCCCCCCCTCACACAATCACGTTAACCGACCCCGGATATCTCAATCGACCCTTCGGGGTCGGTTAGCCGCCCCCCCTTACCCCGATGTCAAAGCCGCCCTTGGGGTTTAACTCCCCCTCTAGCTAGTGTGCCCCCCTAGACCTACCATTGTTTGATGGCTTAAGCCCCCTCACCTCTGCCTAAAACTCAACGTGGATGGTGCTTTTAAGAGGAGCTTTGGTGTGGCTGGCGGAGGAGGTGTGCTGTGTACCTCTTCTGGAGACCTTACTCTTGCTTTTGCCCACAATTATACCCTGCATTCTAGTTTGCAGGCAGATGCAATGGCTTTGCTGGATGGTACGTGTATGTGTGTGCATCATGGTTATCATTCTTTCATGGTGAAGTCAGATTCTTCTATTTTGATCGGTATTGTAATGACCCAAGATCTGGATACCCTGTCACACTCGATACTATTCGGATCCTACGCCATCACCCATGAGCTGGGAAGCTCGGAAAGGTTATTTAGGATGTTGTAGATATGTATTGAAATTTTAAACAATTACAGGAAATAAATCATAAAACTAATTAATTATCTGACAAAAATAAAATTAACATATTACAATTAAACAACTTAATTACAGAGTCCAATCCATAAGTACAATCAACAAGAAAATAAACGTACACTGCTACGGGATATACCCCGGCACTAGCAAGCTGACTACTAAAGGCCTCCAACGGTAACGCACCACCTCGAGGAGAAGCGCTGCACCTGAAAAAATAAGAAGTGAGCCTCATCTCATTAGCTCAGTAGGGATCCCGCAGATCCCCACAACAACAACGACAGTGAACAATAACAACAATAACAAGAACAATAGTAGTGGCAAAAGTAACTATAATAACAATAACATCAACGGCGGTGGCTAGAACAGTAATAATAGCAAACAGCGAACTACGGAGTCTCTACGTTACTCCTACCCTCACAGGAAAAGCTACGACCTCGAGTCAAATATAGGCATTTATTTTTTAGTCCCTCAAATATAATTATTTATCAAGAATCCCCTACAATCTTCTAACTCTTACTAAAAAATCCATGTGATTAGCAAACGGTAGAAAAAGAAAATATGTCATAACAAAAGGAAGGAATAGTCTCTCTAGGTAATAAACTTATCAAAATAACCCCACTTTCTCTCACCCCCACCCACTGGCTGGACGGCTCAACAATGTCATGGTAGAGAACGTTGAATGTTGCAGTGCAAACCATAGTCCCTAGTGCCAACCATGTTGGCGGTGTACCTACGCGCTCTTGGGTCATCCTTCTAGCCACCACCCTACTGTTGACACGGCTAGTCAGATCGGCCAGTTCTAAGCCGGTGATGGTGAGGCATGGGTGGAGTAGGTAAGTAGCTGCAAGATGTCGTCAGCCCCTTCGAAACTAGATCTGCCCTTCCCCAATGTCGTACAATGGAAGAAGGAGAACAAGAATAGGTGATGGGACGGGGGAGAATGAGAGGTGGTAGAGTGAGTATAAGAAGACAAGAATAAGATGGCAGAGAAAAGGACATAGAAAAGTCAATGGGATCAAGAGGAGAGAGAGAGAAATAAGTGGCAATGGGGATTGCCCCTCACGGGATCCTCGTTGTGCTTCTGGGTCATCCGGTTGGCCATCGCCCTACTACTGATGCCACTATACATGTTGGCGATGTCACTGCTGAAGTTGGTCGGGCAGACGGTGAAGATATCGTTGGTGACAAGGCAATTTGCACTGCGGATGTTGCCACAACTGTTCACATATGTGGTCTACTTCCCCCTCGCCATGTTCTTACATGCACAAAGTCAAATGATGGTGGTGGTGGTGGTGGTGGTGGTGTCAACAAGGGTAGAGTTGGTGCATGTATTACTCACTTAGGTATTGGTGTTGAAGTTGGGTGGGGGTTAACACCCACTGCGGCGGCATTGAACACGTCACGGTGGGTGAGTGTGCTTGGGCAACTAACCTACATCCTCGTTGAGGCTTGCAGGTGTACCTAGATGGGCTTCACTTAAGGCACCTTCAGTCTCCTCTAGAGCTTGGTCCGCCTCTCTCTCACCTCTACCATCATACCCTCGTAAGCAAACAATCTCTCTCTCTCTCCTAGGCCAATTGGTGCCAGAGACGGAGGGGAAACCCCTTCGATGCTGTCCAACCCTTTCTCTCTTTTCTCTCTCCCCTCTACTCTCTCTCCCTCTCTCTCTTCCCCTAGGCCAACCGCTTGGAGCCAAGAGGAAACCACCTCAGATGTCATGTCTTTCTCTCTCTACTCTCTCCCCCTCACTCTTTCTCTCTCTCCCTCTCACTCTCACTAACCAGAGTTATTTTCATCTTTTTCTACGCATGAGTGGAATTAGGCATACATGGGTTAACATTTTTGTGAACCGTATACTATGGAGGGAATGGCAGGGTTTTTTAGTGAAACGTAGAGACTTGTAGAGATTTTTTGATAAATAGTTATATTTGAGGAACTAAAATATAATTAAATATCTATATTTATAGAGACTAAAAAGTAAAAATCTCAACAAAAAAAAGGAAAGGAAACAACCATAGGAGGGGAGGCAACACACAGTGGGGTGCATATGGCTGATGTGGAGCCCTCCTATGTTCCCAAACTGATTTCACCTTATCTAATTTCCTGCCAGTTAATTAAGAATATAGAATATAAAAAGATTTCGTTGCATTTATCTTTAAAAATGATTAAAAATGAAGGATTCATGGTTAATATAAGTCAAATACCTCTATTTCCTCGTTGACACAATATATATATATATATATATATAACAGTATACATGTATATATATAGAGAGAGAGAGAGAGAACAGCATTCTTGTGATTAGAAAACAGAAATGTTCCCTGTTAACAAACTTTTTTGGACTGTTAGATTATCATGCAATGACTAATAACCATAAAAGAGAAAAAGAAGATAGCAGTTCACCCGCACTGAAATCACCCCAAGAGCGTGCGGCATTCATGCGCGTAGTGGGGTGATTCCGCCCATCACAATCTGACGATCTGTCCGGACAGTAGCCCACTAGGTGGGAAAGTGGCTGGGCCATTTGATCATCGTAGCCCAATCTTTGGGTGCGTTTGGCAACGAGATGGGATTATATTTTTTTTAAAATTTTTAAAGAGAAAAAAAATGAATTTCACCACTTTTTTGAAAATTTGAAAAGACTCTTTTTTATCGTTATCTATCTTTAAACCTCGTAATTCATCTTTTCGTAATCCAGTGTGACAATGAGACATTTAGAAAGGTTTTTGAGTGGAGATAATTCAAAAAATAAATAAAACATAGGGACAATGTGATCTCAAAGATTAAATAATATTTAGCCTAAAAGTGTGATCTCATGGTTTTACAAGATGTTTTTGACAATTTAAAATCGTAGACGCATAAATTTAGATATCTCTTTTGAGATATTACCCTTGTTACGTCGAAAATGATTAAGATTTTTATCTTTTTTGTTAATAAAGAATTTTCGAAAGAGAAAATTTATACTTTACTTATAAACACGTGTCCATCTTTTTATAACTTTCAACGTGAGATCTTATAATCTATTAGTCTTCACAAAAATATATATCAGAAGTTAGATCTAAGAAACCTAAAAACTCTCCTCTTTCTAGAAGTATCTTGGAGCCACGGAAATATAATTGTTTTTTTCAAGTTGACTTATTAACTTATATTGGGAATGAGATTCTATGAGCTTACACATGTTGAATTTGATTATTGAAATGTTATTACTGCTTACAACAATTTGCGATAAACCTACGTCAATTGTCGGTAAAAATGCCCACCTCTGTGAAGGTCTTGCCTACTGTCCTCAGATATCCTTTCCTTGAAAAAGGATAAAGCCAGGAAGTCACCCCCAGAGGTCAAAGTATCAATCCTTCTTGAGGGTCCGTATATATGCTAATTACTATAAATACCGGTAGTGTATTTGAAACATATAAACTAATATAAAGTTAGGTAGTTGTGATATTATATTAAGTTTTTATGTTGATATTAGGGGATAAAACAAAGAATTAAATATATTCATATGTATAAAATATTTTTATATATAGATACCTTATTATCGTTGCCACTACGTTCTTCTTCATAAGATTTCCACCATGATGTGCCGTAGGTCGGTAAAGAATTCCTTTTAATGATAATAACTTTTCTTTGAAGTGGAAAACTTTGTTCATGACGTTGAAAAAATATTGAGTTTTCTTAGAAATTACCCACTAAATAATTCATATTTAAGGATTAATTTCCTCTCATA
Source organism: Amorphophallus konjac (assembly GCA_022559845.1). NCBI lineage: Eukaryota > Viridiplantae > Streptophyta > Magnoliopsida > Alismatales > Araceae > Amorphophallus > Amorphophallus konjac. The sequence continues at coordinate 26,065,063 of CM040128.1, forward strand.
CCAATAATTTGTTACAATGCCTCAGAAACGCATTATTTGGTGAACATCATGGATAATTTGGAATAAGCACTTTAATAATATGCCTTCTAAAAGTATGTTTATCAAATAAATATATAATTAAATAAGATAAAAATGAATATTAAGATTTGAAGAGCTATTCCCTAAATATGACTAAGTTGTAGCATGGTTTGCCGTCCCGGCCCGACCCGCACCGACCCGCACGACCCGACCCGACCCAGGCGGGCGCCGGGTCGCACGGGCTGTGGGTCGTGGCCGGGACGCACTGGACCGCACGGTCCCATGCGTCCCGCCGTGTACCAGAGCGGGTCGAGGCGGGCCCGGTGTGGTTCGTGCGGGACAGCGCGTACGTGCCGAGTCGCCCATATAGCGGGCCGGGGTGCGGGCGGGTCTGGCATCCGCAGCGGCTTAAAGGCGGTGGCCGGCAGGTGTGGGCGGTGCAGAGCGGCGGCGGACGGCACCGGGCGGCGGCGACGACCGGCGATCAGAGGTAGGTGCCCTAATTTTTTGTTTTAGGGTGAGGAGGGGGGGTGAGGGGGGGGGGGCGTCTGCACTGGCACCGCCGCCGGTGGGGGGGCGGGGAGGGAGGGGGGGCGTGTGCACCGTGAGAGGGGGAGGGGGGGGGCGTCTGCCACCGCGGGGGTGGGGGGCGGTGAGGGGGGGGGGCCTCTGCACTGGCACCGCCGCTGGATCTGGCCGCGGGGAGGGAGGTGGGGGAGGGTGAGAGGGGGAGGGGGGGCGTCTGCGGGCGTCGCGGCCACCGTGAGAGGGGGGGGCGTCGCACTGGCACCGTGAGAGGGGGAGGGGGGGCGTCTGCGGGCGTCGCGGCCACCGTGAGAGGGGGAGGGGGGGCGTCGCACTGGCACCGGAGGGGGGGCGTCTGCGGGTGTCGCGCCCACTGTGAGAGGGGGAGGGGGGCGTCGCATTGGCACCGTGAGAGGGGGAGGGGGGGTTTGGGGCGTCGCGGCCACCGTGAGAGGGGGAGGGGGGGCGTCGCACTGGCACCGTGAGAGGGGGAGGGGGGGCGGAGGGGGGTGAGGAGGGGGGGGGGCGTCGCACTGGCACCGCCGCCGGTGGGGGGGCGGGGAGGGTGAGGAGGGGGGGGGGGGCGTCTGCACCGTGAGAGCCACCTCCGGTGGGGGGCGGTGAGGGTGAGGGGGGGTGTTTATTTTTTTTGGTTTTTTAATTAAAAAATATATGAAAATATTTTATTATATTATTTAATATTATTATTAATATATTATTTAATTCATGTTATATAAGTAATATAATTTTTGTTTAATTGATGTTGTATAAATATCATTTTGATGATGTATTATTTAATTCATTTTGTAGAATTAATATAAATAATATTTAATTCATGTTGTAGATATAAATTTATTTTTTGATGTGTTATTCAATTCATGTTTAAATATTTGATTTAATTTAGATGTATTAAATTTTAAATTTAGTCTTGCATGTTGTAGAATTAATGATATTAATATCATTATTAGTTGTAGATGTAAAATATTTTTAAATGCATAATGTATATTAGTTAATTTAATTGCATAATGTAAAAATGTAATGTATATGGATATATTTTTAATGTAAATATAAATTTAGTGTTGAATATTTTCTAAATAATTTAAAAGTTAATTTATATGTATAATGTAAATTATTTAGAGATGTTTATAATTTATATGTGTCATGTAATTTAATTAGAGATGTAATTTTAAATATCTAATTAGTGATAAATAATTTTAAAGTTAATGTATATGTATTAATTATAAATATTAACCTTATATGTATGTTATAGGAATAATGATATTATTTGGAACTAAATTATATTAAGATGTATTAAATATTGAATTTAGTCTTGCATGGTACGCAAATCATGAAATTATGTTCATTGTTAGTTGTAGATGGGAAATAATATATTTTCATAATTTGTATTTCTTAATTTTAGGAGATAGCACTCTATGGCTCCTAAGGAACGAACAAATGATATTGGGTGGTCACACGGAGTTTTGTTGGATGGCAACCGTAGGTGTTGGCGTTGTAACTATTGTAAAATAGAACACCGGGGAGGAGGGGTGTCTCGGTTGAAGAAGCATTTGGCAGGAGGAGCCGGGGCAGGATACTCTGAGGTTGCTGGGTGTACCCATGTGCCTAGAGATGTGAAACTTGCAATGGCTAGGCACCTGCGGGAGAAGAGAGCTGAGGTGCAAGAAAAGGAAAAAAAGAAGAAAAGGGATCAAGCGGCAGTGAGCGGAATAGCAAGCGGCAGCAACGAGGCAGAATGTGCATGGACACCCAGTGACGAAGATGAACAAGCACGTACTGAGCAGGCTAATGTGTATGTCACTGTGAACGATCCATACGAAGCCGAGTTTCGTGAGGCAGTACGTCAGAGCAGGGAAGAGTCAAGACATCCCGAGGAGACGAGAGTCCGTAGTCGCGAGGCGGCGAGGACCGGAGCATCAGGGAGTGGTGGTTCATCTACGACTCGACAACCACGAGGCATAAGGAGTTTATTGACTGGTGACTCGGGGACACAAAGAAAAAGGACACAATCGATCAACATTGAAGATGTGGAGCCCGGTGCACTATCCCGAGAGCATGGCAAGCAAACGAGGATGGACGATGCGTATGGCCAGAAGGGACCTAAATGGAAACTTGGTCAGGCTGTTGCAAAATGGTGGCACCACGCGGGTCTGCCTTTCAATGCAGCCAATAGCCCTTACTACAAGCCAATGTTTCAGGAAGCACAGGTCCTTGGGCTACACGTGCAGCCACCTACAGCGAGAGAATTGGCTGGCGTATACCTTGATGAACAAGTTGCTGAGATTAAGAGTTACATTGACTCATTCAAGCAGAAATGGACAAAGTACGGAGTCACACTGATGTGTGATGGATGGTCAGGTACCACAAAATCTAGCCTGATCAACTTCCTTGTTTATTGTGACAGACAGGTATTCTTTCACAAATCAGTGGATGCGTCTGGTCAAATTCATAGTCATCAATATATTTTGTCATTGATGGAGCAAGTGGTGACTGAGATTGGGGAGGAGTACATTGTGCAAGTGGTGACTGACAATGGGTCGAACTATAAGAAGGCTGGGGAGGAGCTAATGAAGAAAAAACGGCACATTTTCTGGACCCCCTGTGCAGCACATTGTGTAGATCTGATGCTGAAGGAGATTGGGCAGCTTCGTATGGTAAAATCTGTGGTCGAGGTGGCACAAAAAATCACGAAATATATCTACAACCACACACTTGTATTGGCATGGATGAGGGAGCATTGTGGCGGCGAACTGTTGAGGCCTGGCATCACACGATTTGCCACCAACTACATCGCATTGCAGAGCCTATTGAAGCACAAGGATGGGTTGAAGCAAATGTTTAGAGGTGAGACCTGGCTGAGTTCCTCTTTTGCTGCTTCACGTGAAGGGGCGGAGGTCGAGGGGATTGTCAACACCTCGAATTTTTGGGATAGAATGAAGGTATTAGTGTCATTGATAGAGCCACTCTATGAGGTTCTACGATGCGTGGATGGGGATAGAGTACCAACCATGGGGTTGGTGTACAGTAAAATAGAAGCAGCCAAGCGGAAGATCCTTACAACGTCCAAAAAATATGGACCCACCATTCTAGAGATTGTGGAGGACAGATGGGACAGACAAATGAGCCGCGATCTTCACATGGCAGGTAAACACTTACATTCTCGTCCAATCAATGAGCTGTGATTTTCAGTTGATACTAATATGTAATTCATTGTCTTACGATTGCAGCGTACTATCTACATCCGGCCTTCCAATATGCTCGGGCCCTTGCTTATGACGATACGTTGATAGAATCGGTCAACATTGTGGTAGACCGATTGTCTTTCACCCCAACAGATGCTGCTGATGCGTTGAATGAGGTATACTTGGATATTTTAACATTGACAATATTAAATGAAATATACACTTCATATTTTTTGATAATGCAGATGAAAACATTTAGAGAGGGAATTGGTTCATTTGCGACACCTAATGCCATGGCCAGTCGTGATAGACTCGACCCAGGTAATGTGTCTTCACAATGTACCTTCTATATCTCGAGAAGTAATTTTTACATCTAATTATTATATTGTACGTGATCTGTCTTAAACACAGCTGAGTGGTGGCTAAATTACGGCACAAGTGCACCCGTATTAAGGAAGATCGCAATGAGAGTTCTATCGCAAACATCCTCGTCGAGTGGGTGTGAGCGGAATTGGTCGACGTTCTCCTTCTTGCATACTAAGCTGAGGAATAGGCTAACACACCGCAGGCTAGACAAAATGGTGTATGTTCATTACAACATGAGGCTAAAGGTCCGGCATGTACAAATGGATACAAGGAGAGGAGAGGGAGATTACGACCCAACGGATGCTGTGTACTTGCGAGACGATGATGACCCTATGGTAGCATGGGTTGCAATAGCCACAACCGAGCGTGGTGAGGTAGAATTGGACGAGGAGGCTGAAGAACCTGGCGAGACACCACGGCCTAATACTTTTCTCGCATCAGCTGTACAAGAGGCAGTCGGGGAGGGAGATGACACCCATGTGCATTTGGGTGGTGACGAGTCAGCAACGGGACGTGATGATGAAATTAATTTAGATGAAGACCTCGTCATTGGGGGTGGAGACACATCGTATGCGTACGATGATACAGCATGGGAGCGATTGATCCAACCCCCATTAATTGAGCGTCAAGAGCCACCTCAGGTGAATTAATACATGAAAATCGAATCGCAAATTTCATTAGATAGCGTAGTCATATATTGATGTATGATAGCAATATATTGCAGGTCGGTCCGACAAATGACAACATTGCGGGAGAACAGTGGTCCCGAGTTGCTGCACCGCGGCATTCAATATCTGCGGAACCAAGAAGGTTATCCACTTCAAGAGAGGCTAGGGGGAGTTCCTCATTTAGAGAGGTGAAATTATATTGACAATGTACATTTGTTAATATATAATTCATTGGTAATTGAATATATTCTTGGTTCAATTGTGTAGTCTTCGGTAGCATCGAAACAACCATTTCAGTCTACTGTGCCCCGACGCTCAACATCTAAGGCAAAGACACACAATCAGTCGTCTAAGGTATACGTACAGACTTACACAATAGAAAGTAAGCTGAAAATTTATCTAAGCAGGCTTCTGCTTCTCAGGCATCTAGAGGGACACAACATGCAGTAGGTAAGCCGCCCCCTGCTCCACAGAAGAAAAAATCATCATGAACCACATTATTCACCAGCAAGAAGGACAAGGGACCACCATTAAATCCGATAGATATTGCAGACATGGAGACATTAGATCCCAATGCAGATGACGACACTCCCGAGCCCTCTGTTGAGCCCCGCATTAGTGGGAGTCATGACTCCGATGCTGATAGTACACCGACAGGGTCTTCATCCCATGAAGGTGGTGGTTCCCAAGGTGACCAACGGAGTCCTCGTGAGAATACTAGTGCTGGTGGTAGAGAGTACAGCAGTGGTCATAGTAGAGGTCGTGGGGGCCGTCAACATGGCGTATGGACAGAGGAGCAGCACTTGACACATGCCACGCAAGATGAGGACCACGGTGCTCCACCCGCGGGGACGAGACGGGCAGCTGATCATTGGGATCCCTACTATGGAAGTTCGGTTGCAGACAGTACCAGCTATCAAGGCATGTTGTCTGATTTTGAGAGCATGAGCACACGACTCCCAGGGATCTGGAAGCCCGTATGGACAGTCATGGCCGCAGCAGCCGATGTATCATGACGACTCAGATAACAGTAGTTCATTTTTCCCATCGTATCCATATCCTTATGCCGCAGCTGCGCCAGTAGAGGTTGTGTACGCACAAGGTTCGCAGCAGTATGAATACTACGTACGCATGTACTGGGAAAACTATTCAGGTTCAATGCGCTATGAAGACTATCTGTCCTATCTGCGTACCACGTTTAATGTCAAATTGTTTGGAGATGGGCACTGGCCCAGTTTGGGTCCATACTCTTAATTAGTATGTATCATTTGGTTATATTTATAACTAACTAATAATTAATTGTAGATTTCTTCATATATAGAGTTCTGTACTTATCATTGAAATCACTAATGTAAACTTTTACATCATTTGCAGGTCATCATGGACGGACGGCGTCACCCTGCGTGGGAGCATGGATACTCTGTTGAGGGTGATGGACATGTGCACTGTAGATACTGCGAACATCGCGTCACCGGCATACACAGGTTTGCGGAGCACCTTGCGGGAGTGGGACGCGATGTTCGTGCATGCGACCGAGTTCCGGGAGATGTTCGACATTCCTTTCGGACACAGTTACAGGATAGATACGGTTCTCGTAGCACACCGAGGACATCTTATTCTACGTCCCGGGTACCTCCACCACGAGCACAGGGCGGAGCAGGATCTTCCTCCACGTCCAGAGTTCGAGCAGCACCAGCACCAGCACCAGTCGCACATGATAGAATTGAAGCTATAGATGTAGTGAGGACTTTTTTTACAGATTTTCATGTACCCTCCACCGCAGCACACGACCCATCATTTGTGCAGATGGTTACATATTTTCAGTCCCACCCACATGTACCTCCACCCACTAGGATAGAGTTAGATTATACGGGTGATCAGTCTCATGTATCTGATGATGAGTTTTGGGATTCGGGCTTCACTGATGATGAGGATTAGTGAGTTTTGGGATTCGGATTACACAGATGAGGAGGATGAGTGAGTTTTAGGATTCGGGCTTCACATATGGACGAGGATTAGTGAGTTTTTGTATTTTATACTTCATGAATGAATGTCATTATTATGTCACTGTTTACTTTCATCTATTTGGTAATTGAAATGATTTTTTATGTATATAAGTATTATATATAATATGATGTTTAATTAAGCGGTGTAATATGTAATTTTTATATAATTAATTATGTGTAATTTAGTATGGATCTATTATCATAAATAAACTCTACATTCTAATATTTTTAAATATATATAACATTTAATCTTTCAAAATAAATTTATTAAAAAATTTTAAAAAATCAAAAAAATACGCGTCGAGAGCCCAATGGGGCGGACCGGGTCGCTGTGCGACCTGCTCGACCCGACCCGTCCCGCGCCGAGACCGGGTCGGCCGGGTAGGACGGGTCGGCAAACCCTGAGTTGTAGAGGTTAAAATTAGGATTTTTACCTATATGCCCCTATAAAAGATCGTATTTATAAATAAACGCTTACCTTCCACATATTGTCAAGAATATCCTTAATATATCTTATATTGTTGCATTCGTACCCTTGCTGTAACTGACGTTAATTTAACTCGGCTGCACTCCAAATTAAGAGAGGAAAAGATTAACTTGCCCCTAGGTTAACATCTCTCTCCCTACCCCTCTGTGTGTGCGTGTGTGTGCTTGTGGAGGTCGCTCAGGGGGTGTCGTACGAGGCGGGGTCGGTGGGTGTCGGAGGAGGGGAAGGTCGAGTGTTCACTGGGGGTTGGGGGTTCATCGGTGGTGGTCAGAGATAGAAGAGAGGGAGAGAGAGAGGAACACACACACACACACACACACAGAGGATGTCAGAGAAGGTCTCCCTCTTCGGCGACAGTCACAGATAGAAGAGAGGTAGAGGGAGAGGGAGGGGGAGAGAGAGAGCTCAGGGGAGAGGGGACGCCGAAGGAGGTCTCCCCCTCTGGCGACGGTCACAAACAGAACAAGAGGGAGAGGGAGAGGGAGGGAGGGAGAGAGAGAGAGCTCAGGGGAGGGGGGAAGAGAGAGAGATAGAGGGTGGGAGAGAGAGAGAGAGAGAAGACAGGGATGTGAGGGAGAGATGGCTCAAGGGAGGGGCTCGGGGAGAGAGAGGACGGGGGTGAGGGGAGAGAGGAAGATAGGGAGAAGTCCCTCTGTGTGGGAACAACTTCAAATGTGAAGTCGTTCCCACACGAAACGACTTCTCCCTATCTCTCTCTCTCTCACCCTCATCCTCTCTCTCTCCTCTCTTTTTGTCTCAGCTACCGTCAAAGGGGGAGAACCCCTCCGACATCCCCCTCCCCCTACACACTCTCTCTCTCCCTCTCTTTCCCCCTCCGACGTCCCCCCTTCCCCCTGTACTCTCTCTCTTAGTACTATCATCCTCTCTCTCTCTCTCCTCTATTTTGCCTCAACCGCCACCGGAGGGGGAGACCTCGTCCGACATCCCCCCTCCCTCTTCGTGCTCTCTCTCTCCTTCCCCCTCCAGCGTCTCTCCTTCCCCCTTACTCTCTCTCTCTCCTCTCTTTGTCTTAGTCACCATCGAAAGGGGAGACCCCTCCGACGTCCCCCCTCCCCATGTGCTCTCTCCCTCTCTTTCCCCCTATGGTCTTCCCCCTGTACTCTCTCTCTCACTCCCCGTCCTCTCTCTCCCCCTCTTTTTCCATCTCAACCGCCGCCGGAGGGGAGACCTCCTCTGGCGTCCCCCATCCACCTGCACTCTCTCTCTCTCTACCTCTCTTTCCCCCTCTGCGTCCCCCCTTCCACCTGTACACTCTCTCTTACTCCCCGTCCTCTCCCTCTCTCCCTTTCTTTCTGTCTCAGCCGCCGTCGGAGGGGGAGACCCCCTTCGACGTCCTCCCTCCCCGTGCACTCTCCCTCTCATCCTCTCTCTCTCTCTCCCTCTCTTTCTATCTCGACCTCGCAGACAAGGAGAGTGGGGGCTGGGAGGGGCGAGGGGTTGTTCGTGGATCTAGAGTAGGGGTAGTTGTCAGAGGTGAAGGAGAGGGGCTACAGGACACCCATCTCTATCTCTCTCTCACACACGCACACACGCGGGCACACGAACGCACACACACAAGGGCATTTTTTGTTTTTTACGAGTTTAAACGATTTCCGTCAGTATATTTTCAAAATATTCTTCGTCGTTGACGGTTTGAGAACCATAGGGATATAATTGCAACAATACAATATATATTAGGGATATTCTTGATAATATGATAAAAGTATGGAGATAAATGTAAATATGATCTTTTATAGGGGTATAGATGTAAAAATCCCTTAAAATTTAGTCTCACCAATATTTATATTAATTTATCTCCAATTCGTCGCTCTTTCAATTTATTCAGTGAATATCCAAAAAATTAGAAATAGATCTTTTGATTTTTTTGAAAAAAACCCTTGAAAATATTATGTATCAAATAAACATGTAACTATAGAGGCTAAAAATATATAATTGAAATGTGAATAGCTACTTACCAAATACAATGGATTGTGGGGGCTAAACACTAAAGATCAATTATTAATTATTTGTTGGATTTTTTGTAAAAATATCCTCCTTATATGTTCATTTGTAAAATGACTCGTCTCATTTTCACATTATTCTCAACCATCTTCTTATGTCAATAGTGTGTCAAAAATTTCACTATAGTTAACTTCCGACGAAGATTCAAAAAATATTTTATTATTATCCATAAAATTAATTTTTTGGGTAAAAATATCTTTATAAGAGTTATTTTGATCAACATACGTTGCCTAAGAGAGAGAAAGAGAGATAAAAAGATAAATATATGAAGAGAGAGAAATAGAGAGGTGGAGAGAGAGAGAGTTTCCGAGGGATCAGATATATTTTAATTTTTTAAAACTTAGTTAAAGAGTAACTTTAGTTAATTAAGAGATCTTAACATAATGCTAATTGCCAGTGGTGGTAAGGGCATTTTTGTAGGTATTAGGTGTAGTTTCATTTTTAAGATAATATGAAAATAAGGTGAATAATTCTAAAAATAGATTTGTAAGGAAGATTTTTTTACAAAAATCTCTTATTATTTTTGTTAAAATATTTACATGATTTAAATGAACCACTTAGCCAAATAAATTTCTTATGAATCTTGCTATTTGTGCCGGGCACTTTAACATGGGCTTTCAAGATTGAGTTAGTAAAATCTATTCTTTAAATCCCGCTTTGGTAGCAGGTTATTCCAGAGTTTACTCAATTTTAACTCTAAGTTAACTTGATGCGTGTTTTGATAGGGGGAATTGCTTAAACCGAAACACATGTGAGTTATCCAAAGGATAACTCTACGTTATGAAACCCACGTGGAGAGGTGGGCAAACTCAACCCCCTCCTATTACTACCCTCCAACGTATATTTTTGACCTCAGACCACGCACCCTCCCCTCAAGACCTATTCTTGCACATGAACTTCTCATGCTGCACCTTTTCTTCTCCATTCTAGTTCGATCATCTTCTCCCCTTTGGATCTTCGATTGTTTTCCCCTCTAGATCTTCTCCTAGATCATGTCAATCGTCTTCCTCTCTAGATCTTACCCTCTGGATCGATCATTTCCTCCTCTGGATCTTCCCCTCCAAATCTATTCTCTTCTCCTCTAGATCAAGCATAACTTTCCCTCTTACCCTTTTTCCTTTCTTTCGGAGCCCCTAGCCTTCCAACGATGGACCCCCTCCTCCCTCCAGCATTTGGAACATATATCAATATTATTAATACTATTAAATTAATTCACAAGATTTTACAAATATTATTTTTTTGAAAAAATTCAAAGTTAAAAATTTACATTGAGGAGGATAAAATCGGCCCGGCCCATGTAAGGCCCAATCTCTCCGGACCCATTCAGGCCCACGATCTACAACACGCCTAAGGGCGCCCAACGGCCGTGGCCCGTAAAGGCACCGCCCACTACGACTCAACATCGAATTTGACAGCGCAAGAAGGGCTTCGACTTAGACGCAACGACCGTCGGATGACCCTCCGGCGATCGAACTTTGCCCCCCCACGACACCGGCCTCAACCCCACTAAAGGCGAGCACGCCCTGCGGGCGCCGTAAGACCCGCCATGGAATCGGCCGACTCTGGGATAACAGTCCCTCAACGGGAAGCTCCCCCCGCGATCGCGGAAAACGTTACTCCACGACTGGCGTCCTTCCCTGCTAAGGGATGGGCTCTCCCATCCAGGACAACCCCCTATAAAAGGAGGAAGGACCTTTCATCCAGGACACGGTGGATTCCACCAAGAAACGTCCACAGAGAAACAGGCCAGAGAGCTACTCACCCTGCTACTAGGGAGGTCACGACTGCATATTGCTTGAGAGAGAATCCCTCCCGTACCGCCCAACGCGCACTCTCCAGGTGACCATTGGGGTCGGCGAGCACTCGACCGGAGGACCTTCACCCCGCTCAGATCTCCTACTGCGACCTCCACTCTCCTCTCGCTCTCCTATTCTTCTCTGTTCTACGATTAAACCGTTGCTGACTTAATGATCGGAGAGTTGTCCCTTGGGGTAACGCTTAGGGCTCCTTCTGATGCCCTTCTCTCTGGTGTTTGCAGGCTTCCACGAGTGCCAGACGGTCTTCCCCAACAAATAAATAGAGAAGTGTGGTACGAGAGCTAGAGACCATTTTTCTATCTCTACGTACATAATTTCGACAACATTAGTCTCTCAAATAACCCAAAGTTAATGTTCAAAAAATTAAGCCAAAGTTAAATATATAAAAGAGAGAGAGAGAGATTTCACTGCTTACTACTATGGGTAAATAAGTGTGGAAATGACATTTTTTATAATTCAATAGTTATTATTATCGAGTTAACTCAAAACTTACCAAAACACATTGGGCTAAAATGAGTTACATCACCTCTTTATTATCGGGTTAACCCCAACCATATCAAAAAAAATGAGTTAACTCTGAAACAATTTAACTAATACAAGTTAATCCATAGTTAGTTATTCAACTATCACAGCGATAAGAAGTTACTTTTAGATAATTTTTGAAGATTTTGAGTTCCCTTTTTTTCTCTCTCTAAATCTCAAAATATGTATAAATTAAAAGTTAATAAAATATTAAGATATTTAAAAATATTTTTAAAAATGACAAAGATTCTAATAATTAGAATTCTTAAAATTTATCCCCGAACCCTTCCAAACACAATTGAATTAGATTAACTTTGGGCTGCGTTTGAAAAGTATTTCAACTTTGGCTTTTGAACTCAAAACTTTGACAGTTGTTAATTTTTACCGAACGTTAAACATGTGTCTCGATTTTTGAGTTGAGAGAAAATTAGTGGACCTCCGATTGTGAATCTAAAGAAGCAAGTGTTGAGAGAATTTTAAAGTTTTTAAATAATTATAAATCTTTAATTAATCAAATATTTATACGGTGGGTAAATTTTTCAGAGAATGAAAAGCAAATTCCATTCTCAAACGGGCCTCAGGAATCAATGGCTTATGTGGAGGGGGGAGACCCGAGTGCGACAAAATCGTAGGGTCACATATAATATAAAGAGTGATTTTGGATATAACAAAATAAAAATTACGAATTACCAGCTTCCAGAAACACCTCCGGATCTACGTGCACTTTCGTCTGACCTGAGACCAGGAGTCATATCCCGTTCCGTACTGTGGCTATTAGATGTGGCGCAGGATCGTGACAAGATCCGTACGGCAGAACCGATTAGCCGCAGCCTCTGGCGGTGATTCCCCACTGACCCAGTGTGTTGTGCGTTTCGACATACGCCAAGATCGTCCGCAACGGTGCCCTGGCAATCTGATGTGACAACCGGCAGACAAAGGAGAGAAGAAGAGTCCACCCTCTCTCATGGGCAAACCTTCTTCCATGCACGTCGACACACACCAGATGTTAAGCACATAGACACGTGTCAGTCATAACGAGCACAAGGAGGCTTGGGGGGAGCGACCGATCGGTTAACAGAGGTGGGGGAGGGGATAAACCCGGGGATTTGCCAGACTCCAACTCCTCCCCTAGCACGAGCGAGCGGGGCGCACCACATGGAAGACTCCCCCTCCTCCCTACCTTTTCCCACTCCCCCCGCGATTCTCTTCTTCTCTCCTTGCGTCGCAGGCTAGGGTTTTTTCTGGCTGGGGAAGGCGTCCGGGTGGATGGCGAGGGGGAAGGTGGAGCTTCAACGGATCGACGACCGGGCGAGGCTGCTGGTGAGCTTCTCGAAGCGGCGGAGCGGGCTGCTGAATTGAAGATGGCACGCGAGCTCGTCGTGCTGTGCGACGCCGAGGTCGGCGTCATCGTCTTCTCCCCCAAGGGCGAGCTCTCCCACTACTCCAACCACTCCAGGTAAGTGCGCTCCAACCTCTCCCACTACAAATTCCCACTCCCCATCACCTCTCCACTAGTCGTCATCTCGATACGCGGACCACCATGACTCCATCGACGAACTCCTCGTCTTCGTCCTCGTAGTCTTCTTGCAATTTCAGGCATTTGTATCAGTTTGCGGGGGGATTTGCTTTCCGGCCGGATCCGCAGTGGAAGAAGGCGGGGCACCTTTCCCGTTTCCATTCACGTAGAATTCTCACGTATGCTTCAAAAAGACGCACCGGAGGTAGGGAATGGGGGGCCCTTTCTCCCACGACCTGTAGACACGTGTGCGACGTCACGTCTGCCGGTGATGTCCTCCTCCCTCCGTCACCGGAGCTCCCACCTCCTTTTGTCTCTCGTTTTCGCCACAAACGTTCAACAAACAGTGCTTTCTGGTGCGTGGGAGGGTGGGGGTGTGGCGGGGAGAGAGGGGGTGAACCCCAAAAAGAATAAAATTTTAAATTGGGGAAGACGAAAAGACGCCAATAAATGACACGCTTTAGCACAAATAGCTACCAGAGTTGACGTGAAGGAGGGTCATGGCATCGTTTGGGGACACAATGGGGGTGAATTATGGTCTTGAAATCTTCACCTCTTAAAAGTCTCACCAAATACATCTTTATCACATCAGATTATTCTAAAAGTTAGATTATAAGTTTTAGAGAGAGATAGGGAGAAAATGGAACAATTTTCATAATATCTAAGGGCCCGTTTGTTTCAGATCATTTGGGGATTCCAATCATTGGAATCCCCTGCATAATTTCATCCCAACCAAATGACTCAAAGTTGTCTCGATTTTTATGCTGAGTGGATTTTTTAAAATAGAGAGAGAAAGACACAAAAGGAGAGGTGTTAAATAATCTACAAAAGCTCCTCTCATAGAGCTTCGGGGTGGATTTTGAGGTCTAAAATCTCTGACAATCTGACATTTGTTCAAAACAGAGATTTTTCAAAAAAATCCACTTGAACAATCCCAACCAAAGGGGCCCTAAAAGTTAATCTCCACCAACTTTTTCTCTCTCGAAAGGATTATGAAAAAAATTCATAATCTTAAGGGCCCCTTTGGTTTGGATTATTCAAGTGATTTTTTTTAAAAAAATCCCTACATTTATTATATGTCAGAGTGTTAGGGATTTTAGACTTCGAAATATACCCCGAAGCTCCATGAGAGGAGCTTTTGTAGATTATTGAACATCCCTTCTTTTGTGTCTTTCTCTCTCCGTTTAAAAAATCCACCCAGCACAAAAGTCGAGACACTTTTGGGTCATTTGGTTGGGATGAAATTATGCAGGGGATTCCAATGATTGGAATCCCCTAATAATCCCAACCAAAGAGGCACTATGGGCGCGTCTAGTAACACAATGAGACTATGGATTTTTTTCATAATCCTCTAGAGAGGAAAAAAGTTGGTGGAGACTAACTTTTGTAGATTATGAAAAGTGTTCCATTTTCTTACTATCTCTCTCTAAAACTCATAATCTAACTTTTAAATAATTTGATGTGATAAGAGTGCATTTGATAAGACTTTTAGGAGGTGGGGATTTCAAAGCCATAATCCACCCCTTATTTTGTTACCAAACGATGCCTAAGTTTTAGGGGCCCTTTGGTTGGGATTGTTCAAGTGATTTTTTTTGAAAAATCCTTACTTTGAACAAATGTCAGAGTGTCAGAGATTTTGGACCTCAAAATCCACCTCGAAGTTTCATGAGAGGATTTTTTGTAGATTATTTAACATATCTCCTTTTGTGTCTTTCTCTCTCTATTTTAAAAAATTCACCCAACATAAAAGTCGAGATTGGGATGAAATTATGAAGGGAATTTCAATGATTGGAATCCCATGATGATCCGAAACAAACAGACCCTTAGCATGAACGCTCGTAACGTACGTAGGTGGACAGAAGGTTGTCTCTTGGGAGTTCTCGGGAGTCAGTGAGTGGGTATTCCCATGATTCGAATTTCTCAAGGACCGAAGCGCTTGTACCGTATGGAGGCGCGCATGACCCAAGTAAAAAGTAAATGGAGTATTGGAATACCTATGATATATAGTAGTATAGTCGAGTAGGGTGTTCCAAATATAGCAACACGTTTCGCTTGTGTGACACGTTGTTGTTGGCAATTAAATGAAAATAAAACATGATGGACCGCCTATTAATTTTTTTTTCTTGGTGGGGTGGGTGGGTGGGGGCCTGTTCTTGCCAGGTTTTTTTTATCTTCCATTTTAATTAAAAGATGGCGCCTATCTTTTCACCTCCCTGGGAGTTTCTTCTTTTCTGCATTTGTTTTTTCGGTGTCTGAAAGGCATAATTTTATTTTTTTAAGAAAGTCCACTTGAACGATATTTATTAAAGTCCGGGATAAATTTTGAAAAGAATAAGTGTAAGTAATTTTGGATTAATTTATCTCTATTTTTATTATCACGTACGTTTGGTGTGCGAGAGATAAATACGTCGATATTCTTATTACTCATTTGATAAAAAAATAGGGATACAAATAAAAATAAGTATTTAAAAAAATCAGTTTACATTTCTTATCGATTATGATTAATACTAATATATGTATTTAATTATCATAACCAATAATAATATTATTAATTTTATTTAATATATGTATTATTAATAATTATGATTAGCACTAATATTATTAATTATAACGTGACTAATTCTTCATTAATAATAACGAGATAGTTATAATTAATTATTTAATAATAATTATGTTATATATTTATTAATTAACATAAATAAGATTAATTTATATGATTAGTTAGCATTAATAATAATATATTTATTCTTAATGATTATGATTAACACTAATATTATTAATTCTAACATGACTAATTCTTCATTAGTAATAACGAGATAGTTATAATTGATTATTTAATGATAATTATGTTATATATTTATTAACTAACATAAATAAGATTAATTTATATGATTAGTTAGCACTAATAATAATACATTTATTATTAATAATTACGATTAACATTAATATTATTAATTCTAACTTGACTAATTCTTCGTTAGTAACAACCAGATAGTTATAATTAATTATTTAATGATAATTATATAATATATTTATTAATTAACATAAATAAGATTAATATATATGATTAGGTAACACTAATAGCATTAATTAGTATAATAAGAGTAAACAATATTATAATAATTAATTATTTAATAATAATTAAATAATATATTTATTAATTATCACTAATAAGATTAATCGGTATGATTAGATAGCACTAGTAACATTAATTAGCATAATTAATTAACACTAACAATGTTAATTAGCACAATAATATTAAGTAACATTGTAATAATTAATTATTGAAAAATAATTAATTAATATCTTTATTAATTAGCACTAATAAAATTAATTAACATGATTAATTTGCACTAATAAGGTTAATTAATATTGTTAATTAACATTATTAAGATTACGCAACACCATTATAAATAATTATTTAATGATATTTAAATAATATATATTTATGAATTAATACTAATAAGATTAATTAATATGATTAATTAATATTAATAATATTAATTAATATTAATAAGATTAATTATCACTAATGAGAGAAAGAAAAAAATGAGGATGAGAAGGAAAAGATGAAATAACTTATCTCTAATTTTAATCTTATTTTTTTTAAGATAATTCTATTCTCTTTTAGACCCTTTATTCCCTAGATTTTACTAAACGAAGAACGAGATACAGACCTGGGTATCCCTGCCTTATCCTCGAACCGAAAGGGGCCTAAGGGACGTCATGATCCTAGCCATTATCCTCGCGACACCTCGTTGCGGTCGTGCGTGCCCTTGATTTTGTGCCCGGATGCTGTTCTTTGATCTTCTATTAAAGGTGATGATCTAATTAACCATTCCCGTCGCCAGGCCTTCCACCCCGGAGAGGCTGCGTTTCCTGGTGAATAAAACGTCCACCATAAAGCCTTCGAGCTTCATCGATGGTTTCATTCCGGATGCCATCACGATGTTCTTCTTTCGGCTGCCAGTGAGCTGGATGGACTAGAATGGGTCCATAAAGTTAGCACTCTTCGCGTTAAAAGTGCCATCCGCAAGTGTTTTATCTTAAGGCGTTTTCATTCGCCGCTAGACTTCTACTGCTCAGTTTCACTCTCCTGATCTGCTGCTGGTGTCCACCGACTTATCCGAGGTGTCGGGGGGGGGAGGCTTAATTAGTAAAATGTTTCCTCTCGATCGAATCCAGCCATTTGACTTGAATGGCTCTTCCGTCAAAGTAAGTTCATTGTTCAACTGATTGTAAAGATCATTCCTTTGAATTGTTTTTGGCTAAATCTTTGGTCCGTTTTTCTCTTTCGTTTATTTAACTTGATCGCGGTACTAGTTCTGAGACAAAAGCATTGGAACTTCTTCTTTATTAGGTATGTATGATTTAGCTTTTGCGTACTGAAAGCTTCTGATAGAACTTCACTTCCTATGTGAAACATAGAATCATGTTTCTTTTGTGCAAATTTGCATCTTTAAAAGGGGACATAGATATGAAGAAGGAGAAAACTTTATATTGCTTTAATCATTGTACCTGTTCGATGCCAAGCGGATTGCAATTGTGAGATAACACAATTGAAAGTGCTAACTTTGGCATGTGAGTGAACTTCTAAAGTGTGCAACAACACAATCGGCTTGGCAGAGGTCTATGAATCAGGTGACTCAGAAAAATAGGAATAAGCTACATTAGTGAGACATCTTTAATGCCGAATATACTGGCAAGTTTGAGAGGAAAACATATCTTGACGTGCTGTTTTGGTGCCATGTTATTAGTCACCATAAATTTGCATCAAGGGTTTTCAGGATTTACTCATCCAAGAGCAAGTATAAGCGTATGCTTAACAACCCTTTCAATTAGAAGCAGGATTTGACGGACCGGTCGTACCGGTCTTTTATCGGTACGATGCAGTATGGTTTGATACCGTTGTGTACTGATGTAAAAGAATACCTTTGATATATAGATTATAAGTAAAAATATACAAATAATTCTTTACCTCAGTTGGTGTTTAGTTGAAATAAGCTGTCTCGGGTTTGAATCTTACAAATACCACTTAATTTTTAGAATGTTTTTGGCTTAAATCTTTAAATAAAAATAGAAAAAATAAGAAAGCATGCATCTTGTGCGGCTTGAACATGGGACCTCACTTGTCAAAATAACATTTTTGACCAACTAACCTATCGAGGCTACTATGTTATAAAATAAAATATATAATATTTAAAAATATATAATTAGTGTACCGGTTGCGTATCACGCACCGGTCATACCGGTCACCAGCTAGTACGATCCGATACATGCGGTACGGGACGTACCGTATTGAATTGCCAAATCTTAATTAGAAGCACTTTTTGGCTTCCACAAATTTCAGTCAAACAAATTTATGGGGAAGTTAGACAGTGAAGCTACTTATGTGGCCATTTGACTTCCAACTAAAAAAAGAGAAATAGATAGATGGAATCCTTGAGTGGAAGCATACAAGTGGAAGAACCAACTGCTCTTAGGAGAATGTACAAGACCAGGCTTGGGGGCTCGAATGATCTTCTTAGATGCTTAAAAGGTTTCTTCATGCTTGAGAAGACTCATATTCAGAGAGCTATTAGAAGTCTTGCAATGTAAGTGATATTGAGTGTCAATAGTTTTCGAACAAATGTCAAAAAACACGTCGACACTTCTTTAGAAGCCTTTGATCTTTAGTTGAAGTCTTGGGTAGATGTTGACACTTGTGGTAGATGTCTATTGATAATTGTTTCATGTTCTTCAATCTAGTTCTATTACAAAGTGTAGACGTTCACCACAAGTCTCAATGCTTTCTTACTGTTCTTCAATAATTGATGGCCCTCTAGCTTGTCTTGAAAAATTCACACTTCGGGTAAATGTTTTAGTGCTCACAAGATGATTTTGTTATTATTAAAATCAATCCTCAAGGTCCAACAAACATGATGTATTTTTTTGATGCAAGGGAAGGAGGTGGGATACTTTATAAGCTTATAGGATTTTGAGTAAGAATGCTAACATGTTTGTCCATTACATCTGTCCAATGGGTAGCTATATGTCCTTGAAGATCCAATGATTGAAGACTTATTCTGAGAAAAGTGTAGTAGGAAAAATGCATGAATGACGATAAATTGAAGGGGAGTCTCTCTCTCTCTCTCCAGTGGAGAATGAGATGATTTTTCCTTCATGTATGAGCTGGATTTTCTCCACTACACAAAAAATCAATATTTTAATTAAGGTGCTTGACCAAATTCATGTGAGATGAAATTTTTATTGATGAAAAGGTGCTTACTTAAATTTTTAAAAAATAATGTAATTATATTTACTATTATATGCATGATTCTTATAGTGAGAAGGAACTATGGGCAGGTTACCTTTCATGAGTAGACTTTTTATATGGGGTAGAGACATTGCCTCTAAAAGTTGCACTTGCATAGAAACAAGTAAAGATTATTTCGGCTTAAAAAAGAAGCTTTGCATGGCTAAATTGTTGTAGAACTACTTTACTAGGGTCCATGGGCTTTAGTTGTTTAACTTATTCACCCATTCAAATTGGCCTTATTCCAATCTGCAATCACAGTTGCTTTTATTGTCCATTTAAATGCCACCTATGTTAAAGGTGGCACCATTGTTTTAAAACTCAACAAGGATAGAAGAGGACATGCCAACTTGTTTAAGAGACTTGGAATTACAAACACTATTTCTTTAATCTAGTATAGGTATGGCAGACTTAGCGGGACAGACTGATGTGGACTTGGCCTGATACAGTATGAGTCGACCCGACCCGAGATCTCTCTGGTACGGTATGAATCGGCCAACTCGCACTAGTAGGGTACAAGTCGACCATCCATGATTTGGTAGATTTCGGTGTATTGTCATATTGATTGTAGCTATAAGACAAAGAACGAAGCTTACGAGTTTCCATGTCAAAAGGAGAAGTAAGCTGGTCTAGGGCAAGGAACTTGGACATCGTCATTCAGGAGGAACCTCAGGCCGGAGCACATGGATCAGCTGCAGGACCTCCTTTGCTTATTTCTTGACTATGCGCCACAACTAGACAGAGAGAACTAGTGGTGGTGGAGGTGGGAGAAGGAGTGCTCATTCTTAATTAGGTCAGCCTACACCCTCATTTCTCTCGGAGGGGTGTGTCATTGCCTTACTTCGCAGATTTGGACTCCCAAGAGTCCTCTAAATGTGAAGCTTCTGATCTGGAGGATCTCCCATGGCAGACTACTGATTTGTGATAGGTTTGCTCCTTTCTTACAGTATCTACCCACCATATGAAGTTTAATTAAGCTTCAATTGACGCTAAAATTACCTAATTAGACAAAACTCTCAAATTTAAATCATTAATTACACCCTAATTTGGGGATTTACTATAATTACCCGACATGTAATACAATTAATAGTATGCTCCCGCCCTAAAGTATTCAATGAAGTTTAATTAAGATTCAATTGACACTAAACTTACCTAATTAGACAAAAGTCTAAAATTTAAATCACTAATTACATTCTAATTTGGGGATTTACCATAGTTACCCGACGTGTAATACAATTAACATGCTCCCACCCTAAAGCATTTAATGAATCTTAATTAAGCTTCAATTGACGTTAAACTTATCTAATTAGACAAAAAACTCGAAATTTAAATCACTAATTACACCTTAATTTGGGATTTACCATAATTTACATATAAAAACTAATAGAATCTAAAATAACCTACAACAAGAAAACTATCAATGAAAGAAAAAAAATACAAAAACTTACATCCTCCTTGAGAAATCTTTTGCATGGAAGCTTCAAACAATGGCGGCAGTGGTAGCTATGCACTCTAAACAGCAAGAAATGGCGGCGGCAACGGCGGAGGAGTCCTCCCGACAGTAAAAGCCCCTCCCAAGCCCTCCACTTCCCCTGGCAGCAGCACCTCTCAGATCTGATCTGAGGGGTGGGGCGGAACTGAACTCCCCTCTTTAAGGGGAGTTCGCGTTCGATATCGCCCGGAAACCTGGCGAAATCAGTTTTAGTTTCACCCGAAACCATAAAAAATATATATTTTTAAGTTTCGGACCTGCTACAGTGAGCATGTCTAGTTTCGTACCGGTTCGGTCTGAAACCGATACGTTTCGGCCGAAACGTATCGGTTTCGGCCGATACTGCCAACCATGAATCCCATTGATGCGTTCACCAAATGAGGATGATTGGAGGCAAGCCTTGATCCAGCTAACCCACTTGTCATCAAAGCACATCTTTCTAAGGATATCGAATAGACACTGCCGGTTGACCTTGTCATAAGCTTTCTTAAAGTCAAGCTTGATCACTACCCCTTTCCTTCTCTATTCTTTCATAGCATATAAACTTGTGTGTAACCATAAGTTTCTTCTTTTGGATAATTAAGCACCAAGAGCATTCCAAACAAGATCACATGGATTGTTACTGCTATTCTCATGTGCATAAGATATCAATCTCAATTACTGGCTTGAATCTAAAATCTATTCGAATTTTTCAAGAAACATTGTTCTCTGAGTTTGCAAGATTTCACAAGATTCATATCAGAACTCTATAGTATTTGCAGGAGTTGAAGCTTGCAAAATTTCAAACACAACATTCACATCTATATATTTAAGCTCAAGCAAGAGATAAAAGCCTTACATGATGTTCAAAACCTAAACAAGCCATCAAATTGAAAAGCCTGATTTATTTAGTACAACAAGCAAATGTTTCAGATCATGCTCATGATAATTTTTATAATGAAATTTAATGTCATGAGAAATCAAACATTGAGAAGATAATATCACTGCTAGTCATTTCACAGAACTTTTCAATCTTTATATATTCATTAGGTAAGTTGAAATAATGATTTCATGCAAGAATAATATGGTGGAAACAACTAATTTGGTTAACAATGTCTTAAAGTTGGGTAAAACAAATTTTTTGGTAGATGTGTCATGGAAGAGGTTTTAAATTTTATTCCCTACTTTATTACATAAAGTATCGAACAAAAGTTTGCTCTCGTCCCAAATAAACTAAAAAGTCATCAAATTTCTTAAGCATATTTCTTATAAAACACAATGAAACTCACTTCCTTCTGACACATATTCCCTTTATTTCAGCTTGGAGAAAACTATTCGGCGTTATGAAAGGTTTTTAGATGCAGAAAGAAGTCTCAACAATCATGTTTTTCATGCGTAGGTACCACAAAGTTCTTTTTTATTACTCCAGACTTTCTGATATTTACTTGTTTATCAGTCTTAAATCAGAAATGCCGATATAAAACAACAATTACATCATGTCATCCAGATGATTCATCTACGAGGGACGCTAAAAGCTATTCTACATTGCTAATTTGATTGGGTTGATTTCTACCATATTTGTGATCAACTTTAAGACCTCAGAAGTAGGACTCACTCTTTTTGCCCGATTCTTTAAAGAAATAGGAATGAGGGATGAAACACTCAATCTTTATGGAGCCGGCCTTATAGTAAAGTGTTGTGGCTTATGGTCAGGAATAGCAGTAATGATCATGGCCTACATAAGGTTTCGTGTTTCACTTATCCAACCAAATAAAGACATTTTCATGTATTCTAGAACCCTATTATGCACATTTGTCCATCCTATTGTGAGGTGTCAAATCTCCGTATGGAATTAATTCATTTGTTCTATTGAAGTTAAATCATGTTTACAAAACTTTTAATTAGAAATGCACAGATGTCGGAAATGGTTAGACTTGTAATTCCTTATATAGGGTGCCTGCTGTTCATTTTCCATCTTCACGAGTACTATTTTTCATATTTTTCTATAGGAGGTATATTCACTGTACATTTAAGGACTGTGCTTCCATTTGCTCTTTGGCCAACAGTGTTGCTAGACAAATCACACATCCTATATCAAATTTGCCTATTTCTCTATTCATCTGGATTCTCCAAAGCTCGTACCTTTGATGCTTGCTCCTTGGTTGCATTAGTTTAACCTAGGAGGCCAAGAATGTAGTCCAGTGGCCAACCATTATCTAATGACTTTCAATGATTTCTCTCCCATTCAAAGCTTGTTTCACTATGTTCTTGAAAATACCTCATAGATGGTTGATGTGAAGCAGGCAGTCAGTTCAAAAACTTTGCCAGATTATTTGGTCCTTCTTTGGATCTAGCAGACCATATAGATAGGACACTGCTTATGATGAAGAAAGCAATATTCTCTGGATAAATGTAACTATATGGCATACAAAGTCTTCAAATCTATCTTAAGTACCGCTAATGAGTTTCATACATTTTTGTGATGTAGGGTCAGTGTGTAGGAGTTGGGGAACAGGTTACTGACCAAAAAGTACCAGACGTAGCCCAAAGGTAAAATCATCAGATAAATACCGTCTCTTTTTCTCCAAAAACCAACATTATAATTTTAAGGCATCTTTTACATAAGGGATCCTCTGGTGACGGAAGGATTGAACAGTTAAAATGTAAATGAGCTCGCAAAACTAGAGGAAAAATTGGAAAGTATTTTGAGGCAAGTAAAGAAAGGTTAGCCTATGGCTTATTTAAAAAGCCAAACCCCTTTGGAGTAATTTTCATTTTCTGTAATTTAGATAGGCATGCTTTTATCCAGCCATCAGACATGATGTTTCTCTTCACAGAGCATTACCTTAGAAAAGTGAGGCACTTTTATGGGCTATTGATTTGGTTCCTCTTGAATGATTTACAATGTTGACATCACCAGACCCATTCATGTCAAGATTTTTTTTTCCATTGTTTTTTCTCTTTTTTGTATATAACTGCCTAAACAGGATAACATAAATTTGATTACATGGTGCAAATGTTCCACCTGTTCACTAAGGGGTTATTTGGCATGCTGTAAAATCGTTATAAAATAGTATTTTTCTCATGTTTGGAGTGGCCTAAATTGTTTTAGAGCATTTTCCTCATGTTTTGAGTGTTATAAGTTGCTGAATCTAAAATCAGTTAATTCATATATCATTCTTTTTATCTGATTTTGATTTTCAGTCCAATACTATTGAAAGTCAAAACTGAGACTTTAAAACTGGTGGGTTTAAAAACCAAGGATTTTATTTCTCCAGTCCAAAAATGGTGGTTTTAAAACTGATATTTTACAGCATTCTTGTTGCACCCATGATTTATTCCGACAGAAATCAGCATGTTACCATGTTACTTTCGCATTGGTCGAGGTCTACAACTATATTCGGCGTATCGCCGCTTTATGGAATATCTCCACGCACGGGTTTAATATGTGGCGTATCGCCACCCCGTGGAGCATCCCCACACATTTAGGGCTCTATAGCCCACGTGTTGCTACAATCATAGACCCCTCGCAGCAAACGGCGTGGTCGAGAACCGGATTAAACCCACCACGATTGTTAGGATCGCGTTGTTCCGGGAAAATCCCTACGGGATAAAACCTCTCTCCTTTGGACGTGCAACCACGGGCAAAGGAAGCTCCTACAAGAGGAAAGGAGGTACGAACAAAGGTCTACGCACCCAGAACGAAGTCCCTCGCACGTGTACCACGCAGTACGGACAACAACAAGTCTTCCCTTCACGGCCCACGGCACAAGGAAGACGACAACGAACAAGGAGGAGCGCGTCTCCCTCTTCTCCACGCGGTGCAGCAAGCAAGCGAGGCTCCAAAGCCCTCCTTTTATTGAAACCAGACGAGGGAAAGACCCGTCCGGGATTGGGAGGACCCGTACGGGGTCGCCCGCCCCCGGGCGGGTCCGGGGGGACGCGGGCAGGCTCGCGCGGGGCCGCGCGGGGGAGTGCGGGCCCGGGCGGGACCCGAAATAAAGAAATGCCTGGACTTATAAAGAAATACTCGGGCTCGACCCTTCTGTGGCTGAACATGAGCTGACAATACTTCCAACAGTGAAGCCAGTCAAGCAAGCACAAAGGCGTATGCCCCACGAGTTGGAATTGAAAGTCAATGCTGAGGTTGACAAGATGCTCGATGTGGACTTCATAGAGCCTTGCATGTACTCTGTCTGGCTCGCCAATATAGTCCATGTCAAGAAGAAGAACAACCAAGTCCGAGTCTGCATCGACTTCAGGGATTTGAACAAGGCATGTCCAAAGGATGACTTCCCTGTCCCAATCACTGAGACAATGGTGGACATGACCACTGGTCACGAAGCTTTGTCCTTTATGGACGGGTCGTCTGGCTATAATCAAATCCGCATGGCTGTCAAAGATAAAGACCATACGGCTTTCCGATCTCCTAAGGGGATCTTCAACTATAAGAGGATGCTGGATGCCTTTCGGCCTAAAGAATGCCGGTGCAACCTACCAAAGGGCGATGACCAAGATCTTCGACGAGATGCTACATGACCTCGTTGAATGCTTTGTCGATGATCTGGTCGTCAAGACAAAAAGGCGGGAAGATCACCTGGTCGATTTGCAGCGAGTCTTCGAGAGGCTCCGACAGTATCAGCTCAAAATAAATCCCATGAAGTGTGCCTTCGGCGTCTCCAGTGACAAGTTCCTTGGCTTCATCGTCAGGTATCGAGGCATAGAAATTGATCCTGACAAAATCAAGGCCATAAGAGGATTGCCTCCGCCCAAGAACTTAACAGAGCTCAGATCTCTGCAAGAGAGACTCGCCTATATTAGGCGGTTCATCTCTAACCTCTCAGGAAGGTGCTTACCTTTCGACAAATTGATGAAGAAAGGAGCACCTTTCATATGGGACGAAGACTGTCGGAAGGCCTTCGAGCAAATCAAGGAGTATCTACTGACTCCTTCAGTCCTAGGAGCACCTGTCAGAGGGAAACCCCTTATTCTCTACATTGCTGCCATGGACGCCTCTTTGGGGGCGCTTCTAGCCTAGATCAATGAAGAGGGCAAGGAGCAGCCACTGTATTACCTCAGTCGGAAGTTGATCGGGCCTGAGCATCGACACGCGCCCATGGAAAAGGTGTGCCTGGCTCTGGTGTTTGCTGTCAAGAAACTCAGGCACTACCTCCTAGCTTATCGGGTGGAACTCATCTCAAAATGTGATCCACTCAAATTTCTGCTCAGTCAGCCCGTCCTCTTTGGTAGGCTCGGCAAGTGGGCGCTTATCCTGATGGAGTTTGACATCACCTTTGTCCCACGCAAGGCGATCAAAGGACAAGGAATGGCGGAGTTCTTAGCTGTACACCCTGTGCCAGAAGATTCGCCACTCAACTTTGAGTTGCCCGATGAAGAGGTGTTAGTGCCTTCTCAAGAAACTGGGGAACATTATGAAAAAGTCCCACCACAAATGGAGTCGGGCGTCCTCACCCTCGACCTCCCACACTGGGAGTTGTATTTTGATGGTGCCTCCCGGACATCAAAAAGGTTGGCGGCCTCACAGACTTTGTCTCGGGTGCAGGGATAGTTTTTGTATCTCCGCAAGGCGGCATCCTCCACAACTCTTGCGCTCTCATGAAGTCCCTAACTAATAATGAGGCAGAGTATGAAGCGCTAATCATTGGGCTTCAACTGGCACTGGAGATGGACATCAAGTGCATCAAAGTGTACGGGGACTCTCAACTTGTCATTCGACAGGTCCTGGGCGTCTATGACGTCCGGAAAAAGGAGCTCATCCCCTATCATGCAGCCGTCATGAGGCTCAAAGAAAAATTCTACCTATTCGAAATAGGCCATGTCCCAAGAGGCAACAACTCCCAGGCTGACGCTTTGGCAAAGTTGGCAGCAGCCTTAAAGCTCCCGCCTGAGGGAGAGTTGAATATCACTGTCAAACACCGAAGGCTCATGCCAAGTGTGCTCGACGAAGAATCCGGCCTCACCGTCTACGAGGTCGACAACATTCAAGAGGAGAATGCTCCCGAAGAAGAAGATTGGCGTGAGCCGATCATAAAGATAAAGAGTGGCTGGCTCCCCTCCGATCGGGCTCAGAGGGTGCAACTGCTATGCAGGGCGACATCCTACCAGCTGATTGACGGTCTGCTCTTCAGGCTTGTCCATGAAAAGGACCGATCGGTCCTCCTACGCTGCTTTTCATCCAAGGAAGCAAAGACCGTCATGCACGAAGTCCACTCCGGATTGTGAGGAGCGCATCAAGCAGGAGCAAAGATGAAGAACAACATCAAGCTCAAGGGGTTCTATTGGTCCTCCATGTACGAAGATTGCAACCAATATGCTCGTACATGTCACCAATGCCAAGCATTCGGGCCTGTCCCTCGGCGGCCACCTAACTCGCTTCATCCAACAGTGCCTACTTGGCCATTCGCAGAGTGGGGCATGGACATTGTGGGACCATTCCCACCATCATCTCAGGGCCACAAGTTCATACTGGCCGCCACTGATTACTTCTCCAGATAGGCAGAAGTCGTCCCGCTACGAGAAGTTATAGGGGAGATAGTTGCCCGGTTTGTAAGGCACTACATCATATACAGGTTCGGCACCCCCAGCCGGATTATATCTGACAATGGCACGCCATTCAGGAACAAGACTATTTATGCTTTGGCGTCTAAATTTCATATTGACTGGAGGATGTCGTCGGTCTACAATCCCCAAGCCAACGGGTTGGCCGAGGCCTTCAACCAGACCCTTTGTAAGCTACTGTCCAAGATAGTAGGTGGCCGTAAGCGAGATTAGGGCGAGAAAGTCCACGAAGCCCTATGCAAGGATGGCAGTGTCGGTTTCGGACTCGGTTTCGGCCGGGTCCGAAACCGATACGACTCGGTTTCGGTTTCGGTTTCGGCCGAAACCGGTTCAAAACAGTTAGAAAAGGCCAAAATTGGGGCCAGCAGGTTAGGTTTCGGCCGGTTTCGGTCCGAAATTGGACGGTTTCGGTCCGAAACCATTAAATTATTATTATTTTTTGGTATCGGACCTGCTACAGTGCAAAGGCCCGTTTCGGTGTCGGTATAGGCCGAAACCGATACGTTTCGGCCGAAACGTATCGGTTTCGGCCGATACTGCCAACCATGGCCCTATGGGCCTATCGGACAATTTAGAAAACCCCTACGGGTTACTCCCCATTCTCCCTGGTTTACGGAGCCGAGGCGGTGGTCCCTGTGGAGATTGAGCTGGCATCTTATCGCGTTGCCGTGCACGCCGAATTGCTAGGCCAAGACCAGTCCGAAATAGAAAGAAGGCTTGAGGAGCTGTCCAACTTTGAAGGTGAAAGACTCAAAGCCTACAAGTACTTACAAGTGTATCAAGCCCGCATGACACGTGTCTTTGATAAGCTGGTCAAGCAAAGGGTGTTCAAGAAAGGCAACCTCGTCATGATTAAGGAAAAGGAGGTCCTCGCGGGAAGATGCATCGGCAAACTCCAGCCCAATTGGCGGGGACCTTACGTCATCCAGAAGGTCTATGAAGGAGGGGCCTATACGGTCGTCGACCACAAGGGGGGCAATCCCTTCCCTCCTCTCAACGGCAAACACATGAAGCCCTACCATGCGCCACCGCAAGAGTTTCTACAACAGTCCTCACAGGACATACCTTTCTCCAGTGAAGGTTCAAGTTAAAAACAAAAAAAATAAAAAAAATGGGGTTAAAAATATTGATACCTCGGCGGACTCAGTCGGCCTGCAAGGGTTGGCTGAGGGCAAAAAGGCCATAGACCCGGCCGAGGTGAAAACCCGAAAGGGCGCCTCGGGCAAAAGTGGGCAACCCCTCGGTGTGAAAACCCGCAAGGGCGCATCGAAAAAAGTTAAAGGGGGCCAGTCTCGGCGAAAACCCGAAAGGGCGGTGAGGTTGGTAATGTGAAGAAAGAAAAATCCTCTCTCGACTTGTTGTATGGGTGGCTCTAAGTCAATGACTTCACCCCATCACGGCAAAAACATCATATTGATGCCATGACTACGTCTCACATGTCATTCTGTGACACTTAGTCCCACCAGGGCGTCCCGACATTGTCATACTCTGTCCCATCGGGATTACCCATGTTTTGGACTTCCCGGATTCGGACCCCGTGTCTCTCTGGGCTATCCCATCTGTCCTTCTAGTCTCATCGTGTTCAGCCTGTGCATGCCCCTTTCGGGTTGCCGACCCATTTCGCTTATCGGCTTCCGGGTTTAGCTCATATGTCTCTCTCGGACAGTTAAACCCCCTTATCCTTTTGCCCCACTGGGTCTAGCCTCAGTATGCCCTCTCGGGCTGCCAATCCATCATGCCTTTCGGCTCATTTTACCTTTGCAGGATTGGCCTCAGCATGCCCTCTCGGGCTGCCAACCCATCATGCCTTTCGGCACATTTTTCTTTCTGGGTCTGGCCTCATTATGGCATTATGCCATCTCGGACTGCCAACCCATCTCGCCTATCGACTTTCGGGTTTGACTCTTGCGTCCCACTAGGGCTGTCAAACCTATCTTTGTCCTATCGGGATTGGCCTCAGTATACCCTCTCGGGCTGCCAACCCATCTCACCCATCGGCCTTCGGGTTTGACTCTCATGTCCCACTAAGGCTGTCAAATCCATCCTTTCCTTCTTCTGGGATTGGCCTCAGCATGCCCTCTCGGGCTGCTAACCCGTCATGCCTTTCGGCTCATTTTACCTTTGCGGGATTGACCTCAGTATGCCCTCTCGGGCTGCCAACCCACCATGCCTTTCGGCTCATTTTACCTTTGCGGGTTGGCCTCAGTATGCCATCTCGGGCTGCCAACCCATCATGCCTTTCGGCTCATTTTACCTTTGCGGGATTGGCCTCAGCATGCCCTCTCGGACTGCCAACTATCATGCCTTTCGGCATATTTTTCTTTCTGGGTCTGGCCTCAATATGCCCTCTCGGACTGCCAACTCATCTCGCCTATCGGCTTTTGGATTTGACTCTCACGTCCCACTAGGGCTGTCAAACCTATCTTTGTCCCATCGGGATTGGCCTCAGTATGCCCTCTCGGGCTGCCAACCCATCTCGCCCATCGGCTTTCGGGTTTGACTCTCACGTCCCACTAGGGCTGTCAAATCCATCCTTTCCTTCTTCTGGGATTGGACTCAGTATGCCCTCTCGGGCTGCTAACCCATCATGCCTTTCGGCACATTTTTCCTTATGGGTCTGGCCTATGCATGCCCCTTTCGGGCTGTCGACCCATCTCGTCTCTTGGCTTTCAGACTTGACTCATATATCCCACCCGGATTGCCAAGTTCATTCTTTTGTCCCCACGGGCTTGGCCTATACATGCCTTCCTCAGGCTACCAGCCCTATTTGCCTATCGGCTTGCGGATTTGATTCATATGTCCCACCCAGGTTGTCAAATCCGTCCTTTCATCCTCTCGGGTCTGGCCTCAGTATGCCCTCCCGGGTTGCCAACCCATCTCGTTTATCGGCTTCCAGGTTTGACCCACACGTCCCCTTCGAACCCTTGAACCTACTCCTTTGTTATCCCAACCGGGCTTGGCGCATGCATACCCTTGTCGGGTTGCCAACCCGTTCAACCTTCGGCTTTTGGATTTGGCTAATCGCGTCCCACTAGGGCAGTCGAATCCACCCATTTGTCCCACCTATGCAGCACACACGTCCCTACGGGAGTGCCACTTTCTCCCTACCTTTTGACATTATAGGTACCCAAAAAAAATGGGGTTAAAAATATTGATGCCCCAGCGGACTTGGTTGCTTCTGTTAGGGGAGCAATCAAGGGCAAAAAGGCTTTAACCCGGCTAAGGTGAAAATCCGAAAGGGCGCCTTAGGCAAAAATAGGTATCCCTCAGTGTGAAAACCCGCAAGGGCGCACTGGAAAAAGCTAAAGGGGCCCAGTCCTGGCGAAAACCTGAAAGGGCGGTAGGGATGGTAAAGTGATAAAAAAAGAAAAAAAATAAAAAAAAGAAAAGAGAAGCATACATGCAAGAGGATAGAAGCAAAAGCTGCTAAATTTTGTCCTTTGATTATCGGTGTCATCAAGGGAGCCCGAGACAAGCCCTCGGGATAACCAAGACAAGCATGGGCACAATATAAAAGCCCTGCATACAAGTACAAGAATGTACCAAAAGCCATCAGGCATCAGACTCACTCATCCTCAGGTCGACAAGGCGAGCCTCCCTCTGAACAGCCTCCTCCTAGAGCCCCTCTAGTCTACGGCAGAGAGCCTCTACCTCGGCCTGTGCACTGCCGCACGCCAGCTCAGCCTCCTGAAGCTCCCTCTGTAGCTCCTCTACTCGGAGGGAAGCTCTCCTGCTACGCTCGCGAGCAGCCTCGACCTCGACACCGAGCTCAGCCTGAGTGGCTCGAAGCTCGCGAAGCTGCTCCTCCTCCTACTGGATCTGTGGCTGGGTCCTCCGTCTCTGCTCCTGCGCAATATGAAGTCGGGCGAACTCGCCCCACAAGGCTCCCAGCCTCGCGGCCCAGGTGCCTCGGGGGAGACCCATCATGTGATAGCCCCGGGTGAAGGTCTCCAGGCTGCTCCTCAAAGCCTCTGCTGCCGGCAAAGGGTCGACCCGAATCAACTGTTCAAGGCTCTCCAGAAGCCTGTTGGCCGTATCAGCATCCCCCAGCACCACCCCAAGCTAAGGGGTGTCGGGCCACTCAACCCCAAGGGCGGGAAAGTCCGCGGGCACCGCTGCTTCCCCCTCTGCTGATCCTGAATTAGGGAGAAGAAGAGAAAACAAAAGTTTGTGAGTGTACCACCACAATGAAATCACCGCGGTAGAGGTCCAAAGGTATAAGCCACAATGGCCTTACCTGAAGTAGCCATGCCCGCCGGGTCAGGCCTGACAGAGGATCCCTCTTCCAAAACCGGAGGGGAGCTATCAACAGGTGCCGGTCCCTGTTCTGTGGGCGGTGCTGGAGCAGCCGATCTCTCTACAAACGAGGCAAGGCATGGAAATTCTCATCACTTCATTGGCACCAATAATCAAAATCAACACTTCACAGTGATGAAGACATACCAATCCCTACAAGGGTTTCCTCCTCAATCATAGTGATGTCAACCTCTGCCGTTGGCTCCGCAGGAGGAGAGATGGCTGAAACAATAGGGCGTCACCAACATGTAGAGTGATGATTAATATCACAAGAAAGGAAGCCTCGTTCAATAAATAGTATGAGCTTCTGATCTATAAGAAGAATATACCTGGAACTGAGGTTCAGCAGAGACAACCCCCTGGTCGGTAGCGTCCTGCTCCTCCAAAGGAGCCTGCGGCGATCTCGCAGCCATGTCAGCCCTCTCAGGCTGAGAGACAAGCCTCTCCTCAGGATGATCAGCAACTGTCCAGATCAGGAGGATCATACAATATTAATATGCTGGGACATGCGGTAAGAAGAATGTACAAAATATTTCTGTGCATACCTGAAGCCTGCATCCCGCCGCCCTCTGCAACGCTGGCACCCCTTGCTAATGGCCCCACGGCCGAGGGTAATGCTACCCCATCTGGTACCCCGGCCCCAGTGACCGAAGCCCTCACCTCTCCATCATAACCCGACAAATTGGTGGAAGGCCCCGACTCGATGAGCCTAGAGAGCTCGTCCAGGGAGGAGGTCAACCAGGCATCTGCACCACATGTAATAGAGTCAGTCAAAGGCTCATAGCTCAAACAGGAAGAGTCGCTCCGTCCTAAGATTACCTAGGCTCAGTCGTATCTCTCCCTCTTCAGAGGAGCTTGAGGAGGAAGAGGAAGAGCCTCCGTTGCTTGATGAGGTGCTAGAGCTTCCCCCGTTTGGGGAATCAGAGGGTGAAGAAGTCCCCTTGTTGCCAGAAGATTTATTCCTTTCACCCTCGGTAGGGATGCTGGATCGGATCTCAGGATCCCCTACAATAAACAATGCTATGTCAGCCAATGCACATATTCCCTCAAGTAAAAAAAGAGAGAGGGGAAAGCCAGCGTCGAGGCTGAGAAGTATACCCGAGCCTTGGATAGCAGAAGTTCCTCCTATGTCAGGTATAGGAGAAGCGCCAGACACCGGTGTGTAATCGTCGGTGGGAAGGTCTAATCCCTCGATATCCACACTAATATCAGGGAGAGACCCATCGACCTCCAGTCCGGCCTCTGTGAAGACATTCCCGGGGCGGGGAGAAAAGCTCGCAGCAGCCCGAGTCTCAGGAGGGGTTGTATCAGGGAAAATGAGGGAGAAAGTAGTCAGGTTATAACATTGTATGAACATGTTATAATACTGATCTGAAATAACACTCCCTGTACTCACTGGAGACGTCCACTGGAGTGGGAGATTCTTCCCCAGAATGCGGGCGGACAGCAAGCCGCGTGTCATCCTCTTGGCTTTCAGCCCGAGGCCTCCTCCCAGAAGCAAGCTCCCGCAGAAGAGTACCGCCTCCATGGCCACTGCCGTGATCTGTAAATGAAGGATTGCATGGATAAGCATCTCAAATTGCAGCAAAAAGGGTGGGAGCTGGACAATTCAGCTTATACCTGGCGCCCCTATGATTCCCTCGGGCTTCAGGATGATCTGCTCGGGCTTCTATCGGAGAACCCGCGCCACCTTATTGACAATGGCCAAAATGGCATTGGGGGTGGCAGCCACCTCCAAATCTGAAATATACTCCACTGGGCCAGCACAGCCCACGACATTGATGATGTGGGCCCTCCACTCTGTGAAAGTGCTACCTACAAAGACCCCCTCAGGGACTGGCTCTGATAACTGGGCCTTGGTCTTAAAACCACAAGAGGCCTTCAAGTCTTCCCACCAAGAGTAAGGC
Source organism: Amorphophallus konjac (assembly GCA_022559845.1). Taxonomy (NCBI): domain Eukaryota; kingdom Viridiplantae; phylum Streptophyta; class Magnoliopsida; order Alismatales; family Araceae; genus Amorphophallus; species Amorphophallus konjac. The sequence continues at coordinate 26,098,758 of CM040128.1, forward strand.
ACTGAAGACCCAGGGGCCGCCCTCTGATGGAAAGACCCAGAAGTAGAAGCTGCCGTAGGTGCACTCCTCAAGGGCTTCAAAGCCCCAGTATACTGGCTCCTATTAACAGGAACAGGGAGCCCCTCCTCCCTCCAATGGGCCTCAATCTCACGAATGACTCGGGCAGCCCCAGAAAAGTGAGATCTGACAAACTTGGGATCGAGGAACAATGGAGGCAGGTCCTCCTTCCACATGCGTTGTTCCTCTGCAGCTCGGATGGTGTCAGCGCGTTGTCTGAAGACATTGCTGATTTTGAACCACCAGCGCACATAGTGCATGCCAAAATGGCCCTTGCGCGTCTGCTCTGGAAGGGGGTACTCCTCTTTAATATCACGAAAGAGGAAAGACTGCCAAGCGGCCGTCATCAAGTGGACATCCTTCTGCTTGTACTGCAGAAGAGCTATGGGAAAATCTGCATTCGGGGGAATCGCCTGGTCATACCCGAAATTCCTAGCAAACCGATGCGGGTAATATGGCTCTAGGACCGCTGTGCTGGAGCGGCAGTAGACTAGAACCCCGGGTCGGATGCAAATGACCCACTCTGCCAATGCATGTGAAGAAAGTAGAGCCTGTGAAGACAGTCTGCACGTGATCCTACCACCCTGCTGCTCTAATATGGCTCTAGGACCGCTGTGTTGGGAGCCTTCTGTGCCAAAATCCTCTCCAGCAAGCAGTCGTGATCATAGTCATCATGTGCAAAAGCTGCGCCAGAAGAAGTCAGAAACATCCCATCAATGGTGGCATCCACGGCCTTGTGATGCCCGGATAGATGCTAAACAGCTGGTGAGGATGGCCCCACCCGAACTCTGAAGTTGTCGAAATCCCTGAAGAAGCTCAGATTCTTCTGACCAGGGTACTGCCGCTGCCGTACAAAGCCTTCCGGGAAACTTGGATAAGAGAAGGTGCAAGTATCCTGCATGCTGTCCCTCCCGAGTAATATAGCCCGCTCGAGATGATGCCTCTCTCCTGCCAGTCGGGTATCGTCAGCCTCCACACCAGGGGGCGTAAAGCTCTGAATAAAAGGGAACAGATCTCGGTCCAGTGGAAGTGCAATGGATAGCCGATCGAGCGATCATAAACATAGCCTCCCTGCCTCCTTGTAATCCGGCAGACATCAACGGTACCCTCAGTGGTAGCGGTCTCCCCTGTCGGGCCCTCAGCGATCCAAGTAACTCCGCGGTCTACCACGTCAAAACCCTCAGAGGTAATGCTGCGAGGGGGGAATGGTGGCATAGGTCTGTCCGTCCTCCGCACATAATGGTCGTCAGAACCTCCAACTCGGGGCCTCCGGGAGGTCTCTCTGCTCCGGCTAAGGCGAGCCATGTCTGCAAGAGCTGCAAAGCCAAGACCGGAAAGATAAAGATGAGTGATAAGGCTTAGTCAAAGGCTAAATTAGCCAAGGGACAGCAATAGAATTATTAAGCAGTCCTACAAGACCCCTTGTTCTGTCAGGGAACTCGGGGATAAGCAAAAATCACGGAAGACACGGGCCACCCACCCCTTGCCTCCGGCGTTGACGGATATCCCGTGGGGGGCATTTGTTGCACCCGTAATTTATCTTACAAAATTCTGAGGTATTATCCTTGCATCGGACGAGGCCTACCTTTGGCGTATCGCCACTTCGGGGAATATCCCCACGCGGGGTCCTATATTTGGCGTATCGCTGCCCCATAGAATATTTCCACACTCAGGGTTTCATAGCCTATATCTTGCTGCAATTATAGACCTCTTGCAGCAATCGAGACGGTCGAGAGCCGGGTTAAATCTACTGCGATTGTCAAGATCGTGTAGTTCCGATAAAATCCCTAAGGGATGAAGCTTCTCTCCTTTGAGTGTGCAACTATGAACAAGTGGAGCGCCTACAAGAGGAAAATCAACATAAAGGAGGTCTACGCACCCAGAACGAAGTCCCTCGCACGTGTATCGCGCAGCACGGACGACAACAAGTCTTCCCTTCACGTCCCACGGCACAAGGAAGACGATAAACGAACAAGACGGAGCGTTCTCCTCTCCCTCCAAGTGGCGCGGTGAGCAAACGAGCTTCCAAAAGCCCCAAGGCCTCCTTTTATTAAAATCGGGTGAAGGAGGGACCCGTCCGGGGTCGACGGCACCCGGACGGGTCCGTGCGGGCGCGGGCAGGCCTGTGCGGGGCCGCGCGGACCCGAGCGGGACCCGCCCGGGGTCAATTGACCCCGGCAGACCTGCCCGGGGTCGACTGACCCCGGGGCGGACTTGCCCGGGGTCGCCCGCCCCGGGCAGGTCCAGCCCGGGGTCATTCGACCCTGGGTGGGCCCAGGGACCTCCCACCTCGGGCCGGTCCCCTCTCCCGCGCGTGGGAAACAAAAAAAAAAGAAAGAAAGGGGGGAAATGACCTCCCCGGGGTCATTTTCCTCCCGTTTAACCGGTATGGGTCCAAACGACCCCAGGGAGTCTCCCACTTCTATAAATAGACCCCCGGGGTTCCAGAAGGATGCATGGAGAGATTCAGAACCTACGGAGCATCTTCTACACTTGAAGCATTCAGCGTAAGGAATTTGTTCGTTGTTTTGGCCTGTGAGGGGTAAGTCCCCGAGTCTTGTGTAAATGCCCCTAAGGGGTATTTTTATAATTATGCCCCTCAGTGGGCCATGTTTGTAAGTTTCTACGTCCCGAGACGACTAAATTATGTGATTCTACATTTATGATGGCAGAATTATAAAAATGTCCTCCTCGGGTCACGAGAAACAAAAGTCCTGTGATTTGCAGTTATACCCTGTAACTTTTTGTAATTAGGGCTACGTCCCTACTTCTCGCGTTAGTGCGGATCCTTGTACAGTCGACAACTCGCCGATAACTCTTGTACTCATTTGGGCCATAAATGTAATATATGACTTCATATGTCTTCTTTATGCATTGATTGGGGTAAATTATAGGAAAACCCCTAGGCTTCCCAAAATTGCATATATACCCTTCCTTGGGCAAGATTGACACATATGAGCCTTCTATGAAGCCTTTGTCACTCCTTCAGCTCAGGGGGATGTCGTTAGTCAATCCGACACTCAGATGTCACTCCAACCCTAGGTCTATGTAGGGTGTGGTAAAAGTAAAACTACCAAAATACCTCTGTGACCTAGAAATGGCCTAGTCGCCCCCGTAACCCTCCAGAAAGAGCCTCAGCGCCTTGGGAAGTCAGGAACTCGGTCCTACTTCCGTTCCAGCCCGGGAATTTCAGAAATACCTCTGGCCTGGGAAAATTACCAAAATATCCCTGGTAAGGTAAAATTACCAAAATACCCTCGGGGTCTAGAAAATTTCCCTCCACTTCAAAAATGCCTACGGCTTTTGCATCTTTGCATTCATACTCCTAAATCTTAGGATTTTGCTTGAACTTAAGAGGTCTTTGATGAAGCCTTAACCCTATCAACATGTTGGTGGTAAATGAGTGGTCATGGAGAGTCACTCGAGTGAGCCTGCCCTCCACATTAGAATATAGGGGAAAAATATTGGGATTTCTTTGACAGTCCAATAAAGGTGTTCGGACGTTAGGTCGATGTAAATCAACACTGACTACGGTCAGTGGGGAGCGGTCTAACACTCGAACCCAAATCGTCTGATACTATGCGCACCCACGGATTAAACCTCTATACATAGAGGAATGTCTCTTTTCAAAAAGGACATTTTTTTAAAATATTTATTTTTCTACAAAAAATTCCGTGGTCCACAGTTGCCAATTGCAGAAACGCCTCAACATCTTGAGCTCGCGAAGGCGCCAATCAAAGCAAAGTCGGTGGAACTACAAAGTCCCCAAGGGCCCCACTGTGGATTGGCAGAGTTCCAGGAGTTATCTCTTGAAATAATTGCTCAGGCGATCAATGCCACCTTCCAGGTTCAGCCGGAGGAGGCCAATTGGACCAAGGTCACCCCCAGAAAGAGCCGCAGCACTAAAGCTCCTAAGGAGCCAGCCCGGCGCAAAACGTAAAATTTTGGGGACAAACCGGTCCTACCTCCGAAGCAAAGTTCACTTTCTTCTCAAGAGGCAACACGCCAGAAGAAGCAAGAGAAGAATCGTAGGAAGAACTTGAAGAGCAGGCTAAAGAAGCAAGCCGAACAGGCAGCAGCTATGGAAGCTCCTAAGGAGCCAACTCCCTTGCATCGACTACAAAAGCTCATAGATGAGCTGGAGGAGTACACTCCCCCTCGTCCCACTAGGGTTGTCACTCTAGACAAATACATTCCCTGGGACAAGTTTGGGCGTAAAGTCCGGCTTCTGTAGTGGCTCCGGGAGATGGCTCACCGTCTTGAAGAGGGAGAGGAGTTCCCAATCCCAGAAGAGCTCTCCTTATTCTACAAAGACGAGGAGCTCACAGTCGAGATGCTCGAGGAAATGCTACAAGAGATCTCCTGCAACATGGTAGCGATCCCGCCGCCCGACAACATTAATGCGCCTTCGGCTGATAACACCGGAGGCAAGGCTCCTGTGACAACATATCAACGTCGCTCAACGAGACATAGCCGAGGTCGTGGCCGAGGACGAGGACGTGAAGGTCCCCTAACTCTTGACCGGGTCATCATATTCAGAGGGGAGAATCCGAGTCCTGTCCCAAAAACCCAAGTTCGTGGAATCCCTTTTATCCTCAGCCCCTCAGAGGGTTCGAGCCCCGTCTCAGCGGCTAAAGCGGGTGGCGTCCCTTTCATAATCGCCTCCTCTGATGAAGAAGTGGAGCCAGCCAAGTTGCCAGTACCCGAGAAATCGTCAGAGCAGGCCGGCCCCTCCAATAGGGTCGAGCCCGCGAGCCCAGTAGGTCCTTCTAATGAAGACCAACATGATGAGCGTTTGCCACCTTCGGAGGAGTCTCTGGCACCGCTATTGCAAGAAAATGCGGAGAGCCAGAATGAGGAGCAACGCTCTTCTAAACAGGAGAAGCCTCGTCAGGCACCGAAGACTCTGGCGGAGATCATCCCGCCATTTGACAAGACCCGTGCTCGGGCGGACCGCAAAATCATTCATCACATGAAGCGGTTTCCAACAAATGTCACTATCTGGGAAGTCATCGCTTGGAGCAAGGATCTTAGGGAGGCTCTTGTCAAGATACTTCAAGACCCGGAGGCCTATGAAGCCCATGTTGTTGAGTTGCAAGCCCAGGCATATGAGGCACTCATAGCCAACATCTCCTTCACGGACAAAGACATGTTCCTGTCCTCTCCGTGCCACAATCGGCCCTTATACATGCGGGGGACGATTAATGGGCATGATGTGAATCGCATTTTGGTCGACGTTGGAGCGGCCATTAACATCATGCCTTTGAAGACTTTCAAGTTTTTATACTTGGCCCCTTACTTGCAAAAGGTGAGCGCGATCAAAATTTCCGGATTCAATCAGGATTCTGAGGAGGCGCTAGGTCGGGTTAAAGTCAAGCTTGCTTTGGGCGATTTTGTCACCCAGGCGACATTCTACATCATCAACGCTGACACATCTTACAAGGTGCTGCTCGGGAGGCCCTGGCTCCATGAGAATTGGGTTGTCCCATCAACTCTGCACCAGTGCATCAAATATGCCAAAGGAGGGGACAACATACTGTCTTTGCAAATCAGGCTCCGTTCCACCCCAATGAGTGCCACTTGGCCGATGCTTCCCTATATTTTGGGGAGCTTACTTTAGCAATCTCCGAACCTGTAAAGGACAAAGGGAAGCAAAAGGTGAACTATGAAGCTGACGAAGGGTAGCTGTTCACTGTCAATCAAGACATGGTAAAGCTGCACAGGCTAAGCCTCCAGGCCGCCTCCAAGCCGACTCAGCCGGAGAGGCGAAGTGTCGACTTTGAAGCCAACCTCATTAGCCTGGTCATTGACCGAAGCATCTCCTTACTTCCCAAGTGCCTCCAGCTCTCGTCCCAACGGGAAGAGTATGAGGTGGAGCAGTTGAAGACCTTCACAGTCTCCTATCAGCGGAGAAGAAGGAGCAACAAGGGCAAAAAGGGAGACAAACCGATCATCTTTTACAAAGGTGACTTAGTTCCACCGAGCCCTCCTGAAGATGATTTCGGTTGGGATACTCCCACCGATGTGGCGCCGGAGCCAGTCCAGGAAATGGACGACATGCCGAAGCACATTAGGGAGATGTGCAAAAAGCAACATATCCCACAAGCTCAGGACCCCGCGCGAGCAGCATATTTCCATCAGTTGTGGAACCCTCCGCAGGTCCGTGGGCAGTCTCCCTTCTCCCGCAAAGACACGCGAGGACTCGGCTATGACTAGGAGAGGGACTTCGAGGTCTATTATGCAGTCAATGCTATAGGACTGCTACCTCCTCATCACTGGCAAGCTGAATTTGAGCCTAATATTAACGACTCTGTAAGGGAAACCGGTGAGATGCCTATAGCACCATCATCAGAAGTCAACAATGACCACCTCCCGGAGGGAGGGACAGCTCGGTCTGCCAACCATCAACAAGACGAAGCAAGTCCTTCGACTTCAAGTCAGGAACAAGTGGATAGCTTCAAAAAATTTGAAATCTATGAAGTCAACACTGACGACGAGGGAGACTTCGTCGACCTCCAACTAGCTCCACCGGAGCTTGAAAATGGTGGCCAAGCAACTGTGGACGAGTTGATTGAGATCAATCTCGGAAGCAAAGAAGATTATCGGCCAACCTTCATAAGTGCTCTCCTCAGTGAGAAAGAAAGGCAGTCGTACCGACAGCTCCTAGAAGAGTTCAGGGATTGCTTCGTCTGGACTTATAAAGAAATGCCCGGGCTCGACCCTTCTGTGGCGGAACATGAGATGGCAATACTTCCAACAGTCAAGCCAGTCAAGCAAACTCAAAGGCGCATGCGCCACGAGCTGGAACTAAAGGTCAATACTGAGGTTGACAAGATGCTCGCAGTGGACTTCATAGAGCCTTGCATGTATCCGGTGTGGCTCGCCAATATAGTTCCCGTCAAGAAGAAGAACAGCCAAGTCCGAGTCTGCATCGACTTCAGGGATTTGAACAAGGCTTACCCGAAGGACGACTTCCCCGTCCCAATTACCGAGACAATGGTTGACATGACCGCCGGTCACAAAGCCTTGTCCTTCATGGATGGGTTATCGGGCTATAATCAAATCCGCATGGCCGTCAAAGACAAGCACCATACGGCTTTCCGATCTCCTAAGGGGATCTTCAACTATAAAAGGATGCCGTTTGGCCTGAAGAATGTCGGTGCAACCTACCAAAGGGCGATGACCAAGATCTTCGACAAGATGCTGCATGACCTCGTCGAATGCTATGTCGATGACTTGGTCGTCAAGACAAAAAGGTGAGAGGATCATCTGGTCAATTTACGTCGAGTCTTTGAAAGGCTCCGACAGTATCAGCTCAAGATGAATCCGATGAAATGTGCCTTTGGCGTCTCCAGCGGCAAGTTCCTTGGCTTCATTGTCAGGTACCGAGACATAGAAATCGATCCTGACAAAATCAAGGTCATAAGGGATTGCCTCCGCCCAAGAACTTGACAGAGCTCAGATCTCTTCAAGGAAGACTCGCCTATATTAGGCAGTTCATTTCTAATCTCTCAGGAAGATGTCTGCCTTTCGGCAAATTGATGAAGAAAGGAGCACCCTTCATATGGGACAAAGACTGCCAGAAAGCCTTCGAGCAAATCAAGCAATATCTACTGACTCCTCCTGTCCTAGGGGCACCTGTCAGAGGGAAGCCCCTCATCCTCTATATTGCTGCCATGGATGCCTCTTTGGGGGCTCTTTTAGCCCATATCAATGACGAGGGCAAGGAGCAGCCGTTATACTACCTCAGCCGAAAATTGGTTGGGCCTGAGCACCGGTATGCTCCTATGGAAAAAGTGTGCCTGGCTTTAGTATTTGCTGTCAAGAAGCTAAGGCACCACCTGCTAGCTCACAGAGTGGAGCTCATCTCAAAATGTGATCCACTCAAATTCTTGCTCAGTTAGCCCGTCCGCTCTGGTAGGCTCGGCAAGTGGGCACTTATCCTCAAGGAGTTCGACATCACCTTTGTCCCGCGTAAGGCAATCAAGGGGCAAGGAATGGCGGAGTTCTTAGTAGCGCACCCTGTGCTAGAAGATTCGCCACTCAACTTTGAGTTGCCCGATGAAGAGGTGTTAGTGCCTTCTCAAGAAACTGGGGAACATTGTGAAAAAGTCCCACCGCAGATGGAGCCGGGCATCCTCACTCTCGACCTCTCACACTGGGAGTTGTATTTTGATGGTGCTTCCCGAACAATCAAAAGGGTCGGGCCTCACAGATTTTTTCTCCGGTGCAGGGATAGTTTTTATATCTCCGCAAGGCGGCATCCTTCACAACTCTTGCGCTCTCATGAAGTCCCTGACTAATAATGAGGAAGAGTATGAAGCGCTAATCATTGGGCTTCAACTGGCACTGGAGATGGACATCAAGTGCATCAAAGTGTACGGGGACTCTCAGCTCGTCATTCGACAAGTCCTGGGCGTCTATGACGTCCGGAAAAAGGATCTCGTCCCCTATCATGCAGCTGTCATGAGGCTGAAGGAAAAATTCTACCTCTTTGAAATAGCCCATGTCCCATGGGGCAGCAACTCCCAAGCTGACACTTTGGCAAAGTTGGCAGCAGCTTTGAAACTCCCGCCTGAGGGAGAGTTGAATATTACTGTCAGACATCGAAGGCTCATGCCAAGTGTGCTCGACGAAGAGTCTGGCCTCACTGTCTATGAGGTCGACAACATCCAAGAGGAGAATGCTCCCGAAGAAGAAGATTGACGTGAGCCGATCATAAAGATAAAGAATGGTTGGCTACCCCCTGATCAGGCCCAGAGGGTGCAACTACTATGCAGGGCAACTTCCTACCAGCTAATTGACGGCCTGCTCTTCAGGCTCGTCCATGAAACCTATCGGTCCTCCTACGTTGCCTTTTATCCAAGGAGGCCAAGATTGTCATGCATGAGGTACACTCCGAGTTGGCCCAGAGGGTGCAACTACTATGCAGGGCAACTTCCTACCAGCTAATTGACGGCCTGCTCTTCAGGCTCGTCCATGAAACCTATCGGTCCTCCTACGTTGCCTTTTATCCAAGGAGGCCAAGATTGTCATGCACGAGGTACACTCCGAGTTGTGTGGGGCTCATCAAGCAGGAGCTAAGATGAAAAACATCATTAAGCTCAAAGGGTTTTATTGGCCCACCATGTACGAAGAGTGCAACCAATATGCTCGTGCATGTCACCAATGCCAAGCATTTGGGCCAATGCCTCGGAGGCCACCTAATCCACTTCATCTAACTGCGCCTACTTGGCCATTCGCGGAGTGGGGCATGGACATTGGGGGATCATTCCCACCATCATCTCAGGGCCATAAGTTCATACTGGCCGCCACTGATTACTTCTCCAGATGGGCTGAAGCCGTTCCGCTGTGAGAAGTTACGGGGAGATAGTTGCCCGTTTTGTAAGGCACTACATTATATACAGATTCGACATCTCCAGTCTAATTATATCCGATAATGGCACGCCAGTCAAGAACAAGACTGTTTATGCTTTGGCGGCTAAGTTCTACATCGATTGGAGGACATCGTCCGTCTACAACCCCCAAGTCAACGGGTTGGCCGAGGCCTTCAACAAAACCCTTTGTAAGCTGTTATCCAAGATAGTGGGTGGCCGCAAACGAGATTGGGGCGAGAAGGTCCACGAAGCCCTATGGACCTATCGAACAATCTACAAAACCCCCACGGGTTGCTCCCCATTCTCCTTGGTCTACGGAGCTGAGGCGGTGGTCCCTGTGGAAGTCGAGCTGGCATCTTACTGCGTTGCTGTGCATGCCGGATTGCCAGGCCAAGACCAATCTGAAATTGAAAGAAGGCTCGAGGAACTGTCCAACCTTGAGGGTGAAAGACTCAGAGCCTACAAGCACTTACAAGTGTACCAGGCCCGCATGACACGTGCTTATGATAAGCTGGTCAGGCAAAGGGCATTCAAGAAAGGCGACCTTGTCATGATTAAGGAAAAGGAGGTTCTAGCGGGAAGATCCAGTGGCAAACTCCAACCCAATTGGCGGGGACCTTACGTCATCCAGAAGGTATATGAAGGAGGAGCCTATACGGTCGTCGACCACAAGGGAAATAATCCCTTCTCTCCTCTCAACGGCAAGCACATGAAGCTCTACCATGCGCCACTGCAAGAGTTTCTCCAGCCATCCTCACATGACGTACTTATCCCCAGTGAAGGTTCCAGTTAAAAAAAAATGGGGTTAAAAATATTGATACCTCGACGGACTTGGTCACCCTTCAACGGTTGGCTAAGGGCGAAAAGGCCATAGACCCGATCGAGGTGAAAACCTGAAAGGGCGCCTCGGGCAAAAATGGGCAACCCCTCGGTGTGAAAATCCACAAGGGCGCACCGGAAAAAGCTAGAGGGGGCCAGTCTCGGCGAAAACCCGAAAGGGCGGTGAGGTTGGTAATGTGAAAAAAAAATCCTCTTTCACCATGCTTTACGGGTGGTTCTAAATCAACGACTTCACCCTATAATGGCTAGAGCATTATACTAATGCCTCAGCTACATTTCCTACGTCGTCCTGCGACACCTAGTCCCACCAGGGCGTCCCGACATTGTCATACTCTGTCCCGTCGGGCTATCCGATCTATACATTCCTTTTTAAGAATTGGCTCATACGCCCCTCGGCAATGTCAGCTCCACCCATATGTTGGATCTCCTGGGTTTGGATCCCGTGTCTCTCCGGGCTATCCAATCTGTCCTTCCAATCCCATCGGGCTCGACCTATGCATGCCCCTTTCGGGCTGCCGACCCACTTCGCCCATTGGCTTCCGGGTTTAACTCATACGTCCCCTTTGGGCTGTTAAATCCACTAACGTTTCGTCCCACCCAAGGAAGGCAATATCGGTTTCGGTACCGGTTTCGGCCGGTTCCGAAACCGATACGTACCGGTTTCGGTATCGGTTTCGGTTTCGGCCGAAACCGGATGAAACCAGTTAAAAAATTAAAAAAGGTAATAATCCTGTCTAGTTTCGGCCGAAACTGACCAGTTTCGGACCGAAACTGACCAGTTTCGGACGAAATTCTTAATGGTTTCGTCCGAAACCATTTAAATAATATTTTTTAATTGTTTCGGACCTGCTACAGTGTTTTGGTCCGGTTTCGGATCGGTACCGGCCGAAACCGATACGTTTCGGCCGAAACGTATCGGTTTCGGCCGAAACTGCCAACAATGGTCCCACCGGGTCTGGCCTATGCATGTCCCTTTCGGACTGCCAACCCATCTTGCCTATCGGCTTTCGGGTTTGACTCTCATGTCCCTTTCGGTCTGTCAAATCCACATCCTTTTTGTCCCACTGGGTTTGGCTGACGTATGTCCCTCTTGGGCTGCCAACCCATCTCGCCCATCGGCTTTTGGGTTTGACTCTCGCGTCCCACTAGGGCTGTCAAACCTATTTTTTTGTCCCATCGGGATTGGCCTCAGTATGTCCTCCCGGGCTTCCATCCCATCACTCTGCCCATCGGCGTTCGGGTTTGACTCTCTCGTCCCACTAGAGCTGTCAAACTCATCATTTCTTTCTTTTGGGTCTGGCCTATGCATGCCCCTTTCGGGTTATCAACCCATCTCGCCTCTTGGCTTCAGACTTGACTCACATGCCCCACCGGGATTGTCAAGTTCATTCTTTTGTCCCCACGGGCTTGGTCTATGTATGTCTCTTCAGGCTGCCAATCCTATTTGTCTATTAGCTTACGGATTTGATTTATACGTTCCATCTGAGCTGTCAAATCCACTTTTTCATCCTGTCGGGTTTGACCTACGCATGCCTCTTTCGGGCTGCCAACCCATCTCGCCTATCGACTTCCAAGTTTAACCCGCATGTCTCTTTCAGACTGTTTAACCTACTTCCTTGCTGTCCCAACCGGGCTTGGCCTATGCATGCCCTCCTCGGGTTGCTGGCCCATTCAGCCTATCAGCTTTTGGATTTGGCCAGTCGCGTCCCACTAGGGCAGCAAAATCCACCCACTTGTCCCACCAGTGCGGCGCGCATGTCCCTCTCGGGCTGCCAAACCATCTCTGCCTTTCGGCCTTATAGGTATTAAAAAAAATGGGGTTAAAAATATTGATGCTCCAGCGGACTTGGTTGTTTCTGTTAGGGGAGCAATCAAGGGCAAAAAGGCTTTAATCTGGCTAAGGTGAAAACCCGAAAGGGCGCCTTAAGCAAAAATGGGTACCCCTAAGTGTGAAAACCCGCGAGGGCGCATTGGAAAAAATTAAAGGGGGCCAGTCCTGGCGAAAACCCGAAAGGGCGGTAGGGCTGGTAAAGTGATAAAAAAAGTAGCACACATGCAAGAGGGTAGAAGCAAAAACTACTAAATTCTGTCCTTTATTCATCAAGGTCATCAATGGAGCCCGAGACAAGCCCTCAGGGGTAACTAAAAAAAATGGGGCACGAAGGCCCTATCTACAAGAAGATATCAGGCACTAGACTCGTCCCTCCTCAGGTCAGCAAGGCGAGTCTCACTCTGAAGAGTCTCCTCCTGGAGCTCCCCGAGCCGACGATGGGACGCCTCTACTGCAGCCTGTGTGCTCTGGTCCTCCACCTCGGCAGCTCGAAGATCCTGCTGTAGCTCCTCAACTCGAAGGCGGGTCCTCCGACTGTGCTCCTCGTCACTCTCCACCTGAAGGCCAGCCTCAGCCTGGGCCGCCCGGAGCTCGCCAAGCCGCTCCTCCTCCTGCTGGATCATCATTTGGATTCTCCGCCTCTGCTCCTGGGCAATGTGAAGGCGGGCGAACTCACTCCATAAGGCTCCCAGCCTCGCAGCCCATGTGCCTCGGGGGAGACCCATCACGTGATAGCCCCGGGTGAAGGTCTCCAGGCTGCTCCTCAAAGCCTCTGTCGACGGCAAAGGGTCAACTCAGATCAGCTGCTCAAGGCCCCCTAGAAGCCTGTTCGTCGTATCGGCATCCCCTAGCACCACCCCAAGCTGAGGGGCGTCAGGCCACTCAACCCCAAGGGCAGGGAAGTCCGCGGGCATTTCCCCTTTTGTTGAGCCTGAATTGGGAAAAAGAAGAGGAAATAAAAGTTTGTGAGTGTACTACCGCAACAAAATCATCATGGTAAAAGTCCAAAGGTGTAAGTCACAATGGCCTTACCTGAAACAGCCAGGTCCGCCGGGTCGGGCCTGAGAGGAGACCCCTCTACCGAGACTGGAGAGGAGCTATCGACAAGTGCCGGTCTCTGTTCGGTGGGTGGTACAGGTGTAGCCGATCGCTCTGCAAGTGAGACAAGACATGGGAAGTCTTAGTACTTCAGCAACACCAATAGTCAAATGAGCACTGCATAGGGGCGAAAACATACCAGTCTCTACAAGTGTCTCCTCCTCAGTCACAACGGTGTCGACCTCTGTCGTGGGCTCCATGGAGGGAGAGACAACTGAAAGAAGACACCAACATATAAGATGGGGATAAATATCACAGAGAAAGGAAGCCTTGTCGAATGGAGGGCATAAGTTCCTAATTCGACAACAATATACCTGGAGCTAGTGGCTCAGTGGAGGCCGTCGCCTGGTCAGCGGTGTCCCACTCCTCTGAAGGCGCCTGGGACGAGCCTGCCGCCATGTCCACCCCTGTGGGCTGGGGGAAATGCCTCTCCTCCGGGTGATCGTCAGCTGTTCAAGGCAGAGTCATTACACAATGCCAATATGCAGCAATATATGGCAGAAAGAATGTACAGAATACTTCTGTGCATACCTAAAGCCTGCACCCCGCCGGACTCTGCAACGCCAGCAGTACCTACCGATAGCCCCATGGCTAGGGAGGGTGCTCCCCCATCCGGGACATCGACCCCGGCGATCGGACCCCTCACATCCTCGTCATAAGCTGGCAAGCCAGCAGAAGACCCTATCTCAATGAGCCTAGAAAGTTCGTCCAGGGTGGAAGCCGTCTGGGCGGCTGCATAATGAGCAATAACATAAGACCGAGGGGCTCATGATTTAACATATGAAGAGAATCTAGCCCTAAATTACCTGGGCGCATCCTTATCTCCCCTTCTTCAGAAGAGCCCGATGAAGAGGAAGAAGAGCCCCCACTAGAAGAAGTGCTAGAAGTCCCTGTACTTGAGGTGGTACCAGAGGTTCCCCCGCTTGAGGAATCTGATGACGAAGAAGTCTCCTCATTGCCAGGGGACTCCCCCCTTCTTCAACGACGGGAAGAGTGGGCTGAACTCTGGGAGTCTCTGCAACAGGCGATGCTACATGAGCCAAAACACATACTTTCTCAAGTATTGAAAGAGAGTGAACGAAGGGTTAAGTATGAAAAGCACTTATCCGAATCCTGAGCAGCGGAGGTTCCTCCCGTGTCAAGTGCGTGAGAATCGCCGGTCACAGGTGTATAATCGTTGGCGAGAGGGTCCAATCTCTCAATGTCCACACTAATATCAGGAAGGGACTCATCCACCTCCATCCCGCCTCTGTGAATACATTCCCGGGACGGGGAGAAAAGCTCGTAGCAGCCCGAGTCTCAGGAGGAGCTACATCAAAAAGGGTGAAAACAGTCGGGGTTACAACATTGCATAAGCATGTTATAATGCTTATTTGAAATAAAACTCCATTGTCCTTACTAGAAACTTCTGCTGGAGTGGGAGAGGCCTCCTCAGAACGTAGGCGGGCGGTGGGTCGTGGATTATCCTCTCGGCCTTCGGCCCGAGGCCTCTTCCCACGAGCGTGAGCCTCTTGGCCACTAGTATGGTCTGCAAATGATAAAAGATTGCATGAAGTAAGCATCTTAAATTGCAGAACAAAAAGGGACAGGGCTGAATAATTTAGCTTATACCTGGCTCCCCAAAGATCCTCTCGGGCTTCAGAATGATCTGCTCGGATTTCAAGCCGGGGGCCCGAGCAACTTTGTTGACGATAGCCAAGATGGCATTGGGGGTGGCAGCCACCTCCAAATCTGAAATATACTCCACGGGGCCCGCGCAGCCCATGGCATTGATGATGTGGGCCCTCCAGTTGGCGAAGGCACTACCTGCGAACGCCCCCTCTGGAACCGCCTCGGACAGCTGAGATTTGGTCTTCAGACCGCAAGAGACTTTCAAATCCTCCCACCAGGAGTAGGGTGCTGAAGGTCCAGGGCCCGCTCCCCGGCGAGCAGACCTAGAAATAGAAGCTGCAGCAGGTGTGCTCCTCAAGGGCTTCAAAGCCCCAGTATTTTGGCTCCTGTTAATGGGAATGGGGAGTCTCTCCTCCCTCCAGCGGGCTTCTATGTCACGGATAGCTCTGGCAGCTCTAGAAAAGTGAGATCTAACAAACTCAGGATCCAGTGACAAGGGAGGCAGGTCCTCCTTCTTCAGACGCCGCTTCTCAGCAGCTCGAATAGTGTCCGCCCGTTGCCTGAAGACGTTGCTGATTTTGAACCACCAGCGCGCATAGTGCATGTCAAAAAAGCCTTTGCGCGTCTGCTCTGGAACGGGATACTCCTCCTTCACGTCACGGAGGAGGAAACCATGCCACGAAGTTGCTACCAGATGAACATCTCTCTGCCGATACTGTCGAAGCGCCAAAGGGAAGTCCGCATTCGGGGGTATGGCCTGATCATACCCGAAGTTCCTGGCGAACCGGTGCGGATAGTATGGCTCAAGAACTGTTATGCTGGAACGGCGATAGACCAGAAGTCCGGGCCGTATGCAGACAACCCAATCTGCTGGTGCATATAAGGAAGGCAGAGCCCATGAAGATAACTTGCAGACGACTATGTCACCCTGCCGCTCCGAATAAGGGCGGTACGAGTGGGAGCTATGATCGAAATCTAGACTCTCACCCCTCCTAGTATGGAGGAAAGACAAAGCACGGCGAGCACTAGCAAGCTGTAAAACTGCATCCTGGTCCGGGTGACCAGCAAAAGCAAAGATAAGCGGGGCAGATGGATTATCCACTGGCGTCCTCTGTGAAAGCTCTGGCAATAGCAAACCTGCCCACGCACTCAAGTAATGGGTGGGCATCAGAATATGCTTGTCCCTCGGCGATGAATGTGAAATCAGGGCTCCGAAGGAATGATAGATATTCGCCAGTGCGGCCGGAGCAATAGCAACCCTGCGACCACACGCCATTAAACAAGCCGGGTAGATCACCTCTGCTCGCAGAACTCCCTCCTCTCCATGGGAGATCACGAAACTGGCGAGCCAGTAAGCCAGGTAAGTCGCCAAGTACATCAACGGCGGCAGCTCCCTCGAGTTCCGCCCCTGCGTTGGGGCGGGTAAGTGACGAGGGTGTGAAGCAAATCGGAGATCTACCTCCCGGCACTGCTCCCAAGTCATGCCTGAGGAAGCAAACTCCTCATAGAAGCAGTAGGGACCGCTGTAAAAGTGTGTAACCCAAGCATTCAGGGTCACCCTCGGCATCCGTGCAGCTCTCTCTTTGCCCACAAAGGCTAAGTCCCTCCAGGTCTTCATCAGATACCTGAAGCAATAGGGTAGGAGATATCGGCCTGCTCCATCCGAAGCACTCAGATGCACATCATCCAGGGACAACTCCTCGTACGGCTGTCCACAAACGGGAAGGCCAGAAATCCTATGGAAGGCCCACAGGTCCAGTGAAGTCTCTCCCTCAGCAGTCATAAATGTGTTCCAGCGCCGATTGAACCTTTCAGCTAAGGCCTGGATCAATCCTGTATGACAAGGATAAGAATACAAAGCTGCTGTAACCGCATGGCGAATGCCTACCCTGTCAAGTGCTGCTCTGTAAACTGTCAGCACGCCCCACAGCCACTCTGTGGCACCACGACGGTAGCAGTGGGAATGGATGACGGCCCACCTCCAGTACCAGCTGGGGGCCTTCTGTGCCAAAATCCTCTCCAACAAGCAGTCGTGATCATAGTCATCATGCGCAAAAGCTGTGCCAGAGGGAGTCAGAAACATCTCGTCAATGGTGACGTCCGCGGCCCTGTGATGCCCAGACAGATGCCAAACAGTCGGTGAAGACGGCACTGCTTGAACAGTGAAACTGTCAAAATCCCTGAAGAAACCCAAACTCCTCTGGTCAGGGTACTGTCGCTGTCGTACAAAACCCTCTGGGAAGCTCGGATAGGAGAAAGTGCAAGTGCCCTGCATGCTGTCCCTTCCAAGCAATATGGCCCGCTCAAGACGGCGCCTCTCTCCCGGCAGGCGGGAGTCATCAGCCTCTACTTCAGGAGGCACAAAACTCTGAACGAAAGGCAGAAGATGTCGATCTAGTGGGAAGTGCGATGGATAGCCGCCCGAGCGATCATAAACGTAGCCTCCCTGCCTCCTCGTAATCCGGGAGACATCAACAGTACCCTCAGTGGTAGCAACTTCTCCTGTCGGGCCCTCAACGACCCAAGTAAATCCACAGTCCACCGCATCAAAACCCTCAGAGGTAACGCTGCGAGGAGGGAATGGTGGCATAGGTCTGTCCGTCCTCCGCACATAATGGTCATCAGAGCCTCCAACTCGGGGCCTCCGGGAGGTCTCTCTGCTCCGGCTAGGGCGAGCCATGTCTGCAAGAGCTGCAAAGCCAAGACCGGAAAGATAAAGATGAGTGACAACGCTCAGTCAAAGGCTAAATTAGCCAAGATAGCAATAAAATTATTAAGCAGTCCTACGAGGCCCCTTGTTCTGTCAGGGAACTCGGGGATAAGCAAAATCCATGAAAGACACGGGCCACCCGCCCCTCGCCTTCGGCGTTGATGGATGTCCCATAGGGGGCATTTGTTGCACCCATGATTTATTCCGACAGAAATTAGCATGTTACCATGTTACCTTCGCATTGGTCGAGGTCTACAACTATATTTGGCGTATCGCCGCTTTATGGAATATCTCCACGCACGGGTTCAATATGTGGCGTATCGCCAACCCGTGGAGTATCCCCACACATTTAGGGCTCTATAGCCCACGTGTTGCTACAATCATAGACCCCTCGCAGCAAACGGCGTGGTCGAGAACCGGATTAAACCCACCACGATTGTTAGGATCGCGTGGTTTCGGGAAAATCCCTACGGGATAAAACCTCTCTCCTTTGGACGTGCAACCACGGGCAAAGGAAGCTCCTACAAGAGGAAAGGAGGTACGAACAAAGGTCTACGCACTCAGAACGAAGTCCCTCGCACGTGTACCACGCAGCACGGACAACAAGTCTTCCCTTCACGGCCCACGGCACAAGGAGCGCGTCTCCCTCTCCTCCACGCGGTGCAGCAAACAAGCGAGGCTCCAAAGCCCCCAAAGCCCTCCTTTTATTGAAACTAGACGAGGGAAAGACCCGTCCGGGGTCGGGAGGACCCGTACGGGGTCGCCCGCCCCCGGGCGGGTCCGGGCGGACGCGGGCGGGGCCGCGCGGGGGCATGCGGGCCCGGGGGGGACCCGCCGGGGTCAATCGACTCCGGGCGGACCTGCCCGGGGTTAATTCACCTCGGGCAGGCCTGCCTGGGGTCGAATGACCCCGGGGGACCTGCCAGGGGTCATTCCACCCCGGGCAAGTCCGCGCGGACCTGTCCGGGGTCATTTGACCCGGGGTGGGAGACAAAAAAAAAGAAAAAAAGGGAAAATGACCTCCCCGAGGTCATTTGCATCCCGTTTAACTCGTACGGGTCCAAACGACCCCGGGGAGCCTCCCACTTCTATAAATAGACCCCAAGGGTCCAGGGAATCAACATCTACAACCTACAGAGCATCTCCTACGCAGCACTTGGGATTTTTGTTCGTTGTTTTGACCCGTGAGGGGTAAGTCCCCGGGTCTAGTGTATAGCCCCTAAGGGGTATTTTTGTAATTATGTCCTTCAGTGGGTCATGTTTGTAAGTTTCTATGCCTCGAGACGACGAAATTAAGTAGTTCCATCCATATAATGAGAGAATTACAAAACCTCCCCGATTCGCGAGAAACAAAAAGTCATGTTATTTGCAGTTAGACTCTGCAATTTCTTGTAATTGGGGCTACTACGCCCCTACTTCCCGCGTTAGTGCGGATCTTTGTACAGTCGACAATTCGCCGACAACTCTTGTACTCACTGGGACTCTAAAATGAAGTTGTGTATTCCACAAATCTCTTCTGTACACCAATCGGGAAAACTATAAGAAAACCTTCGGCTTGTGAAAATTGCACATATACCCCTTGATCAAGATTGACACATGTGAACCTTCCATGAAGCCCTTGTCACTCCTTCAGCTTGGGGACGTTGTCAGTCAGTCCGACACTCAGATGTCACCCAACCCTAGGTCTATGTAGGGTGGTAAAATTATCAAAATACCCCTGTGACCTAGAAATGGCCTAGTCGCCCCTAAAACCCTCCAGAAAGAGCCTCAGCGCCTTGGGAAGTCAGGAACCTGGTCCTACTTCCGTTCCAGCCCAGAAATTTCAGAAATGCTCCTGGCCTGGAAAAATTATCAAAGTACCCCTAGGTTGGTAAAATTACCAAAATACCCTCGGGGTCCAGAAAATCTCCTCCACTTCAAAAATGCCTACAACTTTTGCATCTTTGCATTCATACTCCTAAATCTTAGGACTTTGTCTGAACTTAAGGCCTTTGATGATGCCCTAACCCTATCAAATGTTGGTGGTAAATGAGTGGTCATAGAGAGTCTCTCGAGTGAACCTGCCCTCCACATCAGAACCTAAGGAGAGGACTTTGAGATTTCTTTGACAGTTAAACAAAGGTGTTCGGACGTTAGATCGATGTAAATCAACACTGACTACGGTCAGTGGGGAGAGGTCCAACATCCGAACCCAAATCGTCTGATATTATCCGCATCCACGGAATAACTCTCTACACATATAGAGGAAATGTCTCTTTTCAAAAAGAACATTTTTAATGTTTATTTTTCTATGAAAAATTCCGTGTTCCACAATTCTATGCCAAACTGAACGACCCATAAGTAGAAAGTTCAGATACATAGTCATGAATATTGTTGTAGACAGCTGTCAAGTTTGTGTTGGTTATCTTTGCTCAGACAATATGAATACCTTCAGCCTCTTCCGCAATAAGCAAAGTGGAACAAAGGAAATGGGTCCTCAAACGTGCAATGAGGGAAGTTATGTATGCAAACATTTTTAACATAGCTCAAGGGAAAAAGATTCACAGCAGAAAGATTTCTGTCAATGGCCAGCACTGAGCCAACCGCACACACTTATCGACAGCTAAATTGCTAGTTGTGAACATATGACTCATAGATGATCAGTGGTGGAGCCTTTGACAAATTTTATTTTATGCTGATGGCTGGTGTATGTCAATAGATGTTTACTAATTTTGTCAGAAAGTTATATAAGCTATTGGCTCAAATTAAAATTTTAATATATTTGTTGGTAGCTTCACTTAGACCACTTAACAAGAATTGATTTTGTTAAAGGCCCAAACCCGAACGTAAAATTTAGGCATTGAGTTGAGGGAATCCTCTTTAGATAAAGAGTGAAGGCATCTATAGATTATCCGATGTGTGACTAAATTTCAACAACCCCCCTGGCACCGAACCCGAAGGGCTACGGTATAAATGGCGCAATTGAATAGGTGAGACAGCTTGAATGAGAAAGTCCAGCTCTAATACCATGTTAATTCCCGAACTTGAACCCCCAAAACTAGGCATAAAAAAATGAGCCGAGAGAATCCTCTACAGATAAAGAGTGAAGTCACCCACAAATTATTCGAAGTGAGACTAAACCTCAATATATTCTTTAAAAGTAGCAGTGCCACCAGACGGACGGGGAGTCGGAAAGAACTCCAATTCTGAGAAATGTCTTTTGAAATTGAAACTGAGTTGGAATCACTTGTTTTTGGTTCCATTCCATTTTTGATATTTTTCTTCTTTAGATCAAAATCACAGTTGGATTTTGGATATTTCATAGGCTGATTAGAGAATTGTCAAAAGACCAGCCTAACATTGGGACCAGCCCCTTGGCGGCCTATGGTCTGTCTTTGACCAACCCATGGTGAAGCCATGTAGTACACAATGGAGAGGGAGTGGCCCTATCTGTAGTGGCTCGCTTCCCTTTCACCTTTCTTGCATGGTATTATGGAACTACAGTCACCTGCCAGCAAGGTATAGGAGGCGCCAATCACGTGAGGATAGTTCCCCTTTGACGAGCTAAGGAGGGGTACTTCAGTCCTTGAGGGGAACTTTGGTCCCCTACCACCTAGTTTGAAAAAGGGGATGCGGCCCAGCCTTTATACAGCAGGGGGCATCCCTCACCCTTTTCCTGTGAGGATGGGCATTGAATGGTCCAACCCAAGAGAAATGGCCCCCTTCAAAAGTGAGTGGGCCCTACAACAAAGGAGGCATGCTTTTCACTATAGTCAGTTCTTAGCCAAAACTAAAAACAAAACAATATTTATGTTTTAATAACATACATGATATATATTGGATGGATATTTGGAATTGGATACAAAAACATGTGTTTTTGTTTCTAGTTCTGACTTTTTTAAAATCCAAGATTCTAATTCTGCAGTCCCTAATACATCAGAAATAAGATGAAACTTTAATGAGTCTATGAATCTCAATTTGACAAATGGAACTGGGTCAACAATTAGACAAAGCTACGTCAGCACTCCTACTCAAATTATACAAAGAGTAAGTTTATATATTGGATTAATACCAAAATTGGATAAGGAAACATGTGTTTCTGTTTCCAGTTCCAATTTTTTATCTAAATTTTTTATTTCCATTCTTTAACATATCAGAAACGAGATGAAGTCTTAATGAGTTTCCAAATCTTACTCCAACCCATGAAATTAGGCCAAAATGTGACACTAGGAGTTGCATCAAGCGTCCTATTTAAAATATAGGGAAAAAGTAAATGTAATTCTGGATATTATTACTTAATGTTGATGGCCCTAATATTAGCCATCAAAAGAATTTTTTTTGCTAGCGATGAAATAGGTTTTGTTGATTGCAGACGCTGCCAACAAAATGTGGAAAAAATAACAAAATAAATTACCATATTGACAATGATTGTTGGCAAAAATATAATCCCAACAAGGAAAAGGCCCCTCGCTTCTCCCCAGCCCTTCCTTCATTATTCCATCTCTTTCTCTCCATATGCATGTATTTGTGTGTACATATACATATGTATGTATACATATATGACGAGGGTTTCGTTTCCACCAATGGCAAAATAAGAACAGTGTCATGTACTCCAAAATCACAATATGATTTAGCCTTTGATTTTCAATTTACATTATTACATATTCTCCACTATTAATAAACTATGGATCATATAATTATGACATTTTATTTTCAAGTGTTGGATGAATATAAGATGAATAGCTTAGATAGTATAATTAATGGTACTATGTTATTTGGACTTTTTGGTATCAGATTTTTAAGGTGTTTTTGTTTGTAAATAGGTTAACGATAAAGAAGGGACACCCGCCCTTCTCCTATCTCTCTCTCTCTCCCCCCCTCCCCCGCAATGTGTACGTGCACACTCTTTTCCTAACTATTGGAATAGATTACACAAATATAGATCTTATGGTTAGAAAAAAGAGAATTATGTGTGTAAGTGTGTTGCGCACCTTGGATACCAGAATTTGATGGAGGGTAGAATGGGGGGCATGAAGAAGGAATGTTAAAAAAACAAAAAAGGATTATATCTAGGTTGCTTGACCCCGAAATGTTAAGAAAAAAGAAAAGGATGCTGATCATATGTCTAGGGGCTAGCACACATTCTGGGTCCATTTGGCCAACGTGCAGCACAATGGGTGAAACCGCCACCTAAGAAAACATCATTGACCGATTTGTGGTGGGGACACCCAAGTAAGGGTGAGCACGGCTTGGTTTGGTTTAGTTTGAGGAGAATATTACTCAAGTCAAACGAAACCGAATTAAAGATTCAATCCGAACCAAATCAAACCGAATGGTTTTGAAACCAAGCCAATTAATTCGGTTTGGTTCGGTTTGAACCATAATTGGGCAAGATAATGGCTAGAAAGGTTATACGGTGGTTTAACCAACCAAATCAATTAATCACTAGTCCACAGACTGTGATATTCTATTAAAATCCGATCGCAAGCACTTACGTCAGGACCGCTGTTAAGAATCTTATCACACAAAAAATGATTCCACACAGGACGGACAAGAGATTTGGGTTTATGTCGTCTCTCCTTATAGTTACAATGCCACAAGACGGACAAGTTATCTCGTAGTCTCGGTTCATCCTCTTTTGCAAAACAAAGATATAACCACTTTACAATAGATCTAAAAGGGTTACTTGAAGTCCAGCTATCCTTGCCTCCTTGAAGGTGGATGGCGGCCGGCGAGGAGGAGAGGGGAGAGGCCGAAGCGAGGTGGATGGCGGCCAACGTAGACCACCCTTGTTGGAGTGCCACCGGCGACTTCAAGGCTGTTGCAGCTCCTCGCCCTTCGAGTTGGACGGCTTCAAGGCCGGCGATGAGGCAATCCTTGCCTCCTTCGAGGTGGACGGTGGTCGGGGAGGAGGAGAGGAAACCGATGCGAGGTGGACTGTAGACGGCAGCCAGCGAGGAGGCGATCATGATCCTTGCCTCCTTCAAGGTGGACGGCAGCTGGCGAGGACGCGAAGGGAGAGACCAAAGACCCGAAGCTATGGGGCGGATGCGGTTGCGGTCTGAGGGCTGCCTGCGAGGGTGAGAGTCATAGTGTTTGTTTATTTGGGTGCATAATATATGGATGGGTCTTTAGGGTTAATGACGTTGACAAAAATGCCACCACAAAAATAGGTTTTTTAGGTTTGATTTGGTTTTCAAGAAAAAAAAATGAACCAAACCGTTTTGTTAAATACGTTCGGTTTCAACTCAAACCGAATTTTTTGAAATTTCAATCTGAATCAAACCGGACTAAATCTAACAGTTTGATTTGGATTACGGGTTGAACCCGAATAATGCTCACCCATACACCCAAGCCTCATTTGACCCTATGTCGGTATACCGCTGGTGGAGACAAGTTAAGCCAACCTCATTTTGGCTCGCGGATGATTGTTGTTTTTAGTAGTTGCTATTTTGTTGTCATGTTTCCTATTTTGGAGACAAATGCAATTAAGAGAAGTTTCCTTTAGTATTGTCGGTAGTTTCTTTTATTTGCTTCTTTATTTAGTGGCTTGTAACACTATTTAAGTAGTTCATGAAGGGAATAGTGGTTGACTGGTGATGGTGATTAGCAACAGTTATGTTGGCGGCTATGGCCAGAAGCAGAGAATAAGATGGTAAGAGAAGAAAGGGGAGAAAAGAAAGAAATAAAGTAGTAGTGCTAAAATGATTTTTTGAGGACCTAGATAGGTTTTGGCCCCAAAAATAGGAGGGGAAGAGTAAGAGATTATCTTTTAGATGTCTTACTATCATGTATTTATCTTTTAGATGTTTGCTTTATGCGCTTAATGTCATACCATTTTATTATTGGAATTTTTGCAAATAAGTCCCTACAAACTTAGTAAATTGTCGATTAGTCTCTGAATTACAACTATTTTCCTGTAAGACCCTACAATCATTGTGGTTGTACAAATAAGTCCCTACCATTCATTTCGTTCGATCACAGTTAACCGGCCCATGGTTAACTTGACCCAAGGTTAGGACAAGACCAAATTACCCCTAGTTAGTCGAGATAGAGAGAGTTGGCAGGGTGGACGCAGGCGACAGGGGCCTTGGGTGGTGCTGACGGCCACAGGCAGGGCAGGGGCGGTACAGTGGTGGCTGTGGAAGGGAAAGAGAGGGGGAAGGGAAGGGAAGGGGGTCGAGGGTGGCGACTGGCGGGAGGAGCTGAAGGGGATATTGGGGTTTCATGGGACAGTGCTGCACTTCAGTGAGTACAAGAATGGGGAGGGGTTCGAAGGGGAGCGAGTGTTGGTCGTGGGATGCGGTAACTCGGCGATGGAGGTGTGTCTAGACCTGTGCGAGCATAGCATGTCGCCGATGGTGTTCTAACCACCGTCGTCATACTAGTTGGAGTAGCGGCAGGGTTGGGAGCCACTGCGGAAAGGTCGTGAAGGGGGGAGGCCGCAGTGAGGGTCGACGCAGGGGAGGGGGAGGTGTCGAGGATGAGGGGGATGTGCCGAGGTGGAGTGCCAAGAGGGCGTTGGCGAGCAACTCGCTGTAGCCGCGGCTGGCCCAAGACTGGAGCGTCATCGCCAGCAGAAGCAGAGGCGCCGCCGCCTAGTCCCCCCTTCAGCGAGCAGCCACTCCCCCCTCCGACGGACTCGCCTCCCCCTTCGGCAAGCTCCCTTTCCCCTTCCTGCTCTAGATGCCCCCCATCCCCCTTTGGCAAGCTCCTCCGGCACCCTACTCCAGATGCCCCCCTCCCCCTCCGGCAATCCCCCTCCCCCCTCCCTACTTTAGACGTCCCCCTCCCCTTCTGGCAAGCCCCCTCCCCCCTCCCTACTCTAGATCCCCCCCATGCCCCTCCGACAAGCTCTTGCCCCTCTCCTTGCTCCAGACACCTCCCCTCCCTCTTCGGTAAGCCCCTTCTCCCTTCCCTACTACAGACGGCCCCCTCTCCCTCCGGCAGACCCCCTTCCCCTCCCAGGGATGACAATACCGAAACCGTTTCGGACCTGCTCAATGTAGCAGGTCCGAAATTTTAAAAAAAAAATTAATGGTTTCGGACCGAAACCAACCGAAACAGGACCTGCTCAGTGTAATTTTTGCATTTTTTGAATGTTTTGAACCAGTTTCGGCCGAAACCGAAACCGAAATCGGTACGTTTCGATTTCGGTCCTGACCGAAACCGGTACTGTCATCCTTGTCCTCTCCGGCAAGCCCTCTCCCCCCTCCCTGCTCTAGATGCCCCCCATCCCCCTCCAGCAAACTTCCTCCCCTTTCCTTGCTCCAAGTGCCTCCCATCCCTCTCCAGTAAGCCCCCTCCCCCCTTCCTGCTCCAGACGCCCCCTTTCCCCTCCAGTGGACCCCCTTCCCCCTCAGGCATGCCCCCTCCCCTTTCCCTGCTGTAGATGCCCCCCATCCCCCGGACACCCTTCCTGGGGCTAACCCCTGAGAGAGAGAGAGAGAGAGAGAGAGGAGGGACCGGAGAAAGAGAGTGAGAGTAGAGGGCCCACGTTGAGGAATGGTATTTCGATCTTTTTACTATTCTGTCACACCGGGATAGAATATTCCACGAGATATTCTTTTTTTTTGATGGCCGCAATCCACATGGATTTTTTAATAAGAGTTCGAACATTGCAAGGGCCTACAAGGAAATAATTGTAATTTAGGGATTATTCGGTATTTCGCTTAGTTTGTAGGGATTTATTTATAAAAATTTCTTTATTATGTATATGTATTATACGTATATATGATAGTGAAATAAAATATGCTCGGAGAGAGAGAGGAGGGTTCCGGTGCCACTAGTGGCAAAATAAAAATGGTGTCACCTAATCCAAAACTATACAATTCAATCTTTGATCTTCTATCTATAGCGTCAAACGTTCTTTAAAATTGTTAATCTAACCATAAATGCAAAATCATCCAAATATGATATCAAGATGCTAGATATCACATGATACCATAAATCACAATATGTAAGCCATCTATTTTATATTTATCCGATGCATGAGAAGTGCAAAAAATGAATGATTTTAAATCAATAGGTGCTTTATTATTGGTAGAAGAGATTTAACGGTGAAGATTAAAAATCATAGATTGAATCGAATGGTCTTGGATTAGGTGGCACTGTTTTTATTTTGCCGACGGTGGCAATAGAACCCTTTAGCCTATCATTGGGTGAAGAAATTGCCCAGTGCTACATGCGGGAGCTAGTGTGGATGAGATTCATCCACGCTAGGTGAGGTGCTACAATTCACATCCCAAGATGGGGCCCATTGCACAAGCCTATTGTTTTATAGGCATCCAATTCATATACAATTTTTTTTTGAAAGTGAGTAGTACCACTATTGTATTAAAAGAAGAAGAAGAATGTACAAGTATATTCAGTAAGCTCTCAAAAAATCTTTGTACAAAAGGTCACACTAAGATAGTGTGGCACTCTCTAACCCCCTAGCAAAACAAAAAAATAGGAGTCAAAGGGAACTCACGTTACAAAGCAACTCCGCCATCATCCAATCATATACAATAAAAAGGTGTAACAGAAAATTTTCTTATTAACTTGTAACAAGAAATTCATCCTACACCCCCTTCTCTCTCTATTTCTCGCCACACAGACACACACATTTATGTATATGTAAGGATTTTTGAGTTGTCCAATGTATTTTTGATACTTTATCAACGGCCAAACGAAATTAAACATGAAATAAGAGGCTATTATTAGTTGGTCTGAGTTCTAGTGCCGCTCAAGAAGCAAATTCTTTTAATATGAGAGATAGACTGATAATTTATGAGTAAGGGCTACCTTTTGTGAGACATCCAAAATATGTTACAAGAGCAACTCCAAATGCAAGTCACTCTTTAAGGATTTTCTACCAGAGCAGTGCTTTAACTGTACAGTCTGTACTACAAAGCTGGCGGGGAGGGAGGGAGGGAGGGAGGGAGGGAGGGAGGGGGGGGGGAGAGAGAGAGTTGTGAAGGTACATTGCCACTTCACCTTTCTGAATGGTTGGAATGTCTTCTATCATTCCAGGTAGTGTCTTGCTCTTCCCTAGAAACAGAGGGAAGTCTCTTGCCTGAAAAGGATTCCCTCTTGCCTGAAAAGGATTCCCTTGTTAGCATGTTGGGAAACCTATGATAATCCACAAGCAGAATGTCATTACTCAACAAAAGTAATGAAGGGTGATACCCCCGCATGAAGAAGAGAATGCTGTCCACCTGAAACTTCAACACAAGGGAGGAGGAGAGCAGAATGTTAATCAAGGACAAAAAACCAAAAAATCTGTAGCGTATGTCCTAAAAGGAGTATTTACAAGAAAATGATGTAGTTGTGCCTAAATGAACAGCCATACTTAATCTGACTTCAGAGAAGTGAAACCAAAACATGGGAAGGGTCTGATACATATTTCTAGATAATAAATATGTCAAAGATATCATGTACCCTGGCTGGTGACAAGAAAACAATACTGCCAGACAATATGCTACCTCTTCCCTGTGCGGAAAAACTTTCGACTGGACCAACACTGCGGGGGGGCTAATTTCCCATGCTTTTGGAATCGAACCACTCCTTTTACTGGTGACATCTTTAAAAGCACAGTCCCCCAACCCTGACCACCAATTGGTGGTGATTACAATATGTTGCTCTTTTGACAACCCTGGGCTACCAACTTCTGCCACACAACATGTCTTTTCCTCACTGATCTGTGCTAATGCAAGTCCTGTCACTCTCGATTCACCCAGGACATCCCAACACAAAGGGAACCACTGTGTTGGCAAACAAAGACCGAAGTTTCCTACATTTGAATCTCCTCCTCGGTGTGTTCCTTGTCGACAACATTGGTCTTATCAATAGTATTACCTACAGAACAAGCACTGTCTAACGAAAGTTTGCCATCATAGGCAAAACATATTTGCATAGACATAAATTACATTAAACGACGCATTCTTTATAAGGAAAAACAATTGTCTATTATATTCACAATATTTGCACAAAGACATACAGCATGCTCACTAAAGCATATGTGCAAGAGTGTGAAACACAACACTATACAAGGTCTACTATACATAATATTCAGCATAGCTGAATATACCCTCGAACCGCGATCTCCCTCCCGTCAGGGGTTATCAAGGTAAGGTAGGGAGGTGGTGTGGGTCGAACATGTCGGAAAGGTGGAACCCAACATAGTGCCCAAGTAGGTTGCACGGGCGGCCAATAACCCATGACCCCAGGGTATACAACAAACAGCGGTGCTACCCAATACCTCGGTGCGTATGACCAGGGGGTTCGTGCTACAGCTCGAAACGGTGCACGAACGTTGTGTCTTGCCTGTGACGTCCGTCTATAAGGTCTATAAGGTACCCGCCAAAACGGCCGATTAGGTCTGCGTCTTGGTGCAGTCGGTGCAACTGGAGGAGGAACCCAAGGTACAATAGCTCTAATCGGTAAAGGTGTCGAACGAGCTGCGACCTCCGCCGTGCCGTCGGGCGTAGGAAGTTGTTGGATTTTCCAGCGTCTCCCTTGTGATTTGTTGCTCCACGTGGGGTATGGGACCCACGTGGTGCATCGGCGCTTGACAGCCCAACCCGCCGCATGGATTATGGGGTCCATGTGCGAAGCCCCTCATGTCCACCCACAGCACGATAGTGTGGGGTTCTGCGCTGCCATAAGGAAATAAGGTTCCGCCTTCGCTACCAGCTCGAGCTTTTAGCGCAACGGTAGGGGCTTGATCCTATAAACTGGTATCAGAGCGAGGTCACGGGTTTAAATCCCCCGGGTGTCGCTGGGGGGGAGATTGTTGGATTTTCCAGCGTCTCCCTTGTGATTTGTTGCTCCACGTGGGGTATGGGACCCACGTGGTGCATCGACGCTTGACAGCCCAACCCGCCGCATGGATTATGGGGTCCATGTGCGAAGCCCCTCATGTCCACCCACAGCACGATAGTGTGGGGTTCTGCGCTGCCATAAGGAAATAAGGTTCCGCCTTCGCTACCAGCTCGAGCTTTTAGCGCAACGGTAGGGGCTTGATCCTATAAACTACCAATTGATGGGGTGCTAGACCCGGATTCAGAGGGGGGTGAATGAATCTCCCCTTTAAAACCTCGCCCAATTAACACTTAAAGCAATCAGAGTTACGGAATAGAAATCAATTGAGCTCTTCCAAATAAGAGATTCAAAGAAGCACTTGATCAATCAGTTGGACTGCTAAAATGTAGACATCTAACCAAGTCTAGTCCGTAGACAGAGTCAAATAAGAACAGCGTGTGCCTTAAAGCATTCAGACAGAATACTCACTTGAAACGCTCCTAGCCATTCATCTAGCGACAATCAGATAAGAAATTAAACCACGGAGACGAGATTTTTAGGTGGTTCGGTCTGCAAACCCACGTCCACCCCACACTCAAACTTGAGTGTGGATTCCGCTGATACACAGCTTAAACCGCTGGGCCTCACAGCTTGCCTACAACCGCTGAGCATCACAGCTTGCTTCCGCTGGACAGTACAGCTTAGCCATCTGCTGCCTAACAGCTTGACTCGCTGGGCAATACAGCTTAGCCGACCAGAGGAATCCTCATCTGCAACCCCTGAGCAGCACAGCTTGCTCCGCTGACTAACAGCTTGAATAAAGGTTCAAAAGAAAAATAATAAGAACAAAGGAAACACAGCAACTGAAAGCTGTAAACGATAGCAACACAGATGTGGTTCTCAGGGAGCTGACTGGCCTGGATTTGATCCAGATTCCAGTGGAACTAATCTTTCAGGAAATTCTTCTATCTTCTTCTCCTCGAGCTCTTTCTTCACTCTCTTTCTTTCTTCCTCTTCTTCTGCTTCTTTTCCCTCTCTACTATTCTCTCTTTTCTTCTCTCGATCTCTGCTCTCAAAAGCTCTCTCTCTCCTTCTTCCTCTTCCTCTCTGGATCGTGCTAGCTCTAGATCTTTCTGTTTCGATCACTTTCTCAGGAAGGAGAGGCTTCCTTTTTATATGAGCAACAGATGTAGGGCGTGTGCTTTTCACGATTCCCGCCCAAATGCCTTGGCCCACGTGGCAGCATCCTAGCTCAATGCTTTCCACGTGTCACGATCCTGGCACCTCCTCCACTCTTGGATCACGTGCCATTCTTATTCTTCTCAAAAAAATACCTGTCATACAGTCAGAAAGAAATATCAGCTCGAGACAGTTATACATATAGTAAAGAGTTAAACAGGACTGCACGGAGTCAATAGGTGAATAAGCCAGATGTGCACAGACTTAATTGCAGCACAAGAGTAACGGATGCACTAGCTATGTGTATGCAATGTGCAAGCATTGCACAGACCTGCTCGGGTCGTGAGCAGCCTTGCAAGGACTCCGTGTGTGCGAGTATTAGAGGGATGCACAGACTCTAATTACTTGGTGCAAGTGTTGCACCGACTCAGTGAATGCTATGAGAAATATTGCACAGACGTACATGATGTGCTAAAGGCATTGCACCGACGTTGATCCTTTGAAGCCAAATCTTGCACCGACTTAATATTGCTAAGAGCACGGACTCAAATACGCGAACAGATCAATGCACTGACGAAGATATGCACTGACTTTAGTCTACACAAACTGGAATTCTACACCGACCTTGTGTATGAGCAGCCAAGCGAATGCACCGACTTAGGTGCGTGCAAAGGATGCCTTGCACCGACCTATCCAGCGTGCACCAACAAAGGTTGCACCGACCTTATGCTCGGTCACATAAGATGAAACATGCACGGACGCTCTACTGAATGAACAGGGTTGTACTGACCTAATGTAAGCATGAACACAATATGCACCGAGGCAAGGTTTGCACCGATCTTCTATATGCACCGACCCAAGTATGCTGTGTTCACGACCAACATTGCACCGAGTGCACATATGCACCGAAGTAAAACATGCACTGACTATGCTATATAAGTATGCAAAGTTTGCTCCGAGACAGAAAATGCACTGACCTTCTTCAGTGTGATGCATGCACAAGCATACCCATGAAATGCTCATCAAACTCGTGATGCATACAACAATTATTCACCAGCACTGACTTGAGCAATGCACAGCAAGCAAGGGCAGATGCATAAACATTCAATCTTTCATTCAATCTTTCATGTAAACACATGGTGACTTATAGTGTTTGCTATCATCAAAATCACAGAGGCACAACAATCTCCCCCTTTTTGATGATGGCAACACTATGAGTCAACATTGGCTCTCATGGCAAATTATTCTCCCCCTTTGACGTCAACAAAAAGAAAATAGTTTGAGAGAGAAATACAAGCATGCAAGAAATGATTGACGTAAAAACTCCCCCTTTGACTAAGTCATGAAGGCATAGAAAAGTTATTCTCCCCCTTAATGACAACATGAATGCAACAAGAGGATCATGAATGATCAACAACCACAGGATCAGTGAGATTGGAAGTCTGATACCTGGTACATTGATATAGCAGTTCGGATCATGACAAATTGAAAAAATTAACAGAAGCACAACTTGATTTGTGGACTGTAAAAGAGTGTAGAAGATAGGCACAATGAGTTTCAAGTGAGCAGAATCTGAGCAGGTGTGATCTTTAAGCCAAAGTACATGAGAAGAAAAGATTTTCAGTGGGGTACCCAATTCATATATCCATGTTTAAAGTTTCAGAATCTTCTATTATAAAAGCTTATGAAATGGCTTTGATTGACAAGCATGGTTTAAGAATGATGTACACAAGGTTTGTCAATAAAATACAATACTCATATCTGAAGCAACTTTTTAATAAAGATGAACCAATGTCTCATATAACATTCTAGTTCAAACTCCTTTCATCTTACACAATTAATTCCATTGACTTTTTTAGGAAAAACAGTCAAGAGTATTGAGGTTAAACAAAGTAACACTCAGTGAATTTGAATTGCAAGGGTTACAGCAAGTCTTTTTCACTTTTGCTTTTAACATTGAGCTTAGTGACCAGACAGGTGTCATTTATACCTTTGACATTAAGGGTACACGTGGGTTAGACGCCAGTACCCCCAGTTACTAAGCATAAACTACCATATCTGTCTCTGATCAGAAACTACACAGATGATTTACACCTTTGACATTAAGGGTACACGTTTTTCAGACGCCAGTACCCCCAGTTACTAAGTGAAACCAGCCCTATAGATTTGACCATATGAACAGAGGTAACATGAAGCACTTCATGACATAAATTCCTCTCCATTTCTTTGATTGAGGGTTCAGTTTCTCAGTGCAATTCAGTCATTGCTTTGCCACAATATTCATTTCTTTTACAATGATTTTACTGTTGCTGCCCTTTTAATTTTCAAAGTGATTTGTTTAAAAACAATACCGGTTTTATGCATTTCAACCAAAGTAAATCAAGGTTTCAATTTTCAGATGTCGGAAGATCTTACATGAACTTACATGAGACAATTAGTTAAGGTTTATTAAAAAACTGATTCAGACATTTTCAGGTCTTTCAAATTCAAACTTAGGAATACATAAGACTTAAATCAATTCAAATCAACAAACATTCTTAAACTTGTATAATAGAAGATTCTTCATTAAAGGTGATTTCGGATTTGTGAAAGGGTACACAAACTGATATTACTTCACTTCTCTGTACGTTTAACATAGACAAAGCATTCAGTCGCAAGAGACATTTGACAAGCATGCATAGAGAGTAAGACAAATGGAACTCATGCTTGCAACAGGTATGATCAATATGCATCAGATAGATTTACAAGAAACCAATAGCTGAGTCTGGAATACAGACGGATCAGCTTGACAAGTTTGACAAAAAAAATATTTAAGCAAAGCTCTCCTTCAGCAATTTAAGGAGTGGCAGACATAGATTTCAACTTCAAAATAGTTGAGATTTCAGCTGATTAAAATTCAATCATCAACACACAAGAATAGGAGAGTGATTTGAATGACTAGACAGGAAGGGTTCAGATTGAACAAGACTAATGAGTCTAAAATGCTCCCCCTGTCTAGATGCAATGAGATGTCAAGAGAGTATATGTCATAATCAGAAGACTGACATATATGAGTGATGAGTACACGAGAGCTTCCCCTGAATGCATGAATTTAAACATTCTTTTTGGAGTTTTCGAAATAAGTGATGTGCAATGCAATCACTACATGTATGCATGTGTAATGACTCTTCTAAGAGTATTTCCTAAACACAAACATGAGAGTCATGACCATCATGCAGAGGCAGTTGAACTCCCCTTGACTCTATGCAATGAATGAGGTTTTTCAAAGCAACATATGAAATTTCAACATGCAGGGAGTTTGACAACAATTCATTATGCCATAGATATGCAATGCATTCAGAGTTAAACTACAATTATTTCCCTGTGCATTTCAAACTATCAAAGGGATTCGGTTGGATAATGCATAAAAGAATTAACATGATGCGCAGGCATTTAGAGCAGACAAATTCAGAAGATAAAATTTAAGCAAAGTTTTCAGAACTAACCTGTACCGCGCAATCATGGGGTTTTCATTCTTGAGTGCCTTGATTTATTGACCCACTTTATTCCTCTCCAAGGCACACCTGCAACAGCTAGGTTATTTTGCACAAGCCGGTACCCAAGAAGTCTTGGGTCCTGAAATGACAGTGGCACCTCTGAATGGTGCTATCAAATATTTTTGAGCTAGTGAGTCATCAGACTTCATCAAATGGCAATTAGGCATGAAATGACCAAACTGTCCACAATAATGGCAAGAACTAACAGATTCCATGTTCTTCTTATATGAGTTAGCATGAACATGAAATTGGTGTGAATGAACATGGTTGTTTCTATTATTAGCATGAAAATTTATCTTTTCATTGCCAGCCAGCCAACAGTCAGCAGCTCTGTGGTCTGGCTTTCCATAGTTAAAGCATGTAATATTTTTTCTTTTATCAAACAGCTTATCACTACCAACATTATTGGGAGCAGGGAATTTTACAGGTTTAGAATTAAATGTTATTCCCTCAGCATGCCAACACTGTGCAGCAATATGGCCCATTTTGCCACAACACAAACAATGAGTTTTCTTCTTCTGAAAACCACGATTTTTAACTTGAGGTCTCTTAGCATTCAGGTCATCTTGTTTCATTAGTTTACATTCATGTATTAGATGACCAGTTTTATGACAGTAAAAACACTGAGACCTTTTATTCTGAACAAAAGAATGTTTCTCGTCATGAAAATTCCTAGCATGAATGCTATCACACTTCAGATTATCCTTTTTCATAGCAAAACAATCAACCATCTCATGACTAAATTTTCCACAATAAAAATATTTAACCTTTTTCTTTTTAACAGAAAATATCTTGGCCTGAGATTCTTCAGCATGCAATTTACTTTTCTTCTTTCTGAAAGTTTTCTTTTTCACACTTTTATTCTGTGTTTGAATTTTCTGAACAATAGGTTGTTCGGGCTTCAAGGAAGTGGCTTCATTACAAGTTTTAACAAAAGATGTTTTCAGTTTATTTTTAAAGGATTTCTTATTAACTTGCTTGTAGTCCAGCCCTTCTTTTCTGAAGTTGACCTTGAGTCCTAACATCTTGTCCAAATTTTCTTGTCCATCGACAAACTTAGACAAAGAAGCTTTAAGATTTTGAATATCAGAACTTGAACCAACAATAATAACTTCGT
Organism: Amorphophallus konjac; assembly: GCA_022559845.1. NCBI lineage: Eukaryota > Viridiplantae > Streptophyta > Magnoliopsida > Alismatales > Araceae > Amorphophallus > Amorphophallus konjac. The sequence continues at coordinate 26,133,877 of CM040128.1, forward strand.
AACAGGACAAATCAGTTTCACAGGAAGTTAATTGTTGATGCAAGGCATCATTCAGATTTTTAAGAACTTGAATTTCATTTTGAAGTTTTTGTTCTTTTTCATTGTTGGTTTCATTTTCCTTCAAAATACATTCTCCTTTTTCAATTTTCAACCATCTATCAGACATAACAGTATTGAGGATCATAAGCTTTTTATTTTGATATTTCAGATTGTCATTTTCTTCCATCATAATTTCTTCAGATTGTTCAACTTCCCTTTTCTTTTCAAGCAACAAATGGTTTTCTTCTTTCAAAGAAGTAATCAGATTTTTCTGCATTTCAACATCAGAATTAAGATCATCATTCAATTCTTTTAGAAAGACACATTTATTGCTTAAGTTTTCAGTTTCAAGGAGTTTAATTCTAAGACTATCATTCTCAGACTTCAAAGTATTCAATTCAGATTTCTCATTGTTAAACTCTTACAATTTCAGTTTGAGTTTGTCAATTTCAGCTTTCAAAGCTTCATTTTCAATATGATCAGAATTATTTAGTTCAAGCTTCTTTTTCAATTTTTTATTTTTATTTTTTTTCTTATATCTGTCATTAAGTTCTTCATGCATGCATACCAATTTATCAAAAGTAATTTCTTCTGTTTCAGAGCTCACCTGAGACGCTGTCTCATTCATTTGATCACTATTGTGATCACTCCGATTGGCCATTAGACATAGACCTTCTTGGTTCACATGAGCGGCAGTCACTCTGTCCAAGATTTCCTTTCCAGAATTGCACCTGAGAACAAAAGGAAATATGTCAGTATTAACTGCAGCTCTTAAAATATTAAGAACTGTGATATTATCACGGTTCTTTAATCTGTCCTCACTAGACCACTTGGTCTGATCATGAGGTATTTGGTGTGGGCCATTAGATAGAAGACTCTATAATTTAGGATCAATGGAGTTCACATAAACGCAAAGGCCTCCTAGCCAGGTGCTAAGATTGGAACCATCAAAAGCCACGGGAAAAGCCATTTGTCAAACGCTTATCAAGCACATAGTCCGCACCAACAAGAGAATGCACCAAGGGATAGCAGGATCCTCTGCAGATCGTTGGATCTGGGAAGTCAGAGACCCGCTCTGATACCAATTGATGGGGTGCTAGACCCGGATTCAGAGGGGGGTGAATGAATCTCCCCTTTAAAACCTCGCCCAATTAACACTTAAAGCAATCAGAGTTACGGAATAGAAATCAATTGAGCTCTTCCAAATAAGAGATTCAAAGAAGCACTTGATCAATCAGTTGGACTGCTAAAATGTAGACATCTAACCAAGTCTAGTCCGTAGACAGAGTCAAATAAGAACAGCGTGTGCCTTAAAGCATTCAGACAGAATACTCACTTGAAACGCTCCTAGCCATTCATCTAGCGACAATCAGATAAGAAATCAAACCACGGAGACAAGAGATTTTTAGGTGGTTCGGTCTGCAAACCCACGTCCACCCCACACTCAAACTTGAGTGTGGATTCCGCTGATACACAGCTTAAACCGCTGGGCCTCACAGCTTGCCTACAACCGCTGAGCATCACAGCTTGCTTCCGCTGGGCAGTACAGCTTAGCCATCCGCTGCCTAACAGCTTGACTCGCTGGGCAATACAGCTTAGTCGACCAGAGGAATCCTCCTCTGGAACCGCTGAGCAACACAGCTTGCTCCGCTGACTAACAGCTCGAATAAAGGTTCAAAAGAAAAACAAGAAGAACAAAGGAAACACAGCAACTGAAAGCTGTAAACGATAGCAACACAGATGTGGTTCTCAGGGAGCTGACTGGCCTGGATTTGATCCAGATTCCAGTGGAACTAATCTTTCAGGAAATTCTTCTATCTTCTTCTCCTCGAGCTCTTTCTTCACTCTCTTTCTTTCTTCCTCTTCTTCTGCTTATTTTCCCTCTCTACTATTCTCTCTTTTCTTCTCTCGATCTCTGCTCTCAAAAGCTCTCTCTCTCCTTCTTCCTCTTCCTCTCTGGATCGTGCTAGCTCTAGATCTTTCTGCTTCGATCACTTTCTCAGGAAGGAGAGGCTTCCTTTTTATATGAGCAACAGATGTAGGGCGTGTGCTTTTCACGATTCCCGCCCAAATGCCTTGGCCCACGTGGCAGCATCCTAGCTCAATGCTTTCCACGTGTCACGATCCTGGCACCTCCTCCACTCTTGGATCACGTGCCATTCTTATTCTTCTCAAAAAAAATACCTGTCATACAGTCAGAAAGAAATATCAGCTCGAGACAGTTATACATATAGTTAAGAGTTAAACAGGACTGCACGGAGTCAATAGGTGAATAAGCCAGATGTGCACAGACTTAATTGCAGCACAAGAGTAACGGATGCACTAGCTATGTGTATGCAATGTGCAAGCATTGCACAGACCTGCTCGGGTCGTGAGCAGCCTTGCAAGGACTCCGTGTGTGCGAGTATTAGAGGGATGCATAGGCTCTAATTACTTGGTGCAAGTGTTGCACCGACTCAGTGAATGCTATGAGAAATATTGCACAGACGTACATGATGTGCTAAAGGCATTGCACCGACGTTGATCCTTTGAAACCAAATCTTGCACCGACTTAATATTGCTAAGAGCACGGACTCAAATACGCGAACAGGTCAATGCACTGACGAAGATATGCACTGACTTTAGTCTACACAAACTGGAATTCTGCACCGACCTTGTGTATGAGCAGCCAAGAGAATGCACCGACTTGGGTGCGTGCAAAGGATGCCTTGCACCGACCTATCCAGCGTGCACCAACAAAGGTTGCACCGACCTTATGCTCGGTCACATAAGATGAAACATGCACGGACGCTCTACTGAATGAACAGGGTTGTACTGACCTAATGTAAGCATGAACACAATATGCACCGAGGCAAGGTTTGCACCGAGGCAAAACTTTGCACCGATCTTCTATATGCACCGACCCAAGTATGCTGTGTTCACGACCAACATTGCACCGAGTGCACATATGCACCGAAGTAAAACATGCACTGACTATACTATATAAGTATGCAAAGTTTGCACCGAGACAGAAAATGCACTGACCTTCTTCAGTGTGATGCATGCACAAGCATACCCATGAAATGCTCATCAAACTCGTGATGCATACAACAATTATTTACCAGCACTGACTTGAGCAATGCACAACAAGCAAGAGCAGATGCATAAACATTCAATCTTTCATGCAAACACATGGTGACTTATAGTGTTTGCTATCATCAAAATCACAGAGGCACAACAATCTCCCCCTTTTTGATGATGGCAACACTATGAGTCAACATTGACTCTCATGGCAAATTATTCTCCCCCTTTGACGTCAACAAAAAGCAAATAGTTTGAGAGAGAAATACAAGCATGCAGGAAATGATTGACGTAAAAACTCCCCCTTTGACTAAGTCATGAAGGCATAGAAAAGCTATTCTCCCCCTTAATGACACAACATGAATGCAACAAGAGGATCATGAATGATCAGCAACCACAGGATCAGTGAGATTGGAAGTCTGATACCTGGTACATTGATATAGCAGTTCGGATCATGACAGATTGAAAAAATTAACAGAAGCACAACTTGATTTGTGGACTGTAAAAGAGTGTAGAAGATAGGCACAATGAGTTTCAAGTGAGCAGAATCTGAGCAGGTGTGATCTCCAAGCCAAAGTACATGAGAAGAAAAGATTTTCAGTGGGGTACCCAATTCATATATCCATGTTTAAAGTTTCAGAATCTTCTATTATAAAAGCTTATGAAATGGCTTTGATTGACAAGCATGGTTTAAGAATGATGTACACAAGGTTTGTCAATAAAATACAATACTCATATCTGAAGCAACTTTTTAATAAAGATGAACCAATTTCTCATATAACATTCTAGTTCAAACTCCTTTCATCTTACACAATTAATTCCATTGACTTTTTTAGGAAAAACAGTCAAGAGTATTGAGGTTAAACAAAGTAACACTCAGTGAAATTTGAATTGCAAGGGTTACAGCAAGTCTTTTTCACTTTTGCTTTTAACATTGAGCTTAGTGACCAGACAGGTGTCATTTATACCTTTGACATTAAGGGTACACGTGGGTTAGACGCCAGTACCCCCAGTTACTAAGCATAAACTACCATATCTGTCTCTGATCAGAAACTACACAGATGATTTACACCTTTGACATTAAGGGTACACGTTTTTCAGACGCCAATACCCCCAGTTACTAAGTGAAACCAGCCCTATAGATTTGACCATATGAACAGAGGTAACATGAAGCACTTCATGACATAAATTCCTCTCCATTTCTTTGATTGAGGGTTCAGTTTCTCAGTGCAATTCAGTCATTGCTCTGCCACAATATTCATTTCTTTTACAATGATTTTACTGTTGCTGCCCTTTTAATTTTCAAAGTGATTTGTTTAAAAATAATACCGGTTTTATGCATTTCAACCAAAGTAAATCAATGTTTCAATTTTCAGATGTCGGAAGATCTTACATGAACTTACATGAGACAATTAGTTAAGGTTTATTAAAAATTGATTCAGACATTTTCAGGTCCTTCAAATTCAAACTTAGGAATACATAAGACTTAAACCAATTCAAATCAACAAACATTCTTAAACTTGTATAATAGAAGATTCTTCATTAAAGGTGATTTCGGATTTGTGAAAGGGTACACAAACTGATATTACTTCACTTCTCTGTACGTTTAACATAGACAAAGCGTTCAGCAGCAAGAGACATTTGACAAGCATGCATAGAGAGTAAGACAAATGGAACTCATGCTTGCAACAGGTATGATCAATATGCATCAGATAGATTTACAAGAAACCAATAGCTGAGTCTGGAATACAGACGGATCAGCTTGACAAGTTTGACAAAAAAAATATTCAAGCAAAGCTCTCCTTCAGCAATTTAAGGAGTAGCAGACATAGATTTCAACTTCAAAATAGTTGAGATTTCAGCTGATTAAAATTCAATCATCAACACACAAGAATAGGAAAGTGATTTGAATGACTAGACAGGAAGGGTTCAGATTGAACAAGACTAATGAGTCTAAAATGCTCCCCCTGTCTAGATGCAATGAGATGTCAAGAGAGTATATGTCATAATCAGAAGACTGACATATATGAGTGATGAGTACACGAGAGCTTCCCCTGAATGCATGAATTTAAACATTCTTTTTGGAGTTTTCGAAATAAGTGATGTGCAATGTAATCACTACATGTATGCATGTGCAATGACTCTTCTAAGAGTATTTCGTAAACACAAACATGAGAGTCATGACCATCATGCAGAGGCAGTTGAACTCCCCCTGACTCTATGCAATGAATGAGGTTTTTCAAAGCAACATATGAAATTTCAACATGCAGGGAGTTTGACAACAATTCATTATGCCATAGATATGCAATGCATTCAGAGTTAAACTACAATTATTTCCCTGTGCATTTCAAACTATCAAAGAGATTCAGTTGGATAATTGTTGAAACCCAAAAATGTTACTTAAGTTCTTTTGAGAAGAGTTCATGAAATAAGGAAAATGAAGCGGGTTGTCGCTAAACGGCCTTAAAATGACAAGAGTTGCCTTCGCCGTAAATCCCTCCGACAACCCGGCAAGATGTATATCGGGGATTTGTATTTTTATGCACATATACGTGCATTGAAAAGTTTTACTAAAAATATTTTCAGGCCTATAAACTTGCGTGAGAATTATTCCGCAAAAATATAACTTTTTTTCCGGATGTCCGGATGGTCAACCTGGATGCACCGGGACCACGAAGAAAGCACAGCGATTTCAACGCCCACCACTTGGCCGTACTGAGGTGAAAAGGAAATTTTTTAATCCCCGGGATCCTTTTATAGGCAAGAGAGTAGGGGCCAAGCCCCCCTCCGCCCCTTTCTCTCCCTTGACCGCACGCGGAAGGCCCGGAGGGACCCCCTCCGGTACAAGTACCGGAGGGGAGGGGGCTCCCCTGCTGCCAAACCCGGAGGGAGACCCCCTCCGGTCCTTGTACCGGAGGGGGGGGGGTTTCCTTGCTGCTGCCCGACCCGGAGGGAGACCCCCTCCGGTCCATGTACCGGAGGGGGGGGGGGTCCCCCGTTGCTGCTGGACCCGGAGGGAACCCCCTCCGGTCCTTGTACCGGAGGGGGGGGGGGTTTCCCCTGCTGCTGCTGGACCCGGAAGGAGACCCCCTCCGGTCCATATACCGGAGGGGGGGGCTCCCCCGCTGCTGCTGGACCCGGAGGGAACCCCCTCCGGTCCTTGTACCGGAGGGGGGTGCTCCCCGCGGCTGCTGGACCCGGAGGGAACCCCCTCCGGTCCATGTATCGGAGGGGGGGGCTCCCCCGCTGCTGCTGGACCCGGAGGGAACCCCCTCCGGTCCATGTACCGGAGGGGGGGGCTCCCCCGCTGCTGCTGGACCCGGAGGGAACCCCCTCCGGTCCATGTACCGGAGGGGGGGGCTCCCCGCGCCAGCCGGACCCGGAGGGAGACCCCCTCCGGTCCCTGTACCGGAGGGGGGGTTCCCCCGCGGCCGCGACCCACCGGAGGGACCCCCTCCGGTCCCTTACCGGAGGGAGAACCCCCTCCGGTTCCCTGCATAGTAGCGGAGGGGGGTTCTCCCCTCTCCGTTCGATCCACAAGCCCCGAACAAAAAAAAGGGAGAGGATGATGCAGTAAAAAGAAACTGAAACAAGGAAGGAAGATGAAAAGATTACCTTGGCCTTTGGTATTCCACCGGAGGAACTCCAAGAGATTTTTCACCACCCCCTCCGCCACTTGTGGGAGCTACTATAAAAGGGAGGCTACTCCAAGGAGCAAGCAAAGAAGAGAAGGGAAGAAGACCGAGAGAGAGAGAGAAGAGAGGAAGAAAAAGACTTGGAGAGCTTTCTAAGGCCCAAGTCAAAAGAGAAAGCAAGAGGAAGGGTGCGCCCCTTTCCCTCTCACTATAATCCCATGGATTTTGTTTATTTCACATAAATACCCCTTCATGTATATTTGACGAAAATACCCTTTTAGTATATAAAAGGGGCTTCATGATGTTATGTAATGAGAAATACTATGACAATGTGATAAAATTAAGTGAGCATGAAAACTGTGATTGTCATGGTTCTCGTCAAAATTATACAAAGGTCCCTCTTGGCGTAAAATTACACCATTGACCCAAAAGTTCTTAAAATTATGCATATATACGTTCATAAGTCATAAAAATTTAAGAGATGAAATAGGGAAAAATCTCCAACAAGGGTTCTTGTCATGAAGAAATTTCTTTGGGTTGCAATAAAAAATATATACCCTCTTTCAAGAACAAAGCCTTACAAATTGCATTCCCTAAAGTTCTTTTAACCAAATCAAAAAGAATTTATCAAGATCATAAAAAGTTACATGTCATTCGAAACGACAAATATAAAAAGGCGGGGCCGCATATCCGAAGGAAACTAAAAGGGCTTTTTCTTTCGTCAAGGGTAGCAAAAGATCTTTAGCAGTTTAATCAAGGGTATTCGGACTCGTCCGATGTAAATTAACGCCGACGTCGGTCGGTGGGGAAAAGTCTTGTACCCGAACCCTAAATCGTCTGATAAATTTAAAAAGGCGCGGAATTCATAAATATGCCAAATATATGCATATCCATCCAACGAAATTGGATGTTCCGAAAATAATTCTGCGTGTAAACAATAATGCATAAAAGAATTAACATGATGCGCAGGCATTTAGAGCAGACAAATTCAGAAGATAAAATTTAAGCAAAGTTTTCAGAACTAACATGTACCGCGCAATCATGGGGTTTTCATTCTTGAGTGCCTTGATTTATTGACCCACTTTATTCCTCTCCAAGGCACACCTGCAACATCTGAGTTATTTTGCACAAGCAAGTACCCAAGAAGTCTTGGGTCCTGAAATGACAGTGGCACCTCTGAATGGTGCTCTCAAATATTTTTGAGCTAGTGAGTCATCAGACTTCATCAAATGGCAATTAGGCATGAAATGACTAAACTGTCCACAATAATGGCAAGAACTAACAGATTCCATGTTCTTCTTATATGAGTTAGCATGAACATGAAATTGGTGTGAATGAACATGGTTGTTTCTATTATTAGCATGAAAATTTATCTTTTCATTGCCAGCCAGCCAACAATCAGCAGCTCTGTGGTCTGACTTTCCATAGTTAAAGCATGTAATATTTTTTCTTTTATCAAACAGCTTATCACTACCAACATTATTTGGAGCAGGGAATTTTACAGGTTTAGAATTAAATGTTATTCCCTCAGCATGCCAACACTGTGCAGCAATATGGCCCATTTTGCCACAACACAAACAATGAGTTTTCTTCTTCTGAAAATCACGATTTTTAACTTGAGGTCTCTTAGCATTCAGGTCATCTTGTTTCATTAGTTTACATTCATGCATTAGATGACCAGTTTTATGACAGTAAAAACACTGAGACCTTTTATTCTGAACAAAAGAATGTTTCTCGTCATGAAAATTCCTAGCATGAATGCTATCACACTTCAGATTATCCTTTTTCATAGCAAAATAATCAACCATCTCATGACCAAATTTTCCACAATAAAAATATTTAACCTTTTTCTTTTTAACAGAAAATATCTTGGCCTGTGATTCTTCAGCATGCAATTTACTTTTATTCTTTCTGAAAGTTTTCTTTTTCACACTTTTATTCTGTGTTTGAATTTTCTGAACAATAGGTTGTTCGGGCTTCAAGGAAGTGGCTTCATTACAAGCTTTAACAAAAGATGTTTTCAGTTTGTTTTTAAAGGATTTCTTATTAACTTGCTTGTAGTCCAGCCCTTCTTTTCTGAAGTTGACCTTGAGTCCTAACATCTTGTCCAAATTTTCTTGTCCATCGACAAACTTAGATAAAGAAACTTTAAGATTTTGAATCTCAGAATTTGAACCAACAATAATAGCTTCGTAACTGGACAAATCAGTTTCACAGGAAGTTAATTGTTGATGCAAGACATCATTCAGACTTCTAAGAACTTGAATTTCATTTTGAAGTTTTTGTTCCTTTTCATTGTTGGTTTCATTTTCCTTCAAAATACATTCTCCTTTTTCAATTTTCAACCATCTATCAGACATAACAGTATTGAGGACCATAAGCTTTTTATTTTGATATTTCAGATTGTCATTTTCTTCCATCATAATTTCTTCAGATTGTTCAACTTCCCTTTTCTTTTCAAGCAACAAATGGTTTTCTTCTTTCAAAGAAGCAATCAGATTTTTCTGCATTTCAACATCAGAATTAAGATCATCATTCAATTCTTTTAGAAAGACACATTTATTGCTTAAGTTTTCAGTTTCAAGGAGTTTAATTCTAAGACTATCATTCTCAGACTTCAAAGTATTCAATTCAGATTTCTCATTGTTAAACTCTTGCAATTTTATTTTGAGTTTGTCAATTTCAGCTTTCAAAGCTTCATTTTCAATATGATCAGAATTATTTAGTTCAAGCTTCTTTTTCAATTTTTTATTTTTATTTTTATTTTCTTATATCTGTCATTAAGTTCTTCATGCATGCATACCAATTTATCAAAAGTAATTTCTTCTGTTTCAGAGCTCACCTGAGACGCTGTCTCATTCATTTGATCACTATTGTGATCACTCCGATTGGCCATTAGACATAGACCTTCTTGGTTCACATGAGCGGCAGCCACTCTGTCCAAGATTTCCTTTCCAGAATTGCACCTGAGAACAAAAGGAAATATGTCAGTATTAACTGCAGCTCTCAAAATATTAAGAACTGTGATATTATCACGGTTCTTTAATCTGTCCTCACTAGACCACTTGGTCTGATCATGAGGTATTTGGTGTGGGCCATTAGATAGAAGACTCTATAATTTAGGATCAATGGAGTTCACATAAACGCAAAGGCCTCCTAGCCAGGTGCTAAGGTTGGAACCATTAAAAGCCACGGGAAAAGCCATTTGTCAAATGCTTATCAAGCACAGTTCAAACAATAAACTCAGCATAATCTACGAAGCACCTAAAACTAGCAGTCCGCAACAACAAGAGAATGCACCAAGGGATAGCAGGATCCTCTGCAGATCGTTGGATCTGGGAAGTCAGAGACCCGCTCTGATACCAATTGATGGGGTGCTAGACCCGGATTCAGAGGGGGGTGAATGAATCTCCCCTTTAAAACCTCGCCCAATTAACACTTAAAGCAATCAGAGTTACGGAATAGAAATCAATTGAGCTCTTCCAAATAAGAGATTCAAAGAAGCACTTGATCAATCAGTTGGACTGCTAAAATGTAGACATCTAACCAAGTCTAGTCCGTAGACAGAGTCAAATAAGAACAGCGTGTGCCTTAAAGCATTCAGACAGAATACTCACTTGAAACGCTCCTAGCCATTCATCTAGCGACAATCAGATAAGAAATCAAACCACGGAGACGAGATTTTTAGGTGGTTCGGTCTGCAAACCTACGTCTACCCCACACTCAAACTTGAGTGTGGATTCCGCTGATACACAGCTTAAACCGCTGGGCCTCACAGCTTGCCTACAACCGCTGAGCATCACAGCTTGTTTCCGCTGGGCAGTACAGCTTAGCCATCCGCTGCCTAACAGCTTGACTCGCTGGGCAATACAGCTTAGTCGACCAGAGGAATCCTCCTTTGCAACCGCTGAGCAACACAGCTTGCTCCGCTGACTAACAGCTCGAATAAAGGTTCAAAAGAAAAACAAGAAGAACAAAGGAAACACAGCAACTGAAAGCTGTAAACGATAGCAACACAGATGTGGTTCTCAGGGAGCTGACTGGCCTGGATTTGATCCAGATTTCAGTGGAACTAATCTTTCAGGAAATTCTTCTATCTTCTTCTCCTCGAGCTCTTTCTTCACTCTCTTTCTTTCTTCCTCTTCTTCTGCTTCTTTTCCCTCTCTACTATTCTCTCTTTTCTTCTCTTGATCTCTGCTCTCAAAAGCTCTCTCTCTCCTTCCTCTTCCTCTCTGGATCGTGCTAGCTCTAGATCTTTCTGCTTCGATCACTTTCTCAGGAAGGAGAGGCTTCCTTTTTATATGAGCAACAGATGTAGGGCGTGTGCTTTTCACGATTCCCGCCCAAATGCCTTGGCCCACGTGGCAGCATCCTAGCTCAATGCTTTCCACGTGTCACGATCCTGGCACCTCCTCCACTCTTGGATCACGTGCCATTCTTATTCTTCTCAAAAAAAATACCTGTCATACAGTCAGAAAGAAATATCAGCTCGAGACAGTTATACATATAGTAAAGAGTTAAATAGGACTGCACGGAGTCAATAGGTGAATAAGCCAGATGTGCACAGACTTAATTGCAGCACAAGAGTAACGGATGCACTAGCTATGTGTATGCAATGTGCAAGCATTGCACAGACCTGCTCGGGTCGTGAGCAGCCTTGCAAGGACTCCGTGTGTGCGAGTATTAGAGGGATGCACAGACTCTAATTACTTGGTGCAAGTGTTGCACCGACTCAGTGAATGCTATGAGAAATATTGCACGGACGTACATGATGTGCTAAAGGCATTGCACCGACGTTGATCCTTTGAAACCAAATCTTGCACCGACTTAATATTGCTAAGAGCACGGACTCAAATACGCGAACAGATCAATGCACTGACGAAGATATGCACTGACTTTAGTCTACACAAACTGGAATTCTGCACCGACCTTGTGTATGAGCAGCCAAGAGAATGCACCGACTTGGGTGCGTGCAAAGGATGCCTTGCACCGACCTATCCAGCGTGCACCAACAAAGGTTGCACCGACCTTATGCTCGGTCACATAAGATGAAACATGCACGGACGCTCTACTGAATGAACAGGGTTGTACTGACTTAATGTAAGCATGAACACAATATGCACCGAGGCAAGGTTTGCACCGAGGCAAAACTTTGCACCGATCTTCTATATGCACCGACCCAAGTATGCTGTGTTCACGACCAACATTGCACCGAGTGCACATATGCACCGAAGTAAAACATGCACTGACTATGCTATATAAGTATGCAAAGTTTGCATCGAGATAGAAAATGCACTGACCTTCTTCAGTGTGATGCATGCACAAGCATACCCATGAAATGCTCATCAAACTCGTGATGCATACAACAATTATTCACCAGCACTGACTTGAGCAATGCACAACAAGCAAGAGCAGATGCATAAACATTCAATCTTTCATTCAATCTTTCATGCAAACACATGATGACTTATAGTGTTTGCTATCATCAAAATCATAGAGGCACAACAGAAGTGGTGCTGGATCCTGGGTTGCCAGTTGCTCTCTCTATCTGCTAGCAGCGTGATCTGTCGTGCCACGGTGCACCTCGACTACAACTGACATCACCTGTGTGTTGAGCCAACTATCGTCAGGTGATGTCAATCGCAACAAGCGGTAGGTCCAGTCAACGCCTGTTGGGCCACTACCAGGTGCGCTGGCGCGAGCGGGTGAGCTGTTAGCTACTACATGGGCCTCTGCCACTGTAGCTGATGTGCTCAAAGGACCGGCAGCTACTGCCATCACAACGTTCGCATGGGAAGTCGGACCGTCTACTTAGGTCTCTCCCACAAGAACTACAGGGGGAGCGGTAGGGGGAGTCGTCGCTACCACGGCTACGACGGTCGTACTGGCTACAGTATCCACCAATGACTTGTCGGTGTCCCTATCTCCACCGCGGAGGTGCTCGCGACCTGTAAAACGTAGCCGGGCTGGTGTGATTGCTCTCTCAGGACCCACGGGCTGATCAGTCGGTGTGGTGGTGTTCTCCCCACATGAAGAACATATCCCATTGTCACTGTCGGTCTCACGTTTCACTTCCGTATGGAAGATGCGAGGTGGAAGCTATGTAGCATGAATCCACGCATTCCGAGGACGGGTGACAGGGAGAATAAGCCCCGGTGGCGAGGGCGACTCCGCAAGCTGGTCGCTAAGAAAGGGCATGCCGGGCACCGGGAAAGCCGACGGGCCCGCCATCGTCGAGAGTCTATAGTAGACACACAAGGACCACGGTAAACCAGTGACTCTGATACCAATGTTGATAACCCTCGACAATATATATACAATTACAAAAATTGTGTGGTGTTTAAGGACATACCTTGTACATCATCATCATCATCATCAGAGCCTTATTCCAATTAATTGGGGTCGGCTACATGAATCCTGTTCCGCCAAAGATTTCTATCAAGTACAATATTCATATTTAAACTCAAGGAACTAATGTCCTTCCTAATAACATCGCACCATCTCATTTTAAGTCTTCCTCGAGCTCTTTTACTAGCATTCACTAAGATTTGGTCACATCTTTTAACCGGCGCTGAGTTAGGGCGACGAAATACATGTCCAAACCACCTGAGTCTATTTTATCTCATTTTACTATCAATTGGAGCTATCCCTAAGTCCTTACGGATGCGCTCATTCCTAATCTTGTCTTTCTTAGTCTTGCCACACATCCATCTCAACATCCTCATCTCTGCTACACACATTTTGTGGATGTGTTCCTTTCGTACTGCCCAACACTCGGTACCATATAACAAAGTAGGTCTCACAGCCGTTCTATAAAATCTCCCTTTGAGTTTCACAGGCATACGACGATCACAAAGGACACCTGATGCACTTCTCCATCTTAACCAGCCTGCCTTAATCCCATGTGTAACGTCATCATAAATCTCCCCATTCTCTTGTATGATAGACCCTAAGTATCGAAAGCTACTACTCTTCGGAATGTTATGTCCATCAATTAGAACCATGTCTTCCTGAACCACTCTCCCATTACTAAAATTACAGTGCATAAACTCTGACTTACTCCTACTAATTTTAAAACCTTTAGACTCCGAGGCAAGTCTCCAACGCTCTAACTTAGCATTTAGAGCATCAATACTCTCATCAATTAAAATAATATCGTCTGCAAATAGCATACACCAAGGGATATCCTCATGCAATTGTTTAGTTGCTTCATCCATAACTAAGGCAAAGAGATACGGACTTAGTGCAGAACCTTGATGCAAACCTATAGAAACGGAAAATTCACCAGTCTCCCCAGCAATAGTTCGAACACTAGTAATAGCACCGCCGTACATATCCTTAATCAAATCAACATATCCTTGAGAGATTCCTTTCTTTCTTAATGTCCACCAAATCAATTCTCTCGGTACTCGATCGTACGCCTTCTCTAAATCAAGAAAAACTATATACAAATCTTTTCTTATCTCTCTATACTTGTCCATTAGCTGCCGTAGTAAGAAAATAGCTTCTGTAGTAGATCTATTTGGCATAAAACCAAACTGATTTTTCGATACAGTAGTCATATAACGGAGGCGTTTTTCAATTACTCTTTCCCAAAGTTTCATAGTATGACTCATAAGCTTAATTCCACGATAATTATTACAACTTTGAATATCTCTTTTGTTTTTATAGAAAGGAACTACAACACTTTTTCTCCAAACTTCTGGCATTTTTCGTTCCTTTAAAATTTTATTAAAAAATTTAGTTAGCCACTGAATACCAATATCTCCTAGGCCTTTCCATACTTCAATAGGTAAGCCATCTAGTCCTAAGGCCTTGTCCACTTTCATTTTCCTTAAAGCATCCTCCACTTCTGACATCTTAATACGCCTGAAATATTGATATTTATCAAATATTGTGGACTTTTGGGTACCTTCTAAAGATAAATCCTTGACGGAATCTCCATTAAGTAACTTCTGAAAATAGCTATGCCACCTCCCTTTAATCTCAAGATCCTTAGTTAAAACCCTTTGATCTTCACCTTTAATGCACCGAACATGATCTAAATCTCTAGTTTTCCTTTCTCTTAATTTAACAAGTTTAAATATGTCCTTTTCACCCTCTCGGGTTCCTAATTTATTATATAAATCTTCAAATGCCTTTGATTTAGCTTCGCTAACTATTTTCTTAGCTCTATTTTTAGCGATTTTATAGGCTTCTAGGGTTTGAACATTTTTGTTAGTTTGCCAAACTTTAAAGCATTCCTTTTTTACTCTAATGGTATTTTGGATTTCCTCACTCCACCACCAAGTCTCTTTTTCTAAATTCTTTTTACCTTTAGATTCGCCTAAGAGTTGTTTTGCAACCCTCGTTATACAATTTGTAACATTATTCCACATTACATTAGTTTCTTGTTCTAAATTTCAAATATTTTTCTTGAATAGATGATTTTTAAAAGTTTCTAAACTTTTACCTTTTAAATTCCACCATTTAATCTTGGAATAATTATTTATAATGATCTTTCTTTTGAATTTAGGGATAGTGACATCCATTACTAACAACCTATGTTGAGGGACTAGACTCTCATCAGGAATAACTTTGCAATCTTTACATAAAACTCTATCGACCTTCCTAATGAGAAAATAGTCAATTTGACTTATATGTGTTCCACTCTTGTATGTTATTAAGTGTTCGTCCCGCTTCTTAAAGAAGGTATTAATAATTGCTAGATCATAGGCCATAGCAAAATCAAGAATAGTGTTACCCATATCATTTCTATTACCAAAACCAAGAATAGTGTTACCTTCTACATACAAAATGGAAAATAGAAGCGGAGCGAAAATAGAAGCCGAAGTCAAAACTCACACCGTGCTTCAGCGAAGTCGACAAACTCGAGCGGAGTCGGGGTAGACGAGGAAAGCCGACCTACTAGTCCACCCTCCAAATCCGTAGGGCTGTGGTGATGACCATCCAGAGCTGTAGCCAAAGTTGTCATGACAATGCACTTTGGATGGAAGCCAAAACTTGAGAACCCCTTCTTACGTTCTCACCTCACCAACAAAATGAACACTATATCTCTTATATTCTTTTCACCACTTATACCTAAGCTCACTGCACACACACATATTATGTCTCCTACTACCCACCACACGTACCCTCACCCCTATTTATAGACAAAGTTACAAGGGGATTATGTGGTTTTGGCGGTGGGTAAAATGGCGGTGGAAAGGGCGTTTACGTGGAGGATAAAGATGGAGAGGAGAAAATAATATCACATGGTAAAAAGCCACGTGAGAGTGAAGATATTTTCACAAGGTAAAAGACCACATGGGATAAAATCACACATGGGGAAGAGCAGTGTGACTAGGAAAGAGAGGGGGGGCGGTGGCAGCATGCGAAGGCACTGGACGCCTTTCCCTGGCAACCTCAAAGTGGTGTGGACGGAGCAAGTGTGGGCGTGGGCGCCGCCGCGTGCAAGAGCCGCAGGAGAATGCAGCTCGGCGAGCCAGAGAGCAGCACCGGCTGCACTACGGTGGGCGTCTGCGCGAGCCGGCGAGCCGGCGGTTGCCGCAGGTGGCCCAATGGGCATCTAGGCCCATTAATAGAAGACTTCACCATTCGATCGACATACACCTTCATTGCTGATGGAGGAACCCGTCACCATTGGTTTCATCAAGTCTGGAGGCCAGCTACTCCCCTTAAGGTTAAGATTCTCATTTGGAGGATATCTCTTCGCTGATTGCCCACACCAGATAGACTGGCCAGGATCATAGATGGAGTTGATACCATGCGTCCTATGTGTGGGAAAGAGGAGGAATTCGTGAACCACCTTTTTCCTGAAGTGTGAATTTGCAAATGAAATATGGCAACAGATTTTCACCAAGTTCAGATGTGACAAAGTTGTTCAAGGACCTGTTCAAAGATTTATCAAACAGTGGCATGTTCAGTGGGGTACCAAGTTTGAATGCCGGGTTTGGTGGCTGATCCTTAATGCGACCTTCTGGATGATATGGAGGGAGAGAGAAGCTTACAATCCAGGAAAATGTCTGGAGTCTATTTTTTTTTTTAAAGAGTGGGAAAACACTTTTTGTAAATCGGACAAGTGTAACACCTTTTCTTTTGACTTTGGTGTAAGGGTGGGATACCTGTTTGGGGTCTTTGGTATAGGGGAGTTTTTGGAACTACTCCCTTGTCACGTGTACATTTTTATTTATACCTTTTATATAATATGTGGTACCATCCACTTTCAAAAAAAAAAACAAGGATGTGGAGATGACAGATGAAAGAATTACTTCTGTAAGCACCTGAATATAAGACCTAACAACAAAAGTATATGTGAGAGAGAACACTTACAGCTAGGGTTTGCCAACTTGGTGATCCGTATTGAATCTGGCCCGAGTCGTAACTGACTCGGTCAAGTCACTTGCTTAGATCTTTTCTTATATATATATATAATTAAAATTTCTTGCAATGTTTAGATTGTTTACCCTATATTTTAAGTTGTAGAATTATTCTTTTATCAATCTAAAGTATGTATGCATTATTTAGTTTACTTTTTATTTTTAACTAATTTTTAAACATCATATCATTATTAGATAATCAATAAATGAATAAATTTGACAATAGAATTTAATGTTTTTCATCTATGAAATGTAAGATCTATGATTTCTAATATATCATTATATAATTATTATAATTTTATTTTAAAAAAACAGACTAATTTTTCATATTATATTATTATTTAAATAATTTATAGTGACTCGGGCAATGTAGGACGGATCATGTATTGGGTTTTCCCAGATACGGTACGATCTGCCCGAGTCAGCCCGAGTCGGATCGAGTAGGCAAACCATGCTTATGGCACTAAATTCACAATCTTGAAGTGGGAAATGTACCAATAGAGGTTCATACATGTAAAGTTTTGATCAGTGGAGTAATAGATAATATTTGGAAGAAAAGTAAGAAAAGTTCAACGCCCTCTCATTTTAACTGTTGTATGCAGGTGAAGCATGCAATGGTTATTTGCTTTCTCCCCAAAAAAACAAATGGGTATAGAAACTAGAAAGAGGAAAATCAAAGACAGCAGATTCTTTAGTTGTGTTGCTAGCTATTAGACATGCAGAAATGGATGATTATCTAGTTGCAAGAATAATCCATGTAAATTTGCAATTAACTGCTGTTGCAAGAGGAAAAAGCACAGCCTCATGGTCGCAGTTGCAATTTTGAGTAGGGGCTACACATCTGAATAAGAAACTAAAATGCAAACAAAGAGTAAGCTGCAGTTACCCTTACTCATAGACAATTCAGGTTTACATATACCCTTAAAGATTTCTTTGTGGACCTGCATCACCCAACTCAGAATCCACTAACTACCAAATTTGCACCTGTATTTAGTCATTTATTAGGGGTAGAAGGATAAAAACTCAGGCGAATCAGTGCAACCAAGATTCCATTGTTGTTTTTAAAGGCCCGAACTCTAACCCAAAACCTAGGCGTTGAGTTTGAAGGAATCCTCAACATATAAGGAGGAAGGCGTCCACAGATTATCCAATGTGAGACTAAACCTCGACCCCTCCCTGGGGCCGAACTCGGATGGTTACAGTATGAGTGACGCAATTGAACGGGCCAATGTGGGACTAAACCTCAAGACCCCTCCTGGGGGCCGAACTCGGATGGTTACGATACGAGTGCCACAATTAAACGGGTGGGGTGCATTATGGAAAGCCCAACACTGATACCATGTTAAAGGTTTGAACTCAAACCTAAAACTTAGGAGTTGAGTTGAGGGAATCCTCAACAGATAACGAGGGAGACGCCCACAAATTATCTAGTGTGGGACTAAACCTCAACAGTTGTATCAATGGAAAAGATCAATCTTGAGAAGTACAAGGGCTATTCTTGATGAAGCCAAGAGAATCTGGGTTGTCTGGTACATTTGGTTTGCTCAAATTGCAAGTGTCATCAAATGTCTCCTTTAGCATGTCCATCAGCATTCCAAGCATGAGGTAACTTTTCTTTTGCTGAAGGCATAAAAGCTCTACATTAAAATCGCTTGATTCAAATGAACATAGAAGGCTTTGGTTTTTAGCAACTATCCTGTGCTTATATTTGCCATTTTTGAAAGGACAGTATCCACCCAGCAGGCTAGCACTTCCACTCAAACGAGCCCCAGAGCACAGAAGGGATCTGTACCAAGAAGTGTCGGGACAGTGGCATGATGTTGATATTGACTATATGATGGAATGCCTTGTGAATGACACTTTAAGCTGTGCTCTTTGATGAAGTTACCTATTCTTGCCTAGGTAAAAACTTCTGTTTCCACACAACTTCCGGTAGGAACCTACTGCTCAAATATCCCTTGGGTAAACACCACCCCCCTCCCGGTAGTTCAATTGGGGAAGTCTTATCCGATTATTACTTAGAAGTCATACATGCATTGGTTTGATGTGCAGTGTAAGTAATATGTACCCTGATTTTTTAAAGTGTGTACTCAAGTTTGATTGTACCACCAGCATCTAGTCTCTCAAAAAAGAGTCGAAAGCCATCCCATATGTATAACATAACATGAGTGCTGCTTGATGAGTGGATTTGATCAATTATATAGTTTTATTTTGAAATAAATGTGGATCATACCACCGCTTTTATTCAACGATAAACAGAGATAGGAAAATCAAATAAAAAATGGAGGTGAGGTTCCTCTCAACAATGTAGTTGGCTGATGATTTATAGACTATTCATAATATACATGGACACTATCAAATCCTTATCTTCCAGGTTTCATATCTTGCGCATATTCCAGTGAAGCATAAAGCTTTTGTTAGATTCTCGCAAATAATTGAGTTAGTTCATTGAGAAACTGCTTATTCAAATGCAGCCAGAACTCTTGATGGACCATGTCACAAAGCTTCGTGAGCAGGTAATGTTCCCTGATGAAGGCTTCCTACTTCATTGAGCTATATGAGTTCTTCTAATTTGAACGCAATCAGTGACATTTCCCAAGCTGAAAGCAATACAGTATTGCAAAATGTAACTGTGGCCTAGATGTGGGAAGACTGGTTTTCGGTAATTTTCGCATGAAAAGATGATTGGGCAAGTTTTGGTGACCCCCAGGGTGCACCTCCTCTAAATTCGATCATTTTATCGACCGAAGAAAGGTTGGTGTGTAAAAGGTATACACGATAAAGGGGGATTTGTGACAATTCATGGTCAAATGTGAGTGTGAGCGTTAGGGGCGTACTTTATGGCGATTCGAGGGAGTGTATTTGGAAGGCAAAATGTTAAAGAGTAGTAGTATAAATTAACAATAACTAAAACGAACCACACTCCTATTGGGACAGGAAATGGTCATTTAAAGAGGAGGTGCATCTAAGTTGGACGCATCTGGGGCTCATTTGGGTCCCTTCCCAAGGATAAGTGCTTCACAGAATGTGTCATCCGATTGGACCGATAAGGATATGTAGATGGCCAAGCCTGTGCGATTAACTTTTTGTCAAGGCTGTGGGAACCTGCGGAACAGGTTCCTAAAAGTAACCTCTCTCCACTGAAACCACCCACTCACCTCAGAATATGCCGAAAGCAAACGAGGTGCAACTCCGTACTCTTGGTTTGTCGCCGCCTTCCTAACTTTTTTTGGCTTTTCACCGTAAGTAAGAGAGGCCGCCGCCTTCTCACTTCTCGGTGTGCCGGGCAAGCAGCGGTGTGTGTGTTTCCTTTATCAGTTGATGAACCTTGCGTGTGACCCTCGTCTCTCTCTCTCTCTCTCTCTCTCTCTCCCCACAATTAACACGGGCAACAGATGCAGCGGCGCCGCTCGCGCGCTGTGTTCTTCCCCCACGAGAACGGGTCTGCCATGGTCGCTCGAGTGGGAGCTCAACTGTAACGTTGCCTGTTAATCAATCAAATATGTAAGAGACGATGGAAGCCTTCCCGGTCCCGGACGAGCGTTTATTTCCAAGGAAATTTTGCTCGTCTTCCGCCGTTGTAGATATTTATCGTAACGGCTTTTAATCATTTTTATTATCTGGCACGGTCACCGAAATCACAACTATAATTGTATAGAAAAGGGTTTCTTAAACGAGATTAACGGAAAGAGTGACGTACCTGCCCACTGCAACAATGGCCGCGGCAACAGATGATTTTCATTTTTGAAAAAATATTTCTTTTGCAAGTGAGTCGACCTGAATTTCATGTCCGAATAGTCAGATCTGATTTCAAATGAATTAAAAAATAATAAATAAATATTTTTAATGAGTCGAGAGTAGTCAACACACCGTGGATCTTTAGTTTTTTGATTTTTTTGAGCACCCTGTCAAGTTGTACAGGCATGAAGTTTAACTCGGCCACGATTTGTAAAATATGTATTTTTATTTTAAAAAAATTTAAAAATCTGTTGCACATCTTAATGGTGCAACAAACAAGGTGGTGAAGCAGGCATTACTCTAATGTAAAATTTACTGGGAATTAGTTCGAATTGAGAAAACTTATATAACAGTTTGTATAAAATTGTACTATTTATTTGAGATGGTTCTTTAATTCATATAACATTGTCGGCTTCTTTATATGTCAATGTAATCTAACCCTCCCCCACTTTTATAAATTGTCAAAAATACCCCTGTATACTCGTTAATAGTTGTAAGTATACACTTCCAGTTCTAATACTATTAAAATATGTTACAAAAATATTGGTAAATGTATAAAGGTCACAAGTACCCTTAGAATATATTATCGGGTCACGCTCCTATAATCTAAGGGGAAAACTCACCTCGCCCAATAAAGGTCCATCTTGGATGCCCAACTCCAAGATCCATTTCTGGAGTCACCTCCAACTAGTATCAGCCTACCGTGTGGCCTACCACGACCTACCATGTGATTGGCCCAGGTCTAGGGTCGTAAAGCGCGTGTGCCTCTATCATCCGGTAGCAGCGGCGCACATCTTCGACGAGCATCACCGTATTTATGACAGAGCAACTTCCAATCCGGGAAAGGAGCAGGCGGCGCCCTTGCCCCCCCTTTTTTATCAAGGGGAGCAGCTCCCACATCTCCAGTGAGTCTTGTCACATTAATGACGTAGCAACCAGCATACGACAATGAAACGGTGAGCCATGCTGCCTCCCTCCGACGAAGGAATGATAAGTCAACACCACGCCTCCCCTGCCCTGATAGGCAAGTAGGCGGGTGACTCACGTCTCCGCGACCAAGATAACTCTAGCAACCCTAAGTCATAAGGCAAAGGTCAATGGATGAACCCAAAGAAGACGCTATAAATAGGACCCTGACTTGACGGCCAGGGAGGAATGAAAGACTGGCCACCCTCTAGTGCTCTCTCTCTCTCTATCTCTAATTGATCTCTAGTCCTCCCTCCGAGCACTTGGCCTTCGCCCCTTGAGAGCTCGCCCCAACTTCAGTCGGCTACCTAACTTAGGTATCGGAGGGTTGTCCTCAGGGATGTCCCCCAGGGCTCCTTCTGACACATGTTCGTGATTGCAGGATCCCTCCCGTGCCATCATTCTCCTCCCACACCTAAACAAATCTTAAGAGTGTACGTAGCTTATGGGTCGAGATGATGAATCTTGACCACTACATTTCTTGGTGTCGTCTGTGAGAAGAAGGAAATAAAAATCATGGCACCACAAATGGGCTATCGCAATGTCATTAACCAACGTGGAACGACTGGCCCTCGCCAGGCATCCTCAAGAGCCTCGGCAAGTGACCACCATTCCCAGGGGGATCATCTCTAGCCCTTTGCCCACTCGGCGACAGAGCTGGCCGATGTGCGCCGCCAGCTCCAGGTGCTGACGGAGGCCAACCAGGGCCTCCTCGATCAATAGGCGGAGTAGGACCGCGTCGTGGTGATCCCCCCCACCCAAGAGCTGAGACCAGTCAATGGCTAGCAGTCAAGCACCCTCGGTCGCCTCTACGACATGCACCCTACGCCAACGCAGGCATTCTCCACACCGCTCGTCGAGCCCCTTCACTCTAACCTGGGGATGGCCCGACACCTGCGACGCTACGATGACGTCGAGTAAGAGCTCGAGGGGAAGGTACACTACTTGGACGATATCATCTAGGCAGCCAACATGAAGGGCCTGGTCGACGACGACACCCACTTCTAATCCCCTTTCTCCTAGGAGATTTTGGAGGCACCTATCCCTTCAAAATTTTGGTTGCCACCGTTCACTCTATACGACGACACTATTGACCCGGTGTTGACATCCGTTTTATGACCAATGAGTTGGGTCATTTCTTTCTCAATTTTTGTGATGTCCCGAGTTATTCACCGTTCATTGGGCCACTCTTGGTCAGTTTTAGGCTTATTTTATGGGTTATTCTCCCTGGTTGGGCCTGGCTCCAACTGATTTCTTGTCATTTTCAGCTTATTGGGCCTGAATAAGGGCTAAGAAGGATTTTTATTGTGGATTAACTTGGAGATTTATTGGCCTTTATCTCTTTTGCCACGTCTACTAGCCTTGCGGTCTATCGTACGACCGTATGGTGGGCGTTGGCGGTCTTTTTGTAGACCGCTAGGAGGCAGAGAGTCATGTTGGGTTTCTTTGGTCTTATCTTTTCTGGACGAATGAGCCATGCGGTCTATCGCTAGACCGTTTCTTGAGCCTTGCGGTCTATTGCAAGAATGTTTGGGGAGACAGAGAGTCCTGCTCTGTATGTTCTTCCTCTACTTCGCCGTGGTCGAACTAGAGTTCTTGGTTTGTTGTTTTCTCTCTAGATAGAGGCTCTCAGAACCTTCTGTTTGTTTCTATGGACTCTTGGGAGTATTATCTTCGAGATTTATCTAGGTTCAGGCCTATTTTCGTGTGACGACCCGAGAATCCGATTATCGGGAAGGTCCGATAATCCGAGACTCGAACCGCCGCTCACGAGCCGGGAGGGCTCGGAAGGGCTAAAAGGAGTGTGGAGGCACAAAGAAATAGGAAATAAAGTAGGACAATCCAACAATTAACAGAAATAAATAAACAACTACAGCTACAACAGAGTCCAGTCTAACAGAAAGTTCAGTCTAAAGCAGTAAAACGTACCACATGCCAAGTGAACACTCGGCCCGGCAAGCTGGCAACTGAGAACCTCCGCCCCGCACTCTCGAACCACGAGGAAGAACCGCTACACCTGAAAAGCAGGGAATGAGTCTCCAAAACAGAGACTCAGCAGGGATCCCGCGGAACCCCAACCGGAAACAACGGCGGTAGCGGAAAGGAGAGCTACAACTACAGCAGGAACAGCAAACCGGTGGCCGGTCAAAAACTCGGCACTACAGCTACTCCTACTGCCAGAAGGCACACCTTGATCACGAAGTCGAAGCTACCGAACCACGCTAGTACCACCTACCGAAGTAAAAACTCACGGCAACCACGCCGTAGAGGCCTGTCCCCCGGACACGGTCGACCTGGACACGTTGTCCAAGGTGCAACCTCGGTAAAGCCACTAGCACTAGTCTCACGGCGCAAGAACCGACACACGCGCCAAGGTGAAACAACCGAACTCACCGGTCAACACGACCGAAAACCCGAAGGTCAAAGACACAGAGACTGACAGTCTGTCACTCCGTACTCGACAGGAGTACCACCCACTAGAAGCACAGCCGGTAGCGTCCCCTGACGTCTTACACCGCACCGCATGTGAACCGCCTGACGTGGTAGGTCCTACCCGAGGCGCGAACACCGTACAAGTAACCACAAACAAGTGACTAGGTGGGGTCACGCCCGTCGACGTGCGTCCACTGTCCCCAACCACGTGTGCACACACAGACCACGCGTCCTAGGTCTGGCCCTCTGACCGATTTTCCCCTGGCACTGGACTCTGATTTGACGAGGGGCCCGACGGTAACCAGTCTAAAACCGTCCTCAGGGTAAGCCCGTACACCACTCCCTGGTGCGACCAGCACCTCGTACTGGTGGGGTACGACTAGTGGAGGGTCACTGAAGGAGTAGACTCTCAAGTCAACGGAAAACAACGTCCGAATCCGACGACGTACGGGGACCACCCCACGTACCGGCCTCGTCGCACGGCGACCACAGTCGGAGAAGAAACAGGACTCGCAGTCCACGGCCACGCACGCACCGTGCGCGAGAGTCGAGAAAACTTAAGTGGCGCTAAGCCACTGGACTCTGGACAGTCCTCTAGACGCACTACACCCAATGGTCCTTGAGTCACAAGACTCGGGGTCAAGACCGTTGTACGCAACAACACAAGGCCGTCAATCTAGTCCAATCTCTAGGTCTAAAACCACGGTAGCACAAGTACCGAGACAGCTCACGAGTCGCCAAGACCACTCCCTCAGGAAGGGAACGCAAGGACTAAGGCCACCCACACGGGCCACACGGAAAACACAGAAGCACGATTCCCAGGGCAGCACACAAGCCACCACGACGATTTCCCATCTTGTAGCAAGCGGGAAACCTCCAGCCCCAGGCCGGATAACTGGACTCGCAGTCCAAGGCCAAACACGTGGCCCACACGGGAATCGCCTTCCAAAGAAACTCACAACATGCGGGGAAGATCCCACCGCACACCCACCGATGCACGGTGACTCGATCATGCGTAACACGAAAGCCTGGAACACGTGGGGTCACCCGGACCCACCACACCTACGGGGCACGCTAATCGAGGTAACACGGTCCCTCCCGACACCCCAAAAACACAGACACAGAATCCATGGGGTGTCCGGGATACTCACAAGGCCGGAGGTCGACCACTGTGTCACAACCGGGTCGACCGGAGACCAAAACAACACAATCGGAACGCTAAAAGGTCACCTGGACCCTTAAGCGCACGACACGCGAAACGAGGTAAGTGGGACAACCTCTGGACACCCAAAGACACGGTCACGGAACTCCACGGGGTGTCCGAGACACTCACGAGACCTAAAGTCAACCACGGGGTCACAACCGGGTCGACCGGGGGTCAAAACAGCGCAAACAGGAACCAGAACATGGTAGTGGTCACCTGGTGACCGCGACCAGATGGTAGCGGTCGACCGGCGACCGCGACCATGCTGTCACGGTGTGGACACCAAAAATTGCACACCCAAATATCATGCCCGGCCCCACGTCAACAATGGCGCCGAGTGAAGAAGCCCCGGAGAGGCTGATCGCCCGGGCTCCCCAAATATGCATGCTGCCATGAAGCCGTCCCCGGAGTCACGACGGCAAAGAGAGGTCAACTCCTGGGAAGCCCCACAATCCGTGGGCCTCGGGGAAAATTAAACGGGCCATGACTCGTGTCCACAACGGGCTCAGAACGAGCCCAGAAACGCCCCCAATAGGCCTTCAACGGCACACCCTGGTGGGCTTCAGCGGCACACCCCATGGGGGGCCTTCAGCGGCACGCCCCAATGGCCTTCAGCGGCACGGCCCAATGGCCTTCAGCGGCACGCCCCCAATGGCCTTCAGCGGCACGCCCCCAATAGGCCTTCAACGGCACACCCTGGTGGGCTTCAGCAGCACACCCCATGGGGGGCCTTCAGCGGCACGGCCCCAATGGCCTTCAGCGGCACGGCCCAATGGCCTTCAGCGGCATGCCCCCAATGGCCTTCAGCGGCACGCCCCCAATGGTCTTCAGCGGCACGCCCTGCAGGGGCTTCAGCGGCACGGCCTGCAGGGGTCTTCAGCGGCACGCCCTGCAGGCCATTCAGCGGCACGCCCTGCAGGGGCTCCAGCGGCACGCCCTGCAGGGGTCTTCAGCGGCACACCCTACAAGACATTCCGCGGCACGCCGTTTTGGCTCTCCAGCGGCACGTCTTTTCAACCCGCCAGCGGCACAGCGGTGAAGCTTGTCAACGGACGACGTGAAGCCCATCCCCTACAGATCCTTGGCGCGCAGCAAGTTAGCTGAGGTGTCAAGCAGAGATGGGGGCACGAGGGCTATTCCCTGCCACCAAGGACAGCCCAAATCAAATCCCATTTAATGCTGCACGTTCGGCCGTGGGCGTTCCCGCCTTCGGACGCTCCCGCCGCCCGGGGTATAAAACCCCTCTTCTTCGCTGCAAAAGGAGGGGAGGAGGAAGACACACACAGACGAACAAAGAAGAGGAGAAGAAGAGAAGAAGAAGAGAAGAAGAGAACAGGAAGAGGGAGAGGCTCCCCCTACTGCCCCGTCGACCATTGCCGGAGAAGAGAGAAGAGAAGAAGAGAAGAAGAGAGGAGTGAGGTCTGGGAGGGGGGGGGGCATGCTCCGTTCCCCTTTTATCTTCATTTCCCTTTCCCCTTCCCTTTGCTTTTGGGTCTCCTGTCTCGCCCGCAGCCTTGGCTCGGATATGTCCGTCGATGTATGTGTAGGGCTTCGGTCCCTTTGCTTCCCATGAATGAAAACCACCCTTCTCGGGTCCCTCCTGCCATTTCTGTTGTTTTACTCCCGCCTTCACGATGCATGTGATGTGTTGTTCTTTTCCTTTTCCGTCGGTGTTTCTTGGTGCCTCCGTCGCAACGTGACTCTCCCTCCGCGAGCTCTGGCCCCCATGGGCTCTTCACCACCCCCTGCCGTGGCCACTTGTCGTGCCCATCAACTTAAGGAGAGGGGGAGACCCTCGCCCTCTCTCCGAACGCCCAGTTACCAGTGACCTTTCCTTGGCCTCATGCTCCCATTTACTCCCTAACTAGCCTGTAAGCCCGGGCACTTGGCTCCCCTGCCATTTCCTCAGCGATACACCTGCTCGGCCTTTGACCGGTACACCCCAGATTGGCCCTCAGCGGCACGCCCAGATTGGCCCTTAGCGGCACACTCACCTGGCCCCTTCGCCGGCACACTCCTTTCACTCTCCAACGGTGCACCCCAACTCCCTTGACCGGTACACCTTGCCCAGCCCTCAGCGGCACACCTCATTTGCCCTCAGCCGCACACTCCTTTCTGCCCTCAGCGGCACACACACTCTGTCACCCTTGGCCGGCATACTCCTCGGCCGGCACACCCAGATTGGCCCTTGGCCGGTACACCCTTGTTCAGCCCTCAGCGGCACACTCTCCAGGCCCCTAAGCGGCCTTCAGTCCGTCGTTCTCCTTCGCGTTTTTCGAGGCTCTATAAAGGTGTTGCTCCTCCGAGGGCCCACCTCCAGCTGTCGGGTTCCGCCACCCCATGTGGGCGCGTTCCCTGTATCTCCCTTACGCCCCGGGTCAAGGGGAGATGCTGTCGAATTTTTGTGAGAAACTAATAAACAATTAAAAGAGGCAAAAGGAAGCAACTAACGAATAAAGCAATCAACGATAAAACGTTCCGACTAATCGAGCCGCTGCCGGCACCGTGACGAGAACTGAGCTGATTAACGGCCTGACAGCCCGAACATCCGACCTGCGAGGAGAGACTGAACAGAACAAAGGCAAGGGAAGAGTTTGTATAAAACCACTTGAAAATCAAGATAAGAAGAAAAGAAAAGCCTTAAAATAAGTAATAAAAGAAAGAACCTCCACCGACTTGCCTGCCCTTACCTCCCACTCAGATGGACCTTCACCAGTGCACTCCACCAGCCTCCAGCGGCACATTCCCTACCAACCCTCAGCGGTGCACTCCTCCAGCTCGTTCCTTCTTCAGCGGCACACCTACTCCAACCCTCAGCGGTACAACCCCTGACGCCTCCAGCGGTACACTCCTTTATCCTCAGCGGTACAGCCCTTTTGGCCCTCAGCGGCACACACCCCTTAGACCCCTCAGCGGTACACTCCTATTGCTCTCAGCGGCACACCCCCATTGGCCTTCAACGGTACACCCTTTTGACCCCAGCGGTACGCCCCCTTTGGCCCTCAACGGTACACTCCAGCCTCCAGCGGCACACTCCCTTAGCCCTTCAGCGGCACACCCCCAGGCCCCTCAGCGGTACACCCTCCTAGCCCTTCAGCGGCACGCCCTTAGCCCCTCAGCGGTACACCCCTTTTAGCCCTCTAATGGCCCATTCTCTCTCCAGAAAATATGAGTAATGATAAGAATAATAATAATAACAAATAATAAATAATAACAAATTCTAAAATGTATAAATAAATAAGCATAATAAAGGAACAAACAATAATAATAATAAGCTTCAAATAAATAATAACAATCATAATAATTAGATCAATAAATGATAACAAAGATGAACGAATAATAATAACAAACTCAATAAGAATGAATGATAAATAAATAAATGTAACCAAAATAAATAATAATAACTAACTTAACGAAACACGACAAGCAAACGAATGATAACAAAACGAACAAAAACAATAACAAACCTAATAATAACAATAGTAAATGAATAAATCACAAGAAAAATGAATAAATAGTAATAATAAACTCACTCAAAGACACGCATAAATTAACGAATAATAATGATAAAATTTTAAATAACAATAAAATAATGTAATCCACGCGGCAGCCCCGTCTCTCCCGTGACCCGGTGCCGAAGGAACAACAATGCCGCCCTGGCGGGCTGGGCATGAGTCTTGGGAATTATCCCGAAATGGCCATGACCCGACCTCGCCTCGGGCTAACATTCCGATTAAACCAGACTCGTTTCTCCGGCCGGATCCCTTCCGAGTCGCTACTGAAATTACCGCACGTTCGGCAGACATTTGAACGGGTTCACGTCGATTCCCGCCGAGTTCTTAATACGGACCCATGTCCGAACATGAAAAGGCCCGTGAGCGACTTTCATAGCCGGTGGCTCCTACCCCAACATGGTTGTGAGCCGGCATTGCCCTGGGCCAATAGCTCACCAATTCCGACCCGTTCCTATCGGGATTTGCTCCCGCTCTTTCATTAAAATTACCGTAAACTCGGCATACATTGGTACGGGGTCGCGTCCACCCCGCGTCGCACTCTCAATATGGGCCCATGCCCAAACAGGAAAAGGTCAGCAAGTGACCGACAGAATCTGAATTAGAACGAGACGGCTCTCGCCATCCCCGGATTCCTTCCATAGGAATATCGATAAGACCTCCGCGGGCCACACTCAGACCTCGGGCCTGTCCCGATCATGGTCATCGTCTGGCTCATATCCTCGGTCTATAGCCCGTTCCTTTCGAACGCGTTTCGGTTTTGAAATCCAGTCCCGGGACTCTCCCCCGTTGCCCCCGGGCACCGGGAATATTAATGATGCCCACGCAAGCCCTGTTCGGACCACGGGAGGCGCCCCCAATATGGTCCTGACTCGATCTTGCACTGGGCCAATAGGTTCACCGGTTTCTGGCTACAATAACCGAGATTCAACCGAATGTTTTCAGTGTCTCGGAATAATATACTTGCCGTATCCCAGCATGCATATGCTCCAGGTCCTCCCGCGACGATTACAATATTCTCAAGCTGGACTCCCGTCCGAATATTAAACGGTCTCCCGAATGACCGGGATGTTTCGAACGCCCGCTTCTCCGGGACACAGGGCTCTTCAGCCAATTCAAGGGATACTCCCGCGCCGCCCTTTGGCACCGGAAATATTAATGACGCTCATGCAAGTCTTGTTACGACCGCGGGGGGCCCACCGCAGTATGGTCGCAGCCTGCTCTTGCACCGGGCCAACAGGTTCACCGGTTTCCGACCGCTCTAACCAAGGTTTAACTGAACGTCTTTCATTCTTCCGAACAATAAACTTGACACACCTTGGCATACACACGCTCCGGTCTTCCCGCGACGATCGCGCTTTTCCCGAGACGGACACTCGTCCGAACATTAAATGGTCAGCACATGACCGACATGATCTCAAGTGGTTTTCTTCTCGCCCTTGCGCGGGAACTTCGATACCCCCTAATAGACCTTTTATACAATCAATCTATTGGCCATGAGGCCCTGAATCTCGGCGATTAATCAAGGGTGTTCCCTCGTATGGGGGATGTAAATGACGTCGTGACCTTTACGGCGCGGCGGGTTTTGGTCCCGACACGAACCACACAATCGTCTGACGAAGTCAGATCGAGCGCACCATGGGCTCTTCGGAGCCCGAATAAATTGTCACTTCGGTGACTGGCACGCCCACGCACTCAATAAACGAATAAACCAACAAGAGGATAATAAGTGAAAAAAGTGCGTCCACAATTCTGGCACGCCCGGTGGGACCAAACCACCCTTCATCTCTTCGCCGGGATTCAGGGCCTCATGGCCCCCTAATAAACGATGTTTGCTTGCTTTGATGAATTGCAGGTGTTGTCTTCGCCAGTCCTATGGGGAGAAAAGCCTGGATCGGTGCAGCTGCCTTCGCGGCCTCGAGAACACTGCTTCGAAGCATGTGCAGCTTCCAAGAATCATGGGGGGCTGTTATAAAAAAAAAGGGAAGAGAAGATAAGAGAAAGAGAAGAGAAGGGAGGGGAAATCAAACCCCCTTCGTTCGAGAAGAAAGAGAAGAAAAGGAGGAAAGAAGAAAAGAAGAAAGGAAGAAGAGAAGAAGAAAAAAGGGGAGAAAAGAAAAAGAAGAGAAAGAATTGACAAGAGAGGGTTGCACGGCCACGTCCCTCGAGACCCGTGCTAAACAAAGATTACCACTGCGGGGTTGATGCGGTGGAGCGAACCACTCATCCCCTTTCTGGGGGGGTGAGCGCTCTCCTGCACCTCTGCCCTGGTCAATCATATAAAAAGAAGAAAAAAAAGAAAAAAAAAAGAGAAGAAGAAAGAAAGAAAGAAGAAAAGTTGGCCAGCATCGCCGACCAAGAGAACAAGAAGAAGGACGGCATCCAACCCGACTCTACGGGGCCCCGAGGCCGAGGTGCTCTGACCCGGCCCGTTCCTCCTCCCTGCTGCCTCTATCCGGCATAAGACGGCCCCTTGGGTGACTGTTAAAAGACCCAACAAGCCGCAACTGTAGCTTGAAGAACTGCTGCTTGCTGTGCGGAATGCTTTATAGCAATGAGGCCGAGCACGGCCACCATCCCCGAAGAGAGCATGCACATACCCCGCCATGGGGGATAAGAAGAAGAGATATACCCCGACATAGGGGCATAAGAGGCAAAAAAAAGAGATACACCCCATTCCCCAGGGGCACATGAAGAGAATCCGCCCCGACTGAGGGGCACAAAGCAAAGGCTGCACCCCGGCTTCGGGGCATTTGAAGAAGAACCCGCCCTGACCTGGGGACATAAGAAGAGATAGAGTTGCACCCCAGTTTAGGGGCATTTGAAGAAGAGAAATACACCCCGACATGGGGGCACATGAAGCAAAAGACATACCCCGCCATGGGGGCGTAAGAAGAAAGGAATTCACCCCGACTAGGGGGTACGTGAAGCCACAAAGAATACACCCCGCCTTAGGGAAATTTGGAGAAGAAGCATACACCCCACCAACGGGGGCACATGAGCCATCAAGAACACACCCCACTTTCGGGACACAAGAAGCAAACATTCCCCGGCGTGTCGGGGCAAAAGAAGAAGAATCCCCCTCGGGGGCATAAAAAGTAAAGATATACCCTCGTGCCGGGGGCACATGAAGAGAATACACTCCATCCCGGGGTCATGAGAAGCAGAAGGCGCATCCCACCCTGGGGGCATATGAAGCGAAAAGAATACACCCTGACTGAGGGGAATACAAAGAGAAGTATACCCCACTCTGGGGCAGAGGAAGCGGGAGAATCACACCCCCGTCTTGGGGGTATTTGAAGAAGAAGTATACCTCGCCTCGAGGGCCTAGGAGCTATAAAGAACACGCCCCGGCTTAGGGGTGTTTGAAGAAGCTACATCCCGCTTCGGGAGCACGAGAAAGAGAAGAGTACACCCTGTCCTAGGGACAATTGAAAAAGAAACATACCCCGCCTGGGGGCATAAAAGTCATAAAGAATACGCCCCGGCTTAGGGGCATTTGAAGAAGCTACATCCCGCCTTGGGAGCATAAGAAGAGAATCCACCCCGGCTTAGGGACCTTTGAAGGAGCATACCCCAGGCTCGGAGTCCATGAAGCAACATGCACCCCCCGGGGGAGACATCTGAAGCAGAACAAACAACATCCCCCGGCTTAGGGAAGCATATGAAGAGAGGAATACACCCCGATATGGGAGCACATAAGCAAAGAAGAAGAGTTCACCCCGCCTCGGGGGCATAAGAAGCAAGAATTACACCCCGCCTTGGGGGCATCGGAAGCAGCAATACACTCCACTCTGGAGGCATTAGAAACAAAGAAAACACCCCACCTTGGGGGCATAAGAAGCCAAGAACATACCCCGCCATGGGGGGGGCGTAAGAAGCAAGAGATACATCCCCGCCCCGGGGGCATATGAAGCAACATACACCCCGCCTCGGCGGCGTATGAGGCCAAGAAGCATACCCCGGCCTGGAGGCATAAGAAAAAAAAAGCACACCCCATGCTAGGGGCATATGGAGAGGAATGCACCTCGCCTTGAGGGGCGCAAAAAAAGCATAAGAACACACCCTAGCTTAGGGGCGTTTGAAGAAGAAACATACCCCGCCAGGGGGCATAGAAGTCATGAAGAATACACCCCGGCTTAAGGGCATTTGAAGAAGTCACATCCCGCCTCGGGAGCATGAGAAGCAGCAAGAATACACCCCGGCCTAGGGGTATTTGAAGAAGAAATATATCCCGCCTGGGGGAATAGAAGCCGTAAAGAACACGCCTCGGCTCAGGGGCACTTGAAGAAGCTACATCCTGCCTTGGGAGTATAAGAAGAAAAGAGTCCACCCCGGCCTAGGGGTATTTGAAGAAGAAATATATCCCGCCTGGGGGAATAGAAGCCGTAAAGAACACGCCTCGGCTCAGGGGCACTTGAAGAAGCTACATCCTGCCTTGGGAGTATAAGAAGAAAAGAGTCCACCCCGTCTTAGGGGTATTTGAAGAAGAAACATACACCGCCAGGGGGCATAGAAGCCATAAAGAACACGCCCCGGCTTAGGGGTATTTGAAGAAGAAGGATACCCCGCCTCGGGGAACATTACAAGCAGCAATACACCCTGCTGGGGCGCAAATGAAGCAAACCACACCCCACTCCTAGGGACATATGAAGAGAGTACACCCCGCCATGGGGGGGCACATGAAGAGAATTCACCCCGACTCGGGGGTACATGAAGAAACAAGGAATACACCCCGCCTTAGGGTAATCTGAAGAAGAAGCATACACCCCACCAACGGGAGCACAAGAGCCGTTGAGAATCCACCCCACTTTGGGAGCACAAGAAGCAGACATTCCCCAGCGTGTCGGGGCAGAAAAAGAAGAATCCCCCTCGGGGGCATATCTATAAAAAAAAAGAGAGAAGCAAAGATACACCCGGTGCCCGGCGCACATGAAGAGAAAGGCACCTCCCTCTGGGGGCACAACAAGCAACAAAGATACACCCCATTCCCAGGGGCACATGAAGAGAAATACACCCCTGCTCCAGGGGCATATGAGACAAAACTATACCCCGATTTAGGGGGCATTTGAAGCAAAGACTTCACCCCGCCTCAAGGGGGGGGGGGGCATAAGAAGCGAAAGATATACCTCACCCCGGGGGCACAAGAAGAAAACACACCCCATCTTGGGGGGGCGTAAGAAGCCAAGAGATATACCCCGCCACGGGGCAGTAGAGGCAAAATGCATCCCCCCCGGGGGCACGTAAAGCAACATACCCCTTGTCTCGGCAGCATATGAGGCCAAGAAGCTACATCCCTGCTCGGGAGCATAAGAAACAAAAGATACACCCCACGTCCGGGGCATATGAAGCCAAGAAACACACCCCCGTCTCGGGGGTATTTGAAGAAGGAGCATACCTCGCCTCGAGGGCCTAGAAGCTATAAAAAACACGTCCCGGCTCAGGGGCATATGAAGAGAAGTCCACCCTGGCTTAGGGGCATATGAAGAAGAGACATACCCCACCTGGGGGCATAGAAGCCGTGAAGAGTATACCCCACCATGGGGGCATTTGAAGAGAGCTACACCCCGCCTCGGGGGGCATTTAAAAAAAAAACAACACACCCTGGTTTGGGGACATAGAAGCCAAAAAAAAAATACACCCCGCCCGGGGGGCGCAGAAGCAAAGAGGCACAACACACCCCTCAAGGGGGGATGCACACCCAATGAAGCAACACCCCAACCTGGGGGCACATTAAGAGAAATACGCTCCAGCACGGAAGCGCTAATGAGAAAAGAGGAGCAAAAGAAAAAAAGAGACATGAGGCAGACGTGGCCCTTAAGCCCGCCTCATTACACAGAAAGAAGAGAAGAAAAAGAGGCATGAGGCACGCATGGTCCTTGCACCGGCCTCTCCACAAAAAAAAGAAGAAAAGAAAGAGACATGAGGCAGACGTGGCCCTTGAGCCCGCCTCACCAAACAAAAAGAAGAGAAAAAAAAAAGGGAGACATGAGGCAGACATGGCCCTCGAGCCCGCCTCACCAAACAAAAAGAAAGAGAAGAAAAGGAAAGAAGAGACGCATGAGATAGACGTGGCCCTTGAGCCCGCCTCATTACACAGAAAGAAGAGAAGAAAAAGAGGCATGAGGCTAACATGGTCTTTGCACCTGCCTCTCTAAAGAAGAGAAGAAGAGAAAGAAAAGAGTCACGGGGCAGACGCGGTCTTCGCACCGGCCTCTCTACAAATTAAGAAGAGAAGTGAAAAATAGACAAGAGGCGAACATGGTCCTTACACCTGCCTCTCCATAAAAGAAGAATAGAAGAAGAGTCACGAGGCAGACGCGGTCTTCGCACCGGCCTCTCTACAAATTAAGAAGAGAAGTGAAAAATAGACAAGAGGCGAACATGGTCCTTACACCTGCCTCTCCATAAAAGAAGAATAGAAGAAGAGTCACGAGGCAGACGCGGTCTTCGCACCCGCCTCTATACACAAAAGAAGAAGAGAAGAAAAGAAAGAAATGATTACGAGGTGAACATGGTCCTTGCACCTGCCTCTCCGTAAAAGAAGAAGAGAAGAAGAGAAAGAGCAATCATGAGGCAAACACGGTCTCTGCACCTGCCTCTATACAAAAGAAGAATAGAAGAAAAAAAATAGACATGAGGCAAACACGGTCTCTGCACCTGCCTCTCCGTAAAAGAAGAAGAGAAGAAAAGAAAGAGCAATCATGAGGCAAACACGGTCTCTGCACCTGCCTCCCTATAAAAGAAGTAGAGAAGAAGAGAAAGAACAGTCACGGGGCAAACACGGTCCTTGAACCCGCCTCTTCACACAAAAGAAGAAGAGAAGAAAAGAAAGAAATGATCACGAGGCAAACATGGTCCTTACACCTGCCTCTCCATAAAAAAAAGGAAGAGAAGAAGAGAAAGAGCAATCACGAGGCAAACATGGTCCTTGCACCTGCCTCTCCATAAAAGAAGAAGAGAAGAAAAAAAAGAATGGTCACGAGGCAAACATGGTCTTTGCACCTGCCTCTCCATAAAAGAAGAAGAGAAGAAGAAAAAAGAATGGTCGCGAGGTAAACATGGTCCTTGCACCTGCCTCTCCATAAAAGAAGAAGAGAAGAAGAAAAAAGAATGGTCACGAGGCGAACATGGTCCCTGCACCCGCCTCTCTACACAAAAGAAAAAGAGAAGAATAGAAGAGAAAAAAAGAGACATGAGGCGAACACGGTCCTTGAACCCGCCTCTCTACACAAAAGAAGAAGAGAAGAAAAAAAAATATATGATCACGAGGCGAACATGGTCTTCGTACCTGCCTCCCTACAAAAGAAGAAGAGAAGAAGAGAAAGAAGGGTCATGAGGTAAACTTTTACCTCCAACCTCCAACCATCCAACAAATAGAAACCAACTAAACCTTTCGCCGACGGGGCGTTAAACCGACTAGACCTCCCGCCGACGGGGCGTTAAACCGACTAGACCTTCCGCCGGCGGGGCGTTAAACCGACTAGACCTTCTGCCGACGGGGCGCTAAACCGACCAACTTTCAGCCATCGTGGCTTCAAGCCGACAACTACCCTTTCATCGGCCTTCGGGTCGATAGCTTTTCAATCATCGGCTCTTAGCCGATAGCTACTTCATCATCGGCTCCCAGCCGACAGCTACCTCATCATCGGCTCCTAGCCGACAGCTACTTCATCATCGGCTCCCAGCCGACAGCTACCTCATCATCGACTCCTGGCCGACAGCTATCTCATCGTTGGCCCTTATGGCTCACTCCCGTGATGCCCCTCGGGTTCTATAGCACGCTTCCCTAATATCATTTCAGCCCCTTTGCGGCCCGCTCCCCTAATACCTTTACTACCACTACACTTATACGTAACGACGATATTTTCCTATGCAAAAAAAAAAAACAACAAACAAACAAACAAAAAAACAAAACAAAAAAAAAACAAAACAAAACAACAACACCACCAAAAAAAAACAAAACAAAATAAAAAAGAAAGAAGAAGAAAAGAAAAAAAAAAGAGAATGCATGATTGCCCTGCTTGCATGGTTGCTTAATATAGAATAATACACCTCCTTGAAATTTTCTAGGACCGTATTTCCTCGCTAAATAATCTCGTCCCGATTCTGGATGCGCGCGCGTCACGGCATATGCTCGAAGGGAACCTAATTATGGCAGGTGCCCACGTCAAGGGGAAGAGTCATGGCTGAATCGCTAAGCCCAACTCACAAAATAAATCTGAGACAACGCTCCCACACTTAGCACTTAATGTGTTCAATAGCCTTCAACCATAGGGATTGCCCGAATTTCTTCTTAGCACTCCACGGAGACTTGAATTCCTGAACTCGCGTGAAAGGTAATCGTGAGGAAAAAGCTGCCTACCCCCACTGTAAAAAAAAGAGAGAGAGAGAGAGACACGTGAATCCGAGTAGCCGGGAATCCCCATTGAGACACATGAGGAGACTCGTGCGAAATGGTGAAGCGAATTATAATAAGGATGAAACCTATTAGCCGGGAATCCCCATTGAGACACATGAGGAGACTCGCGTCAAACGGTGGAATCCGTAATAGAATTACAATAAGGATGAATCCTAGTAGCCGGGAATCCCCATTGAGACACATGAGGAGACTCGCGCCGAACGATGAAATCCGCTACCAAAATAAACAGATGGGGGGGCTGTGTGAAGCTACCAAATCGAAAGCCTGAAACATATGTGTAGGCGCTAGAGTGATCCTCGAGTGTCACCAGAAAAACCTGCATATCCCTGTGGTTAGGGCTCTTTGTTCACACATTTGCACTGCCACGCCACAGAGAATTGCCTCGGGTGAAATGCGTGAATTTAGGCTATGCATGCAAGACGTGCGATATCCTCTTGACGGGTGCACCACCCCTCGATTGTGCCTCGCGGCCAGCACCGCATCTACGAATTACGGGCAATGTCCCTATCCTATCCCCTATAGAGGGAGCTGCCTTACTTATATTTATGTTATGCCTGCTAATGAATGCTTGCATGATTAAAAAAAAAGAAAAAAATGATGATAAATGTATATAAAAAAAACAACAACAACAAAAAATATATTAAAAAAAAACAAACAACATACAAAAATATAACAATAATGAAAATAATAAAATAACAAGAATGTGCGTATGCAATAAACTCAACTTTGGCTATTGCAGCCTACTCTCCCAGCTCCGGCTCGTAGAGCCCAATATCGGCCACCTTAGCCTACCTCTTGCCCTCGCGGCCCATTAATCTCCCAACTTCGGCTCCCGCAGCCTGCTTCCAGCCACGGCTATTTCGGCCTCCCTCATCGGCCTTCGGGTCGACAGCTTTCCAATTATTGGCTCCCATGCCAACAGCTTTCTAATTATTGGCTCCCATGCCAACAGCTTTTCAATCATCGACCTTCGGGTCGACAGCTTTTCAATTATTGGCTCCCATGCCAACAGCTTTCAATCATCGGCCCCTGAGCCGACAGCTTTCAGTCATCGACCTTCGGGTCGACAGCTTTTCAATTATTGGCTCCCATGCCAACAGCTTTCTAATTATTGGCTCCCATGCCAACAGCTTTTCAATCATCGACCTTCGGGTCGACAGCTTTTCAATTATTGGCTCCCATGCCAACAGCTTTCAATCATCGGCCCCTGAGCCGACAGCTTTCAGTCATCGACCTTCGGGTCGACAGCTTTCACTTGTTGGCTCCCACGCCAACAGCTTTCAATCATCGGCCGCCGCGCCGACAGCTTTTATATTATTGGCATCCACGCCAGCAGCCACCCGGAGTTGTTCAAAAAAAAAGAGAAGAAAAGAAAGAGAAGAAGAAAAAAAAAAGAAAAAAAAAGAAGAGAGACAAAACAACAACAAAAGAACAAAAAAAGAGAGATGACAAAAGGAGAAGAGAAGGAAAAGAAGAGAAGAAGAGAAGAGAGAAAAGAAAGAGAAAGAGAAAGAGACAAAGAGAACAACAGACCAGGCCAGCTCCCGACGCCCTGTCGGCACTGGCGAAGAGACCAACAGAACAACAGACCAGGCCAGCTCCCGACGCCCTGTCGGCATTGGCGAAGAGACAAAGAGACCAACAGACCATGTCAGCTCCCGACACTCTGTCGGCACTGACGAAGAGACCAAGAGAACAACAAACCAGGTCAGCTCCCGACACTCTGTCGGCACTGACGAAGAGACCAAGAGAACAACAAACCTGGTCAGCTCCCGACACTCTGTCGGCACTGACGAAGAGACCAAGAGGCCAACAAATCAGGTCAGCTCCCGGCGCCCTGTCGGCACTGACGAAGAGACAAAGAGACCAACAAACCAGGTCAGCTCCCGACACTCTGTCGGCACTGACGAAGAGACCAAGAGAACAACAAATCATGTCAGTTCCCGACACCCTGTCGGCACTGACGAAGAGACAAAGAGACCAACATATCATGTCAGTTCCCGACACCCTGTCGGCACTGACGAAGAGACAAAGAGACCAACATATCATGTCAACGCCCGACACCTCGTCGGCACTGACGAAGAGAAGAAGAGACCAACATATTAGCTCCCGGCACCCCGTCGGCATCGACGAAGAGGAAAGAGACAAATACACCCACGGGCACCGCCCGTCTCATCCTTCGCCTGCGCTACCCGTGGGTGGGGGGCATTTGTGGACACCAAAAATTGCACACCCAAATATCATGCCCGGCCCCACGTCAACAATGGCGCCGAGTGAAGAAGCCCCGGAGAGGCTGATCGCCCGGGCTCCCCAAATATGCATGCTGCCATGAAGCCGTCCCCGGAGTCACGACGGCAAAGAGAGGTCAACTCCTGGGAAGCCCCACAATCCGTGGGCCTCGGGGAAAA
The DNA here is from genome assembly GCA_022559845.1 of Amorphophallus konjac. Lineage (NCBI taxonomy): Eukaryota > Viridiplantae > Streptophyta > Magnoliopsida > Alismatales > Araceae > Amorphophallus > Amorphophallus konjac. The sequence continues at coordinate 26,173,673 of CM040128.1, forward strand.
TTAAACGGGCCATGACTCGTGTCCACAACGGGCTCAGAACGAGCCCAAAAACGCCCCCAATAGGCCTTCAACGGCACACCCTGGTGGGCTTCAGCGGCACACCCCATGGGGGGCCTTCAGCGGCACGCCCCAAAGGCCTTCAGCGGCACGGCCCCAATGGCCTTCAGCAGCACGGCCCAATGGCCTTCAGCGGCACGCCCCCAATAGGCCTTCAACGGCACACCCTGGTGGGCTTCAGCAGCACACCCCATGGGGGGCCTTCAGCGGCACGCCCCAAAGGCCTTCAGCGGCACGGCCCCAATGGCCTTCAGCGGCACGGCCCAATGGCCTTCAGCGGCACGCCCCCAATGGTCTTCAGCGGCACGCCCTGCAGGGGCTTCAGCGGCACGGCCTGCAGGGGTCTTCAGCGGCACGCCCTGCAGGGGCTCCAGCGGCACGCCCTGCAGGGGCTCCAGCGGCACGCCCTGCAGGGGTCTTCAGCGGCACACCCTACAAGCCATTCCGCGGCACGCCCTCCAGGTGCTTCAACGGCACGCCGTTTTGGCTCTCCAGCGGCACGTCTTTTCAACCCGCCAGCGGCACAACGGTGAAGCTTGTCAACGGACGACGTGAAGCCCATCCCCTACAGATCCTTGGCGCGCAGCAAGTTAGCTGAGGTGTCAAGCAGAGATGGGGGCACGAGGGCTATTCCCTGCCACCAAGGACATCCCAAATCAAATCCCATTTAATGCTGCACGTTCGGCCGTGGGCGTTCCCGCCTTCGGACGCTCCCGCCGCCCGGGGTATAAAACCCCTCTTCTTCGCTGCAAAAGGAGGGGAGGAGGAAGTCACACACAGACGAACAGAGAAGAGGAGAAGAAGAGAAGAAGAAGAGAAGAAGAGAAGAGAAAGAGGGAGAGGCTCCCCCTACTGCCCCGTCGACCATTGCCGGAGAAGAGAGAAGAGAAGAAGAAGAAGAAGAGAAGAAGAGAGGAGTGAGGTCTGGGAGGGGGGGGGCCATGCTCCGTTCCCCTTTTTCCCTTTTATCTTCATTTCCCTTTCCCCTTCCCTTTGCTTTTGGGTCTCCTGTCTCGCCCGCAGCCTTGGCTCGGACATGTCCGTCGATGTATGTGTAGGGCTTCGGTCCCTTTGCTTCCCATGAATGAAAATCACCCTTCTCGAGTCCCTCCTGCCATTTCTGTTGTTTTACTCCCGCCTTCACGATGCATGTGATGTGTTGTTCTTTTCCTTTTCCGTCGGTGTTTCTTGGTGCCTCCGTCGCAACGTGACTCTCCCTCCGCGAGCTCTGGCCCCCATGGGCTCTTCACCACCCCCTGCCGTGGCCACTTGTCGTGCCCATCAACTTAAGGAGAGGGGGAGACCCTCGCCCTCTCTCCGAACGCCCAGTTACCAGTGACCTTTCCTTGGCCTCATGCTCCCATTTACTCCCTAACTAGCCTGTAAGCCCGGGCACTTGGCTCCCCTGCCATTTCCTCAGCGATACACCTGCTCGGCCTTTGACCGGTACACCCCAGATTGGCCCTCAGCGGCACGCCCAGATTGGCCCTCAGCGGCACGCCCAGATTGGCCCTTAGCGGCACACTCACCTGGCCCCTTCGCCGGCACACTCCTTTCACTCTCCAACGGTGCACCCCAACTCCCTTGACCGGTACACCTTGCCCAGCCCTCAGCGGCACACCTCATTTGCCCTCAGCCGCACACTCCTTTCTGCCCTCAGCGGCACACACACTCTGTCACCCTTGGCCGGCATACTCCTCGGCCGGCACACCCAGATTGGCCCTTGGCCGGTACACCCTTGTTCAGCCCTCAGCGGCACACTCTCCAGGCCCCTAAGCGGCCTTCAGTCCGTCGTTCTCCTTCGCGTTTTCCGAGGCTCTATAAAGGTGTTGCTCCTCCGGGGGCCCACCTCCAGCTGTCGGGTTCCGCCACCCCATGTGGGCGCGTTCCCTGTATCTCCCTTACGCCCCGGGTCAAGGGGAGATGCTGCCGAATTTTTGTGAGAAACTAATAAACAATTAAAAGAGGCAAAAGGAAGCAACTAACGAATAAAGCAATCAACGATAAAACGTTCCGACTAATCGAGCCGCTGCCGGCACCGTGACGAGAACTGAGCTGATTAACGGCCTGACAGCCCGAACATCCGACCTGCGAGGAGAGACTGAACAGAACAAAGGCAAGGGAAGAGTTTGTATAAAACCACTTGAAAATCAAGATAAGAAGAAAAGAAAAGCCTTAAAATAAGTAATAAAAGAAAGAACCTCCACCGACTTGCCTGCCCTTACCTCCCACTCAGATGGACCTTCACCAGTGCACTCCACCAGCCTCCAGCGGCACATTCCCTACCAACCCTCAGCGGTGCACTCCTCCAGCTCGTTCCTTCTTCAGCGGCACACCTACTCCAACCCTCAGCGGTACAACCCCTGACGCCTCCAGCGGTACACCCCTTTATCCTCAGCGGTACAACCCTTTTGGCCCTCAGCGGCACACACCCCTTAGACCCCTCAGCGGTACACTCCTATTGCTCTCAGCGGCACACCCCCATTGGCCTTCAACGGTACACCCTTTTGACCCCAGCGGTACGCCCCCTTTGGCCCTCAACGGTACACTCCAGCCTCCAGCGGCACACCCCCAGGCCCCTCAGCGGTACACCCTCCTAGCCCTTCAGCGGCACGCCCTTAGCCCCTCAGCGGTACACCCCTTTTAGCCCTCTAATGGCCCATTCTCTCTCCAGAAAATATGAGTAATGATAAGAATAATAATAATAACAAATAATAAATAATAACAAATTCTAAAATGTATAAATAAATAAGCATAATAAAGGAACAAACAACAATAATAATAAGCTTCAAATAAATAATAACAATCATAATAATTAGATCAATAAATGATAACAAAGATGAACGAATAATAATAACAAACTCAATAAGAATGAATGATAAATAAATAAATGTAACCAAAATAAATAATAATAACTAACTTAACGAAACACGACAAGCAAACGAATGATAACAAAACGAACAAAAACAATAACAAACCTAATAATAACAATAGTAAATGAATAAATCACAAGAAAAATGAATAAATAGTAATAATAAACTCACTCAAAGACACGCATAAATTAATGAATAATAATGATAAAATTTTAAATAACAATAAAATAATGTAATCCACGCGGCAGCCCCGTCTCTCCCGTGACCCGGTGCCGAAGGAACAACAATGCCGCCCTGGCGGGCTGGGCATGAGTCTTGGGAATTATCCCGAAATGGCCATGACCCGACCTCGCCTCGGGCTAACATTCCGATTAAACCAGACTCGTTTCTCCGGCCGGATCCCTTCCGAGTCGCTACTGAAATTGCCGCACGTTCGGCAGACATTTGAACGGGTTCACGTCGATTCCCGCCGAGTTCTTAATACGGACCCATGTCCGAACATGAAAAGGCCCGTGAGCGACTTTCATAGCCGGTGGCTCCTACCCCAACATGGTTGTGAGCCGGCATTGCCCTGGGCCAATAGCTCACCAATTCCGACCCGTTCCTATCGGGATTTGCTCCCGCTCTTTCATTAAAATTGCCGTAAACTCGGCATACATTGGTACGGGGTCGCGTCCACCCCGCGTCGCACTCTCAATATGGGCCCCTGCCCAAACAGGAAAAGGTCAGCAAGTGACCGACAGAATCTGAATTAGAACGAGACGGCTCTCGCCATCCCCGGACTCCTTCCATAGGAATATCGATAAGACCTCCGCGGGCCACACTCAGACCTCGGGCCTGTCCCGATCATGGTCATCGTCTGGCTCATATCCTCGGTCTATAGCCCGTTCCTTTCGAACGCGTTTCGGTTTTGAAATCCAGTCCCGGGACTCTCCCCCGTTGCCCCCGGGCACCGGGAATATTAATGATGCCCACGCAAGCCCTGTTCGGACCACGGGAGGCGCCCCCAATATGGTCCTGACTCGATCTTGCACTGGGCCAATAGGTTCACCGGTTTCTGGCTACAATAACCGAGATTCAACCGAATGTTTTCAGTGTCTCGGAATAATATACTTGCCGTATCCCAGCATGCATATGCTCCAGGTCCTCCCGCGACGATTACAATATTCTCAAGCTGGACTCCCGTCCGAATATTAAACGGTCTCCCGAATGACCGGGATGTTTCGAACGCCCGCTTCTCCGGGACACAGGGCTCTTCAGCCAATTCAAGGGATACTCCCGCGCCGCCCTTTGGCACCGGAAATATTAATGATGCTCATGCAAGTCTTGTTACGACCGCGGGGGGCCCACCGCAGTATGGTCGCAGCCTGCTCTTGCACCGGGCCAACAGGTTCACCGGTTTCCGACCGCTCTAACCAAGGTTTAACTGAACGTCTTTCATTCTTCCGAACAATAAACTTGACACACCTTGGCATACACACGCTCCGGTCTTCCCGCGACGATCGCGCTTTTCCCGAGACGGACACTCGTCCGAACATTAAATGGTCAGCACATGGCCGACATGATCTCAAGTGGTTTTCTTCTCGCCCTTGCGCGGGAACTTCGATACCCCCTAATAGACCTTTTATACAATCAATCTATTGGCCATGAGGCCCTGAATCTCGGCGATTAATCAAGGGTGTTCCCTCGTATGGGGGATGTAAATGACGTCGTGACCTTTACGGCGCGGCGGGTTTTGGTCCCGACACGAACCACACAATCGTCTGACGAAGTCAGATCGAGCGCACCATGGGCTCTTCGGAGTCCGAATAAATTGTCACTTCGGTGACTGGCACGCCCACGCACTCAATAAACGAATAAACCAACAAGAGGATAATAAGTGAAAAAAGTGCGTCCACACACGGTCATCTCGCGACCGCGACCAGCCACGCGCAAGCCTGATGGTAGCGGTCACTCGAGGACCGCGACCACACAGTAGCGGTCATCCCATGACCGCGACTAGGCCAAAGCGGTCTATCGCACGACGCGACGCTCGAAGGCCTTTCCGACCCAAACACAAGGGTGAAAGCGGTTCTCCCAGGACCGCGACCAGATGGTAGCGGTTTCTGGTAGACCGCGATCATTTCGGAAAATCGGGAACGGCGGGAAAACCCCCAAAAATCCACGCCATGTCCCCAAACATCCACGGATGAGGGGGAAAACATAGGGGAAGCTCCCCAACAACCCCTAGCATGCATCTATGGCCTCGGATCGGCCTAAAACGCAACGAATCGCTAGATCGGACGATCACTCCCCAAAACATGATTTTCCCCAAAATGCCCCAAACGGCCCGCTCGGCTCACCACGGCCTACGAAACTCGCGGGAAATGAAGCGCACGAGCTGGGGGTCCATCACCCTACCTCCACCGAAGATTTCGTGCACCGTGGACGCCGATCCACGAAGAAAACGCCGTTGAAGCCTCGCCGTTCCACGAACCCACGGCCGAGCTTCACCACGCCCTCGAGCCTCGATCCTCGACCCATCCTCGCCGTCCTCCTCGCCCGCATCGCCCCGCCTCGCCCCCGCCTCGGTCCGTCGACCGCCGGAGAGGAGAGAGTGAGAGGAGAGAGTGGGAGAAGAGAGAGAGGGTGAGAGTGAGAAATGAGAGGAAGAGAGATGGTGGGTTAATATATAGGAAAACCCGGAAATTCGAAAAAATCTCAAAAAATAGAAAATCACACCCTCGCGATCCTCGGAACGCACCGATCGCAACGGTACCACACTCGCCTAGATGAACGGCCCGGTTCACCCGCAACGAGGTTCCGAAGGGAAAGCCGAAACCCACGTCGGAAATCGGAAAACACACGCGAAAAAGTCGCGGAGCGCCTCCGGGCCTCCAAAACGACTCCGGATCGCTCCGATCCGAACACGAAAGATGTCCGAAACGAAATTTCGGACACAACGGAGTCGGACGCTCCGAGAAACCAGATCCGGGACCCACGAAGAAGGATCTGAAAAACCCCGGGGCATTACATGTCGTGTCATTATCTCTCCAACTCGAACCTAGGGTTTGGGGATCTAAAAATAGAACCCTTGACTTCTTGGCTTGAAGAGGAAATTTCTGGAACTTGCCACGAAGTGCTGCTACGTTCTGGAGCAAGTCCTAACCAGGGAAAAGCTATTTCTACGTCCTGAAGGCTTCTGGTCCAGGGAGTATCAAGTTCCATTAGTTGTCTTTGAGTCTTTTCTCTCTTAGTTTTCTCTATTTTCCCTTGCATCATCATAGCATATTCCTCTTCTTCTATCACGTTCTCTGCATTCCATTCACGTTTTAAAACATCCTCCTACTCTTTTCCACACCCCATAGGGGTTAACAAATCGCCAACCCCCCAGGTATTCACCATTCCTTTTATGCATCTTAGCTTAATTACATTATAGATACTATACTAGTCCAAGGGCTTATTGGGTTATTTTTCTTTGTGTCTACATTCTTCTGCAGGTTTACAGGACTCATTGTACGAGGTCCAGCTCTTCTGGCCGGATAGGAGGGGTGTAGATTTAAAGTTTCACGTTGTTGTTCTGGGTGCCTTTGCGGTCTCTTGAAGGACCGTTTGCAGACTTTAGGTGATCTATCGTAGGGCCTTAGAGTTGGGCCATCGAGATGGGCCTTTATTGGGCCATGTGAGTTTTCCCCTCCTCACATATTCATAAGTGTCTTGTCTTACTCATAGATACATGCATAACTTGTGTTTATTTATTTATGTACATGGCAGCATGAATTTTCATATACGTACATGACTTCTCTTATTGCAAAATCTAAAAAGTTGGAATAAAATCAATAATATACATAAGATTATTTAGTGAGTTAGGGAGCATGGAACTTAAGATTAATTGAAATTAACCTTAAAGATGACGTGAAATGCATGAATTTGTGAAATCCTATCTCCTACAAGAGAGTTATTTATGCAACTCTCAACTGTCGCCTCCCGGAATTCTATTCTTGAGATGTGATAATGGAGTGGATCTTAGATAACTGAGAAACTTACTTTAATCAAGAGATTAGAATATGATTTAAGGTTCTAATTGATGCTTAATTACCAGATGTATGACAAATTTTTGTGAAGGTTTAGAAATCAAGAAACAATACATGTTCTCGAGGGAGCTTGGGAAAAGCTACGGGAATAAAAAGAAAAAAGATATAATGGGAAAGGGGAGAAAATAATACACACACACACACACACATATATATATATATATATATATATATAAAGAGAGAGAGTCTCTTACTCCAATTTTCAATGCTAAAAATAAGTTTCTAACCTAAAAGATAAGTCCTCTACGTTAGTCTACGTGAAGCTCTCAGAAATCCACTCATTATCGTGCTAGAAAAATCACATGTTAACATACTAAATAATATCTTACACTAGACCCTTTGCATAGTGAGTGGCAAAAGTGTAATTTCGCTGGCTCCTAATTTTATTTGTGTCATTTTTGACATATTATATGTCATAATTTATAAAAGTGCCTAACATGAAATTTATAGGTAATTAAATTATCTTAATCTCTTTCTGACATTTCTACAAGTAATAATTCTCATAAAGGTAATTTCATAATTTACACAACTACAATAATTATTACTAAATGTTATTTACAGTCCACTTGCACCATTTAGAAATTTGCATCGTCCAAATGTATTGTCTACTGTTCATCACCTACTTTTGTTTCATCTAACTCCTCCCAACTTAGATGATCTTCCGTCTAACTCTTCTAACTTACATGAAATTCCGTCTAACTTTTTTAACTTAGATAATATTATGCCTAACTTCAATTTCATCCACTTATCTCAAATCTCAATATTATCGCTCAGTGTTATATTCCGTTATTTGATATTTTTGACCTACTAAATGATAAAATCTTAAAAAGTGCACAACATAAAAGTTGAACACAAAAGTTGTAGATAATTGAGTTATCTTTCCAATGAGTCTAATTTCACTTCATGTGGACATTGCTACACAAAGCTATGGCATAAATAACTTATGAATTACACTTAACAGACTCAAACCAACTAAATGGGTTGTACTATTGAGCTCTTATCATGGGAAATCTAATATACTCTTGGACTTCCTAAAATCATGGTGTTACACTTTTGGCTTTGTTCAGTGATGGCTTCACTTTGACGACCGGTGAGATTGGCCAGAGGATATTGTGGACGCACTAAAATTCGAGGGGGAATCTGTTCGTTTGTTGGTCGGGGTTAATTCTTCTATTTAGTGCGAGGGCGTGTCAGTCACAAAGTGACGATTTATTCGGGCTTCGTGGAAGCCCATGGTGCGCGCGATCTGACTAATCAGACAATTGTGTGGTTCGTGTCGGGACCGAAACCCGCCGTGCCGTAAAGGCCACGGCGTTATTTACATCCCCCATACGGGGGAACACCCTTGATTGATTGCCGGGAATAAGGGCCCTACGGCCTAGAGAGAATACTAATCATGCAGGAGGATAGTGAAAGACGAACTATGCTAGAAACCCGTATTGGGACGTGAATGTTCAGACTATGTCGACCACTCATGGGCCACTTCATGTTCGGACGAAGCTCCGTGCTTGTAGTATAAAAGACGGTGACAAAACCGCGTGAATGTCTGCCACGAACAAGGCAAGTTTAATGAGAATACGGGATTGGATCCCGGTAGAGACGGGTCAAGTTGATAGACTGTTGGCCGGAGATGATTTCGGACTATGGCCATGTCGGAAATTCCGTAAACCACGTCCGATACCATAAGGCGTCGTCGATTTTCTCTTTGCACCCAGTCCGAGGGAGTGAATTATTAAGTGCATAGCCCGAGCTCACTAACGTGCGCCCTCACACGCGGATCGACCTGCGCGGTCAGGTCGCGGGGTTCGACCTGCCCGGTCAGGTCGCGGTGGTCAAGGGGGCAGCGCCCCTTGCGGGGGTTTCCGGGGGCAGCGCCCCCAGAACAAAATTTTAATCGAAGCACGGGTAATAGAGTTCCTTTCATTTTTTTTTATTTGGTATTGATCTTTGCATTTTTTGTTTGAACATTTCTCCCTTTTATTATTATTATTTACCTCCCCCTCTCTATATAAAAGAGGCACGCCGGTTAAATGGATATGAAGGAGGAGGGAGGCGCGCCGTTTAAGGGTTCAATGAGGAGGAAATGGGGGGGGGGGGGGCGCCATTTTTAGGTGTTCACAGAAGGAGATGGAGGGTGCTGTGGACACCAAAAATTGCACACCCAAATATCACGCCCGGCCTCGCGTCAACAACGGCGCCGAGTGAAGAAGCCCGGGAGAGAGTGATCGCCCGGGCTCCCCGAGTATGCATACTGCTGTGAAACCGTCTCCGGAGTCACGACATTGAAGAGAAACCAATCACCAAGAGTCCCACAATCCATGGGCCTCGAAGAAAATTAAATGTGCCACGACTCGTGCTCACAACTGGCTCAAAACTGCCCAATGGCCTTCAGCGGCACGCCCCCAATGGCCTTCAGCGGCACGCCCTTCAGGGGCTTCAGCGGCACGCCCATCAGAGTCTTCAGCGGCACGCCCATTTGGGCTCCCAGCGGTACGCCTGTCGGCTCTTCGGCGGCACGCTTGTTCAGCCCGCCAGCGGCACAGCGTAAGGCGTTTTCAATGGCAGACGACGTGGTGCCCATGCCCTACGCATTCTTGGCGCGTAGCAAGCCGTCCGAGGTGGCAGTCGATGACTGGGCCACGTAGCCTACCCCACTGACAGCCAGGACAGGAGCAGGTCAAACCCATCATCACAGCCGGCTTCCCGCCTTCGACAGCCGTGCTCGAAGTCCCCGGTGGCTGGTGGTATAAAAGGCCTCCTGTTCGACGAAGGAAGGGGGTGGTTTTTGTTCCCAAGGAAGAAAAGGAGCACACAAACAGAAGGCACAGAGGAAGACACACAGAGAAGAGAGAAGATAAGAAGAAGAAGAGGCATCCCGGCGTGAGCTCCCTCCGACGGCCACCAGGAAGAGAGAGACTAAGAGAGTGGGAGAGTTAGATGTAGCGGGGGGGGGAAGCGGAGAAGGAGGGTGGACGATCGTCCCCACTTCAACTCCGTTCTCTCCCCTTCCATGGGTTTCCCCATTCTCCTCCTCATGTTCTGTCTTTCTTCGGGGTTTCCCCCTTGCCCACAGCCCCGTATTGGGCACTTGCTTTTGTAATATGTTTGTAGGGCCACGGCCCTTGGTCTCCCACGAATGAAAACAATCGCCCTCCTTGGGCCTTTCCTGCTATTTCTGTTGGTTTGCTCCCACCTTCACAATGCATGCAGTGTGTTGCCCGTGTTCTCCGTTCTCCGGTTTCTTTCGAGTCACCGTATCAATGTGACGCCTCCCCTTCGAAGCCTGGCCTTGTGGGTCCTTCACTCGTCTTCTGTAGACCCTTCCTCCTTTTCTTGAACAACCTGCAAGCCCCCACACATTTAGCTCTTTTGATCCTCCGGTGATGCGCCCGATTGGCCCTTGGCCGGTACACCCAATTGCCCCTCAGCGGCACACCTCAGCTGGCCCTCAGCAGCACACCCATGGCGGCCCCTTTGCCGACACACCCTTTGAGGCCCTTAGCCGACACACCCATGCTCCCTTCAACGGCACGCCTTGGCCAACCCTCAGCTCACCCCGTCCAGTGTTAGAAGTCTTCCGTTCGTGGTTTATTCCAGGTTTTCCGAGATCCTACAAAGGTGTTGCTGCCCTCGGACGCCCACCTCCAGTTTTTGGGTTCCGCCACTCCATGTGGGCGCGTTCCCTTTATCTCCCTTACGCCCCGGGTCAAGGGGAGATGCTGCCGAAATTTTGTGAGAAAATAACAAAATATTAAAAGAGGCAAAAGGAAGCAACAAATGAACAGAATAATCAATGAACCTTCCAACTAATCAAGCCATTGTCGGCACCATGACGAGAACCGAACTGATTAACTGCCTGGCACCCCGAACGTCCGACTCGCAAGGAAAGAGGCTGAACCAAGCAAAATGGAAACAAGGGGGAAGTTTATATAAAATTACATGGAAATTAAAACAAGAAGAAAAGAAAAGCCTTAAGATAAAAAAATTGAAGACTGACTGAACCTCCACCATCACGCCCTGATTGGCCCTTCAACGGTGCACTCTAATCAGCTTCCAGTGGCATGATCACCTCACCCTTTCACCGGTACGCCTCCCCTGACCATCACCGTTGCAGCCTTCAGCGGCACACTCCCTGTTGCCTCCCAGTGGTACGCCCCCCCCTTCCCCTTTGCCGGCACACTCTCCTGCTTTCAGCGACACACTCCTTTCAACCCAGCGGTACACCCCTATTACCTTCCCCGGCACACTCCTCTCAGTCTCCAGCGGCACACTCCCCTTTGTTACCTCCAGCGGTACACCCTTATTGGCCTCAGCGGTACACCCCTTTAAGCTCCAGCGGTACGCCCCTCGTTGCCTCCCAGCGGTACGCCCCTCCGTTCCCCAGCGGCACACTCCTGCCTCCAGCGGTACACTCCTATCTCTGCTTCCCCGGCACACCACATACACACGCAGATACATCATGATAAGGGCCTTAACGACAACAAATGAATTAATAAAAATTACGCTAATCGAAGGACCCCGAATGTGCAACATTAATAATGATAAAAGAGGTGGGAGGGGTAATAAAAATAGTAAAGAAAATAATGATAGTAATAACAACATCGATGAATAAAAGAAGAGAAATCATCCCGGACAAAGGCACAAAAAGGGTAGTAAATGGCAAACCAGAAATCAGAACATATAACTAAGAAGACCCCAAATAAAAGACGCTAGGGCCCACACTACAGCCCCGGGGTAAAAGGAATAATAATGTCGCCCTCTCAGGCCGGGCTCGGATCTTGGGAGTCATCCCGACATGGTCCGGTCCCGACCTAGCCTCGGGCCGACATCTTAATCAGACCGGGTTTGTTCCTCGTTCTGGACGCCCTCCGATTCATCACAAAAATTACCGGGTGCTCGGCAGACATTTGAACGGATTCGTCCCGGCTTTTCTCGCCGCGTTCCCATCACGGACCCGTGTCCGAACATGAAAGGTCCACGAGTGACCAACACGACCAACGGTTTGTGGTCTGAATACCACCCTCAGCGTGAGCTATTCCCTATCTCTCTCGCACAATTAGTATTATTCTTTTCGGCCGCGGGCCCCCTAATTTCGGTAATTAATCAAGGGTGTTCCCTCGTATGGGGGATGTAAATGACGTCGTGACCTTTATGGCACGACGGGACTCGGTCCCGACACGAACCACACAATCATCTGACGAAGTCAGATCGAGCGCACCATGGGCTCTTCGGAGCCCGAATAAATTGTCACTCCGGTGACTGGCACGCCCACGCACTCAATAAACGAATAAACCAGCAAAAGGAGAGAACCCAGCGACCAGCGAATCTTAAGTGCGTCCACAGGCGCGCCGTTTTAACATTTGAAGGGAGAAGATACGGGGCTTTTGTGAGGAGGGCGCGCCGGTTAGGGCCGCGCCGGGCTACGGTGTTGAAGGCACTTGTCGATTGAAGGTTCAAAGAGGATTTTGAGAGTGATGTTAAACCGGCGCGGTGAAATAGTCACCGCGCCATATTAAACTCCCCCGAGGGCTTATTGCCTTGACTTTGTGTTTCTTTCCTTTCACCCGTAGATAGATTTTATGATGCGTTTATTCATCCATTTGATAGATTAAGCGACCATGGAGGAAGTTTAGGCGTTTAGCTGTTCATTAGGGTGACTTGGCGTGTACTTTAAGTGTTTCGTTCGAGGGGTTTTAGTTCACAGATTTTACTGTGTGTGGTTCTTGCTCTCAGAAGTGGTTTGTTCGCTTGTTCCTGGAGGGCATCTTCTTCATTTGATCTTGAGCGTTCTTGGCCATGGCGAGAATCCGGCAGCACCTCCCCCGGACCGGGACTTGCCAGAGATAAAGGAGAGTCACCAATCGGATTGCTCCGGGGTAGACCCTCAAAAATCGGAGTAGCCTCACGGCGGTCCGAACCCAAATGTGAGTATGGAACGTTCGAGGGCCAGCCTACAAGAACGACCACAGCTCACGGGTGATGATTTCGTGGAACGGGACAGATGTAGGCCATAGGTGGCCATGAATGTTCACCCTTCGAACGGGTTCCCTCAGAGTTCATGTCACAGAAGGGCAAGCTTCTGAGGACCCCAGGTAATGTTGAAAACCGGGAGTAAGAAAACGGAAGAAAAGGGGAAGGGATCAGAGCAATAGAATACTGCGCATGCTTACAAAGTCACTCTTTTATTCATCCTCAAGGGAAAGGAAAGGAGGGAAGAGAGGTACAAGAGGAGATCTACCCCCCAAAGCACAGAGAAGAATATAACGGAGAAGATAAAAGAAAAACTAGGTGTTGAGGTGGGGGAAGAAGATACATCGGTGGGGGAGAAGGAGGAACAGAGCACAAGCTCTTCCCCCTCTCTCCCCTCTCACTCTCTCACCCTCTCTCTCTCTCTTTTTTTCTTCACCTTGCAGGTGGGAATGGATAGAGCTTCTTCTTCTCTTCGGACGCCGGAGACCCTAGCCGAACCAGCCAGCCTTCCCTTCAGCCTCTCTTCTCTCTGCCCTTTCTTCTTCTAGCTCCTTCTATCTGTGAGCTCCTTCTGTCTGTGTGTCCCCTCGGCTCCACAATGCTGCCCCTTTTATAGAACGACCATCCTGGGAGCGTCCCTGCCAATTCCACCTCGTCTGCAACGAAGTCGGGAGTTGACTGGCTGTGCTGGACACCGTTGATTCGTCTCGTACACTACTGCTCGTCCGAGGATGGGATGCTCAGAGATTTGTCGGAGCTTGCCTTGCTGCTGCTGCTTATGTGCTGTCGAACGGAGGTAGAAGAAGGGCCATGGGCATTGAATGTTCTCTGCATGCCATAATGATGCAAAACAGAGCATCGGAGTGTAGATGGGATGGCTTGTTTGCGCGCCGGGGAAGCGCTTCAGAGAATAGAATGAGGGGTTAAAACGGCGCCACATTCAAAGGGGCGCCGCTTTAAGCATCAAATGGGGAGGCCCCTTCGATAGGAGCGCGCCGTGTAGCCAAATAAAAAGGGGGCGCGCCGTTTTAAGAGGGGGGGGGGGGCGCCGTTTTAGGGCCACTTTGTGCCGTTTTAAGCACCAAACGGATTCCTTTCGAAGTCGCGGCCATTTATATGAATGTCGGCATTCCCAGAACGTTCCGGTTGCGACGTATGGCCTCCATAATATTCCGTTTGTAGCCTCTGGGACTCGGTCCCAGATTCTGCGTGACTTTCGGTGCATGCCGAGACTGTGCTGGAGTTCCTGACTTTTCTCTGATTCAACTCTCGGCATGGTCGGTCGGAGCGTTGTAGCTGTATCTTCTGCTTAGGGGGCTTCCTTAGCGGGTAGCGGACCACCAAGCGAGTTCTCATCCTGATCGGGCGAGGCATGAGGTTTATTCGGCCTTTTCGTCTCCGACTTGCTCTCGAATGTTACGATGTGCATGCCGTACGATCGACGCCGTCATTTTTCGACGTCCACAGATATATAATCTGATAGGATCTGATCGAAGTGCCCGTTTGGCTTTGCTTGATGATGGATTCACTCTAACTCCTGGTGGGTTTGGCTAGAGAAGATGTGATCTGGTAGGATCTGATATGAGTGCGCGTTTGGCTTTGCCAGGTAAAAGATGCACTCTAATGTGGGCTTGGCTAGAGGGGATCCACTCTGACGCCCGGTGGGCTTTGTCAAAGGGACCTCGGACATGGCAACTAGAGTTAAGGCATAATCGATCGTCAATCGGGGGGCGGGGGGGGGGGGGGGGGGCATTGGTCAGGAAAGTGATGTGGCAACTAGGGCTAAGGCATAGTCAGTCATCAATCAGCGAGCTAGGCCACTAGTCGCAAAAATGACGTGACGACTAGGGCTAAGGCATAATCCACCGTCAATCGGTGTGTCGGGCCACTAGTCACAGGAATGACGTGACGGTTAGGGCTAAGGCATAATCAATTGTCAATTAGCGGGCTGAGCCACTATTTACACTATGTATGAATAATCATGTTTTTTTGTATACATGAACAAAGAGAAACAAAAGAAGGGGATAATACTACCCGGGCTCTTGACTAGGAGAGAAAGTGATGCCAAGGGATGCTGGTGGCAGTTGCGGCTTCTAGGGCCTGCCCTTCTCTCGGATGTCAGAGATGACTCAATGGGAGCTTGCTGAATCCTCTAGTTGCCTCCCTGTATGGGAAGAGTGCAGTTAGCTAGGTGTGTCTAGGCTACAGGCGGAGAGCACTACTTCTTGCTTGGTTGGTAGGTGTTGGCTTCATGACTTCTTATCCATTCCCACAAATGATGCCAAAGTGTTGCTTATGCTACACTTACATTTATTTAATGGAACCGAGCAGAAGATTAGGGACAAGAATGAGCCATACCGAGCATCAGAGCTGAGTGTTGGTGGAGGTGTCCTCGATAGTAACATCACGTACCCAACGTCTCAGCCGATCTTTCTGGCACAGAAAGAGAAGTTCTCACTAGGGGTTATAGACCATGAGATAACCCTCTGATGTTAAAGTCTGTAAGCAAGTAAGAAGAAGGAGGGAGTGCTCTCAGAAGTAAAGGGTGAAGAGTGGCCTGAACATGGAGGGAAGAGGCATCTATGGGTGCCAGAGGTGGAGGTAGCAGGGGTTGCCTGAGATGAATGTCACGAAGGGGGGCAAAGGGGGCAACCGTGAGGGGTGTCGGAGGCAGCTGGATGCTAGAGTCGGCCATGGCGGAGGCCAATGGGCACTGGGGTGTTGTAGGAGGTCGTCGGGGTTTGTTGGAAGCCGTTGAAGCAAGAAAGAGGTTGTTAGAGCATGCTGGAGGTTGCCGAGGGGGAGGCTGGAGGCCGCCGGGGTGAGTTGGAGATCATCGGGGAATGTTGGAGGTCCCCAGGGTGTGCTGGAGGCTGCTGGGGTGAGCAGGAGGTCACCGGGGTGTGTGGGAGGTCATCGAAATGTACTGGACGCCACCGGTGCAAGAAAGAGGTACGTAGCCAGTGCCTGTTGGAGGCCACCGATGTGAGCAAGAAGTAGTTGGGGGTGTGTTGGAGGTCGTCGGAGCATGCTGGAGGCTGCCGGGGCTAGTAGGAGGTCGTCGGGGTGTGCTGGAGGTCGTCGGGGGGTGCTAGAGGTTGTCGGGGAAAATAGGACGTCGCAGGGTGTGCTAGTGGTCACTGAGGCGAGCAGGAAGTCGTCGAGGCATGCTGGAGGTCGCGGGGGCATGCTAGAGGCTGTCGGGGCTAGCAAGAAGTTGCTGGGGCATGCTAGAGGCGAGGGCGGTCTGGTCGACCTGAGCGTGCAGATCTGAAGGTAGCCATATGCATGGTCGTCGGCCTGGGTGTCATGAAGGCAACCAGGGCTAGCAAGAGCGGCCGTGTCGGAGTCCTAGGGGTAGAGAGGAACGCTATCGATGAGGTGAGGCGAGTACGACAGTGCTGATCTATAGAAGGGAGAGGAGCCGCCGTGATGGCCATTCTGTGTTGATGCCAAGGAGGAATGATTCATCTTTTCCCTGGCGGTGCAAGGGCCTTAAGGCGACCATAGCTTGCCGAACCTCCCTCCCCTCCTTAGCAGAACTGGAAGGGGCTCCTCTTATTTGGGTGGCTATCCATTGTTTTCATGTTTCCCCGTTTGGTATGATTGGAAAGTGGCGGTAAGTGCTTGGAAATTGGTCGAATGTGTTTTAAAAGGTGCCTAATAGTAGGGGTGAGCACGGTTTGATTTGGTTTGGTTTGAAGAGAATTTTTCTCAAACCAAATCGAATTGAATTAAGACTTCAACCCGAACCAAACCAAACCAAATTACTTTGAAACCAAACCAAATAAATTCGGTTTGGTTCGGTTTGAACCATATTCATCTCTCCTTTTAAAAATTAGATTGGATTCAAACAAGAGTAGAGAAAGATAGAGTAGAAAATTTTCTACCAAATAAAGTAAATATCAAAAATATAACATAAAAAGTTGTAACTTGTAAGAACGAGCTCTATAATATTTTCACATAAAAAATTAGGAACTTCAGTTACAGTAAAATAGAAGGTGATTTGAAACCTATTTCACAGAGTCGGAAACCCCATCAGGATGGCGGAGATTGGACTTTTTGAATTAAGATTTATAGTGACATATACACTTATATTAATTTGACAAAAATATCTTTAAATTCAGATTATTCGGTTCGGTTCGATTTCCTAAACTTCAAAACCAAACTAAATCAAAAATTTTAATACGGTTCGATTTGAACTCAAATCGAAAATTTTTAAATTTCAACCCAACTCAAATCGAACCAAATCTATCGATTCAGTTTGTTTTAGGGTTGAACCCGAATAATGACCACCCCTACCTAATAGTACGCCCACAACAGGTACCATCTAAACAAATGATCAGAGAGTTCATTAATTTTGGAAATCTTGTCATAAAATTAATTGGTTTACAAATGCAATGATTGATTTCAAAATTCAGTTGGGCCGAGAACCTAGTTAGAATTTGATTCTTGAACATTTATCCAATTTTATTCTGGAACCCTTCCATATTTTTTTAATTTGCATTTCCAAATGCAACCCTAGATAAAAAGGTAAACGGAAAACAGATTTCTCTTAAGATGTGAAATAATAAGATGGCTTTTATTGGGTATTATATAAAATTGAGATTTTAAAAGGAAGCATTAGTAACCTTAATTTCCATAAAACTGAGGCAGACAAACCCATGTGCCTACTGTCGAGGGACTAACATTTGAAAATATCAAGACGTAGAATCCACAGAATCATTATCATATGAAAAAAAATGAAGACAGTGAAATAATCAGGATAATATTGATAAGAGCACATATTTATAAATTGGTCCGGTACGAGATAAATTATATGTATCGGATCATATCATCCGGATATTGGCACCATCGATGCGTGATACGTAATCGATACCTACTCATAGATTATGTATGTTATTTTATATTGTGTATGTCTCGATAGTTAAATTGATTAGGGATGATTATTTTTCACGATAAATTTTGATTTTGGAACTCGTGAACTTTTAGATAAAAAAGTCACATTTTTAGAAAAAATAAGTCACATTTTTTCAAGTTTGTGCGATTCAAATCGAACACCTCACGTTCAAATAAATTAGACTCTGATCAACTCAACTACGAATGATTTTATGTCAATATTTATTATAATTAATATTTATTATATAATTATTTATTTTTGATATATTATGATATAATACGATACATTGTCGTATTATATTGTATCAGTATATAACTGATACGATTGGACCGTCAAACTTTAGATAAGAGTTAGACAGAATATAAGCACGTGACAGCGGAAGACATTTGCGAAGACCGCACGAGGACAATTATATGTGACAGCTAAAACCTGGCTTCATCAAACTCCTCTCGTCACAGTTCCAGCAAAATTTATCCTTATTAATTATTATCTCAGGATTCCCAGATCAGAGAGTTACAAATTAGAAGGAGCCCAAGAGATCATGCTGTTACGTGGCAGTGGTCGTGGCCATAAATCTGTGTGTATAGTGAGCTCATAGAGTCAGACCAAGAGATTCTGAGAAAGAGCGGCGCTTAATTACCTTGCTCGTATGACTCTGGGTAGAGAGATTCTGGGTCTGGCGCGGGCTCGATCGGTTTATGTTTCTTTGGAGCATGCATCCATACCCACGTGTGATACTGTGATGTAATTATATACTCTGCCGGCGTCCAAAGCCTGGCAATAGTGACAATAAAATCGACTGTCACGGAGTGTGGATTTATGCAAACAAGAACTGGTATTATACAGATGTTTGATCTCAGTGCGTGCGTGCGTGCGTGCGTACGTGCGCGCGCGCGCGCGCGTGTGGGCGGAAATCACACAAACGTATATGTGACCTCGTGCGTCCCTGTAAAAAGTAATTGCTTTAGAACTTTACTCAAATTTGACCCGGATGGATTAGTAGTTCACGGGAGAGTAAATGATTTAATTATTCGAGTGAACTAGCGACTTAAAAAATAATAATAATTTTTTATAATAAAAAATCTAACTGAGTCGTATGAAAAGTTGAACCATCGCAGGGCCACTAGAGTTTCAGTATACTATCTTTTTGCACGTCATTGACTCGTGACTTATAAAATTATAATATATTTTTTATAATAAAGAGCCTAACGAAGTGGTATAAAAAGTTGAGCGATCATCAATCACAGGGATACTAGAGTTCCGGTATGCAACCCTTTTGCACATCAATATTATTTTTCGTCATAAAATTTTAACATGCAACAATAGGCATAAAATTTTGACCAGAGTTCCAGTATGCAACCCTTTTGCACATCAATATTATTTTTCGTCATAAAATTTTAACATGCAACAATAGGCATAAAATTTTAAATATCGAAAGATTTAAGTATTATTTTAACCTAATTTTAAGACAGTAGTACGAGTTAATCAGTATTACCGATTTTGAGGTAGGGTTTTAAAACATTGTTAAAAATCGAACAGTCTAAACTTTTGGGGTTTTTTTAGTAAATAGGTTCCGAAAAAGTTAGGGAATCATAAAAAAGTCTCCTTAATTTTATTATTTATTAAAAGTCTCTATAGCCTGTTATTTATGTATAAAAATTAAGATTTATCGACCATACTGATTTTATGTCAATACGGTAAAAGTATGACACCTTTTAACTTATTTTTCTTAAAAAAAATGAAAAAAGTAAGAAAATAATACTACTAATGTGTTTCTTATTTTGTCTAAAGAATAATAAAAAAAATAAAAAAATAATGCCGTTAACATGTTTAGAACTCGAGTCCCGACGTTTCAAAAGAACACTGCTCTTAATCAAATTATTTATGAAATTATATTTAATATTAAATAATATATATACTATTTAAAAAATAAATTACATAGCATTTACGTATCACATATTAATCATATCGACACGTGACTAATACGGTCATTCACCCGGTACGTAAAACTCGATAAAAACAGGGATGTAATTAACCTCCCCCTCAAAAATAATATTTGCACTTTCACTCTGTTAAAATGTATTTTCTCCAAATACTCTCCCCCACTCTCTCTCTCTCTCTCTCTCTCTCTCTCCAACCGTCTCGGTGGCAATCGTGCGAGACGGCGTCCAAGGCGAATGCATGTGCGGAGAGGGAGACGAACGGGCTGATCAGAGATGTGGCCCCCATGAATCCATAGACTCCTGCACCAGCCTCGTCCTGGCCACTGCTATCTACTTCGGAACTGCATGGGAGGAGCCCTTCGCCGAGCGGAGGACCCACCTCGGGTCCTTCCACCTCCTCGACAGCAGCTCCGTCGTCCAAACACCCTTCATGATACAAAAGAGCGCAAATTAATCGCAGCCCATTCACGGGTTCAAGGTCCTTAAGCTGCCTACAACAGGGGTAACGTCGGCGACGACAGCCGGCAGTTCTGCATGTGCCTCTTCCTCCCGACGAGCTACGTACGGGACCTGGCGGAGGAGGTCGCAGGAGGAAACCGCAGGGTGGCGAGATCTCCATCTCCATCTCCCTCCGGGTGCTCCCCGGCACCCCGGCTAGACTCCCGCTCTCCCTCTCCATGCCCTCACCCCAGCCGACAATTCCCCCACACTCTCTCTCTGTCTTTTTTTTTCCATTTCAGATTAGTGTTAAGCATAACGGTAGCGACGTATTTCTTTCTATAGCGGAACACAGTATAGAGGCATTTTAGAAAATAGTGAGATTAGGGGACGCTTTTATACTTCGTTAGAGTTAACAGGGTCTTGTTATTAAGAAATCCTAGATTTTATTGGGCGTCTCTGCCGTTGGATGGAGTGGATCCGGACGCTGTTGCGGAGGCGGCAGCTGACGTACGATTTGGCAGTGGCGATGGGATCCCGCCGTTTGCCCTCCACTTGTCGATTAAAGGCGCCGTCGATGGGATCCCGCCGTCCTCCCAACGCCACCCGTGACGCTGTAGGAACCCAAGGGGAACGGCGTCAGATGAGAGGAGAGGCGTGAAGCCAGTGGGACAGCACCGGACGGGAACCTTCTCGTTTGCCTGCGTAAGTTTAATTTGTGGATGTATCTTCCCGACCACGTTGGATGCGCCCCCCCCCCCCAACAACCCCCAAGTTTTTCCTATTTTCGGATCTTTGTGATCTCAGATCTGTGTTTTCTGTTGCCTCTTCGATTTCTTCTGTGTCATCTTTCTTTCATGCTGTTTTGGTTTTGTGCGACAACAGAAGTGTCTCTCCCATGCAGCTTTCCCCGGCCAGCCGGTTATTTCTTTTTAGCGGGTAAGGTCGGCAGCCTCATCTTCGTATCCACCGGGGGTGGCTAGCTGTTCAGCGTCCATGCTCCGATCCCCTTAGCCCATTCGCCTCTTTTGCTTCTTCTTTCGCCGGAGAAGAAGGGGAAAATGGAAGAAGTGCCGATCATACTGATCCGAGAGTCGGTCTGCTCGAGAGATCGTTCTCTCGCGGCGGCCCCTTGGCCCTTGCAAAACGACGTTGTGAACCTTCGTATGTAAACCAAGGCATGGCCATGCTTTACATGACAACGGGACATGATCACTATATGACAACGGCCATGCTTTACATGGTGGAAAGTGTAGTCCGAAATTCCCGAAACACTGTTCATCTAGGGCCCTCTTTGATGTCGGAATGGTGGGTGGCATACCCGCCCCCACCCCTTAATCGGGTCGGATGGACTATTCTCCCCCTCTCTATGAAATAAAAAAATTCACCTTAATGCACGTACGACTCCGATTAAGTCAGACTCAAACAAAAATAACTCACCCCATCCTGATTCTATCATCTTAATCGGATTTATTTCCATATCAAAGAGGGCCCAAATAACTCAGGTAAAAAAAATATACATGTCATTTATTGTTCACTCCCCACTCACAGATTCAAAAGAATCTCAACTATTTCAAATGAGAATTTAAAATTTTAAAAAATATGTAGATTTGCAAATGGTGTGCGGCATGGGCGATTTTTCACAATTTAAGAAAGCAAACACATTTTCAAGAAATCTTAACTGGTTACGAAAAAGGCTCAAAATGAACAAAAATCACCTTTGAATCATGGAAGGTTAAACTTGAATGGCAATGAAAAATAATGATTTAACATACACTCTTTCTCTTGATTTAAGTAGCTTCTTCCTCACTTTTGAGGGGGGAAGATGATGTCAAGTGGGGTGGTGCGCTGGGTGGGACAAATTAATTACTATGTCAATCTTTAATATGCACTCTTGATCTCCCTATACGTTCACTTATGATAAAGTTTGTCGACTCGGTCGTACTAATTTTTTATCGATACTATACGTCATTAGGTGTCAATAAAAATACACTACTTTATAAATATCATTATAGTAAACAAATAACAAAAATTTACGTGTGATTCAATTAGTTAAAGAATGTCTCATTTAAGGTAGAGGTTAGTGATTCAAATTTCATAAGTTTCTAGGCCTGTCAACGGATACGGATATTATCCGGATCCGCTTCGATTCGTATTCGTTTTTTCGGATACGGATAATATCCGAATTCGAATCGGAGCGGATACAGATATTATAATATTCGCTTCGAAAAATATCCGTTCGTAATATTATATATCATATAATACATATTTTTAAATAATGTATTATAAAATAAATGATATTATAGAGAAATTTAGATATTTTATATTTATATTTTAATTTAAAATTTATTTTATATATTTTTGACATTTTATAATTATATTTTATATACTTTTAATATTTTATAATTATATTTATATACTTTTAAATTTGAATCGGATAATTCGGATTTTAAAACGGAGCGGATACGGATAGTCAAATATTCGCTTCGTATCCGAGTCAAATCGGAGCGGATCAAAATCGGATAATTCGAATCGGAAAACGGAGCGGATACGGATAGTCATATATTCGCTTCGTATCCGCTCCGTTGACAGGTCTATAAGTTTCATTATTTTTGACATCAATTTAAAAGAAGAATAAGGAAAAATATATATATAAATCGGTTGTTCGTGAGTTTCAAACACGAAACCACACATTATTTTTGACGTCAATTTAGAAGAAGAATAAGTAAAAAAGAGATAAAAATGGATTGTCCGTGAGTTTCAAACACGAAATCACACCGAAGTAACAAAGACATTCAACCAACTCACCTAATAGGACATGTTGTATATAAAATAAGATTCTAAATATTTAAAAGATATATGTAGCGTATCGGTTGCGTATCATAGATTGATCATATCGATTTTCAATTGGTATAATTTAATACGGACGATTCATCCCGTACCAGACTGATTTGTAAAATCTTGACTTCTGAAGGCATCACCCCTATTTGCGAGAAGGGTCAATATATATCTTACCCTTCTGAAACATGATGAGGAAGGGCACAACTATTTCGGCAATAAGATGCCCCTTCTTATGCTAAGAGACAGTAGGAAAGATAACATATGTTGACAATGTAATGTTATCTTTTCTTATAGTGAGGCCGTGAGGCCAGGCAGGCACTCACTACAAGAAAAATCGCGGATAGCGACCGACCTAGCGGTCGCTATTCAGTCGTAGATCGGTCGCAAATCTTCATTGCGACCGAACAGATACTATATGGCGACCGAATGTGTCGGTCGCTATATAATAGTCGCTATATAGCGACCGACATAATTCGGTCGCAGTATCAGTCGTTACCAGAGACCGATTATTATCGGTCGCCTGATCGGTCGCTAATAATTCGGTCGCTATTCAGTCTCTATTCGGTCGCTAAATTTGTTGTATTTTTAAAAATAAAATTAACCTATCGGATTGATTCGGTGGCTAATCGGTCGCCAGTCGGTCGCCAAGTATAATTATTTAATAAAAGAAATATAACGTATAGTCGCTATTCGGTCGCAATTCAGTCTCCATGCGGTCGCTAATTTTGCATTATTTTTTTTTTAAAAATTTATTTAAACTGATAAATAAATTACCTGATAAATAACAAATTCATAACATAAATATAAAATCAACTACACAGACAACAATATCGACAAATCTCAAATTCATCACATACAAACACCTGATAAATAACAATTTCATAAAACAATAATAAATCAACTACACGGATCACAATCTCCACGAACCTCAAATTACACACAATTAAAATAAAATCACAAATTAATCATACATCCATAATAATAAAATGACAACATACACAACTAAAATAAAATCACAAATCCTCCACATATGTCTCATCCTGGTCGTCGTCTCGTCCAACATCATCCTGGTCGTCGTCTCGTCCAACATCTCGCGACGGATGATCCTGTATATCATTTAAAAAAATTATAATCAAATCCTTAATAAAGAAATCAAGCATTAACAAGACTTAATAAAGAAATCAAGCATTAACAAGAGTATGCCAATAGTTTAAGCCAGCTCATTTTCATATATATAAATACACACACACAATATAAGTTCAAATTTCATCTTGTATTTTAAAAATGAAGTTTGAGCGCCGAGCTCAAACCGGGCATCCGATTTGGATTCCGTCAGTTCTGACAAGTCACTTTCATCTCCCCGGTCGTATTGGAATGATCGGCACGGCCATCCGACCGGTATTTCGAATTTTAGACCCCCGGACCCGTCCTAACAGTTCATTTGAACTAAGTGTATTTTAAAAATGAAGTTTGAGCGCCGAGCTCAAACCGGGCATCCGATTTGGATTCCGTCAGTTCTGACAAGTCACTTTCATCTCCCCGGTCGTATTGGAATGATCGGCACGGCCATCCGACCGGTATTTCAGATTTTAGAACCAAATGCCCCGTCCTAACAGTTCATTTGAACTAAGTGTATTTTAAAAATGAAGTTTGAGCGCCGAGCTCAAACCGGGCATCCGATTTGGATTCCGTCAGTTCTGACAAGTCACTTTCATCTCCCCGGTCGTATTGGAATGATCGGCACGGCCATCCGACCGGTATTTCGAATTTTAGACCCCCGGACCCGTCCTAACAGTTCATTTGAACTAAGTGTATTTTAAAAATGAAGTTTGAGCGCCGAGCTCAAACCGGGCATCCGATTTGGATTCCGTCAGTTCTGACAAGTCACTTTCATCTCCCCGGTCGTATTGGAATGATCGGCACGGCCATCCGACCGGTATTTCAGATTTTAGAACCAAATGCCCCGTCCTAACAGTTCATTTGAACTAAGTGTATTTTAAAAATGAAGTTTGAGCGCCGAGCTCAAACCGGGCATCCGATTTGGATTCCGTCAGTTCTGACAAGTCACTTTCATCTCCCCGGTCGTATTGGAATGATCGGCACGGCCATCCGACCGGTATTTCGAATTTTAGACCCCCGGACCCGTCCTAACAGTTCATTTGAACTAAGTGTATTTTAAAAATGAAGTTTGAGCGCCGAGCTCAAACCGGGCATCCGATTTGGATTCCGTCAGTTCTGACAAGTCACTTTCATCTCCCCGGTCGTATTGGAATGATCGGCACGGCCATCCGACCGGTATTTCAGATTTTAGAACCAAATGCCCCGTCCTAACAGTTCATTTGAACTAAGTGTATTTTAAAAATGAAGTTTGAGCGCCGAGCTCAAACCGGGCATCCGATTTGGATTCCGTCAGTTCTGACAAGTCACTTTCATCTCCCCGGTCGTATTGGAATGACCGGCACGGCCATCCGACCGGTATTTCAGATTTTAGACCCCCGGACCCGTCCTAACAGTTCATTTGAAATAAGTGTATTTTAAAAATGAAGTTTGAGCGCCGAGCTCAAACCGGGCATCCGATTTGGATTCCGTCAGTTCTGACAAGTCGATTTGGATTCCACTTCAGAATTCTACTTCAAGATCAATGAGCACTACAAAATAATGTGCCGAGTATTTTCTTTCTTCTTTCAAATAGCACTCGATTATCACTAAGTAACCCTCTTGTGATAACCAAGAGAAAAATGCATCAAGCCGTTCAGACAAAATATAGAAGTGTCATCTGCCGTTTACATTCAGACAAAATTCAGATGGAAATTGTGAGCCATGTCAAAATGGCACCTACGACTCGATCAAACTCCATAATTGAAGTAGCAATCTCCCAATCACCTAGTAACTTTGTACGACTGCGATCAGAATTAAAAAAAAAAGAGGGGGGGGGAGGCTGTCAGTAGTACTAGAGTTATGAGGACCAACTTTGTAATGCTACTTTGCCCTTCTTTAGCAAAATGGTCAAAATTAACATCAGAATCATAAGATGCATTAGACTGTAGTAATATCAGAGTATAGGGTTCAGATGAATGCATACCTTGACAGTTTTCAGCAGTTCCCTTGCGTCACTGTTGTTTTTAAAATGGTCACGTACGGGCTGCCGACCAGAAAAAAGACTCAGAGATTCGGACCAGGGAGAAATGGGGAAGAGATCTCTACTATTGGTTAATGTGGATTTTTATTTTCAACCAACTGATTGGTTGACTGCAATGCAGTAACAGCTGATAAGTTATCCAAAATGCTACTTGTGCTTGTCCATGTTCATTATGGAATGAAAACAATGTCGACAGAAAAATG
The DNA here is from genome assembly GCA_022559845.1 of Amorphophallus konjac. Lineage (NCBI taxonomy): Eukaryota > Viridiplantae > Streptophyta > Magnoliopsida > Alismatales > Araceae > Amorphophallus > Amorphophallus konjac. The sequence goes on from CM040128.1 coordinate 26,200,110, forward strand.
ATAATATAACTACACAATCTATAACTGATCAATGTAGCATCACTTTAATTGCAATGTGAAGAGTCACCAAACATACCACACTTTTGAATTCGAAATCAGGAAAGAGACTATTAAGATTCACCTTGACAGCAGCTCAAATAAACTCCAACAAACTTACCAAGAGACAGGCAAGTACATGCCACTTGCAACCTTGTGCAGACCAAGGTTCATTTGCTCCACTCATTAGATAACTAATTCCCTTTTTTCCTTGGCACGCAGAAATGTTAGCATTACCTGCAGAATCTGGTTCAATGACTTTGAGAGTGCAGGTTTCAGGTCTCCTGGATGCAATGCTCCACTTTCATAATCAACAATTAACTCTTCCATGCTGTTGAAGGTCCTGGTTGGAGTAGCAATTAAAAATGTTATACAGGCTTAAAAGATCTCAAGAGAATAAACAATAGGGTGAATTTGATTGTGAAAAAATATAAGAAATCCAGAAGTATGACAAAACAAGATTTGCAGGGTCTCCAGAAAAATAAAAGTAAGAATGCAAACTTCAAATCAAAGTCAAAGTTACATGATGGATGCAGTCTAGCATGGCAACGAGTCAACCATTACATGATTGGAGGCAATATCTGACTACAAGCCTAGAACACAAGGGAGCACAACCATATTAGTCCTTAAAAGCATTTAATGTGTATGCATTAGCCATATAGCAAAGTCAGCAGGTCGATGTAATGCTTAAATATCAAACTTCAATTGAATCCTCAAAGGGACCTGGTTTGCTGTCGGAGGCATCATTGCTCATAATTTTCATGAACTGTGAACATTATCTTCCACATGGAAAAGAGCAGAGCATGTAGCTACGATACATAAAGATGGCCTGATAATATGGCAAGTATCATACTCAAAAATAAACATTGAAGTTGATTACCTCCGTAGTCCCCTGCAGGATAGGTTTTCCCAGAAGCAGTTCTGCAAATACGCAGCCAACACTCCACAGATCAACTGATGCTCCATAATCTGTTGATCCAAGAGAAGCTCGGGTGGACGGTACCACAGAGTCACTACACGGCTTGTCAATGGGTGCTTCCCACCAAGATTAGAGAAGTTTGCCAGACCAAAGTCAGCTAATTTCAAAATGCCATCATTGTTGACCAGAAGATTTGCACCCTTAATGTCACGATGCATGATACCACGTGAATGGCAATGTTGAAGTCCAGATAATAACTGGTGCATGTAGCATTTTACCTGCAAAAGTGACAAATAAACATGTGAAATTCTTCGAAGAGCAGCTTGAGGGGAACCATTTTTGACATGATAGCCAAAAAAAAGAAACTTTAAATGCTACATAAAAAAACTGGCTGAAAGTGAATATTTGGCATAGACAAACCAGTGACTCCGAAAATTGGATGTCAGGACAGGATGTTAATCCTGCAAGGTCATGTTTCATATATTCAAAAACAAGATATATGATGCATGACAATCGGGAAGTTATCAAGGCCTCCAGCTTCACAATATTTGGGTGATCAAATCTGCGAAGAATTATATTAACAAAAAGGATGATCATTTGAAGAAACTGGGTAATAATTTCTGCCTCACAATCAGTGAAGAAGCCAAGTTAAAACATCATCTTTAACACCAACATAGTTAGCAGAAAGCAGAAAACTGATAAAAAAAGTCCATGTAGATTATGGAATGCCTTATGTGTTATTTTGTAGAGATGCTTGCAAATTGCAATTAAATTGAACAAATGAAATTGCTGACATGGGATGACCATTAGAATTAGACTAAAATAAATGCAGCTGGTCATCCTGTGGAGTGCATTTAGACCAGCCAACAATTCTAAGCGGAGGAGCATGTTTCATATGGAGTCGGGTTGAAAATTAACTTGAGTGTAGCATTACTCTAAAAGATAACATAGTCACATAACCTAGTCACAAGTTTTATTTTGTACCTTGTTTGCTACATAAGGTTTAAAATGCATGCTACAGTGCCAAGTGTCAACGGCATATCACATTTTATCCTTGTTATCCAATCTTTATATCAAATGATGGAGAGCATCATACTTAAATTTAATATAGCACTTAAGTTGGGCACTCTGTTCATAAGTTCATTTCATTTGAAGGTTGAACAGTCAAAGTTAATTAGATGTGATATCTCATATCCTTTCTAGTTAATATTATTCACAACTTGTTTGATAAACATGTTAATATTCGTTCCTAAATCCTTGGAATCATGAGACATATGACCACACTCTGTATGACATTCATGCCCAACTCTGAACTTAATGAAAGTTCTACCTGATAATATTTAACTTCACCAAGAAAAGTTCATGAATAGTTTATGTACTCTAATAATAAAAAAGGACAAGAGATACTTATAATGAAAGTTCAAAAAATTTATTCGACTGTGCATCACATTATTCTAATACACAAAGGAAGAAGGAGAAAACAAAATAATCATAGCAAGAAAGGTGAAAAAGGCATACCCCCACAAAGAAACTTGCAAAATGCAGTAGGATAACAGATAATACGACAACCCCCAAAATCTCCAGACAACATGTCTTTGAATCCAAGATGAGAACCATTTGATGCAGAGACCATTGATTGTTTTAGACGAACAAGATTTTCTGAAAATACACTGAAAGAATAACAAACATTATAGAAGAATTCCGATTAAATGCTAGCTTGTCAAGTTGGTCAAGAGTCAAAGTTATGAAGATTGAACCTGCTTGCAAGCAATGAAGAAGCTAAGACAGCAAGAAGTGGAGCAAATGGTAGAACTACTTTCATGAAGGCAGGGAATACTTTTTGCAAGTAAGAGCCAAGTAGAATAGGCGCAACCACCACCTGCAACAAAATATATATTTAACAGCCTAGAATGGAAACAGATTGCCAAATGTCAATGTATACCTCAAATGGGCGTCAATTCACCTGTAAAGTACTGATGGAAAGCTTGACAGCATCCACGGGGACATATGCTCCAGCCAGAATTTTGGTTAATAAGGGAGCCTCAAACAATTCATTCTAGCACATACTGTAGATTTTCCAGCCTCCTGAATCTGCACTATATAACTTTTTTCTTCAACCCTGGCCGTGGTATTTCTCAACTCCATCAAAACCATAGAGTATAAGTTTTATTTGATCAAACGAATCTTAAGCTTGTCTACACAGAAGAGGAAGCACAATTCTGGAGGAAAGTGAGAGCTTACACAAGGCTTTTGGAACTACGAAATATGTGCAATAGTTAAGCAAGGAATAGACTAATTATATGATTCCTCTGTATAGTAACATTGTATATGACACTGTATATCAGATTTTTGTTGTTGTTGCACTTATTAAAAGAAATGTGCATCAGATAGCTTACGACATTCGATGCTGTTCCCGCTGGACAACATCCAAGCAAAATCAAACCAACGGCAAGAGCTGGTGAGAGGCCCAGGGCTTTGCTAATTATTGCTCCCAAGGCTGGCATGATGGTGTATTGAGCAACACATCCAAACAGTATCTGGAAAAGTGAAATGAAGTACAAAGGCCATCAGAATAGATAAAAGAGATAAGTTAGCATCTGTGGAGAAATTTATTGAAATACCAATTGCATCCATCTGAAGAGGGTCATGCTTTGCTACTACCAGTCAATCACATGTTTGTCTCGTACAATCATGACATGCTAAATGACAGTCCTAAAGTGAGCAACATCAAGTGGAATTCGCAGGCTTAGGGATAACTTCCTTTCTACCACGGGCTAAAATAATTCACTAAAACAAATGAAACAGAAAATGAAAACAGTAAAAGTGATTAACTAAAATAATATCTAGTTCAATAACAAATTTAGCTAAGAACAAGAAACTTGTAATAGAAGACATGTCAGAGGTATAAAACATATCGTACATAGGCTATATATATGCAACTGTCCCAGACTACCACAAAAACATAAGGCCAAGTTTAGCTGCTTTACATTATGTAATAGAACTTCTCACTTTCTCAGCATTTTATGCATCAATTAGTGCAAACTATGATTAAAAAATGCTGTGTGACAAAATGAGATATTAGCATTAGACACGCAAAAACCTCAAGAATCTGATATGGTCATATGGGTGGACATGGCCGATGCCTTCGCCAAGCACCTCTCCTCTGGCGAGGACGCCGCCTCCTACGTCGACCGCATCTGGCGACATCGGCCCGCGTTCGCTTGGGAACCCCTTCTCCCCCGTGGACCTCCACTTTGTGTGCCGCCTGGGGAGCGAAGACATCGGCAATGTCCACCTCGCCGAGATCAAATGTTGCTCCGCGGAGGGGAAGAGGATCGTCATCGAGCAAAGCCCCGTATCGGAGGAGAAGGAGGTGATAGGTTTCAAGAGGGAAATGATCTTGGCAGAAGAAGAACGAGAAGGGTGAGTTATTAAATCGAACCAGACAAACGAACCGACCCAAATAATGTAAAGGAGAATCGGCGGAAAAAAATAGTCATTTTCTTTTAGTGACCCTTTGATAACCGAACTGTCGATGGCATTGGGAGGGTGAGACGATTCCGGTGGTGCAGCACAAAGGGGAGTTGGTGGGGGGTTTCCAGAGGTGGAGGGGGACGGGAAGGGGAGGGGGAGGCAGAGGGGGACACGGGAAGGGGAGGAAGGGAGGAGACCGTCGGAGGCAGAGGGGGAGGCGGAGTGGGACGGGAAGGGGAGGGGGATCAGAGGGGTCAGGCCGGAGGGGGAGGGGCATGGGGATGGGAAGGAGATCTGAGGGGGACGGGGGCGCAGGCCGCAGGGGGGAGGGGAGGGGAGCAAGCCGGCGACGGGGCCGCAGGGGGGAGGGGAGTAGGCCGGCGGGGGAGGGGAGCAGGCCGGTGACGGAGGGGGAAGGGAGAGAGAGAGAGAGAGAGAGAGGTACCTGCGGAGGGCGACGACGGCAGGGCGAGCGGCGACGGCGACTCGACGCGAGCGGCGCGGCGACGGGCTCCGGCGGAGGGGGGCTCGGGCGGGAGGCAGCACGGGGAGGGGGGCTCCGGCGGAGGAGGGGGGCTCGGGCGGGAGGGCTCGGGCGGAGGGGGGGCTCCGGCGGAGGGGGCTCGGGCGGGAGCGGGGAGGGGGGCTAGGGCGGAGAGGGGGCCGCAGGGGAAGGGGGCTCGGGAGGGGGGGCTCGGGCGGGAGGGGGGGGGCTCGGGCGGGAGGGCTCGGGCGGGCGGGGGTCGTAGTAGGAAGTATAACGGCATCAGCGACCGACTGGAGACCGAAGTTAATTCGGTCGCAATAATAGCGACCGATTAGCGACCGATATACATGCGGTCGCTGAAACGGTCTCTATTATGCGACCGATTATTTCGGTCTCCGAATTGGTCTCTATTTGGGACCGACTAGCGACCGATTTAATCGGTCGCTAATTCGGTCGCTATAGCCACTTTTTCTTGTAGTGACTCCTACCACCCACTCCATGCATATAAGGGACATGGATTAGATATCCCCTCTAATGTTGGGATCATGGTTTGACGTATTGGTACGGTACGTGATGTATCGCACGTATCGGACCATATCAGTCGGAGATCGATACGATCGGTTTGTGATACGCAACCAGTATGTTATTTATATTTTTTTAAATATTATGTATATTATTTTATATTAAATGTGTCTTTATAGATAATTTGATTCGGAGAGTATTCCTTTGGAATGTTAAGACTAGGTTTGAAACTTGTGAGTCCCATCATTTTCCTTCATTTTTTCATTATTCTTTGAGAAAAAGAAGTAAAAAAATCATGACAATTATGAGATTCATACTCTTTATCTCACACATAATTAGCACACTTATTGATCACTGAGTTACACATAATTTTTTATCATATTTTATAATAACATATATTTATTAAATAATATTTTATTCTTGACACTTGATGATACGGTGTGACATGACGTCGTTCCATATTATATTGATAAAATATTAATACAATCGAGACGATCGAATAAACAACCTGGGTCGAGATAACCCTCCAATGAACGAGACATGATGAGAAATAAGGGGAGAGAATGTAGGGAAAATTGACTATTTAGAGAAAGATCTAGAAGCATGCAATTAATGGAGGTGCACCTTGTTGTGTCACACGCCTATATGCAGGATATTATTAACATTCTCTAATTTGGTCATCCAACCTATTCGATGAAATCTCACACCCATCTCACTATCAGATACTCTCTCTCTCTGTCTTTATTCTCTCTCTCTCCCCCTTTTCATTCTCTCACTCTCTCTCTTTCTCTAACTGTGTATGTATGTATATGTGTCTCCCTAGCTGTAGATCCTATTCTTGAACGATGTTAGTGATGGGACGAAGACAATGCTTGACAATGTCACTCAATGCCAACTGACAAAACAAATATTGTTCCTCTCTCTCTCTCTCTCACACACACACACACATATCAAGTTTTGCAAATGTCATAATGCAGTCACTAGGCAATGCTGTTCGTGATGTGGATGCTAACCCCCATGTCTGTTGCCTTCCACGTGCCCAAACTATCTGCCAAATGTCATACTGCAGTCACTAGTGGCCAAGGCAATGCTGATGTGGATGCCAAGTCACGTCGTTCCCAAATTATCTGCTTTGTAGTAAAAACCACAACAAAACTCTGAACTGATCTTTAAGGGCGTGTTGGAAAAAGGGGTTGTCCACCGGTTAACCAACATCGGCTAACCGGTGGGCCCCGCCTCCGCCCACCCTCCCCCTCAAAGAGCGGCCTTAACCGGGGTCGGCTATCTCAATCGACCCTCCGGGGTCGGTTAGCCGCCCCCCCTTACCCCTTTATCAAACACGCCCTAAGGCTCCATTTGCTAATCGGGCAGAGTTAGCGCAACCGACCTCAGGGGTCGATTGCGCTAACCGATCTCGGTTAGCGCGGATGAGTGTGAGGGGGAGATGGGGCCCACTGACTTTTTCTCTCTCCTCGATTAGGCTATCCTCTCGACAACTCCGCAAACAAACAGACCTTAAAAGTCTCAGATACAATTTTAGTATTTTGATGTTGACAAATAGAATTGGTACTATCCAAACAAATGATCACAGAGTTCCCTTCGGAAACCTTACGTACAAACGTAATAATCACTTCCAAAATCTCAGTTGGGCCGAGAGCCTAGAATTGACTCTTCAACATTTATCCAGTTTTATTCTGGCACTATTCCATTATTCTTTCTTTAATTTGCATTTGCAAGCGCAACCCTGGAGAAAAAGGTGAAGGGAAAACGCATGTATCTTAAGATGTGAGAGGATAAGATGGTTTTTATTAGGTATTATATAAAATTAGGATCTTAAAAGGAAGCTTTAATTAATAACCTTAGTTTCCCTAAAACTGACGCAAGGAACGCATATGCCTTCTGTCGAGGAACTAACATTTGAAAATATCAAGTCGTAGAATCAGCAAATTCATTATCAAAGGAAAAAAAATGTAGGCCGTGAAATAATCATGATAGCAGAGAATATAGACATGTGGCAGCATGAGACCTGTGTGAAGACCACAAGAGGATATTAATGATGACAGCTAAAATCTGACTTGATCAAACTCCGCTCGTCACAGTTCCAGCAAAATTCATTCTTATTATCTCAGGATTCTCACAGACATACGTGCAATCCGTGCGTCTCTCTGAAGTGGGGAAGGATATGTTTGGAAACATGGTTGGGGGGATTTTAATTATTAAAATATTTTAACAGTTTAACTTTTAGATGACGTCTTATGTCATCGAATTTTAAAAAGGAAGAGAGAGATAAAAAAGGACGAGAGAGAAAATTTTTCGAAAATTATCTTAACCCTACCTTTTCTATCCCTAGGGATTATGGAAATAATCTCCACTACAATCTCGTTTCCAAGTGACCGAACATTTTTAGTTTTCTTTTATAAAAGAAGCCGCTACGAACTTAGCGAATTCCAAACCTCCTTCGTGAGCACAAAAGAGAACAAATTAATCACAGCCACTGGGGCGGCGCCGGCGATGACGGCCAGCAATTGTCCATGTTCCTCTTCCTCCCCGATGAGTTGTGCGGCCTCAAGGGTCTGGCGGAGGAGCTCGAAAGAGGAAGCCGCAGGGGGCGAGACCTCCATCTCTTGCGACCCCCCTCCCTCTCGGTGCTCTCTCTCTCTCTCTCGGTGCTCTCTCTCTCCGCGTAGGAGTTAACCAATATTTTGTCTTTTTTTTGTTAATTTCAGATTAGTTTTAACCGAAACGGCAGGAACTTATTTTTATAACGGAACATATTAATGGGGTTTTTTAAAACATAGTGAGATTAGGGGACGTTTTGTAATTCACTAAATTTTGGGGTCTTGTTTCTAGGAAACCCTAGATTTTTTGGGCGTCTCTGCCGTTGGATGGATGGAGTCGATCGGGCCGCTGCGATCAGACGTTGCTGCCGAGGCGGCAGCTGACGCACGATTTGGCAGATGACGATGCGATCCCGCCGTTCTCCGTCCACTTGTCGATTGAAGGCGTTGTTGATGGTTGGGCCGCCACTTGTCGGTTGGCAAAACGCTTGTTCTCCAAGCACCAGTCAGCGCAGATGCGAAGCCCCAAAAGGCCGGCACCCGTACGTACGCCACCCCCCCTCCCGGCCGTTCCGTCTTCTCCTCCGCCCCGATCGGTGTGTTCTTCGTCCTTCTCCTCTTCCTCCTCCCGCGCCCTCCCAGCGCTACTCGTGAAACCCAAGGCAAACGGCGTCAGATGAGAGGAGAGGCGTGAAGCCAGTCGGACAGCACCGGACGGGAACCTTCTCGTTTGCCTGCGTAAGTTTAATTTGTCGACGTATCTTCCCGACCACGTAGGATGCACCCCCCAACCCCTAAGTTTTTCCTATTTTTCGGATCTTTGTGATCTCAGATCTGTGTTTTCTGTTGCTTCTTCGATTTCTTCTCTGTCATGTTTCTTTCATGCTGTCTTGGTTTTGTGCGATAACAGAAGTGTCTCTCCCATGCATCCCTCCCCGGCCAGCTGGTTATAATTTCTTTAGCGGGTAGGGTCGGCAGCCTCATCTACCTACCCACCGGCGGTGGCTAGCTGTTCAGCGTCCATGCGCCGATCCCTTTAGCCCGTTCACCCCTTTTGCCTCTTCTTTCGCCGGAAAAGAAGGCGAAAATGGAAGAAGTGCCGATCGTACTGATCTGAGAGTCGGTGTGCTCGAGAGATCGTTCTCTCGCGGCGCCCCCTCGGCCCTTGGCAAATGACGTTGTAAACCTCGTATGTAAACCGAGTCATGCCCATGCCTTACATGACAACGGGACAGGATCACTATGTGACAACACAGTTTCTGCTTCCACAGTCCCGGATCGAAACGTTCCTCTGTTCATGCGCTGGAAAGCTTATTCCCCATGAACCGGCAGGCTGAAATCTTAAAAAGAGATGGATGATAGAAGGGGATGAGGAGAGTAAGTGGAGCAAAGATGAAGGGGCCGGAGGACGATAAGACTTAGGATAAGGTTTCAAGCCCCTCTTTGACATAGGGATCGATAAAACGTGAGTTATCTATGATGAGTTAGTTTGTCTCAGAATTCAGTTCTCTCTATTGGATGAAGGAGGTTTAACTCCTCTTTTATTTCAACTAATTTGGTTGCATCTGGAGATATTAAGTGAGTTAATTAACTCCGTAAAATGATCTATATGACTATCCCATCTAAATCTTATTATCTTTTTTTATTCAAATTTTACATAAATTTAATTTTTTATTTTCATGTTTAAACTCTCATTGTTGTAAATAAATTATTTTTAAATTAAAAAGTATATTATTAAATTAATTTTTCTACGTGAGTGAATATAAAAAATAAACTATTTATAATCTTGTTTTGAGGCATTAACATGGGGATAATAAAAATTGAATCGTTATTTTTTTATTTTTATATGAAAATTATTGTTAGAGATGACTTTATAAAATAATATGTTTAAAAATATATTAACATTTGTATCATTGGTTATATGCAAATAATATTTAAATGTCATTTAAACGTAATTTATTTTATAATTTTTTGATAAAAATAATATATCTATAAATAAATATGATATTGTTACATAATTAATATTTACATATTGATATGTTTGTTAATATATTTATATAAATATTTATATAAATATTTATTTAATAATATGTTTATATAATTTTTATTTAAAAATTATTTATTTATATTTATTTTTTATACTCTCTTTTTTATTTTTTATCACTACTTAAAATAGAAGAGGAGGACAATGGAGAGAGAGAGAATGAGAGAGAGAGAGATTGAAAGCATAGAGAAAGGAGGGGAGAGAGAGATGGTAGACTGAGACAGAATAAGGAAGGGAGCAGCGGTGATGGGGGATCGGTCCGGGCACGCGAGGGAGGTGGGCCGGATGGTTGACGGTGTTGGGTATGCAGAGAAGGGGGTGGCGCAAGGGCGACGGGTTGAAAGGGGTCTGCAAGGGTCGGACGGCATGGGAGCTTCCCGTATGACGGCGGCTGACGGGGGGGGGGGAGAAGATGGAGAGGTGAGGACCCGTCTGGTACAGTGGTACTGCCGCAGAGGAGGTGGGCGATCCGACTCAGTGATGCGCTCCGACTCTGGTGGGGGGGCGTGGAAGGGGGGTTGTGCGGTGGCCCTCTGCCAAGAGAGTGGATGGGTGGGCAGTGGACGATGCGGGGTGATTTGAGGCGGCGGCGGAGGATGCCAGGGGAGGAGGATGCCAGGCATTTCCGAGACGAGCTAATGGTAGGATAGGAGAAAGGTCAATTGGGTTAAATTATTTTACCTCAGAGTTGGAACAATTTAACTGTGTTAAATGAGAGTTATCTCTCATTTTAACTTGATTATCTTTTTTTTTAGACTATGAAAGTAAAAAAATAAAAATAAAATGAGACTCATCCCCGGGATAAGCAGGGGATAGGCGATGGCAAGAGTACGGGAGATGGGTTGGCATTCAATTATGGGGAGCCTCCTTGCGATAATATGTTGTACTCAGGTTGTGGGAGTAGGGGAGTGTGAGGCTACAGTTGTTGGAGAGTTGGGATGCCGTGGGATTACCTTACACCTTCTTGGGACGTGCACTCGGACTGCCGCTACAGGAACGCTCTCTCGTCTTCATCAAGCCATCATCTACCTCTTACTATCTAATTCGCATCTTAATTTTGGTTAGAAGTTAAAAATAAAGACTATAAATAGTAGCCGATACTTATACTATTCTCTCCTCACAATAACTAGGTAAAAACTGATAAAACCCTATAAGTGCTTCCAATTAAAACCTACATGACCTAGGTCTTGAAAGTCATGTCTCTAGTTTTTTTTGTTATTTTTTTGGTTCCAACTAAAAATATTAGTCATTTCGTGCCGGTGACAGCTAAAATCTCAAAAGAGAACGCTAAAAAATGGCTATCAAGGTCTTTTGATGCAAATAGTTACTGATACGATAAATAGTTTCGTATAGTTGTCAGATAACAAGGGGCCAAGTTATCCACGACCACCCGGTTCTTATCTGCTGTCAATAGTATTATCAGATCATGCTCAATAAGTTACGAATAATCTATTTTCTTATTAATTTCGAACACCCTTAAAATGCGATGTTCCAAAGCATGTGTGAAAGGTACATGACATTACGTTGTTGTTGCCAGAAGGGGAGGGAGCTAGAAGAGGGACGTGACGCGAGCGTGTACGCGGTCACGTGCGTCTTTCTAAGGGGTCTTATGGTTCCTGTTTCGGCCGCTGATCGAGCGGATCGGACGGCTGCGATCCGCTGGCATAGCAAAGTGGCTGCCACTTGTCGATTAGGGGCGCCGCCGATGTCCGGTGTGTCAGTTGTCGCTTGCCGACGACGCATGCCGTCGTCTGCTTCCAGCTAGCAGTTCTTCAACTTCCTTCCCAACTACCGCCCCCCGCCCCCCACCAGAAGTCCTCCCATTCCACCCGGTATCTTCCTCTCCCCATGACGCCGCAGAAACGTATGGCAGAAGGCATACGAGAACAGGGGCGTAGAGGCTTCTTCTGGTTGATCATCGTGCACCGGTCAGAAACGATCTCCTCTGCCTGCATAGGTTTGTCGGTGGGTCTTCCCGACCAGGTGAACTGGATGCTTCCCCCCTTTCCTTTTCGCTCAATCTTTCTGCTATCTGGTCTGTGTTTTTCTTGCCGCCTCCATTTCAACCGCGTCATCTTTCTTTTATACTGTTTCGGTGGACGCGATAGCAGAGGTACCTCTCCCAGCTGGTTAGTCCTGTATTTTTTAACGGGTAGGATCCGGAAGCTCATCCACCCATGGGGGGTGGCTGGCTGCTCTGCGCCCATGCGCAGATCCCCTTTATAGGGTTTAAGCCATTCGTCTCGTTTGCTGCTTCTTCCGCCGGAGAGGAAGAGAACAAAGAAAGTCGTGCGGACCGTACTGATCTGCTGTGGATGTTCGAGAGATGGCTCTCGCACGGCGGGAACTTGGCTGTTGGGAAGTGACGTTGTCAACCTTGGTATTTAAAGTGAGCTACATATGGGCATCCTTTATATGACAACGCAGCCGGATCCATGACAAGAATTTCTGCTTTCACACTCCTGGAGCCGTTCCTCCAAACATGGGCTAGTGGTAACCTTATTTTCCCACATGAGTGGGGAGGCTGAGACTAAAAAAATAAAGAGATGGATGACTGACGAGGAGGGGAGTGGGGCAACTGTAGAAGGGAAAGGAGTACAGGAAGGGATAAGTACTGTAGGGGGGCAATTGTAAAGTTTGGATGACATGGGATTATGGTGAAGCTTCATGCTCTATGATGTACTTGGATCGAAGGAGTGGAGTGAGGCTGCAGGAGTTGGAGAGTTTGCGGTGGCATGGGATTTTATGCTGTGCCTTCACGGGATACATGTGTACATGGAGGTGCATGCTCTAGGAATGCTCTCATAGCCGCCATCCCAAGTCCCAACAGCTATAAAGTGTCTGTAGCCGGACAGGTTCAGAGGTGCGGCTTGGGAATGCAAATGTACGAAAGTCTATGGGATAATTTTAGCGTAAACATGAATAAAAGTATGAGAGTCCAATTATTAATTTTTTGCAACTAACTAATAAGACGTCAATATTAAAAGTTCCGACTTCTCTATTATGTCTTGATCTCCAACTAGATGATGTGACACATACGGAGGTTTTCTTTATTTTCACCTGAGATTTGTTTCCCCACAATGTAGTGTTTTTAGAAGATATTGAGAAAATACACATGTTCACTTAATATCAAGAACTTTATGTTCCCAACCATTAAATACCAGTTGCAAATGTGGAGTAGGTTTATGCGGACCCTTGGAATCCTTCACTCGATTATGTTCTCTTCAATCCTTTGGAGAGGTCAAAATTGAATGGAAAAATTGTTTGTATATTCATAAAATTTTTAAATATTGTTTTTATATCCTTATCTTTATAAAATTTACTCCATTACCCTGTCCCCCTACCGTCAACGGTATTTCACGTTGGTTAACCTCTCGGTGGGTCAGCTGGAGGCAAATAATCAATCTATCTCTTTGCATTTGAGAAGTATTTTGGGCTTTGACATTTTGTCAAAAGTCAATTAGAGATAGAAAAGATTCATTTAGAGAAGATTTTAGATTTTTTGATAAGTGGAGGATTTTATTTTTAATCTCTTATTAGAATTTAAAATTTAGTCTTTAAAAAAGTTGACTTGATTTTGTTATATTTGTTTTGACTTTGAGAGGGTGTGAGTTTTAGAGTCAAAAGTCTAAAGTCAATAAAAAAACGGCAATGCATCCCTCTCTTTCTTCCCCTCGTCAAACGAGGTTGACGCCCCGATCTTCATTCCCTACGTCGAGGTTGTATCTTCGACCTGTCATGAGGAAGCAGTTTTCCCACTCTCGCCAATTGCGACGTGTCTTGTCATCTTTTTGTAGCTAAGGATATTTTAAAAAGTCAATGAATGCGACGATGACGGTTAAAACCCTATTTTGGTGCGAAGTGCTATACGGTTGTATCGATAACTTAAAAAATTAAAAATCAAGATATCCAACGAACAGATTCATTAGTAAAAATAAAAAGGTATGCAGGCAAAGAATCATGTAGCATCGGCAATAGATCACAAGAGTATTTCAATACGATAAATGCTTACTTGTGCACTACGTGTGTTATTGACTCACGTTTGCAGTGTGTAGGTTTTATCAATTTTTTATACAAACTCTCATTTTAATGTAAAAAATTATTTCACTCTTAATTGATTATTTGTCACTCTTAATGTGTTGACACTAATAGTGATAAATAACAAGTTAAGAGAGAAATAATTTTTTCATGATAAATTATTTGTCAACTTTAACTTATTATTTGTGACCGTGATAAATAATAATTTAATAGTGGCAAATAATTTTATGGGAAAAAATATATGAGCACTTAAAGGACTATTTTAAGGATACTCTTGAATAGGGCCTGCGTCTCAGTGCAGGAATCAATAATGCCCTCGATGGGTAACTTTTTCTATTTGTCCAGGCTTACAGTTAGTTGGTCTCATTCCAAAATCTGATAGTATAAGTGATTTTAAGCGGGATTTGTCGACGGTCATTCTGACCCGTACGATCTGACCCGACCTAGATTATGAGTGGAACGTTCAGGTCGTGGGTCGTCATCGAATCGTCTAATTAATTTAATATTATATTATATAATATTTTTTATTATTATATATATATATATAATTTTATCCACACTTGGAACAAGATAAATCGAGACGGATTGAGTCGAGATCGACCTGCTCGTTTCAGTCTATGACCAGGACGGGCGGGTCGATCGAGACGATAAATCTTGATTTTAAGTCTATAAAAATGTAATTTTGACCACCTTTTGTCGGTCCAACTCTAGTGGATCATATCGTGTCTGAGAAAAGTTGATACTTGATCTGTTTTAGATAACTCGACTCATTATATATTATTTGAATAATAGTATATAATTTTAAAATCAATTTATTTTTAAAATAAAATATAGTAATCATATAATGATATTTTAAAAATCATAATTACTGCATTTCATAGATGAAAAATATTAAAGTTTATTGTTAAGTTTATTCATTTATTGATTACTAATAATGATATTATGTTTAAAGATTAGTTAAAAATTAAAAATAGACTAAAGAATGCATGCATGTTTTTGATTGTTGAAATAAAAATTTTATAACTTAAAATATAGGATAAATAATTTAAATATTTTTTAAAATAAATTTATAAAAAATAAAAATTATAAACATGTGACTCGATCAAGTCGGACCAAGTCGATTGTCACTCTAGCATATTATACCCGATCAAGGAAAATCTAATCTAGTATAAATCATTGAGTGAGTGAATTTTCATTCGTGATTTATCGTATAGGTGCCACTTGCATCGGTTGTATGTATTTTGGGTGGATCGATCAACTCAATTTTAGATGGCTCGAGTCTCTTCGAGTCAAGTACGAGTGAGCCGATCTGATCAAATCTGTACGAGTGGTTGATGTGATGAACCTTAACCTGATCATGACAGCTAAAATCTGGTTTGATCACATTCTGGTCTTCACTGTGAGAGAGAAATGTATCATGAGGTTGTGTCGGAATACTCATACCACAAAGTTACCGGTTGGAGCCAACGTTATCACGTGGTTACTTTGTTGGACTCCAATCCGTGTGCGTAGTGGTGCTCACGGACAAAAAGATGCGGACAAAGAGCAGCGCTGTGGACCTTGATGCGACGCCAGTGGGGAGATATTTCTTTTTAGTCCGATGTGGTATATTTTCTCTATGTCAAGCATTATTGTTGTCTAGGTCTGTTAACGGTATTCCTGCTTTCTGATTTGGGTTAATATATGCATGAAAAAATATCAAAACTTTTTTTTGGTTATCAAATTCATGTATATCATGGTCATTAATCAAAAGTTTCTAAAATATCATCAAATGACAAAATTAATCATAAAGTTTGTATTGGGTATTTGGTGTTTCTAAGTGAATGTTAGGGGTATTTTTGTCAGTCAGGGACGCTTTTGAAACTTTTGGCTGTTACGGATTGTATGTATCATATTTGACATTTAAGAATGTCAATTTTGAGATGTTACATGTGAGGAAGGTATACATATGATTAACCCTCCTGATTTTTGAAATATTTAAACAAAGACCTTCTTTATGTTCTTTCTGTGTTTTCAAAAAAGTCTCCTGAATGCAGAAGCGAAAACGCTTGTTTTTGCATCCGACTTTAAATATATATTTTGATAAATATATTTTATACTATAAAATGCACAAATATGAAAGAAAATTAATTACTTTTTCTTTCTCCATAGGAGTCAGCCAAACCAAGAACTTGAACTTCCGGCTCTATAGGTTCCACATCAGTTGACTCACTCGAGCTTTGATTGCCTGAGGGACAGTGAATTTTTTTTTTTGGATGCACGCGTTAGTACGATCAGCATCACATAATAGGCATCAATGTTGTATATGCATTGCGTGAAATATGATGGGCGGCAACTTGTAAGGACCACTTGTGTGAGAAAAGAAGCATGGAGATAAATGGTTTAATTTTGTTTTCACTTTTAAATTTGGAAATGGGTGCATAAAGAAAACATGTACTTCTGCTTTGCTTTCGTTTTCGATGTTTCATATAGGAAATAAAAGAGAAAACACATTTTTGGACCTTTTTG